>JAGFMF010011791.1:14240348-14364879 GCA_019455555.1 Galemys pyrenaicus
CCCCTCTCTGGCCGGCAGCAGGGATCGAACTCGTGCTGCAGTGGTTGCGGTTTGCTTCATAGTGCGCTGCCTAACCCACTGCGCCACCAGGGAGGCCCTCATTCGAGTCTTAATTCATCCAGTAAATGCACTTTTCCCCAATAGGTGCACATTTCCTATTATAATTACTCTTAGATTTTTTTTAAATGCTCTTTTCCTCCGCCATTGTGGCTGTGCTCTCTTCAGTATAGTTTTGAAATTCTTGATAATAAAAATTATGAGCTTTTCAAACTGGGATTATCATTTGGATGTATTACATAATGAAATTAGTATAGAATTTAATCTAGTTACTATCCAGGTGACATTTAGACCAGTCCTTTCTTCAACTGTAACTGAAAGGGTTCTCAGAATTTATGAATTTTATGGATTAGTGAAAACACAAAGCAAAGAATGAGAAGAAATCTGGATAAATGAAAGAAGAGAGTAATTCCTAGAGATACAGTTGAAGGATTATAGAAGGTAAGGGATCATAGCTCCTTTATCTGCAGAGGAAAAAGTAGTGAGAAGGTTCTAGTGTAGCACATACTAAAAAGAAAAGTCAATTTTTAAGGTTCTACTACTTAGTTTTAATATTTGAGATATGAAACAACTAATGTGGTATCTACATGGCCATGACCTCACATTCACTATCTTATTTTTCATACATTGTTTCCTACGTCTCAGGAACTGTCTGGCACTAGAAATGATAAAATAAAATTTGAGCCTTGCCTTCAAAGATTTCACAGTCTAACATGGACAGAAAAGCAAAGATTATGTCACAATATCAAGGTTAACAGAGTACATTAAGAATACTGAGGGGGAGAATCACCTAATTTATACTAGAAATGGTATGTAAATTTAATATTGAAGGACAGTAAGATTTTTTGAGCCTGTGACTGTGTAACGGCCAGGAAGGGCAGCACAGGAGCAAGGTTTGGGATGGTTCTGGGCAGATGGGTCAAGGAAGGAGAGTCTTTTCAGTGGTGGGAGGGTGGAAAGACCTGATTTCCCTAACCCTACAGGCTGGTAAAGGAGTGTACCAAAAAGGTTTGACGCTACAAGAGCGACAAAGGGTCTATATTATAAAGGAATGTATATACCTTTAATAATTTTGTGTTTTATTTTAAAAGCATGGGAATAAAGAAACTTAGTAATGAAGTATATTTTGTATTTTAAAACTATTTTGACAGAAATTAGACAGCAGGCAAGTAATGCCATTTGGGAATTGATAGTCATTAATCAAGGCAGTCTGTGGAGGAGGTCATCTGTAACAAATACTAAGGAATTAGCTTGAGTATAATTTGGTGTTGCTTTGTAGGCAGATTGGGTAATGGAGAATGAAAAGGTGAAGGGTGCCTTTTTGATTCTCAAGTTTCACATTTATGGATCTAGGACTATGGTAAGGTTCATCCTCTAAAATCGGGAATATAAGAGATCGTGGTAAGAATTGGACAGTGGGTAGGAGGAAGGACAGGAGTGATGCTACGGTTTTAGGCACGTTAAGATTAACTGACCTGTGGTATAGTCAAGTGTATGGAGGATATGGGAGTCTAAACACTTAAGAGCTCAGAAGACATTAGACTAATCTTTGACAAAGTATATAATTATGAATTGATTTAATGGATTATTTTCATGAGGAAGGCATAGCTAAATTTATGTAGACTTTTGAAAAGGATATATGTAGGGTTAGAGAAATTAGGTCTTTCCACCCTCCCACCACTGTGATGATGGACACCTGCGGTGCTGCGAGCATTCCAGGGTGGGCATGCGCAAGTGGGCGCACCTGAGTAGGACACGGGCTTAAATGGGCGGTGTCATGAGGACACCAGGACCGACAGTACTGACCAACACAAGCAGCAGTAGCGAGAGAGAGAAGAAGCAGCCGAGAGAGTGAGATGCAGGCTTCCCAGCCCCCCGGCATCCATGCCTGCCATGTACCTGGCCACCTCTGACAATAAAAAGTATAAAAAGCCATCGAAGGCTCCAAGACTCCCTTCCTTGACCTGTCTGCCCAGAACCATCCCGAACCTTGCTAGTGTGCCACCCTTCCTGCCGCTACAATATATAAAACATTACCCCAAATGAGAATATCCAAGATAATAACATTCAATTTATTAATGTTATTAATGTTATCAATGTTAATGTTAATTCTGATGTAGATATTCATATTAAAATTAGCATGTAGCTTTTAGAGTCAATATAAGTAAATCAGTTTACCTACGTATGAATAAGAATATAGTCTACCAAACACTGTAACTCTTCATATTTTGGATGCAATGGATTGTTGGAGATCCTAATAGCTATTTGAAAATTACTTTCAAGACTGACCTAGAAGATTGAGTAGTCTCTAATTAAGGTTAATGGTATGTGTAGGGTCATAGAAAAGTGTAAGGCTTTTCCACCCTCCCGCCATTGGTGTAATGATAGACACCTGCGGTTCTGCACTCATGCTTAAGTGGGCATGCGCAAGTGGATACACCTGGGCTGAGGTACGAGGTATGTAAGGCTAGGCGTCACGGGGACGCCGGGCGCAGCGTGGAAGGAAAAGCCAAAGTCTTGCGGTGGAGTACGATGGATAGTATAAAGGCTGCAATGACGAGCAGAATGCTTGAACTGATGATGAACCTACCCCGTCTGGGATGGTTGCAAGACAGTATGTTATATGTGGTTGTTTTTTAAATCTTACTTGGTTTAAATTATCAGAAATAATTATACCATTTTTTCTGAGGTGTTGTTTTCTAGTCAGTTGATAATATCACTGTGATCTTAGACTAACAAAGACAATGTTCTTGTAGGATTTTCTGTTGCACAAGGCTTTTCCCAGGGCCTTTCTGGTATATATATATTTTTTTTTTATCCAGCTTACTCCAAACACCACTTCTTCAGTTTTATACTAAACCATACTTGATTGATCTGTAGTGGAAACAATATTAGTTTACTCATGCTATAAAATATTTATGTATTTTACAAATATAAAGATCTACTTTTAGAATAATGGAATTAAAAATGGTAGTAGCTTTTTAAAAGTATATCAGAAATAATAATTACAAAGGAATCAGGCTGATTCATCAAAAAATAATTGGTCAGGTGTCATAATGTCAAAATGAAAATTAATGCTTTCCTAGCATCTAAGTACATTTAAGGAAAAGCACTTGGTTTACCTTTTATTTTTTTTGTAGAAAGGTGGCATAGCGAAATCAAACTATAACCCCTTTTCGGAGATTAAAGATAAGTTTATAAGTTTCTCTTTTAGCTAACTAGTCCCTTAGGCACTTTTATATTTTCACAAGAATTAGTTGAATAATTACTGTGTTCAATTATGAATTCTAGACATGTGATGCCAGGACTTTTGTTTCAATTTCTTACTTAGATTTTACTTGGCTATCAAAAAGATTCCTTTGTTGTTTTTGTTTTTTTTCTATTCTGTGAAAACCTCATCTATGAGTCATAAAGAAGCAAGGTACCATGGCCTGCAGAATCATTAGTGAATTAGAATTAAAAACAGAATGGAAGGGGATACTGGAGGTGTCAGTAGAATTGAGGAAAGAAGTTTGAGTAGTTTAAATTGGCAAAAGAATTGAAGAGATAAATGAGGTTAAAAACATCAAATACAAATTACTAACAGTCCTTGGGATAAAATTTAAAATTGTGAACTGGCTAATATTATGCTACAGGTGTCTTATGTTTAAAAAATTTACTCAGAAATCAATTTGCATTATCTTTGTAAATATTGGCTATATATGGCTTAAGAATAAAATGTAAAATGCTCTAAGCTGTAATTTACACCTTCCATTAAGTCCTCAGTATTTTTATTAGTTGACAGCTACCTCTTTCTATTTATGAATTGGTGACTACATTTACTTTTCAAGCATAATAAAAGTCTGCTAATTTGTGACATTTATAGTGATTTTTGGGAAGGAAGATACTTGATAAGCAAAGGAAACGTAATCAAATCAATTCAGATTCATCTGGTTTTGAATACAAGTATTCTTTCATAAGACAACTTGGGTGTAAACCACAGATGAAGTATCCCAGATAATTACTCTGCATATGCGAGTTTTTTATTTGACTCACCTGTCATAGCTCAAGTTGTGTCATCCAAGGTGTTGTACTGTACTTATTGTATATCATGCTACAATTTATTTTGTGTAATTTTTCACATTATTTGTATTATCCATCCAGATTTAAACTCTTTAAGGGTATAAACTGCATATGGTGCCTAGTAAATTGTTTCTTGGAGAAGGCTTTTAGCAAGTGTTTGCTGATAGCTTATGTGGCTCAACTAGTTTGAAAGGTTTAGAAATTATCTGACATTCTTACAGATCATAACATTCACTCTTAAAATGTACAGTGATAGAAATAAGTGTGGTTTTAGAATATTAACAGAATGTAACAGTCAACACTATTTCCAGAGCATTTTTATTACCCCACCCTCAATAAAACCTCATACCCTTTAGGAATCATTCCACATTCTTCCCAGCCCTTGGCAACCACTTATCTTATGTTTCTATGGATTCCTGTATTCATATAAGTGGAATCATACAATGCAGTCTTTTTGTATCTGACTTCTTTTCCTTGGTCATCTTACTGTATTATGTATCAGTATTTCTTTTCTTTTTATGAGCAAATAATATTCCATGTGTGGATATGCCACATTTTACTTAACCATTTGTCAGTTGATAGACACTGGATTGTTCTCATCTTTTGGCAGTTAGGAAAATGCTGTAGTAAACAGTCGTGTACAAGTTTCTGTGTGAGCATATGTTTTCAGTTCCCTGGTAGATACATAGGATTGGGATTTCTAGTCATGTACTAACTCTATGTTTAACTCAGGAATTGTCAGGCTTTCCCCCAAAGGCCACATAGATTTTTACATATCCATTAATAGTGTTTGAAGGTTATACTGTCTCTACAATAACAATACTTGTTATTGTTCCAATATAGCCATCCTAGTAGCTGTGCAGTGATATCTCATTGTGGCTTTGATTTGTATTTCCCCAATGACTAATGATATTGTGCATTTTTTCATTTGCTTATTGGTCATTTGTATTTCTTTGCAGAAATACTCAAATCTTTTGCCCATTTTAAAATGGGTCTTTTTTTAGTTCTTATGTTAGAAGTTTTTCATGTATTTTGATAAAATTCCTTTATAGATATGATTTGCAAATATTTTCTCATTTTTGTGGGTTATCTTTTCAGTTTCTTGAGTGTGTCATTTGAAATACAAAAGCTTTCATTTTGATGATGTCTGATTTATGAGTTTTTTACTCCCTTTGGTTGTTTGTACACCTTTGATGTCATAGTTAAAAACCATTGCCTAAAAAAAAAAAAAAAAAAAAAAAAACCAACCATTGCCTAATCTAAGGTCCTTATACCTATGTATAATTTTAGCTCTTACATTCAAGTTTCTGATCTGTTTTGAGTTAATTTTTGCATGTGATGTGAGGTAGGATACCAACTTTATCTTACACATTTTTAGCCAGTTGTCCCATCTCTATTTGTTGTACAGGCTCTCTCTTTCCACCCAGTAAATGATCTTGAAGCCCTTGTCAAAAATCAATTGAATGTAAATATTAGAGTTTATTTCTGGACTCTCAGTTGTATTCCATTAATCTATTTGTCTGACCTTATGCTGGTATCACACTGTCTGAATTACCATAACTTGTAGAAGGCTTGACAATGGGAAATGTTCCAGCTTTGTTATTTTTCAAGATTGTTTTGGTATTCTGGATCCTGTAGCATTTTCTTAGGAATTTAAGCATCCAGTTTACCTATTTCTGCAAAATAGGCAACTGCAATTTTGATAAGGATTTCATTCAATCTATTGTGTAGTATTTTCATCTTAACATATTAAATTTTCCCACTCATGAGCATGGAAATATCTTTTGGTTTCTTATGCCTGATTTATTTCAGTAATGTTTTATATAGTTTTCAGTGTACAGATGTTGCACTTAACTCTGTTAAGTTTGTTCCTGAACATTTCACTCTGTTTGATACTATGGTAAATAGCAAATAATACATACTGTAGTTATATGACAAGTTGTTTCTGTTTGTCCAGTGATGCTGCTCTGTGATTCGAAAAAAAAATGTGCACATATGAAAAGTGAAATTAAGACAGCTCAGAAGAAAAGCTATGGCCACATTATGTCAAGATTTTCATTTATTGCTATCTAACAGTAGTTTAGAATTAAAACTGAAAAATTTGTGGCCCAGTACTTAAAACAATGTGCTTTACCTCTAGTAAAGACCACCTCCAATGTTTGTTGCAGGAACAAACAAATGCTTATTTAATAATGTGTATATATGGATGCAAAATCAATTCTGTTGGTCAGTAATTTCTAAAGTCTTCATTTCTAAAGTCTTTTGGTTAAGTGATTTTAGGGTAGTACATCTGAAAACCTATTTGCAAGGAAGGGAGTACTAGTAAGAAAATAATGACTAGGCAAAGGTTAAGATGGGGTTAAGAAAAGAGGAAAGAGTCAAGGAAGCAAGATTAATAAGTTGAATTTTGTTTGTGCAGACTATATTAGGACTTAAGTAGATAGACTTGCTGATTAGAAATAGAAAATGAGGGCCTCCCTGGTGGCGCAGTGGGTTAAGCAACGCACTATGAAGCAGACCACAGCCACTGCAGCACAAGTTCGATCCCTGCTGCTGGCCTGGGAGGGGACCCACATGGCACAGCAGACCTCTCCTGCCTCGCCTGCTGCTCCCCTCAGCAGTGTGTTTCAGTCAGTCTGCTGTTCTGCTCCCTGCTCTGTCTCTGGTGAGTCCTCTCACCGCCCTGGACTCTGACCTGTACCCCAGCTCTTGTATGCATAAATAAATAAATCTTTTAAAAAAAAAAGAAAATAGTGATAGTGGATTATTAATCTCAAAATTCTGTTTTTTAATCTGAGCCACAATTTAAAATCGTATAAATATATGTTCACTGTCACTAGAAATTAGGGAAGTGAACAGGTATACTGTAGTTAGCTTATGATATGTGCTGTTGATTAACAAAGATTAACTAAAGTACTATAAAAATGTGCTTATTTAATGAATTCTATCTTCCATTCTCATTACTTATATTATCACTGACCTTTAGGTATGAGAATAGTAATAAATATGGATAGGAAACTTTAAAAAATATTTATCAAAAGCTTTTTATGTGTTTCTTTTATATTTAATACACATGTGGAAAAACCCCTTGGGGTAGATTTTATTTGCACTTCATTGACGAGGAAATTGGAACTTTAGGAAATAAAGGTTACACAGGTTGAAACAGGATAAAGAATTTGAACCTAAGTTTTTCTGATTCTGAAACCTAGTGGTGAACTCTTAATTGCTATAGTATATATTTCATTTCCTTTGAGGCTCTTAGACTCACTTTGCTTATATTGGGTATAATATGACTTAGATCCTTAAACAGTAAATAACAAGTAAGGTTTTTTTTGTTCTTTATTATTTTATTTATTTTTCTTTATATATGTATTTGACATAAATTGTGGTCCCCATGGATTTCCCACCACCATTTCACCAGTGCATCATCACCTCAGTCCCTTGTACTCCTTCTGCCCAGTTCCTTCTCCCCTACCCAAAGTGTTTCTGATTTGTCCTTGTTTTTCTGGTTTTTTTTTGTTTTTGTTTTTTATTGTTGTTACTGTATTCTTCGATTGCTTATTTGATTCTCTTATATTCCTCCTAGGAGTGAAACCATCTGGTATTTTTCTTTTGCCTTCTGACTTATTTCACTGAGCAAAATCCCTTCCAGCTCCATCCATGTTCCTATGAATACGTCTAGTTTATCTTTCTTGATTGCTGAATAGTATTCCATCGTGTATATGTACCGCATCTTCTTGATACACTCATCTATTTTGGGCATTTACGTTGTTTCCAGGTCTTACCTATTGTAAATAGTGCCACAATAAACATAGGGGTGCAGCTATTGTTTTGAATCCATGAATAACAAATAAGATTTAAAGAATTTTACTTTTAAAATTTTAAGTAGAAAGTTTCAATTTAAAAATCAAGTTTTCTTGGAATTCAAGTTTTTATATTTGCTCATTCTTTTAAATGTTGCTGTATTACCTATTGTGGTTTCAAAAATTTCCTTGGTGTTTTCACTTTGAAAAGTTGACCAAGGGAGTGCTAAGACAGCTTTTTAATAATTTTAGGGATAAAAGTTACAGCTTTAAAGAGGGGGTGGGTAAGATTGAAAATGGTGAAATAACTCTTTTATGTTTTCTGTCGTGAGGACTGTTCTTTTACTTTAGATCTTGCCTGCATAAAAAAATAGCAGCTATAATATGATTGCCTTATAAATACTTTAAAAATACAAATGTGTTTCCTTTTTTTTTAATTGAGCTTCTATGGAAGTTTTATATCACTTGCTTTTTTTCTTTTTAAGATTTCTTTATGCATACAGCAGACCAGAGGTATGAGGGTGAGAGGATTCATCAGACAGAGTAGGGAGCAGAACAGGCAGCTCTACTGAAATACACTGCTGAGGGGAAGAGCGGGCTAGACAGGAGAGGTCCGCTGTGCCTTATGGGTCAGCTCCATTACCAAGAATCAGGGATCAAACTGGTACTGCAGTGGCTGCTGATAGCTTCATAGTTCTGCCTTAACCCCTTGTGCCACCAGGAAAGCACTCACTTGCTTTTTGTGTGTGTTGTGCCTTTCTTAGGGGAATCTCACATTCAGTGAAAACCTATGTATTGAGTTTATTCTATTAAATTTTGGACAGTTGGTTTTTGTAGGAGAAAATTTAACTTAAATCATCTAAAACTTTAGATGAGGGCTCTCACTGCAGCTCAAGTTCGAACCAGGCCAGGGAGATAACCCACCCACATGGTACAGCAGACCTCTCCTGTCTTGTCTATTGTGCGATTCAGCAGTGTATTTCAGTCAGTCTGCTTGTTCTGTCCCCCACTCTGACTCTGGTAAATCCTCTCACCCCCCCCCCCCCCATACCTCTGGCCTTAAAAAAAAATAAAGCTTTGGATGATGATGTGCCCTTTTAAAAATGAGTTTTTGAATAGGTTTAAAATAACTAATAATGGGCTGCTTCCAAAGTTTTGCCTCCAAAATCTTGGGCTCATCAATAGCTACAAATCTCTTTATCCCATTCAGTACATCCCTTTAAGTGTATATATCAACTTCTTATTTTTAATTCTTTTTTTTAAGGCCCAAAGCTAGTTAATTAAGGTTTTCTGGCTGAATTACTGAATTTTACTTCATAAGTACACATATACACAGAGTTTAAAAACCTACTCGTACTCAAATAAAATCAATCCTTGGATTGTATTGTCAGAGACATACATGTCTGCTGAGATTAGGTGTTGTTTTCAGTCCCCTTTTTAGGGGAGTATTATGATAGACACGGGGTGCTTAATGCTTAGCGAATAATAACAATCATTTATACTTATAGAATCTAGAAAGTCTAAACAGAAAGTCCTTTCTGTTCCTTTTTTAATGATTTATAAATAAGAGTTCTTCACTAAAACTTTTAATTCCATTTTTCCCAGCAATAATGATGAATTACAATAATGGTTAATATTGTCATCACTGGTTTGAATATTTTTAATATTACATTATTTAATCCACTGCAGTCTTTTGAGATTTACAGTATATTTAATATTCCCACCATACAAATTAAAAAAAATGGCTTATAAGGAATGTGACTCATCCAAGGGGTGTCCCATAAGCAGTTCAAAATTGGCATATTTAAAATGAACGCATACTCTCCCTAAGTTCAATTAGATGCTAAGCTTTCTGAGGAACTTGATGTGTTTATTGCTTTATTCCTATTTCCTAACACAGAATTTAAGTTATTACAGTAGTGCCAGGCATATGTTGTATTATTCCCTTTTTAAGATGAGTAAGTAAAGTTTTGAGAGGCTGATTCATTAACTGTAGCCATGAACCTGGAGGGAATCCATAGAAGTCTCATTTGCATTTCATGACTTACTCTTTTTCCTTGGACTACCATTTCTATATTTGGCAGGGTACCTGGGAAATTCTTATTCATTCTTCAAGTTCCAGCATAATCCTATTTTTTTCCTGTGAAGTCTTCTTTTCTCTTTTAGGCAAAATTTGTTGTTCTCTCTTATCACACCTATTTTTAACCTTTACTATAACAACTAACGTATCATACTGTAATTTTCTTCTTGCCCTAAACTGGGAATCCTTCATAAATCAGGAGAAGGGACTGTAGTGGGTTGTGTCTTACTCATCTTAATTAAATATAATATTAAGTGTATAGTTACTAGTACTTTATGTGCTCACTAAATGTTTTCACCGAATTTGTACAAAAAGCTAAAAATAGACTCGCAGATGAATGTTAAGGTACTTATTTCATTGTCCAATCTGAATCACTGTCATTTGCTTTGATTTTAGTCTGCTTTTTAAATTATGAGAAATCATTCCTTAGGCTGATTATTGATTATAATCAATAATTGAGGGAATACTGTACCATCTCAAGATTGCTACTATGGTTTTGTTTTGTTTAAGATTTCTGATATCATTTGGGGGAAAAAAATTAAGAAAGAGGAAAAGGCTTACAAAAGATGCAATCATAATTAAGCCAGTCATCTACAAATGAGCAAGTTATGTTAGGATTTGAGTACAGAAAGGAACATATTAGGTTAAATTCTAGGCTCCTTAACCTTAATATAGAGTATAAGTCAGAACTGTAGTATGAGTTAGAATATGTAGTAACACATATTGCATAGGATTGTTTATGAGATTCAATAAAGATGATGCCTTTCTGCAAAAGGAATTTAAGCTGTTATATACTGTAAATTAGATGATTCTTAAGAGTTTTTAAAAACTATCTTAGTTATCCGTTGCTATGTATGTTACTCCAAGTTTGATAACTTAAACAGTAAACATTATCGCAAATCCTGTGGGCCAGAAACTGAGTGCAGCTTAACTGAGCACTTGCCGAACTCATAAAGGTACAATCTTCCTACTCTGGCTATCAGTGAGGGCTGCAGTGGTCACTAGGCTCAGCTGGCATAGGATCTGCTTCTAAGCCTACTCATTTTTCTGTTGGCTGGCTACAGGCCCTCAGTGGTTAGTGTATGTCAGTTTGGGTATGTCAGTTTGTCAATGTGGACCTTGCTCTAAAGCAGCACATATTATTGCATATTTATTCCCTTACAGTGGTAAGAGATTACTAAGAATAGAAGCAGTAGACTCTTTGTAACTTAATCTCACAGTTGATGTGCCATCACTTTTGCCATATTCTGTTCGACATGCAAGTCTAGGTTTAGTCCACACTCAAGAGGAGGTTACACAAAGTCATATGTAAATACCAGATGGGATAGCATCATTAGGGACCATTTAGAGGCTGCCTACCACAGTGTCTATGGGTTTGTAACAGGATGGTCCCCAGGAAAGGGGCAAGTTTCAGAATCCCCATTTTGCCCTAAGTGGGTGGAGCTGAGCAGGGATAAGAAGATGATGGAGAGAGGAGAGAGGAGGATAGAAGGAAGGGAGGAAGCAGGAAGCAGGATGGAAAGCAGCAAGGAGGCGTGGAGGAGGCACGTGGAGCAGAGGGACATGTGAAGAAACTGTGCTTTCTTCTTGGTCTTGGACTGGTTGGAACAGATGTGGATGAGAGACCGTGGGGAGGTTACCCATGGCAGCTTTCATCTTAATTTTAATTTTGCTCTTTTCCTCCTGGATTTGTCTGATTCTTTCTGACCCTTTTCTATGGGTCTGTCTCTACTAAAAAGTCCTTTAAACTTGTGGCAGGCTTTTGGGCCTTGTTTTAGTCCAATCCTATTTAGCTAAACTTTTACCCTCAAGGAGATGGGTAACTTTGAATGCTTAACTTAGTAACTATATTCTTTGTATATTCTTTATGTATTGTACCCTAGTTGTATTAAAGTTCCTTTCCATTAAAGGTCTTATATATGTTTGTCTTAATGCGGCGGATGGCAAAACCCATTCAGAGAGAGCAGGTTTCGGGGTCCTGGGGTCTCCCTCTCCCTGCCCTGTAACAGGTTTAATATAAAGGGGTTGAGTGTTGCACAAGTGAAAAAAACTAGTAAATTTAAGTGCATGGAACAAGTTGAGGTTTGTTGTTTGTTTTACATACTTTTAGTACATAAAGGCCCAAAAATTACTAGTCAGGAACAGAAATATGTAATTTGTCAGTGATTCATTGGAAAAGGAAATAAAGAGTGAATATGAATAATTTGTCAAAGGCAATATTGCTACAAAATGTGTGCTTGTGTGTAAGTTCACCCCTTGCTATGCATCTCTCATCTCTGTGTTGGTTCTGATACAACCTTATTATATGTTAAACATTAAGTTAGACTAGCTAAAATATCACATACAGTATATTGTGATAAATCAATGAAACAGAACAATCCTAAAGTAAACCCTCTCAGTCTCTGCAAATTAAATATATAATCAGAATCATAGTGTATCTAATATACAGTATATGATATGTGATAAATATACATTTAAGACTTCCCAAAACAATTTTAAATAATGGCAGTAGTGCTTTTAATATGACATTTTGGGTCTCTGTTTTAAGACTAATTTTATCAAGAATGTATTGTATGTTAGGCATAATCTTGGAAATTGCTTATATGATTATTCACCTTGTTAAAATCATTGTGTTACCTTTATTAGTCTTTTCATTAAGAATGACTTTCTAGCAAACTATTAATGTAGTGGCTTTTAAAACATTTCTGCCTGTGTTCATTGAATCAGTGAAAATAGAATCTTGGTGGCCTCAGAGTCTTCTGATTCTAGCTCCATTAACAACTTAAAAAAAATTAATCAGTAAGTCATTTCTTTGGGAAAGTAAGATAGCAAGGAACAAAGGTGCTACCTGATTCTGCTCCAATTCTAGGTTTCACTCTAGAGGGAAATCTCTTTATACTGTTAAAATACAGAGCTTAGGTTCTCAGTCTCATTTAGTATTCACTGCCCAAAAGGATGCCTAGTACCTTTTATAAGACTGCACCTTTATCAATGGTCTTACTGTTATTTTTAGGAGCTGAATAGCCCTCCTACATAATAATCTTTTAATGTAGTATCCTCTTTTCTTAAAAAAAAAAAAAATTCTGTTAAGTCAGTTTAGTTGTCTGAATTCTCACAACAGTGGTTTTGAAACTTTGCTGCATATTGACCTCATCTGGAGGGTGATTTAAAATCTCGATTCCCAGCCCTTATTACTAACAGTGAAATCAATATTTCCAGGCATTGGACCCTCCCAATAGTGGTGCAGTAGGTTAAGCGATGCACTATGAAGCAAACCGCAGCCACTGCAGCACGAGTTCGATCCCTGCCCCTGGCCAGGGAGGTGACCCACATGGCGCAGCAGGCCTCTCCTGCCTGGCCCTCTGCTCCCCTCAGCCGTGTATTTCAGTCCATCTGCCTGTTCTGTTCCCCACTCTGTCTCTGGTGGATCCTCTCACCACCCATACCTCTGGCCTGTACCCCAGCTCTTGTATGCATAAATAAATAAAATATTTTTAAAAAAAATATTTCCAGGCATTGCACCCAAGACACAAGTAATTGTTCACAGTTTTCTCAGTGATTCAAGTATGTAGTCAAGTTTAAGAAACTCTACTGTGTGATGTCCACTGAGCATCTGTTTAAATCCAGATTGTGATTCTGTAGATCTGGGGTAGGGTCCTGTGTCTAAATTTCTAACTCCCTTTTGTGATTTTCCTGGTCTGTGTTCTGTGCTTTTAGTAGATGTTTCTAGAATACAAAATTGCCTATTATATAGACTTTAGTTTATGTAATGCTTTTATTCAAAAACTTTTTTCTACTCTTGTCATAATTGTAAGATATTTTGTTAAATGAGTCCCATATATTTTCTCCTTTAATGCTGATAAGTCCCTGTAAGAGTGTAATACATGTTCATGATGAATAATTCAGATAAGTGATGAAAGAAAAATAAAATTTGGTAGCTACCAGAAATTAAAATAATATTTGTCTAAGACTCCAAGTGAAAGTTACAACTTTAAGAAATTTTATACATATACATCTACAACCTTGGATACAGAAAACAGTATTATAGGAGCACTAGACTAAAACTAAATGCGTTTACTCAGAAAAAAAGAAAACAGGTATAATGTAGTTATATTAGAATGATGGGATTATTGCCATTTCATCCTTTTATCTACAGTTCTAAAATATGTATAATGTACATATATTGCTTTTGCAATAAAAGGCAAGAGTCTTCTTAAAAATGCCTCTTAAGAACAGATCTGAAAGATAATAGCTGAACAAATACATGTAGCGTAGAAGTACAGTACAATAATATGTGAAAACCTACATTTCTCCAAAAAAAAAAGGTGATTACAAAGTGATTTAGTATTTGTGTAAAAATTCTTTAGTCTTGGAAAATGTTTCAACCAAAAAGAATCAAATATGTAAGTAATTTTATATTCAATAGCTTTCTGACTAGGTGGTGATCAAACCGTTTTTTTGTATATTATGAATATTTAGGTTTTATTTGTTTGTTTTTGGCCATTTTCAGTCTGTGTCCTACTGCAGTTTCCTAAATTGGAAACCAATTTTAGCTGAGATTTGTTCTTAAATTTTGTAGTGTTAAATCCAACCCTTTATTCAAAATTTGTTAAGCTGACCTTGTGTATGGTACAATTATTATTCAGGAAGCTAGGATTAGGACTGCAAGAAAATTATGATTTAAGGGCTAGAAAATATTAGAGATAGTACTCCAGGAATGACTGAATAACTTTGGGCATCAAAAAAATTGTAAGTTCTGATTTCAGTTTCTTCTCTCAGTGTCTAAGTTTGCATCTAACATAGTGCAGTCACTGCATACATACTCATTAAATCTTGGAGAGCAAAAAGAGAAACCAAAAGGCTACAACATCAAAAAATTTAAACAAAATTTTAGAAGTAATCAAGTCAGATGTAGGTTCTTTAGAATATTGAAGCCTACTATCTAACTACCGAATAAGATAAAGTAAAAGAAACTTTAATGTTGCATATACTTCGTAGAGCTATTATTTTATGTGTCCCACTCCAAAATTGTTGCTGTTCGCAGTTGAACCTTATTGACTGTCTTTCTAAACGTCTTACAACTGAAACCAGGTAGCACACGCCAATAATTTAGCTCTGCCTTTCCTAATCAGAAGTAAGGTTGGTATTTTGAGCAAGGCATTCATTGTACTGTACTCTACTGTTCTGTGGGTTAGTGTCCCACTCATGACTGCCAGTTGCAACTAACTCTCATATAGAACAAATACTAAAAAGTGCTCTAAAATTTTTCTGCAGCTTAGCGAGCAATTTTTCTACACTGTTGAAAATTTTTGGTTTACTCTCTAGAAGAGGCTAGGTAGCTCTTTTAAAAATAGGTTAATTTCATGTTGTAGTGTCAAACTAAACAAATTAGAAGGATTAGGAATTAGTATCAGAGAAACAAATGGGAGGGATTTGAATTTTCCCCCCTCTTTTGGAGGGCAATTTTGTACTTTAAAATAACCTATTTTTCAAAAGGAAAAATTGGTGGACCCCCCCCCCCTATCCAGTCAATCCTTTGGAATTAAACAAGTAAAATCATTTTGCAAAGGTATTTCTTTTTTTGTTAACCGTATCCCATTATTTAATTTAACCTACTTATGAAGTTTTAAGTTACCAAAAATTTCTGAGATCAGTAAAACTGTTGTCAGTAGAACTAACTCATTTACCCAAAACTTTATCTCTCAAGCAAGTTTATCTAATCAGAGAACTTACAGATTCCTGACATGGCCTTAGCAGGAATAATATCATTTTGCTTCTGTTTCCTTTTATTTTAGCCACAGATATTATGAGGCCAAGTGAGCAACTATTCCTGTTAGATAACGTGAACTAAATCTAAATCTAACTAATAATAAACACAGGTAAAAGTAAAATACTACACCTAATATTATAGCTCTAAAGTCATATATGTGTTCCTGAGTTTAGAAGTTTATATAGGCGGGCCCTCCCTGGTGGCATAGTGGGTTGAGCAATGCATTATGAAGCAAATCATAGCCGTTCAGCATGAGTTCGATCCCTGCTGCAGGCTGGGGAGGTGACCCACTGCTCTCAGCAGTGTTTCAGTCAAGTTTGCCTGTTCTGTTTCCCACTATCTCTGGTGATTCCTCTCACACCCTGTACCTCTGGCCTGTACCCAGCTCATGTATGCATAAATAAATCTTTATAAAAAAAGTTTATATAGGCACCATTTATACATGAATTCTAGTATTACTATGGGGAGACATACCCAAACACAGACACACAGATCTCTTAGTTTTCACTGAAAATTTTAGCATATATACTAATTTTGATAAATAGTTATTTGAACGGTATTTGTGAAGACACTGAGTTAATTTTCATTCAGTTTTTAAATAGCCAGTCTTTGCCTATTCCTTCAGATAAGAAACTACTCCTTAAATTTGTGTTTCAAAGAATGGCTCTTAGGGGTCAGATTTTTCTCCTCTAATTCACATTAGAGATTAGGGGGTCCACTGACTTTGAACTCTTTTTCCAAGCCCACATCATAGTTTTGTAAAGATTCTAAAGAGTTTAAATCCTAGAACTTAGATTCTATGTAGTCTGATGATGAAAACATTGATAAATTTATTTGACTACATTTTTCTCTAATACATTTCTATTAGGGAAGTTTACAACATGGATGGAAACTAAGGTTCTTACATGCTAGAATAAGGTCCCATTCAACTTACAATTAAAACCTCCAAGATCCAAGACTAGTACTGTCCTGGAGGTCACAAAAGAAAAAGTCTTTAGATAGTTTCCTGGAGAGTTTGGCTGTAGACCTCAGATGGAGTCAAGTTCTTGTCTGTTTCTGAACAAGTAAGGGAACACCTCATCTGGCTCTTATGATTTTTCTTATGAAGAACACAGAAGATAATTTAGCAGTAATGGCACATGAGGATGACACGAAAGGGGATAGATTAAGATCTTTTATTTTATGGTCTTCTGTTTACTGACCCCATAACTTTTTTTTTTTTTAAGATTTATTTATTTATGCATACAAGCACTGGGGTACAGGCCAGAGGTGTGGGGGGTGAGAGGATTCACCAAAGACAGAGCGGGGAGCAGAACAGGCAGATCAACGAAAGTACACTGCTGAGGGGAGCAGCGGGCACAGCAGGAGAGGTCTGCTGCACCATGTGGGTCCCCTCCCTGGCCGGCAGCAGGGATCGAACTCGGCAGCAGGGATCGAACTCGTGCTGCAGTGGCTGTGGTTTGCTTCATAGTGCGTTGCTTAACCCACTGCGCCACCAGGGAGGCCCCCCCATAACTTTTTTAAAGCTGTAGTTTTAAATGTAGTATGCAAAAAAAAAAAAGAGATAAGTTTTGGAAACTCGAAAGAGTTCCCTAGTTGCCTGGCAACCTTAAGGAATCATTGATACTAATGAGACCAGTTATTGATAAGGTTTTGTAAAGGCAAGCCATAATTTTTGTTAAGGCATGATTTTAGGTCTAATTTCTGTATTTATCTTACTAAAAATATTTCCTAAGGTTATCCAAAATATTTATATTTCTTTTCTAAGGTTCCCTTTTTATTAATTTTTTAAAGAAAAACTTTAGATTGAGAGCTCTAAATTTTTCACAGGTCTAATAACTGATTTATAAGTATTCTAATTCAGTAGTGACTCAGCCAACCAATAAAGCATTCTTTATAGCTTACTGGAAAATTCAGCGAGATACAATAAAAGGAATGATTCAGTATGTATTAACAGTTTTTAACTAAGCCTTGAATCTATTGAAACTTGAGGTATAACTAGGAGGACTATGCAGCAAGAGTTGGGATTTATTTTGTTGTGCACTGTATCTTTCAAATGCATGGACATTTTATTGTGTTTGGTGGCTGATAACACTTCTCCAGGTCTTGACCAACTTACACTTCATTCATATGGGAAACTTTTTTTTTGAGATTGTATGTTCTCTATTAGCTTTTAAACATTTGACCAATGCCCACCAAATTTGCATTTTTTGGCTTCCAGGATTTCTTTAGCATTAGCTATTACCTTAGTGCATATTCCTTATGTTAACACAGAATAATCTGAAGGCAGCAATTCCTTTTACCCAAACCTCAAGACTGGAAAAACATGGGGGACAATGGCAAAAACATGGAACTCTAATTTTTTGCCTATGGAATAGCTCAAAACAGCACCAAGGCAGAGATCTTTACCCAAACTTTGAGTTGGAAAATATATCATAAAACAGCACAAAACACATACTATGAATAAAACATGAACTGGTCTCAAATTTCAGAAACAAAACAAAAGCAGTGGAAGAAACCAAAACCAATGGATCAGTCAGTATTAAGGACAATTTTAAGAATTCTTAAAGCCCAAATTGTCACCCAAGAACCTGGCTTCATTAATATCCAAATCTAACTTTCCAAAAACATTTGGGAGAGAAGAGTACCAAATTACTCAATCATCAGCAAGCAGTGAGGTTTGTAAACAAGTTCTTAAAGATACAAATAGGAAAAACTAAAACAATTACTTTATTGGGGTGAGCAACTAATATTAAAGGACAAAACCCTTTAAAGCTGGAAATCTCAACTATTTCACCCAAACCCTCTTTTTTTTTAACCCATCTTAAATTGAGTAATAAATAAAAAGATTTGTCAGAAAGTGTTTTCAGTTAGATTCCTATAGCAGAGACAAATTAGGAGTCTGAAATGGTAAAAATCTTTACCTCGCTTGCTGGCCTGTTCAGAAGTCCTAGATCTCCTCTTGCTGCTGTCTTGGGCAAGCAGACAGCTCCAACCATCTGATAGGTCTCCTTGCTGGCTTCCCAAATTGTTGGGGCACAAACAAAATCATGCTATACCTCTCTGTTTTTCTAAACTAATAAATAATCAGATAAGCATCAGAGAGATTGGTAAGAGAAAAAGCAAGATAGAAGTTTTATATATGTATTCTTCCTGTATGTATGGAGAAACCTAGCACCAGTGAGTTTCTAGTAACCCACTGGACTAGTAACTCACCCCACATGGCTTTAGATGCCATCTTTAATAGATTAGCTAGGACATAAAACACACATGCCCATTTCAAGAAATCTGGCCTGTAGAAACCTTGGAGGGTTTAAAAATTTGTGTTTTAGGATGTGCATTTGCAGTATTATTAGTAATAACACAATATAAACAAATAGAAAAGACTAACCGACAGCAGAAAAAAATCCCTTCCACCTAAGTGGATAGTAATAGGGAAATGATTGAGTAGTTTATGATACATGCTGTACATCTGCCTTTTAATAAAGGAAGTAGGAACTATATACTTGATATTTTGTTAACAAACAGTATATGGCTAAAGGAAGCAAAGCAAGTTAGAGCAACAGTATAATTACTGTGATCCCAGTTTTGCAATAAAAATGTAGAGAGGGGACCTGGAAGTTGAATTTTTAAATATATTGTTTATACAAATAAATAACAAGGTAGAACCAAGACATTTTAAGGTTAAGAAAGAAAAATTAATACTCTCTTTGTTCTTCTGGCACATAGCTGGTTCCCACATCTTTTACCTTTATTTCTTCCTTTTCCCTCCTTCCTACTACTCGATTTCACTTAGTAGAAAAGCCTTTTTTTTCGCCTCCAACTTTTGCTTCAGGTTTATTTGTATAAATAGCACACAGGAAAGACACCAGCGCCCTGCAGATAGCAGCCCAGGTGTTACACCAGTCCATCTGTACTCAGATGGGCAGACAGGGTTCTCTGTTCTGGATCCTTTGTGTGGTGCAGTGCACCTTTGGGAATTTGCACTGCAGCCATATCATTTTCCTGGGACTGTGCCTTGGTTTTTGGCCTGAGACCGTTGGCACTACAGTTGCACAAGTTTCTCAAACTTGGGGTGAGTGATACAGCAAGTCAACTGAGTTTGTGATTGCTGCCCTTTGGGATGTTAGCCCTGACCTTCTAGGGTGAAAAGCCTGTCTTTTTAATTTCTACCCCAAAAAGACTTTATAAAAGATCTAGTCAGTAATGTGACAATAAGCAGCACTATTTTTATGGACTCTCTACACTCAAAATTTGTCATGTTTTGACTGTTTTTTTTCTTGTCATGTCTTGTTGACCCGAAACTGCAAAACTTCTTTCCCATATGTATCTTTGTTTTCCCATATATATCTTATTGCTTTTACCTTAATTCATGTCTTTATTACTTTATGCTTTAGTTGTTACAGTAGCCTATGAAACTTACCTTTTTTAAGCTTTTGCTCCATTCATTTCCATGCTAAATCATATCTTCTGGGTGTATGATAGTCCGTATTAGTACTATTTTGTTATGTGATTTTGAAGAAACAGGTTTATGGTGGTATTTCTAGGTGTGGAGAATATACCCCAATAAAAATACTGCTTTTCAGTATGGTGGTTCCTCAAACTACTAAGAATGAAATGTTCATATGCTCCAGCAATCCCACTCCTAGGAATATACCCAAAAGACACAAATACACCAATTCAAAAGAATACCTGCACCCCTATATTTATAGCAGCACTATTTACAATAGGTAAGACCCGAAACAACCTAAATGCCCAAAAACAGATGAGTAGATCGGGAAGCTGTGGTACATATACACGATGGAATACTATTCAGCAATCAAGAAAGATAAACTAGACATATTCATAGGAACATGGGTGGAGCTGGAAGGGATTATGCTCAGCGAAATAAGTCAGAAGGCAAAAGAAAAATACCAGATGGTTTTCCCCCTAGGAGGACTATGAGGGAACCAAATAAGGATCAAGGAAAAGAATAACAACAGCAGCAATAATAATACAAAAACAAAAAGACAAGGACAGATTGGGGACACTTGTGGGGGGGAGAAGGTCGAGGGCAGATGAGTACAAGGGACTAAGGTGATGGTGCACTGGTGAAATAGTGATGGGGAAATACATGGGGATTACAAGTGATGTCAAATATATATAAATAAAGAAAAAATAAAAATATTGCTTTTGCACTTTGTATCTCTTCACTCTCTAAAGAGAGAATCTTTTACCTTGCTTTTTTTTAGTAATGGGGAGAGGAGGGAAAGACAAAAGGAGATATAAAGCTGTATATACTACTGTGTTTAGTCGCACACTGACTTGCGTCTTTCAGGGAGAGGATGCTATTATAGTGAAGATTTTAAATGGGTATGTTTATAGAAAGAATTTGCATGGTGAGTTGTGTTTTAGAATAGGAATTCTGTGATGAATAAGCAGGTCTGTTCTTTTAGTATTTGTAAGTTCTTGGTTTGCTTTATTCTTTTGATGTCATTCATCTTTCCTTTGAGAATTCTTAGCTGAACTAAGAGGAAAAATGAATGCTATTGGAATCTGAAGAAACTTGCTAGAAACTGATCAGTTAGTAAGGTGTTCTCTTGAGAACTAAGTTTCCCATTTAGAGAAAGTAATAGGGAGGCAGAGCACCTTGAGAGTTTTTTCCCAAATGACACTCATCAGATTCTGAGATAGCATCCTACTTATTCTCTCCTTGGGAATTGATTTTAATGAATCATTATTAAGGGAATGTGTCATATTTCTCACATATATTGGAGCAGATAACTAATTTAGAATAGTTGCCTTCAAAAAAGTGATTGGGCAATAATTATGATTATTTCCTTCACATTCAGGTCCCAACCTTTATTATTTTTAAGGCTGCCAACTGCCATCTTTTCTAGAAGGCTTCCCTGATTTGCTTCCAGCCTTTCCCACTCAGAAACAGTTTCTCCCTCCCCTGAACTGAACTTGGGTCTTGTTTATGACTTGCTTTTTTCACTTACCTGTTATTTTATATGTACCATTAAAAAAAAAATCTACATTCCATACTGGAAATTTCTCAAGTAGCCACACG
This sequence comes from Galemys pyrenaicus, assembly GCA_019455555.1. NCBI lineage: Eukaryota > Metazoa > Chordata > Mammalia > Eulipotyphla > Talpidae > Galemys > Galemys pyrenaicus. Next base: position 14,262,173 of record JAGFMF010011791.1, read on the forward strand.
TCTAACTTTTCTTGTATTCACACAGTATTTAATATGTCTTGCATATAATGTAAAGTCTAAGCATATATGTTCTAATCAAACTGTTTGTTGTGAAAATTACATAGGAAAAAATTAATGAGCTTGAAATATTTTTTGTGCTTATACTCCCATGAAATATTTTTTGTCCTAGAGGAAATAGGCAGTAATTACGAAGGTGATATCAATGGCTAAAGTTTAGAAAACATTATAACTGAAAAAAAAAAGCATCAAGTGCAAGAAGTAACTGGAGTTGTAGACAAACATTTGTAAATCCTTGTAGGTGATGCTGAGTTTGTTTTTAAGTGGGGCTGTTGAAGGATTTTAAGAGGTGATTTGATCAAATTTGTGTTTTAAATACATTAGTCTGTTATAATGAGGAAGTTGTACCTAAACATGATAAAGCTAGATGATGGCACCTAATTAGAGTATGGCAGGAGTTTAGGAAAGCAGGAAAAAAGCCCAAGATCTTTTTTTAAAATTATTATTACATTGTTCATTTTTGTACAATATTTGATTTCTTCCCTCGGGTGTATTCCCCATAAATACCCCACCACTGCATCACTTGTGAACCATCACCATGGTCCCTTGTGCTCTTTCCACTCCTGTTTTGAGCCCTTCCCTTTTTTTTGACCCCTTCAGTTTCCCTGTATTTCTCTTGTATCTGAAACCATCTGATTTTTTTCTCTTCTGATTTATTTCATTGAGCATAATCCCTTCCAGCTCCATCCATTTTGCTGCAAAATAGCAGAAGTTTATCTTTTTTGATTGCTGAGTAGTAGTCCATCGTGTATATGTACTACATCTTCTTGATCCATTCATCTGTTTTGGGGGTATATAGGTTGTTTCATATCTTAGCTATTCTAAATAGTGCTTGCACTGAGTGCAGTTTTCCTTTTGAATTAATGTTTTTCTGTTCTTTGGGTAGATGCCTAGGAATGAAATTGCTGGGTAGATAGTACATCCATGTTTAGTAATTTCAGGGTCCTCCACACAGAAAAACCCTAAGATCTTTAGCTAAGCCTGAATCTCTTGAAGTCAGGTATAACTTAGTAGGATTGTATAGTGGGATAGCAGCAGGGCTTTTATAGTAGGATAACAGACAATCTAGTACAATATGATAGAAGAGCATGAAGATTACATACACAGATTAAATTGATGTCTTGGTGTCTTATTTGATGTGGTATAAGCCGGAGGGAAGTTCCATTACTAGGCTTTAGCAATTTAATGAAGTCCTGATACTTAATTAGAGAAAGAATATGAGAAGAAGTAGTAGAATAACATTAAACTTTGTGGTTCAGATGAGTTTTGAACTTGTTAAAATTTGAAATGTTTGTATAACACCATTTGAAGCCAGTGGTCAGGCTTGGGGAGAGGTCAAGACTCAGATGTTATTATGTAGGGTCAAAGTCAGAGTGGTTAATGTTAGTCCTGGAGAGTATGTATTGAGATTTAAAAAACCCATTCCTTCTCAGTGCTTTCTCTGATGTCTCACTAACCAAGGTTTGTCATACCTTACTTAAGATAATTTTTAAATTATGAAAACACAATCTCTTTTAAGTTAAATCTAGTCAGGATGGGTAAAAAAATCAAAGCAATTCAATTAGAGGAAGACTTGTAAAGCTTTTGTGATTAATGCTTCAAAATATTGAAACTTTAGAAAAAGGTTAGTAGCTACTATAGATTTAAGAAAACTAGGAGACAATATAACCATATACAGTGTGATCCTTTATTTATTAATGGGTCCCGAATTGTTCCTGAGAGGACATTATTTGAAAAAGTGTGTAAGTTTCAAAATGGGCTGCGTATTAGGTGTTGTGTCACAATTTGTTATTACGTAGGAGAATGTCCTGTTTCTTAGGATGAAGTGTCATAATGCAATTAATGGTTCAGCATAAAATAAAAAGGTATATATGTAAACAGAGAAAGGGATTTTAAAGAAAGATAAATTATTAATTATATGAAGCCATTTTTATTAAAGTGTATCATTTTCTTAAAGTATTTTTGGTATAATCATATATTATTAGTTGAATAAGATTATATTTATTACCTGTTTATGCCTTTTTCATTGACTATGGGAAATAATTCATAGAGTAGTTTTCAGGAGGCTCCTTTCTTTGAAAACTATGAAGTAAACAGACAAGACCAGAATTATTAAGATCTATTATTGATAAGCCTATATTAATCACAATATGGTAGGTTAACACTACAGTCTGACCACAACCAAGGTTTATTCCTTCTCACATTACCTATGCAATACACTTTGTTAGGAGGAGATGTGCTGTATCTACCCAGTACTTGAAGTAGTCAGACTAATAGGAGTATTTGACAGTGTGTAGCTGCATGTCTGGAACATTAGACCTTCACAGTGAAACAAAGAGCTGGAGGGTCTTCCACTGACTCTTAAATATTTCAGCCATGAAATGACACACAGGTCATTTCTATTCACAGACCACTTAACAGAACCAGTTAAATGACCCTGACTTATTGGTAAGGATCTGGGACATTTGGAGAGCATATGGTTATTTGGTGAGCAGTAAATGTCACGTTTTGTAGTTCATACCAAGAAGTAGTGTAGGTTTTACACTTCTGGATAAAGGCCTTATTGCCATAATTCTGCTTATTATAAGAAACATTTCTATCATTTAGTTCCAGGAAGTGACATATTTCTCTTATATCATAACCAATTATTATTTATTACTTTCAAAATTGTATAGTAGTTGTAAACTGAATTTGAGGGACATTTAGTAGTTTGCCTAGTTATAGAATATATCATTTTGCTTACAGAGTTTTGAGGTTTTGCTCTGCCATCTTAATTTTAATGGTAGCTATTTCTAAATACTATTTTCTCCTGACTTTTGAGATTTTTAAACAGAAGCTCTTATCTTTTAACATTTACATTATTTACATTAAAAATAGCATTAGCATTTTTCAGAGTCTGATTTATAGACCACTTGTAAATAAACCTGTATGTAGTCAGAGTCTGATTTATAGACCACTTGTAAATAAACCTGTATGTAGTCATTCCCTTATTCTTGGGTATTTAATTTTACTTAGAGGTCTAAGTTCTAATATATTTCTGAACAAACATTATAATATTTTGTTTATATTAAACACATTTGAAATATCTGTGTAATTTGTTACACCTATATAAGCTTTATTGCTGAGGTAATTTTTAATATTATAATTTTGCACAGAACTACAAACAATAGAAAAATTCTGTTTGAATATTTAATCTTATGATACATATTTTTCATCTATTATAGACAGAATCAGTTAACCATTTTCAGTTGAATTGATCCCTAAACCAAGCTCTTCTTAAATAGCTTTTTTATTAAATTAGGTAGATTATAGGTAATGAAATGATGAGCTCTTTGAAGGTTCATTATAGTCTTTTTGCCCCTGTAATCTTTTTTCTTTCTTTTTAAAATTTTATTATTATGTATATATTTTTCATTTTTGTACTGTGTATATTTCTCATCCCCATGGAATTTCCGTCACCAATTCACCCATGCACCACCCCAGTAATCTTTTTTTTTTTTTAAGATTAATTTATTTATGCATACAAGAGCTGGGGTGCAGGCCAGAGTCCAGGGAGGTGAGAGGATTCACCAGAGACAGAGCAGGGAGCAGAACAGGCAGATGAACTGAAACACACTGCTGAGGGGAGCAGCAGGCGAGGCAGGAGAGGTCTGCTGTGCCATGTGGGTCCCCTCCCTAGCCGGACGCAGGGATCGAACTCGTGCTTCAGTGGCTGCAGTTTGCTTCATAGTTCGTTGTTTACCCGACTGCGCTACCAGGGAGGCTCCCACCCCAGTAATCTTGATGGGAGTTTTGTTCTCAAAATAATATCCTTAAGAAAAAAGCACTGAAACTATGTCATATCTGTAGAATCAAAGAAAGAGAATTATATTTTAATATTAAGGATACATATCATAAAGGCTTACATACTTGAAGCAGTTTGTTAAAACTAACTTTAAGTTTTGTTTATAGTACAATGAGAATTTTTTAATAACAGCCACCCCAATTTAATCGCTCTTTAGGTGGTTTCTGATCTTTGTTTTGACATATAAAGATGTTATAAATCTTATTATATGTAGTGGTATGTGGTAACATGTCTCAGGATCTCCAGAGCTGCCTTCCTCTTTTGTGGAAATGATGCTAACTGAATACATCAGAAATTATTTACATTTCTGTCTGGCTCTTTGAGGATCCAGCTGTTAGTGAAATCAAATTTATCATTATCATTGGTGAGACAGACTTAAAAGGGGATAAATCTGGTCAATGAAATCAAATTTATCATTATCATTGGTGAGACAGACTTAAAAGGGGATAAATCTGCTGTATCCATTTCTTTATCACATCTTTAATCCAGTGGAAAAAATATATGTGGAATTCCAGTTAGTTGCAACAAATGAATTGTTACTACCATTTCATTTGTGGTAATTTTCCTTTCTTTTTCTCCAAACCATCTATTTCTGGAAGAAAATGAGTTAGTGAAATGTCTTTTCTCAGTATACTTAATCCACATTTAAAATGTCCTATTAAGATAGCCTTTTACTTATTAAGCTACTATTTTAAACAACTATTGTATTTATTAAACTATTGTTGTATTAAACTGTTATTAAACTACTATTGTAGTTGGGAAGAAACACTTTCAGTGAAACTTTCCAAAATACAAGTAAGCACCTGGCTGAAGTAAAACTGTCTCTTCATTTTTGTATTAGAAATGCAGGGTGTCTAATACCAGTACAATTTTCAGAGTATTCTTGGTTTTTAAGGTAAATTTTACCAGATGTGATTACCAGCTTTTTATGTTGCTAAGTGGGGACATTTTAACACTAAAGGGGTAAAATAGAAAAGATAAGAATAGAAGACAGTCCTTCCATATGTCAGTTGATAGTATCGCAATTTATGTATTTGTCTTGCATTATCTTTATTTCTCTTGTTTCACTATTCTGTAAGCTTTATTTTCATCCATATTTGGTTTTGAACATATCCTGTGAGGAACTTCCTAGTGCTTACTGCAATAGCAAAAACTTTCGATTTTGTAGGGCAAGTCTTTGTATGACAAGGAAAAAGACACTTTTTAATTTGATGTTTATTTGTTTACACAGGCAGAGGAGTCTCAGCTTTTTTCCTAACAGTAAATTGATCTTAAATATGATTTTTAAAACCTTGGATGACATTCACATACAGATTCCTGTTAGATGCAATATTCACAGGAATAGAATTTTTTTTTTAAAGATTTATTTATGCATACAAGCACTGGGGTACAGGCCAGAGGTGTGGGGGGTGAGAGGATTCACCACAAACAGAGCAGGGAGCAGAACAGGCAGATGAACGGAAGTACACTGCTGAGGGGAGCAGCGGGCACAGCAGGAGAGGTCTGCTGCGCGCTGTGTGGGTCCCTCCCCAGCGGGCAGCAGGGATAGAACTCGTGTTTGCAGTGGCTGCGGTTTGCTTCATAGTGCATTGCTTAACCCACTGCGCCACCAGGTAGGCCCAGGAATAGAATTTTTAAGGTACCGTACAAACAGCTGTCTATAGCCATCAATGCAGGTGACTCGTTAAGCTGAATACAGACTGTAACAGAACTTACCTTGGCTATAGCTTCTAAAATTATCTTTTAAACTTTGTTTTCAGAGATTCTAGTTTATCTTATGAATTCTGCAGTGGATTGTGACAGAAAATATAACTGTATGGTACAAAGGTGAATGACTTGGACCCAAGGTTTCTGGGTTTGAATCCAAGCTTTGCTACTTACTGATTGTGAGACTAATTGTGGGTAAAATAAGTTGTTGTATAAGTTTGTGATTTTTTTTTTTTAATATTAATGCTGTTTGCCATTCCCATGATATGACTCTCATCATTTTTTACCTTTTTTGGGGAAGGATAAGGAGTAGAAAGATATACTAGAAAAATAAAGATAGGAAAAGTTTTTTAAGTGACACAAGGGCAAAAGTTTTCAAGGACTAGGAAGGCAGAACTTGAAGGGTGTTTTTGTATGTGCCCTCAGAAAGCACTTGTTGCAAGCATCCTATCACTTTGTCCCAGCATTTCAACGAATAGTCATTTTAAAGAATGATATCAGGTAAATAATAGTACACAGATGTTACTCACATATAATGAAATTGTTTAAGTACACCTTGAATAGTGGGTAAATTGTTTTAAGACACATGATTCAATTATTGATACCTGTCTGTATAAGATCAATGTTGATGCTTTAATTTTTTAGTAGTTAAACTTAGGAGTCTATTAACCGGTTTTTGTTTTAATAATAAAGACACATTAATATGGGACAAGTAACTTCTTAAATGGTAACTACAAGATTGTTTATGTATTCTGAAAAATAGATTATATTCTTGCTACTAATGATTAAAATGGACCCACTTTTTTTTTTTTAAAGATTTATTTATTTATTTATACATATAAGAGCTGGGGTACAGGCCAGAGTCCAGGGTGGTGAGAAGATTCACCAAAGACAGAGTGGGGAGCAGAACAGGCAGACTGACCAAAACACACTGCTGAGGGCAGCAGCAGGCAAGGCAGGAGAGGTCTGCTGTGCCATGTGGGTCCCCTCCCTGACTGGCAACAGGGATTGAACTTGTGCCACCAGGGAGGCCCGGACCCATTTTTTTAAAAAAAAAATTATTCATCTTTTTAAAGGAAGTATCTTTTCCTAATACTCTGTTAATCTTTTGGCAGTATAGACTTTCTCATCTTTGGTGTCAGCATAGTTTTCCCACCACTAGAAAGCACCCATAATTAAAATGGACTCATAATTATTCTCCAGGAAAGAGAAAACATTGCTCATTACCATGATCACCACTGCACGCTTCATTTCAGTAACTTGGTTTACCTTATGTGCTTTATCTAGTATCTTTAACCTGTGTCTTGAAACCTTACATATTGTTTTTGCTAGTTTCTTTTTTTTTTAAGATTTATTTATTTATGCATACAAGCACTGGGGTACAGGCCAGAGGTGTGGGGGTGGTGAGAGAATCCACCAGACAGAGCAGGATGCAGAACAGGCAGATTGACAGAAACACACTGCTGAGGGGAGCAGCGGGCGAGGCAGGAGAGTTCTGCTGCGCCATGTGGGTCCCCTCCCTGGCCAGCAGCAGGGATCAAACTCCTGCTGCAGTGGCTGCTGTTTGCTTCGTAGTGCCTTGCTTAACCCACTGCGCCACCAGGGGGGCCCCTGTTTTTGCTAGTTTCTTAATCATTTTTTCTAAAAGACTGCCTGAGCTATTTCCTCATCTTGTAACGTTTTTATTGATTTTCATAATTTTTTGCACAAATAATAGTTTTTAATAAGTTTACCATAATATTTTAATCAAACTTTGGAGATGTTTAAGTCACATATAGATTCAGAAAGAGAGCTGTACTCCCAACCTTGTCTCTCTATGCCAGCATAGCCTCAACACTCTAGTTCTTTGATTTATCTCATATTTTAAAAACTTTCAAATTACTAAATTAACTCTATACCAGATGGTAATCCAGCTCTCTTAGCCTAGTATTTTAGTGCCTCCCCATCCTTTCACACCTACCAAGAGAAACTCATCTGATAGAACATTTTTATCCTTGCTTCATAAATAAGAAAGAATTAATCACCGGTAAAAATCATACTGGTATTTCCATAAGTTCATATTGCTTTTGTTTTGAATACTTTTGAAAATTGCATTAGACTGTAATAATCTTAAAGACATCCTGTCATAGTAGTCACACCAAAGCAAAATAAAAAGTATATTCTCTTTGCTTAGCATTCTAATACTGTGCATACCTCCTTTGACATTTCATGAAAATATTTATTTTTCTGAGTATTCTTTTTCTTTTCATTCTTGTCAGAAGAGATGATTTAGGACTTGGGAATTTAATCATGCTAAAGTCATGTTGTCATTACTTTCCCAGTTTTGTAGTCTCATAAAAAAAGCCACCAGGATTTTAGTTTCCCTTCAGTTAGGTAAAGAAGAACTAGTTTACCTCAGTAAAATCCTGTGTTTTAAAAAACTATTTTAATAAAAGTACCAGTTTTCCAATATGAATGTTACTAGTAGAGAGTTACCGCTTAAAATGTAACTCCTTTGACACTTCATTTACTTCTCCAGCTTTAAATGGCATCTCTAGTGATGAACTCAAAATGTTCTTTTTGCCACCTAGGTAGAGTGCCTTCCAAACCAATATGGGGAGGGGGATAGCATTGGGACCACAAACACCCCATGTGAGGAAGGAAAAGCATGCACGATTGCTGCTCAAAAATTATTTAATTTTATGTTGTTTCACTAGTTAGAATTCATTAATAAAAGGAAACAATAAATCATTAATATTTCATTGTTAAAGTACAGTGTTTTTCTCAATGTAGTTCTTAAAAAAGTTTATTACCAGTTTCTGTTACTGCATATGTCCCCAGTCTTTTATTTCTATGTAACAACCTTGGGTTTTGACCCATTTCTTAAACAGTCATTTCTGTCTTTTTGCTTTACCCTATAAACCCGTGATTTTTTTAATAAGGAGATCATGCTATTCATTGTAAATCTCATTTTGACATTACCCAATTTAGTTGTATAGTCTTAGAAAGCATTGTTTGAATCTATGCAAGCTATGTGCGAAACCAAATTGGAGTTCTATTTTCCTTTGGCTATTATGATGAATATGATACTTTTAACCTAGTTCAGAATGTGGGCTGTATAAAGTACATATGTACCTAATTTCCCTGAGATCAAACTGATTTTTTGACTGTAGTATTAGGATTATTGTGCAGTATAATATGAAGCCTGTACTAGGTTTTACTCCAGAGTCCTGAATTTGACTTTCCTACTTATTTTATGAAGTTGGACAATTAACAGCCTCTCTGAAATCCATATTTTTGCTTTTCACATAACACCCTATCTGTTAGGGTTGTTATGGCTAGATTGATAATTTTATGTCCCAGGGGAATTTTGAGTATAAAGTATACTTTTAAAAAAATATTTGAATATAAAGTATAAATTAAATGTTGAAAAGCAAAATCCTTAGAAATTGATTTGCCTTTCTTTACCCTTTCTTTGATTAAAAGAGAATTTTAAAGTGTGAATGCATTAGGGCAGTGCAGTATAAATTTGAATACAGCTTTCCTTTCCACCACAAGTACATTTAGGTACTTTTAATAAAGGCCAAGTTAACGAAAAATATATTTTAAAGGAATGATTTGTTGTAATTAAAACAATCAAAGCTGACTTCTCTGGGCCAGTGATGCTTTATTCTGAGGTAGATATTTCACTCTTTTTTTCTGCCTTGATGAATAAGTCAAGGCCCTTATTTTTACTGATATTGCTAAAATTAGTAACTAAAATAATCTTAAATTTTATTCAAAAGCACTAATAAGGGTTTTTTTTTTTTAAAGATTTATTTATTTATGCATACAAGCACTGGGGTACAGGCCAGAGGTGTGGGGGGTGAGAGGATTCACCACAGACAGAGTGGGGAGCAGAACAGGCAGATGAACGGAAGTACACTGCTGAGGGGAGCAGTGGGTAAGGCAGGAGAGGTCTGCCGCACCATGTGGGTCCCCTCCCTGGCCGGCAGCAGGGATCAAACTTGTGCTGCAGTGGCTGCGGTCTGCTTCATAGTGTGTTGCTTAACCCACTGCGCCACCAGGGAGGCCCTAATAAGGATTTTTGGGGGGAGAAATTGACTGGTTTCTCACTTTCATATTTTTTTTTTCTTTGACATGAAACATACACTATTTGGTTATGTTACTTTACAACTTAGGTATTCTTTTTTTAGGATTTATGCATCAAAGAGCTGGGGTGAATTCACGGCCAGAGGTATGGGAGTGGGGTGGGTGAGAGGATTCACCAGAGACAGAGTGGGAAACAGAACAGGTGGAACAGATGTCTTGACTGAAATACACTGCTGAGGTGACCAGTAGGCAAGATAGGAGAGGTCTGCTGGGCCATGTGGGTCAGCTTCCTTCCTGGGGGATTGAGTTTTGCTGCAGTGGCTTCATAGTGCTGAAACTTAACCCCTTGAGCCACCAGGAAGACCCACAATTTAGGTATTCTAATGAATACTCTCACTTAAGAACTTTATGTCAGAGAAGCTTTTCTGCAGGCACAGAAGTTATTTATTACTTAATTTAATCTTGACTGCTTTTAATTTTCTGTATGAAGTTTTTATTAGATACCATTTACTTGTAAATGAGTCTAAGGGTATATATTGTTTAAGTGATAAGATACAGTTAGCCCTGATAGGTGTGAAATCATTCACTTAAGTTTATTGAAACTTTAAATGAAGTGGTATATATGAATTACAAGTTGAGTCCTGCCAATTTATAGTCTTCTAAATATGTAGGGTAAGATCTAGTTTTGTGTGTTTTATTGATGATTAATTTCCAACTTATAAATTTCTTTTTTTTTAAAAGATTTATTTATTTATGCATACAAGAGCTGGGGTAGAGGCCAGAGTCCAGGGAGGTGAGAGGATTCAACAGAGACAGAGTGGGGAGCAGAACAGGCAGATCTACTGAAATACACCGCTGAGGGGAGCAGCGTGCGAGGCACGAGAGGTCTGCTGCGCCATGTGGGTCCCCTCCCTGGCCGGTGGCAGGGATCGAACTCATGCTGCAGTGGCTGTGGTTTGCCTCATAGTGCGTTGCTTAACCCACTGTGCCACCAGGGAGGCCCTCCAACTTATAAATTTCTAATGAAGGTGGTTAAGATTGCAAATTCCAACTTTCTTGTCTGCATTCTATTAACTGTCCTATAGATGGCATTGTTATATAATTTCTTTGCTGACTTTTGCTTTTCACAAAGATCTGTTAGTGTTTCATCTTAAGGATTTTGTGATTTGTTAATGTAATTGCTTAATCAGTTTAGAGTAATAAAACTAAATCAGATAATATCTAACTAGTGATTATAGTTGTTAATTTTGGGTAGCAGCCATTTCTCTCCTAAATAACCAAGTGTTACAACTAAAGTTAGCACAGAATATTATTGAATTAAAATTAAGTTTTAATTATTTATAAATTACTAAACATTTATATTATGTTTTTTATTTCTCAAGAAAATTTTGTATAACTATATAATTCAGTAGCTTTCAGCATAGTAGAGATAGTCGAGTTAGGTTTTTTTTATTGTGTTAGGTGAGTAAGAGACTGGGTCTTACAGTTTGAGTCTGTAGCTTCACTTTGTCCTCTATTGCTGTGAATTTAGGCATATTGCTTAACCTCTTAAAGAGGTTCAGTTTATACAATAATCCACAAAGTGGTTAGGGCAGAGACACTGTATTGTCTTGCTGTAGTTATATTCACAATGTCTGACACCTAGTAGGTACTCAGTAAATTTTGGTGAATGATACCTACATTATAAGATTGACATAAAAATTAAATAGTAATGTGAATGTAAAGCATCTAGTAACATACAGTCATTAGCTGCTTTTATCAACAATAACAGAAAATCTCTAGTTAATATGTGAAATAGATTTTCTCTTAGATTTTCATATCTTGTACTCCCTTTCAAGATTTTCTTTCCCCATCTCCATCCAGATGTTTTTGTTTTGCTTCAGTTGTCTATATTTTCTGGGGCCTGTATCAAAGCCTTAGTCTTTGATTCTTCCATACCAGTATTTTTGTTATGTAACTTTATATATCTATTGTCTTAATAATTGTATTTTTAAAGAAAATAATTTACAACACTATAGAGAAGTTAATATCTGCCAGGCAGGAGTTTAGTGAAGATTAATATATTTATATACGGTAAGCTAGCACATGCCTAGTATATATAGGGTATTCAGTGAATGGTACAATTTATTAATAGTGTTGATTTTAACATTTTAAAACATCTCTTGCTTTATCATGATGTCTCTCAAAACTGTTAATAATGTCTACTTAATTTTTAATGGTGATTTTACATACATTATCTCATCAACTTTTTAAAACTAATTGGGTCTTTTTTTTTTTTTTAAGATTTATTTTATTTATGCATACAAGAGCCGGGGTGTAGGCCAGAGGTGTGGGGTGGGAGTGAGAGGTTTCACCAGAGATAGAGTGGGGAGCAGAACAGGTTGATTGACTGAAATACACTGCTGAGGGGAGCAGCAGGTGAGACAGGAACGTTCTGCTACGCCATGGGTTAACTCCCTAGCCAGGGATCAAACTTATGCTGCAGTGGTTGCTGATTGCATCACAGTGCTGAAACTTCACCCCTTGAGCCACCAGGGAGGCCCTGAATTGAGTAGTATTATCCTTAATTTGTATGTGACAAAAACTTTAAATTGGCCAAGTAAATTGCCCAAAATCATTAAGTTGTAAATGGTGGAATTATAAGTAAAAACTGTATACTTGACACTATTCCCTGTTTTGGAAGGTTATTTCTGTTTTACACTAGAACTAAAAGTATATACATCATAATTAACTTTTAATTCCTGTTGTCTATGCATTTTCCTCTCTTCCATTCACATTTCTGCCCTTTTTTCTTCTGTCTTAATAGACTGGGAAAATATTATTACTCTTGATCTTAAGCTTCTACATCATACACTTTGTTCATTTTGCTAGTTATCATTGATGAATATATTCTCACTTTTCATATGTATATACTGAAATCCAATTCAGTGATAACTTAGTTCAGTAACTTTTTTTTTTGAGTGTAAAAGGAAGCAAGCAACATAAAAATCAAAAGCCAATCTGCCTTGAATTGAGTTTTTGTTATCTTTAGGTCAAATGGGAGTTCAATTTGAGTTGTCCATTTTCTAACTGTTCCAATATGTTGAATTCCTTATAGAGGGTAAGCCAGGGGGTAGATTCCTTAAGGAACGGCTGGGGATGACTCATGGTTCAGGGGTACCACTCCTGCCGGCTTACTTCTTTCCTTTCTGCTTCACATGTAATACAAAATAGTCACTGCAGGCGAAAATGAGCCCAGCAATCAGAGAAAAGAAACTCTGGAAGTCCACTTTGCCATCTTGGCACTGACTGGACCCTTCATTATTTTGTCCACAGCCAAAGGGTCTTTTTGATTTTCAAAAAAAATCCAGGGAACTCCTTTTCTATGAGTGCTCTCAGGGTTTCCTTTGTTAAGTAGTTTTTATTACCAGCAAATTTGTGAAGGCTGAGCATCATTGTTTCTATCGCATGTTCCATTTGAGAAGGCATTTTGGTGAGGTCAGTTGAAACCTTGGCCAGGAGGCACAAAGGGGATACTTGATTGGCTGGGAAATGTGCACTACTTTAGTAGCTTTTTCATCCCCTTGGCCATACCTTTTTGACTCTGAGAATTACTATCCTTTTTTGGGGGGAGGAGGATAGGTGACTTTTTATTTTCTGACGTTGTCCATTTTTGTACAATATTTGATTTCAGGCATAGTCCTCATAAATCTCCCATTACCACATCACCCATGAACTGTCTCCATAGTCCCTTGTGCTCGTTCCTCCCCCCTATGTTAATCCATCTCCATCCTCCTCCCTGCTATATGCCTCAGATCTGTAGGTTCCCTGCAAGTTTTGTCTCTCTCTCTTTTTTTTTGGGGGGGGCCATTTGGTTTCCCTGTATTCCTTCTATGAATGAAACCTGATAGTTTCCTTTTTCCTTCTGACTTATTTCACTTAGCATAATCCCTTCTAACTCTATCCATGTTGTGAATAGATTGAGTTTACCATTTTTGATTGCTGAATAGTATATCATTGTGTATATATACCACATCTTTTTGATCCAGAGGATATCTTTATTGCCTTAATCCCTTTAGCTCACTCCACAAGCACCATATCACTTTGAACACTTGTCACATTCATCGTTGTTGACTTTTCAGTACTCATTTTTGGAAATGAGATCTGACATTTTAAATTAAAATTATTAGGATTCCATGTTGATTTTTTTAAAGATTTATTTATTTATGCATACAAGCACTGGGGTACAGGCCAGAGGTGTGTGGGGGGGGTGAGGGGATTCACCACAGAAAGCGGGGAGCAGAACAGGCAGATCAATGGAAATACACTGCTGAGGGGAGCAGCGGGCACAGCAGGAGAGGTCTGCTACGCCATGTGGGTTCCCTCCCTGGCCAGCGGCAGGGATCGAACTCATGCTGCAGTGGCTGTGGTTTGCTTCGTAGTGCGTTGCTTAACCCACTGCGCCACCAGGGAGGCCCCTTCATGTTGATTTTAACTACACTTTTTTTTTGTAAAGTTGTCAATTTGTCAGTGACAAAAACAAAATAGCACTGCTTTTATAATCCTATTTCCTAAGAATAACCTAGATTAGAATTGAGTTTATCCTAAAATGCTAATAGTTTATGCCTCTGGTAGCGCTGTACTTGGGAATTATAGTAGGTGCTCAACACTAGTTAAATGAACGTGACAATAATTACAGCATTTTATGTTACACTTTGGAGTAAATAGTTTAGTCGCCTTGTAACTTTTTTTATCATTTCATTGCTGTTATTTTAAGTCTTTTAAAAATAGTAATACTAATAATATTAAAGCTGTACTTACTGAACTTTCATCCACATGACCAGTACTCTGCAAGGTGCTTTGTAAATGTTGTTATTTAATTCTTAGTGACCATATAGAGTTGCAGGAACTCTCCATTTTGCAGATAAAGAAATGGACCTTTCTGAATCACATACAGTGTTGTAAACCAATAATGCCTCAATTAAAAAACAAATACTTAGACTTGGACATGACAAAGAACTCAGAACCATTGCTGCATTTTCTGCTGTGAGCATATGTTTTTAAAAAGAACAGGAAAAGTATGCAATAAACGTTACATAAAGAAGGGGGTTGGCCCTTCATTTTGACACCATGCCTATAGGACTCTGGGAGGGTTATAGTGTATATGGACTCATGGGCCTGAAGATATTTATTGTATGCAAATATTTTGAAAGGATAAAATGATGAAGATTGTTAGGGAGGAAAAAATGGACCTCACAAGAGTTTACCGACTTATAAGCAATATGTATATGTGCATAACATTTGCATTCTTTGGTCTGCTTATGTCATGTTTACCAATGTTGATTATCATTTTTAAAGTCATTAAATCAAGCAGTAGCAAAGATTGTTTTTTAGAGCAGCTTTAAATTTACAACAAAGTTGAAGAGAAGTAACAGATTTTCCATACATGCCTCATGTCCTCATGCATGTATGGCATTCTCTGTTTTCAATATTCTCTTGAACAGTGCTTTATATATATGGCATTATATTAGTTTCAGGTGTGCAGTATAATGATTTGATATTTGTCTGTTGCAAAATGAGCATCACAGTAAGTCTAGTTAACAAGTCATCATACATATTACAAATTTTCTTTTATGATGAGAACCTTAAATTAGTCTTAGCAATTTTGAAATACGTACTATAGTATTATTTATTATTATTTAATTAATTAATTAATTAGACACTGTTTGTATTCCCCACGGAGTACCCACCACCATTCCGTGCACCATCAGCTCAGTCCCTTGTGCTCCTTCTGCCCTCATCCCCGTCTTTGCCCTCCCCTCCTTCCCCTCCTCCCCCCCATGGACTCTGGTTTATCTTGGATATTTGGTCTTGTTTTTTGTTTGCTTTTGGTTATATATTATAACACCCTTCACCTTTTTTGTCTACTCCTCATCCCCAATATCTGGCAACCACCATTCTATTCTGTGTCTGTGGCTTGGTGTTTTTGATTTTTAGTTAAATAAAATATAATTATTTCTCTTGAAGAATGCCTATCTATGTTGTCACAGATAACAAGATCTCATTCTTTTTTTACTGCTGAATTATATTCCATTCTGTTAAAAATCACATTTTGTTATCCATTCATTCATTGATGATCAGCTTCTTTCTATTATTTTTACTATCGTAAATAATGCTGCAGTGAGTAAAGGGGTGCATTTATCGTTAAAATTTTCTATTTTCATTTTCTTTAAGTACCCAGAAGTGGAATTTATGAATTATGTGGTAGTTCTGTTTTTAATATTTTTGAGGAACTTCTATGCTGTTTTCTGTAATGGTGATACCAGTTTACATTCCCACTGAGAGTATCAGGGTTCCTTTTTTCTCACATACTTGCCACATTTTGTATTTTATCTCTTTGATAATAATCATTTAAGCAATTATGATCTATCATTGCAATTTTGATTTGTATTTCCCTGATGATTAGTAATATCAAATATCTCTTCATGTACCTCTTGACCATTTATATGTTTTTTTGGAAAGTCAAAATGGTATTAATTTTTCCATCAACACATCCTAATACATCCTAAATCCATAGTTCATTTTAGAGTTCACTTTGTGGACATAGACAAATGTTTAATGATATGTATTAATCATTATAATACATAGATGTCTTTCTCTGCCCTAAAATCTGTGTTCTTTCTGTACATCTCTCTTTTCCCTACTCTGGCAACTATCAATTTTTTTTTTTATTGACTCCTTAATTTGGCCTTTTCCAGAATGTCATATATTTGGAATCAGATTGTATCCAGAAAAAAAGTCATATATTTGACTTTTCAGATTGGCTTCCTTCACTTAGTAATATGTAATCAAGATTCTTCCATATCTTTTCTAGAGTTGTAGTGCTATTTTTTTAGGCATGAATTATATTTCATTGTCTCAGTATACTAGTGTATTTATTCATTCGTCAATAGAAGGATATCTTGGTTGCATCCAAGTTTAGGCAATTATGAATAAAGCTGCTGTAACAACCACAAGCAGATTTTTGTGTGGTCAGAGTTTTCAACTCCTTTAGGATAAATACCAAAGAGTATAATTGCTGGATTATATGGTAGGAATATACTTTATTCTGTGAGAAACTGTCCAACCATCTTTCAAAATGACTACCATTTTTCACTCCTGCCAGTAATGAATAAGATGCCCCACATCTTTACCAGCATTTGCTGGTGTTGGTGTTCTGGATTTTGGGCATTTTAATAAATGTTTATCAAATAATTTAAGAAACCGGTCAAATAGCATTATGATAGTGGGCTTGAATTTTTTTCCATCCTTTGTTCTCATTCTTTCCTTAATTTGCATATCACTTTCTTCCCCTGTTCCCAGGATAGTACTGCTACTTTGTAATAATCTGTCAGTTGTTTTTTTGGGAGAAAGTTGTCTTTACTCTTCATTTGATCAATTTGAAATGCTTGGTTAGAAGTTGCTTCTTTGTAATTTATAAACTGTTCTGTGTGTAAGATTTTAAGAACAAAATGACATGTCATTTGCTGTTTAAAAGCCTTATATTGAAAATATATTGCTATCATCACAGAAACTTATCTTAAAGTAGTTATATATGGTCATTTATGTTTTAAGGGTTAAAGTGGCAAATGAGATTAAACTAATGGATTGATTTTGGTTTCTAGATAAAAAGGTAAAAAAATATGGATTGTGTTCTCTGACATGAAAATATCCTATTTAATTGCCAATTTAATAAAAATGTTACTGTTGTTCTAGTTACCTGTTGTTTGTAACTAATCCAGAACTTAGTGTAACTTAGCAACTGTTTTCTTGTTTCTTGTGATTTGGGGAGCTCAGGAATTCAGGTAGTGCTCAGTTGTTCATATGGTGGTGATAGAGATTGCTTAGAACTGTTCATCTGACTGCTGTACATTATTCAAGGTTTCTTTACCTAGTGAGTACCAGCTTGATGAAGATGACCAGAAGACTGGACTTATCTAGTACATCATCCAGAACACAGAATTCATCAGTGTAGCTGTTTTATGGTAATCTGACTTTTGAAATGGTAGATCAGGATTCCAAGAATCTACAATAACATGAGTGAAAGCTACACAGTTTCTTATGACACAGCCTTGGAAATCTTAGGTCATTCCTGTTATATTGTACTTTGTCTTGAAAGTCACTGAAGTCAGCTCATATTCAAAGGGAAGAAAATTAGATTTCACTTCAGTGTGAAGAATAGCAAAGAATGTGGCCATTTTAAATCTACCACAATGAAGTATAGCAATTATTTTAGATTGTGTAAATTCAAGTGAAAAGATTAATTGGTGATAGAGAGGGCAAAATGGTCTCATGTATTTTCTACCATGAACACATTTAAACAATTATTGTTAGAATCAGGACAGCTGTAATGGAAGTTGATCTTTTCCTGGAACTCAGAAAAGTCATTTATTGGTTTGATTTTGAAATGAGGAGGTTGGTTTTGTTAACATTAGTATTATAAACCTTTTCACCTCTAAAATATGTTTATTCTCCCTTTAATGTTTTTCCCCTTCTCTATGGAGAAATAATTGACATACATCACTGTAAAAGTTTAAAGTATATAACATAATACTTTGACTTAGATTGTGAAATGATTGCCACTATAGAATAAATCATCTCCTAGATAAAATAGAAAAAAAATTCTTGATAAGACCGCTAAGGATCTGTTCTTTCAATTTTCATATGTAACATATTGTACTATTAATATTCAAAACTAATCTTTTCAAGGATTTGACTTTTATGCTAAGTGAAAAGGGAAGTTAATGATTTTCATCAGAAAGGAGGGACATGGTAAGGAATTGACCTGTATTTTAACAGAATCTGACTGCTGTGATAAAGTGTTAAGTATTGGCAGGGTTAGAAATGACTAGTTAGAAGCTATGAGGGAGGAAGATGGCTTGGAAATGGTTGGATTCCAGAAGTATTTTGAAGGTAGAGACTCAGAGTGGTTTGAAAAAGAGATAGAAATCAAGAATAGTAGCAAGATTTCTTGCCAAAACAGCTACAAAAGTGATTTGTTCTTAATCAAAATGAGGAATATTACAGAAGAATCTAGGGAACATGTTTGGAAAATACTAAAGTTTGAGATAAACTCCATTAAACATCTAAATGGAGATGTCACTAGGCAGTTGAATATATCATTTTGTGGGTCCAGGTTGGAGTCATTAGAATATATGATAATATCCTTAATTACCAAGGGAGAATAAAGTCAACTGGTTGAGGAAATGAAAATAATTACTTGAGCTAAAGATGTAAAAGAGAATATATATATACATATATAAAAAAGAAAGAATGGCAAAAATAAGAATGGCAGTATTAATGCCAAGTGGGGTAGAATACTTAAAATACTAAATCAGATAGAGAGACCATGGGGAAATAGGTGAACAAAAATGTCAGGAAATACAACTGGCAAAAACTTTCATGAACCCAATAAATAGCTAACTATATATAATATATATAGTTATATATAATATATAGATATATAGTTATATATTATTAAAAGTCTTTACCTTTGGTCTTGGGGAAAGTTCAAGTTTTTATTTTATTCTGTTTCTTTTTGTTGTCTATTAAAGAATGATCCTTTACTACTTTGTAACATTTATTGGTGCTTACCACATATGCTGTGTTTGATTAGAGTATCTTAATGAACAAGATACATCTTTTTTTGCCCTCTTAGAACATCATGTCTACGGAAAGAAGTGATTATTAAACATACTAGCTATAGGAATGGTTATTTAATTATAGTATTGACAGTATTTTTAGTACAACCACAGAATATTTGCAATTAAGAGAACATAATCCCAATAAGAAAGAGCATAGAATGATTTTCTGAGGCAGCGATCAGAGTAGGAATTAGACAGCTAAGAAATTGGGAAGTGGAGAGCTTTTCCAGCTGAAGTTTATAAAGACAATGAAGCAGAAAGAAGAGAATGAAGCTTATAAAAACAATGGGACTAAAAGACAATGTGGTTGCATCATATTGGAAGATATAAATGGGTGCATGTATATGAACCTCAGGAACGAGGGAGAAGTACATTTGAAAAGTGAAAGCTATGTTTGGATCCTTGAATCAAATCAGTCCATCATTAAAAGTTGAAGTGTTATGGGGTGACCTGGTTTTTAAGTCCTCACCCACACACATAAGAATAAAGGACAAGACCAAAAGCAGACACTGAGGAGTTGTTTTTACAAGATTCAAAGGATTTAATTACATAGGGAGTGAGAAAAGGGAGAGCTCAGAGAGAGGAGAGAATTTATTGACCTGTAAGAGGCAAGCGACTGTCTGTACTGTCAACAGACAGTGTCAGCTGAGCAGAAACCTAAATGCAAGCAGAAGTGGGGCCCGGGCACCTCTGTTCAGATTTAAGATAAACTTGGTGGCTCTACTCCCATTAATTTCCCAGCAGTCCCCCATTAGAGAGTCAAAAAGCTCCTGGTTGGGAGGTTGATCCCTCACTGTTCCTCTTACAGAAGTTATGTTCTTTTCATAGAGAAAAACTGATGCCTTCTGGGCCAAATGCCCTGGAGGCTTGCTTTCCTTGGCACAAAACAATGTTTAAAATTTTGTTTGTGCATTTATTTATTGATTTTTTAAAGAAAGTGTTTGAGAGTTAAATCAGGGAACCATATTAACAGGAGGGTGGGGGGAAAGGTGTAGAAAGGGGATATTTTCAATTTCTCTTGAACACTTAAAAAAGTTCTGACTGCATGACCTGATTCTCAGGTGATTGCCATCAGTGGAGTTTCTGCTTTAGTTATTCACTCTCTACTTCTTTCTCTTGTTTTATATCCATTTTTTTAAAGATTTATTTATTTATGCATACAAGCACTGGGGTACAGGCCAGAGGTGTGGTGGTGGGGGGGTGAGAGGATTCACCACAGAGAGCTGGGAGCAGAACAGGCAGATCAACCAAAGCACACTGCTGAGGGGAGCAGTGGGACAGCAGGAGAGGTCTGCTGCGCCATGTGGGTCCCCTCCCTGGCTGGCAGCAGGGATCGAACTTGTGCTGCAGTGGCTGCGGTTTGCTTCCTAGTGCCTTGCTTAACCCACTGTGCCACCAGGGAGGCCCCTGATTTTTTTTTTTTTTTAAGGATTTATGTATCTATGTTCATGAGAAATACTCATCTGTCATTTTCTTGTGTTGTCTGGCTTGCCCTAAGGGTAATACCTCATACAATGAGTTGTTTCTTACATATATTACTGAAACTGCCTGTTCCTAGTTCTTTCTTAGTGTGAAGATTTTTATTTATTTTTTAAAGATTTCTTTCTTTATGTGTGTATGAACTGGGATATAGGCCAACATGTTGGTGGGGGGTGGAGTAGTGAGAGGATTCACCAGATATATTGGGAAGCAGAACAGGCAGATCTACTAAAATACACTGCTGAGTGGGGGACAGCCGTCAATAGAGGAGAGGTCTGCTGCCCCACGTGGGTTAGCTCCCTGGTCGGGGATTGACCTCATGCACTTATGCTGCAGTAGCTGGTGATAGATAGCTTGGGAGTGCGGAGACTTTTACAAACCCTGCCGCCATCAGGGAGACCCTCAGTGTAAAGATTTTTAATACATTATTCAATGTCCTTATTTGTTACAAATCTATTCAGATTTTCTATTTCTTAGAGTCAGGTCTGATAATTTCTTTCTAGGATTTTCTTTTTAAAACATAAGTTCTCTAATTTGTTTATTTAAAGTTGTTGATAATATTCTCTTATGATCCTTTCAATTATAAAGACTTAGCTATAGCAGGGTAGGGAGAAGAAGTGGGGCCAAAACAGGAGGGAAAAGTACAAGAGACTGTGGTGACTGTTCATGGGTGTGGGACTTTTTTATATGGATTACATCTGAGAGGAGAAGTCGAACATTGCACAAAAATGAATAATGCTGATAAAAAATATATATATTTAAATTTTTTAAAAAAGAAAATAAAGTGTCAATGGTAATAACCTCTTTTTCATTCCTGTTGGTAATTTGTGTCTCTTTTTCTTGGTAAAGTACCTGAGGATTTGTCAATTGAATTTTTTTCCCAAAGAACCAAATTTTAAATTAATTGATATTCCTCTCTGGTCTTTTCTGGAATTTGTTTCATTCTTTTAAAAAAATCTTTATTTGGATTTATTTTGATCTTTTTCTGATTTAAGGTTATTGATTTGTTATTTCTGATTTAAACATCTAAATGTTTAACTTTTTCTGTAGGCTCTGCTTAAACTATATCCCATAAAATTTATGTTCTCATTTTTGTTCAGTTCAAAATAATTTCTTTTGTGATCATGAGCTTTCTTTGGATTTCTTTCTGTCCATAGATTTTCAGTTTTATTCAATTATTTTTGCAGACCATCCTTTTTATGATTCTAATTTTTAAGATTTGCTTATGATGCAGTATGTGGTCACCTGGAGTATATTCTCTGTGTGTATATAAAGAATGTATATGCTCAGCAATCTTAACGTAGAGTGGTTTACAAATGTAAATTTGGTCAAATTGGTTAATAGTGTTGTTCAAGTCTTGTATCTGTACTGATTTTCTCTATTTTTTCTGTATCTTCTATTTTGTCAGTTTTTGCTTCATGTGTTTGGGATTCTGTTGTTCATATTGAGAGTACATTTATAAATGTTAAATCTTACTCAGGTATTACTGACTTTTTCATTATTGTGACATAGTCCTTTTGTCTTCAGTTGTTTGTCTCAAAATATGTTTCATCTGCTATTAATATAGTGACTTCAGTGTTCTTACTGTTACAGTTTGAATATTGTCCATTATATTTTCAACCATTTTTTCATTGAATTAATGTTTTTTGTAGAAGTACATGGTTGGCTCTTGATATTTTAGCCAGTATTATAACCTGTGCATTTTAAGTCAAATGCTAATCTATTTCCACTTAATGTGAATGTTGATGCCTGTCATTATTTCTTTTTTGCATATGTAAATAATCTTTTAGTGTGTCATTTAAGTTTCTGTTGTTTTTTTAATCATTTTAGAGAGTTGTTTTCTTAGCATCTGCTGTAGGGATTGACATATGTTTGATTTATCACAATCTGTTTTTCTACTATCTACTATTACATTCTACTTTTATAGTTGAATTTTCACCTCAATATAGTAATGGAAAGTGAAAGTTTGTCTAGACTACTAAGTTTAAGAAAATATATTGTCTAAGTAATTGTCCATTTTATGTACTTATAATTCTGTGTTTTACTATTTCTAAACTATGATAGTGTCAGTTCTGATGTGTTTTACATGGTAGTTAACTATCTCTGCCTGTATGTAGTAGAGTTTATGTTTAGCTAAATGTGTTAACAGAATCTGTACTAAGTTCTGTTATTATGTGACTTTCAAAATTATGAATTTCTCATTATGCTAGCAGTCATATTTCTCTTCACTGCTGTATCCAAAAAACTTTATAAATGTGCAGCTTTCTGTTATGTATAGTAGGGGGGTTGAACTAGAAAGTCTTAACTTTTTTTTTACTTTTTAAAAAAAGATTTATGCATAGAACAACTGGGGAACAGGCCAGAGGTGCAAGACGTGAGAGGGTTCACCAGAGACAGAGTGGGAAACAGAGCAGATGGATCTACTGAAATACACTGCTAAGGGGAGCAGTGGGTGAGATAGGAGAGGTCTGCTGTACCAGAGAGGTCACCTCCCTGGCCAGGGATTGAACTGGTGCTACAGTGGCTGTGGATAGCTTCATGGTGCTGAGACTTAACCCCTTGCGCTACTAGGAAGTCCCCCCTCCCCCCCTTATTTATTTATTTATTTTTTTACTTCTGAAATTCTGTGTTTCTCTTTGATCAAGTGTTTTGGGAAATTACAATATTTAATTTTGTGTGTTTGCATAATGTTTATTCAAAACATTTACCCATTATTAACTGACATGTAATTAGATATTGGTAGAGATTTTTATCATTTCTGGACTTTGATCTTAGGTGAGAATTTAATCTGATTTCACTTAACTTTACCCTACTAGCCATATGACCATCATTGTGTAAGGTTTTTTTTTTTTAAGATTTATTTATGTGTACAAGAACTAGGGTACAGGCCAGAGGTGTTGGGGGGTGAGAGGACTCACCAGAGACAGAGTAAGGAACAGAACAGGCAGGTTGACTGAGATACACTGCTGAGGGGAGCAGTGGGCGGGGCAGGAGAGGTCTGCTGTGCCATGTGGTCACCTCTCTGGCCAATGATTCTTCATAATGCGGTGCTTAACCAACACGTTGCATCACCTGGGAGTTGTGTTAGGTATCATGGGAAAATGAAAAAGTTACTAATAGAGTAAGATTTTGCCCTAAAGGTGTCAGTGAAATGATTAGAGAAATGTAACTCTATGCACAAACCAGATCCTAACTTGTGTGGATGTAATATGGGAGTTCACTAAAGGAAAAGATTATAAAATAAAATACAGGACAGTTTCAAGAAAGAGGTAGAGCTTAGAGGATGGGTAGAATTTGTTTTCAGTGTGAAAAGGAAAAAGAACATTATGAGGAAATTTATTGACAACATTGGAAGGATGTTTTGAAACTAAAAGACTGGTGTGGCAAAAATGGGGATTTTAATGTAGGTATAGGGAGAAATATAATGAAAGGGTAACTATAAATTATGGAGGAATTTGAATGTGAGGAAGGGACTTTGGAATTCATTTTATAGATGTTCTTATTGTGGTTAATTATGGAAGTGAATAATAAAATCACTAAGAGCATTTCATTGAATAACTGTATTAAGAACAACTGAAAGAAGAAAAGTACAGATGTTTTTACTAACTGGAAAAAAGTGATTTTTTAAAATAAAATAGAACAGTAAGAAGTAAGCAATCACATAGATAGCCAGGATTTAAAAAGAAATAACAGTTCATAAATTGAAAGTTTGGATTACTAACACATGGGAACACTATAGAAATCTTAAGATTATAGGAAGTGATTTTCATTTTAGAAATGTTATTTGAGGTGGTAACACTTTGAGGGAAGTGACTGTTGAATGTCAGGCATATTGACATATTGGTTCTTTAAGTTTGTAGTGTCTGTAAAGACTTATGAGTGAATTCTCACATAAGCAAGTCTCATAGGTTTTTCAGTTATGGAATAAATTAGTGCAGAACCAAATAAGTTTGAGAAATGATGAAAGATAATGAAACATTGGAGAAAGTGGAATCAGTGAAGAGTCTATCAGAAAGGTAAAAAGAGAAGATAAATTTACAGAAGTCAAAGGATTACCTTGCTGCAGGATAGGAAGGTTTTATTCATAGCATGTATTGAATGTTGCAATACTGTTTTTCTTTACTTCAGACATCCCTATTTCTCTCCTACCTGATGTTTAAAGGAAAGGTCAGTAATAATCATTCCTTTCACACATTTTCTCTTCCTTGGCCTCTTTCCTTTTGTCTTAGGAAAACTACAGCCTTGTTGAAGTCTCGCTCTTGCAGGTAAATGGAACTGGAGGAAAACAATGAAGCCAGGGTGACTGGTCTCATTTTAAGTTAATGACACTGTATTCTTAATGCTCCCAGCATTCTTCCACACTTAAGTCCTTTCACTCTCCACCTTCCCTTAATAACTGTTTCTATATTTTCTCTCCTCTTCTCAAAACCTCCAGCATCTCCATCTTTAATTTTAGCTGATATACCATCTAGTTTCAGTGAGAATATTGAAGCAATCAGAAGAGCGTACCTGGCATTGCTTTTATTGACTTTCCAAGTATCAGTACTTATATATACTGTTCCCTTGTTGCTATAAATTGTCTAGGTTCCTAAAGCCAGTCCTTCTACTTGTTCTCTAGGGTCTCACTTCCTCACATACTCAGAGATATCTCTCCTTTTAATTCTCCCCTCTCTCTTATATCATTTATTTTTTCTTACCACTTGATTATTTTCTTGAGCATAAAAAAATTATTTTCCCCACTTTAACAACAACAAAAACACCAAAACCCACAACTTCATTACCCTCCTGCTCAAATTCCTGGCTCCCCTTTACTGTCTTATTCCTCTCCTCTCATTCTTTCTTAAACCTATCCTAAACAGATCCTGGTTATTACATGCTGCCACTTTAAAAATTAATCTTCTCAGGGTTACCATTGTCTTCCATGTTACCAAATCCAGGGTTCAGATTTTACTAGTAAGTAGCATAGTTAGTGGTTCCTTTAACCTTTAAGACTTCTGTCATTTAAGACTATATTGTATTGAAATTGCTATATCAATACCATTGCCAACATAAAACACAGTAGGTAAGTTTCATGATTTCTTTTCATTCTTTCTGTTCAATCATGTACTCTATTGTTTTTTTTTTTTTTTTCGGGAACCCAGTTTTGAGAAAATGTATTAATGGAGTACTGCCTGATGAGGGCCATTCTTGTGGCTGTTTTAAATTTTGGTCTTAGACTGAGCCATACTATTAAAGATCTGTGTGCATGGATTGCATTCGTTTAACCCTTCTAGATTTGCTTTTGCATGTAAGATATTTGCTAAATTTGCATGTAAGATATGAGTTAAAAAAAGAGAAAAAGTAACTGACCCACAAACACTGGGAATTTTTTTTTTTGGGCAAGAATAGAAAGTATTTTATTTTTTTTCTTCCTCATTTTTATTTGTTTATTTTAATTCTATTTTTCCCTTTAATTTATATATATTTGACATCAGTTGTAATCCCCATGTATTCCCCATCACCATCTCACCAGTGCACCATCACCTCAGTCCCCTGTGCTCCCATCTTCCCTCAACCCTCTCCCTCCCTGCCTCCCCACCAAGTGTCCCCAATTTGTCCTTGTCTTTTAATTTTTGGTTTTTGTGTTTTTATTGTTATTATTATTATTGTTCTTATTCCTTTCCTTGATCCTTATTTGATTCCCTTATATTCCTCCTAGGGGAGGAACCGTCTGGTATTTTTCTTTTGCCTTCTGACTTATTTCACTGAGCATAATCCCTTCCAGTTCCACCCATGTTCCTATGAATGTGTCTAGTTTATCTTTCTTGATTGCTGAATAGTATTCCATCGTGTATATGTACCACAGCTTCCCGATCCACTCATCTGTTTTTGGGCATTTAGGTTGTTTCCAGGTCTTACCTGTTGTAAAGAGTGCTGCTATAAACATAGGGGTGCAGGTATTCTTTTGAATCAGTGTATTTGTGTCTTTTGGGTATATTCCTGGGAGTGGGATTGCTGGGTTATATGGAAGTTCTATTCTTAGTAGATTGAGGAACCGCCATACTGCTTTCCATAATGGTTGGACCAGCTTGCATTCCCACCAGCAACACCGGTTGTTTTTTAGGGAGGCCTTCATGAATTTTCTCCATTATCCAGAGTACATGAAGACTCACTGGTGAAGTTTCTCTGAGATTACAGTATCTTGGAGAAGCTGTGCTTCTAGACACCTGATTCATTTTTATTTTATAGTCTGTTTCCATCTTTGCTAGTAACTAGGAAAATTAAGACACGTTGAGGGCAATATTGAAGAGCAATATAATGTGCTCTTCTCTGGACCATTTTTATTTATTTTTATGATCCAAATGTATCCTTAGCCCTAACACCTACTTTTTTTTTTATCCTTTGTATTCTTCTGGTAAACTAACCCAAATGCTCATGTAATGAAAACAGAATATGTTGTGTATATTTGTGATTGTATGTGCATATATCGCTTTGGTGCCCAAGCCTAAACTTGAAAGTTGTCCTATATGTTTCCCGTACTCTCTCCACATCTTACTGGTCTCCAAGTATTTTATCTTTGTATGTATCTTTCTTATTGTCTCCTGGTTAAGGCTGCCATTGCTTCACTGGTATATTTTCTAACTTTTCTTTCTCCCTATAGTCTAGCACCGTCTGCTTCCTCGTTTCCTCCACAGTGCTAATAATAGAACATGCTCTAAAACCAGGAGATCTGGTCATCGTCATTTGATATAAAATCCTTCTATGCTGCCTATAGCATTCTTCCTTATTTGGATTCCTTCTGCCAATTTTTTTTTAACCCTCTCACTGCCCATACCTTTCATTCTGTTCAACTTAAATACTTGAAATTTCTTAAGCATGTCATGCACTTTCACACTTTTCAACCTTTTTTTTTTTTTTAAGATTTATTTATTTATACATACAAGAGCTGGGATACAGGCCAGAGTCCAGGGAGGTGAGAGGATTCACCAGAGACAGAGAGGGGAGCAGAACAGGCAGACTGACTGAAACACACTGCTGAGGGGCGCAATGGGCAAAGCAGGAGAGGTCTGCCTAGCCATGTGGGTCCCCTCCCAGGCCAGCGGCAGGGATCGAACTTGTGCTGCAGTGGTTGTGGTCTGCTTCATAGTGCATTGCTTAACCCACTGTGCCACCAGGGAGGCCCCAGACACTTTCAACCTTTATACCTGATTTTCCATCCACTCAGAACACTCTTCCCATTCTTTATATTGCATTTCCTACCAAGCTTGCAAAATTCATTACAGGTAATAATTTCCTTAAAAGTCTTTCCCTGTGTGATAACCTTGTCATTGTTATAGTGGTGACTAGATTCAGTAGCATTAACATCTTCTCGAAAATTATTAGAAATGCACATATTTGGGTATTCACAGAATCTACTGAATATAAACGCTAGGGGATAAGTACAGCAGTCTGTTTAGCCTAGTGGTTTTCAAGCTTTGCATGCTACAGAATCACCTGGAGGATTTGTTTTAATACCAGCTCCCATTCCTGAAAATTGATTGATTACCCTTCCCTGTATCCAAATCCTTTCCTATGTGACTTGGCAATTCTTCCTTCTCCCCTAGAGCCAGAAAATATTTCTCTTCCCCTTGACTTTGTCCACAGAACCTTCTTTGACCTTTGGATTTACATAAGTGTGCTGTGACTAAATACTTGAAAATCTTTTAAAGATTTGGGTTTGTACGCTCCCATTTCAGCCAGCAAGCATGTCCCATGTGGTCAATAACACGGTAAGGATAAGAAAATAGAAGATAGGAAGAACCAAAAAAGGATTCAGAAGAAGCCAGTGAGGTATGATCTAAAAATAGGAGAATAGTTGTTCTGGAAAATAAAGAATTTTTCAAAAGATGAGAGAGTAATCAACTATTGAATGCTAGGTCAAACATTTGAGGCTATTGATGGCTATGGATGCCATTACTTACCATGGCAAGACATCTGGTAGATGATGAAAACAGTATAGTGTGGTTGCAAGACAAAATAGAGTTAGAAACATAGCTAACTGAAGGAATTTTGCTATGACTGGAGCAGAAAAATTTAGCAATTGTTGAAGGGGAATATAGGGGACAAAACACAGTTATTTTGTTTGTTTTTGTGAAAGTATGGGAATTTATCAGGATGTGAGTGTTTCTGTACTATCAGGATGATCCACTAAGAGGTGAAATTGATGCAGGAGAGGGCAGAGAATTAATTACCAGAATAATATCTTTGAATAGGCTAGGGCAGCAAAGGCTTCAGTAAAATGTGTATAGGTCATGTGTAAGTGATTCATGATTTTCTTTTGGGTATCTTCTGTTTGCACCCATTCTCAAATGCTGTTTTAGGTACTTTAAATGATCTTAGCCTGTTGAATTTGAAGACTTTGATAAAGTTTCTGAAATTTTCCTCATTTGTTCTATTGAGTGGTCTTAAAGAATTTGTTGTTTGAGGAACTATGTTATACATGAGGATCAAAAACCAAAGTATTCAGAGTTTCTTGAAGAGTCCTGGGGCAGTCAAATTTCAAATGGCTATCCAGAACCAGACAACTGGTCCCACTATTATCTACCTTTATGATTTAATATCAGAACAGAAGTGTTTGTATATCCAGGTGTTTCTTTTATATGCTTACAAAGAAAGGTTTCCCTGTGTGTTTAAACAAAAAAAATTACAAATTTCAAACTTTATTGCATTCTGATAATTTTAAATAGTCAATTTAGAGGACGCTATCCAAACTTGATGGAGTAATAAAATGTGAGTTCAGGGTTTTTTTACAGCAGTTGAAATTGTGCCCTCTTGTGGACTGTACAGTAGTTTTATGTAAAGGTGCTTTATGTCAGATTAATTTGTATCATCAAATGTACGCTATGTTCAGAATTTGAGACTTACATTTAAATGCTATAGTTTCTTAAAATGTAAATATAATTTAGAATGAAATCAGTTTGTCTTGCTTGTTTTTTACATTCCTAATACCACTCTGTAGGAAGCAGTTTCACAGTATTACTTTTATTAGGGTCTTGTGATAGGCTTTTACTTTCGCAGTAGAAAAGATGAGAAACGAAATTTTTGGTGTGAGGACGTGGGCTAGAAACCTAAATAACTCAAGTGGCATTTGGAAATTTCCTTCATTACATCTCTGTAAAAAGAAAAAAAGTTTTTAGATTAAAAAAATCTCAGGACTCGGGACTGTTTTTCCTTGGCTTAGCTAATATTTTTGCTTATTTTGTTCTGATTAGACATCCTCTAACTACTCTGCAGGCCCCTGCAAGTCATTTTAACGTTTATAATCAGCTGGAAACATAAATTAATGTGAACTTCTGTTAAAGTTGGTTTGTATTAAAGTGTATGTAAATCTAATTGATAATAAGAAAGAAAACATTATAGAAATATGTAAAATTGTTTTATTTTTCATTGAAAATACACGTATTCTGTAGCCTGCTTTTGAGAATCCTAAATCTCAACTTGATTTATTGGTAACTTTCTTTCTCTTTATAATACATAGTATGTATCATGTTGTATAGTATATATATATATAAATGATAGGTAATGTATATGTGATATAGCTATATTATTGGACTATATACATACATTACTGGTAAGACCGCATGTTGACTGCAGGGAACTAAGGGATCTAAGAGAACTTCAGAGCTTTATTTCATTTTGCATTCTTCTTGTTCAATGGAAATAATTTATAACTATAGAAAAGCAGAAATATTTTAAAGCAGCAAGAATTTTCACAGTGCATCTATTGAAAACTGCTTGTTTACTGAGTTAAGATTTGAGGAGGATCTTTTGGAAGTATCATAAATAGAATGTGAAAGTTTTGTTCTTGAACCATAAAAAAGTAAAAAGGAATCCGAAGGTAACTTGACTAAGGTGAAAAGATTTTGCTGGAGAGAGATTTTGCCATTTTCTAGGGTGTTACTGTTACTTATTTAAAATAATAAATAGCTCAACTTAGAATTGTTTGTTTACTCACTGTTCTAGCTATTTAGGATTTATAGTCTACACTTTTCCCAAAAGAATTTGATGTAGCCTATACTATTAAATAATAATACATGAAGCAATAAAAATGTTAGCTTTAGTTTTGTGTGTGCTCCCACCAGAAAAAAAATTACTAAGGCAGGAAAGTATGTATAAGCTAAATGTCCACACATCAAAATAAAAAAAACTTGGTTTATTCAATACTATATTATAATTATACATAATGACAACATTTTGTACAAAAGTACTGAACTAGAGCATTTGTATTCTTGAGTAGGTCTGTTATTGTGTGAGTTTGAACAAACATTTAGTTTCTTTGGGGACACAATAACAGTATTACTTATCTCTTCTGGTTTATCTTTCTGTTATGGCAGTTTAGCTGCATCTGGGTTTTATGTCTTTTATATGTGCATGAGAATGTAAGATTTGGTTAGAAAATTCTGAGTTCAAATCCTGAATTCTTCTATGCATTATCTCTGTGGCCGTAGATAAGCATTTAGCCTCTGAGCCTTCATTTTTGCATCTGTGAAATAGAAGTAATCTTCATGTTGTTATGATTAAGGAAGGATATGTGATAATGTCTAACAAATAAAAAGTGCTAAAAAAATATTTCCCCTATAGTATTGTCTTGTTTCTTGCCTATCTTATCTGCTATAACCATTTAACTGTCATCAACCCCCTTTGGATTACTTCCTAGCACCATTTCTAACCAATTTAGTCACTTCATATAAATACTACAAATGTGGAAATTCCCCCATCCCAGATAATTCCATCCCTAGCTATTGTTAATGGTTTAGAAATATATTCCTAAAGCATTTATTTTTTTAATTCTAAACTGTAATTTGTACAAAAATGTATTTTAAGCAAAAATGAGCTTAATTATACTCTTGGATATTTTTAGTTAGAATTTTATCTTCATGAATTTTTAGGATCTTTACAATTGTTTTTCAAATAAATCTGGTACAGATTGTGTAGGGATTAAAATATGATGTTACTGAATATTGGGTTAGACTTTAATTCAGTAATTCTTTCCGTTTCTTCTCCTGAAAGATATAACCACTTTACAGAATAAAATGCCAACAAAATGAGCACACTCAAATCTAGAATGGCAATGTCTGTGTCTTGTTAATTTCTGCACTTGCATAGTTTCTGACCAAAATATATTGGATGTATTATTATGGAAGACTAAATGTTATGGAAACTTGCTGTGTTGTTTGGGGTGCCATATGTAATTCAGGAGTACCTATATGAGGTTGGACAAACTGTTAATGTAATCTAGATGACATTTAGATGACGATTAAGAGCTGTTTTTAACTTTAGGTAAAAGGGAAAAAAAATTAGGTGTGTATAAAAAAAAACTTGAAGAAGACATTTCTGGAGAAAAGCACAAAGTAGAATTTAAAGGAATTTCATTTATTAAATTAAGACAGACTGAATAGTTGCTAATGGAAAAGTTACCAAATTGATATATCATACATTTAACATACATTTATCTCATTGTTGATATATTCAGAATTGGAGTAAAAAGGGATTAGTGCTTGGAAAAATTAATTTATTAAAATATGATTATACCAGTTTTGGTGAGAAATTATCAACAAAAAATATCAAGGCGTTTCCTTTCTCATTCTAATCTTTTTTCCAATACTGATTTTCTTCAAAGTGAGTTCTGCTTACTACTACAGTGCATATCAACAAAAAAGTAAAAGTACTTAGAGTACCACAAAAATGTGAACTACGTACTAGTTGTAGTTACAAAGTTAGTCTGATTTGGTAAAGTTATAGTGGCCTTACTTCAGTTATATGGTGTGGTTTACTGAATAACATTCATAAAGTTGTAAAATTATAAAGTAATGTTGGAAAAAGAATGAGATAATCCTGTCATTTGTGACTGTATGAATATGAAATTGGAGGGAACGTGTTAGGCTAAGTGAAATAACTCAGATAAACACAAATATTTTATGATATCACTTATACTGAGAAACATTAGAATTGTGGTGGTTGTTAAGATCATGTGGGAGGGATGAGGAGAAGTTGCTAAAAGCCTGCAAACTAATAGCTGTATATGAATAAAGTCTAAGGAAAAGTAAATTAATGAAACAGCTGCATTTATTAAAGATTCCTGAGACACATGACAAGCATGATGTAGAAAAGTGTTCATACATAACATAGCAGTTTACATTTACTGAACAACTAGTGCATGCCTGACATAGTTCTAAATACTTTACATCAATTAACTGATCTCATCCTTACAATAGAATTAGTAATATTCAGAGGTGAAGAACTTGAGATACAAAGAGATTCAGTTAACTTTTCCACAGTTACACAGTGAGCAAAGAAGTTTGGATTTAAACCTGGCAGGCTGTTATTCTTTCATTCCTTAGCCATTTATTTTAACTGTTTTCTTTACTCACATCTATATTGATTATACAACATGACTTTTAAATTAGTGTATGGTAACCTGTTATGAATGTAAAATCATTTGTTATACCCAGAATAGTCAATTTATATTATTGGTAAGCACTGAGGTGGTTATGTAAAATGTCCATGTGACAGATAGCATGTGTTTGATTCCTGCTAATTTGACTTTAGGCAAGTTATTTTATCTTCTCTGTGTCAGTTCCTCATTAAATAAAACTGGAATGTTAGTACCTCAGTATTAAGCATTTAAAG
Source organism: Galemys pyrenaicus (assembly GCA_019455555.1). NCBI lineage: Eukaryota > Metazoa > Chordata > Mammalia > Eulipotyphla > Talpidae > Galemys > Galemys pyrenaicus. Next base: position 14,295,641 of record JAGFMF010011791.1, read on the forward strand.
TATTTAACCATATTTATTACATAGTGGTGATCAATAAATGTTAGTTATTTCCACCAGTTTTTCAGTACTTAAATAACAAAATTGTTTTAACAAGACTACACAGCTTTTGGCTCTGTGGTGCAAGTGGCTATCCAAGAAAGTTTATTTACCATCAGATTATGGATGTCTCTACCAGTACTGTTTTATTTGCATGATTTTGCTTGTATGAGAAAGCCATAATTTTTGAAATAGAATTAAATGAAAAAGAATTAGGTTCTTTAAAAATCTTGGCACGTACTTAGTTGTTCCCTTCAGACTCATTATAATGGACTGGAATGAGAATGTACTATAATATCTTCTCTTAATTAAGTATTAAATTAATTAAACCTCAGACTATTCTAAAATTAGTTTATAAATGATCTCCTGCTCATGTTTTGTGTGTTTGATTTAATTCTTAGTATTACAACAGTTTGACCTTTTTCCAATTTTTTTAAATCACTATTTATTTCAGCTACCTGATTTGAGTAATGGTAGGTGTGTATGCTTAACTATAATTACAATTTATAATACTGTGATGAAATATGTATTGGAATTTCAAGTAATTTATAACAGCTCTTCCAGAAACAGGATTATTGTTTGAAAAGACCTGCTTTCCCTAATTCACCTGTTTCTCTTTTCCCCCAAACATTGATTTCCAGTTAGCAATAACATTGATTTCCAGTTAATTTTCTGGATCACATACTGTGTCACACAGTATGTCAAGTGGTTTACATGCATTTGTTTTATTTCAGTCTCATCACCACTTATGAGTTAGGCTACTTTTCTTACCCTTATATTTCTTTAAATCAGCAACTTTCAAAGTGCTTTGCCTTGGGGACCCACTATTAGAAATTTTCCCTATACTTACAAAGCATTGTGCAACGTACCCCTACATCTCTGTTCCTCTCATTCCTCTCAATCCATTACATTTATTTTGTAATCCTCTAATGAGTCACCATTCACAAAGTTTAAATAAAACACTCACTTAAGTGACAGTTCTGAAGTACTCTATAATCTGGTTTCCTGTTTGGTTGCTGTTTCATTCTAAACACATTGTTCCTCAGAAATGATTTTCACCTTCAGTTTCATGAAAGACAGAGTGCTTTATCAGAGCCAGGTAGACCAAACATTGCCTCATCCAGAACTAGAAATGTCATGTTGAAATAGATTGGTTGTGTATATTAATTTTTAGAATTCTAGGAATGCTGTTTCTTGATCACATTCCAGTTTAAGCCAGCACCATTTCTTTAGATTACTCATATTCATTAATATCTATGAAATTAGCTAACACTGTGAATCCATTTCTACCATAGTTTTGTGCCATTCTTCAGAGTCTTGAATTCCAGTGAATTGTCAGCATAGCTCAACTGTAAGGTGTAAATATATTTGTCAGCAGTCATCTACTCAAATCCATATTTTAAACCAGATATGTACTGTTGTTCCCCTTCTCCTCTCAGTTTTAAGTAGGCATCAGAATATTTAGATGCCTTGTGTCACTAAGGAAAGCAGTCTTGTGTTTAGGTTTATTAATCTTACTCACATGTGGCAGCTAATTGTGTAAATAATTTTTCAGCAAATAAAACCCCAAAAAACCAAATGTTAAGTTTGCCTTGCTTGTTTCTCACCTAGAATTCAGGAAAACAAATATGGACAACAGGAATTTTTGTGCTGTTTTGTACAGAATGTGCATGGATTGTTTTTTTAATCAATTATTGAACACAAGTTGGAATTTTCTTATTTAGCCTATCTTTAGAAAAAATTGCTTTGGTGACCTCTATCATATTTTAAGTTCTTAACTGATTTTTTTTTTTTTTAGTGCTTACTGCAACTGCGAAAAATATATTATGTGATTGATGTTAAGAGGGTTATAGTGATACAAGGTAATTACATGAACATTAAGTAATACAAGAGTAAAATAACAATTTCAAAAAATGCCAGTTTTATTATATTATTATAAAAAACATACTATGTTGGATAGATTGATATATTAGGTATATATATTTATGAAGGAATGTTGGGCAATACATGTTGTAAGTTCAGAATAGATTAAGGAAGAGGTAGCTTTGGGCAGAATTTGTCTGAAATTTTACGAAGTAGTGGGAACTTGATTAGATTTTGAATAATTACAGGATTTTAACTGAAGTATAGAGGGGCTTACTAATGGTTGGGAAATAAATGTAAGGAAATGAATCAAGTGAGAAAACATGAGGTCAATTAAAGAGAATCTGATGAACTTGGAAAGGATGCTTTATGTAGGAAAAGTGATAGGAAACAACTAGAAAGGCAAGTTAAAGTTAGATTTTTGTGTTTATAACATGGAAAAAAAAATCTGTCAAATTTTTGTCAAAGTGAGTATCCCTGTCTGCTGGTTAAGAATACAGGCCTTTGAGGGACATTGCTTGGGTTCTGATCTTTGCTCTACAAATTACTTTAAACTTGCTGTAAATTAATTTCCTTATTAGCAAAATGGAGAAAATAATAGTACATTCCTTACTTGGGTGTTGTGAGGACTAAATGAGTTAATATATGTAAAGTATTTTGCACTGCTCAACATAATATTATATGAATGATGACTTGTGATGTAGATTGAACAGAAAAACAAAAGCAAAATATTTTTTTTAAATAAGCATTTCCCGAGTAATATATTTAGCATATATTTTTTTTTACAAATAACTACCTCCTTTTTGTTTTGCAGTGTTTGGGAAATGGGAAGTAATGACAGCTGGCACCTGAACTAAGTATTTTTATAAGCAACACCATTCCAGAACTTCAGGATGAATGGGGATATGCCCCATGTCCCCATCACTACTCTTGCGGGGATTGCTAGTCTCACAGACCGTAAGTTCAGTTGATTTATCTAATTTATGTTTTACTCTGTGTTATCAGTGAGTTTTAGAGAGTGCATAACATTGTTTGTAGTGTCATAAATAACAAAATTAAGATTTTAAATGGCTTACATCATTTCATTTGGGCTTTTTTTTTTGGCACAAATGTGAAAGTATTAAAATTAGTATAATCAGCGCAATAATGTGAACTTAATCTTTTTCACCCAAATGACCCAATAGGAAATGGTAGAATGTTTTTCTTTAAAAATCCTTAACAATAGGGGTCTTCCTGGTGTCACAGAGGTTAAAGTCTCAACGCTTTCATGCTGTTGCCAGCCATTGCAGCACAAGTTTGATCCCAGCCAGCATGAGTTCCAGCTAACCCACATGGCACAGCAGGCTTCTCCTGTCTCCCCCACTGATCCCCTCAGCAGTGTATTTTAGTAGATCCACTTGTTCTGCTCCTCACTGGGTCTCTGGTGAGAGGTCACCCTCCCGCACCTCTGGCCCCAGTTTTTGTATGCACAAATAAAAATAAAACGTTTTTTAAAGTAAAGTCCTAAACAGTAGAATGACAAATGCAGAAATAAAAATCAAAAAGGAGTCAATACATTAAGAAAAATGAAAACTTAAGAATCATGGATTTGCATGTGAGAACTAATCAAATGGTAAATGAAAATGCCCTTCACAGAAGAAATTTTGAGAGGTCCAATCTATTCTGATTTTTAGTGATTTTTATTTTGGTTATCATGTTCAGTGATATGTTGGAGTTTGTCATAGATGTCAGAAGTTTGTTTACACTGAACAATTTAAGTTCTTTTAATAAAATAAATTTTATTTTATTTAATGAAATAAGATTAGTTAATAAAACAAAATTGTTAAGGAATCCTTTTGGTTTACAACTCTAATTCTTAGTCCTTGGGTAATGGTACAAAAAGCTATGTACCAAAAGGACTATGGGTGCTTTGGTGATGAGAGAAATAGGGTGATCACACCTGGGGGAAAAACCTTTAATATTAAAGTCTTTAAAAAGATGTAAAACAACAGTGCTTCATTTAAAAAAAAATAAGCTACCAACAATCTTAGTTTCTATTTTATCCAAGCTGAATAAACTGAATAAAGAGATATGTAAAAGGAAAGTGGGTAGTAGAAGGTGAGGTGATGACATGCAGTTTTCTTTGTATAACATTCTGCAAGATTTTGGGCTTTGTTGTAGTAAGGGAGCTATTAGAAAATAGCTTAGGGCCTCCCTGGTGGCTCAGAAGTTAAAGTCTCAGTGCTGTCAAAGCTATCCCCAGTCACTGTGGCATGAGTTGGATCCCTGACCAGGGAGCTGACCCACATGGCGCAGCAGACCTCTTCTGTCTTGCCCACTGCTCCCCACTCTGTCTCTAGTGAATCCTCTCACTGACCCCCCCTCCACCCACCACACCTCTGACCTATACCCCAGTTCTTCTATCCATGAATAAAAAAATCTTAAAAAGAAAATAACTTAAATGTTTTTATCTGTGTTTAGTATCCCACCAAATATTATTTTTCTGTTGCTTTTAGTGGAAGTGAAATAGGTTACAGTACATCTTGAGGTTAGAAAACTAAACTTCACTAGTTTATGAAGTCTAAGTTAACAGGAAAGTAGTTGATGGAATTAGGATAGCTCAGAAAAGAAAATGTCTGCCCTTCTTCCCCCCAAAAAAGTATCTTTAGTTTTTGTTTTCGCTTTGTTGTAGATAAGGCATTAGCCTATATAATATATAGGAATAGAAAATCGTAGGCACTACCAAGAATTTCTTTTCTGTTGTCTTCCCCGTGACCTTAGTTGTCCTTTGTATTTTAAGTTTGTTCAGTTAATCCTATAATTTAAGTAATCATTTATTTCCTGTGTTTTCATTAATGAAAGAACCTGTTACTGTCCATTGATTTTTGAGCAGAATGGTAGTTATACTGTAGAGATGATTAGAAATTAACCAAAAACAAAAGGACATTTCAGTTAACATTGCTTACCATATATTTTAGACAAATGAACATGTTTCCTTTAGATGAAGGACTTTAAAATAGCTTCATTTTTAAGCTACTATAAAACATTTATGTCCTTTTGTTTGCTACTGGAATAAAATGAAGAGTGGAGAGATTTAATAATTACAACAGATTTCCTTAGATATTCTTCGTCCACCAGAATCCGTTTCTATGAATGTTCTCTCAAAGTGAGCTGTATGTTTTTGCATGTACTTAAAAGCATATTACATGTCTATCTGATGACATGTCAGGTATTGTTACTTGCTTTATGTGAGAGTACTAGTGATAATGATAAATTTAAACAAAGATAAATGAGATTTATTAATGTAGTCTTAATACTCATACCCTGGAAGTTACTGTTTTTAATCTTAGATTTTTGGATATTCATATATTAAGATAATAAGAATTTCAAATATGAAAAATCATCAAGAATAAAGGATCTGACTTATTTTAGAAAATAGTATGATTCCTTTTGATTGAAATGATACTTTGAGGGTTTTTGTAGAGTTAATTGGGGTGATAGCAGGACGTAGGAATACCTTTTGCTAATTTGTTACATTGGTATTTGCAATTTTAATCCCCATATTTAAGCATTAAAGAAAATTTTTATAGTCGTTTGATTTCTCAAAATCTGATTTTATTCCAAATAGTCCTGAACCAGCTGCCTCTTCCATCCCCTTTACCTGCTACAACGACAAAGAGCCTTCTCTTCAATGCACGAATAGCAGAAGAAGTGAACTGCCTTTTGGCCTGTAGGGATGATAATTTGGTTTCACAACTTGTCCATAGCCTCAACCAGGTATCAACAGATCACATGTAAGTATAATTTTATATCTAAATAAAATTAGACATTTTGGTCTTACTAATAATAGTCTGTATTCCTGGTTTTACTTTTTCAAAAACAGGTACATAGTTTATTTTTTAAAATATATATCAATATCCAGATTAGAATATAGAATTACTGTGATGAGATTTAATCTACATTATGTTGAGATGATAGTTCTGACCTATGTCATTCTGTGAATTTCTTTTCAAGTATTTTGGAATAATGTTGTGATCCATAAAGTGTGTAGAAGTCTTAAGTTGCTGATGTAGCAACCTCCTTTTTTTTTTTTTTTTTTTTTTTTNGTAGAAGTTTTAAGTTGCTGATGTAGCAACCTCCTTTTTTTTTTTTTTTTTTTTTTTTCCCTAATATTGCTGGAATGGTTAGGATTCCCAGGAATGGGAATAGGCTCACATGCTTTTATAGACAGTATAACAAGAATTCAAGGACTAACTATAGAACTTGGGTCTAATATTTCATAGGATTTGTTGTATCATTTGAACATAGGTATATATTTTCATACAAGAATCTTTTTAAAATAATACTAAATTGTATAAAATTTTACATGTAAGTATGCTTTCTATTTTTTAACTACAAATCAATGCATATAAATCTTAATACCAAAATATACAGAAGATTAAATCACTCACATTTCATATGCCACTACACAATTGTACTTTTGTGTTCAAATTTTCTTTACATTTTTTTTCTTTTTGAAAGATTTGTTATGTGGGGAGTTGAATAAAACATAATTGAGGATCTTAGCCTTTAGGTGCAAAACATACCTTGGGACCATTTTTAAAATTTATAACCCTAAGGTGAAATACTAACCTGAATCTTCTGGTCAAGGAAAGACTGGTAAAAATCAAAAACAGTATAATACCGTTTTGTGACTCCAGAAATTCTTATTTAAATATATCATTACTTATACCTGTCTGTACATACTTGTTTTCACCAGTGCAGTGTCTAAAGAGATAAGAAGTGGCATAATTATGATTTTACAGACAGGTGCTTTAAGATTGACCCCGCCCCCCCCCATTTACTGACATTATCAAATATAAAATTTAAAACACTGCCTATGTTTAATTTTACCTTCCACTGTTGTGAATTTAACTTGCTACTTATTTTTACGTTTATTGAAAAGTGTGATTATTCTTAATCTCTTGCTTGAGGTTCCACATGACCGGCCCCTGACTTTATTTGAGGAAAAAAACAGAAGAGAGAAAAATTACATAATCTTGAGTCTTATTTTAACCAAGCAGTATTTCATCTGGAAGCTGTTCTCAAAAAGACAAATACACTCATATTCAGATACGAGCCAGAAAGTATATTCCAATCCCAAATATCAATTTCTGTGTATAAATTTTCACCTCTGAATCCTTCCATTATTTTTACTGGTTTAGAGTAGATTTATTTTCTACTTTGAAACTAATATGAATATTCATAACTAAACTGATAGTTCATAAAACATTTGAACTTCTTTTATTCTGTTTAAAATGGAGAAAAAAGTTCTTCAGAAGATCTGTCAGTTTTGATAATTCTTTTTCTTCTAGGAATAATGTATTTAAAACTCCTTGATGATGTTGAAGATAATTCTGTGATTTATTTTAGTATCATAAATCTCCTTGATTCTCTATCTCAGCTATTTCTGAATTTCACTAGTGAATTGATATCTAAATAATGTAGAACAGGAACGTCTTAATCATTATTTTAATTTTTGATATTTTTCAATACCAGAGAGTTGAAAGATAACCTTGGCAGTGATGATCCAGAAGGTGACATACCAGTCTTGTTGCAGGCCGTCCTGGCAAGGAGTCCTAATGTCTTCAGGGAGAAAAGCATGCAGAACAGATATGTACAAAGTGGTGAGATTCTTAATAATTAAAATTCATAGCATATTTTTTATTGGTCCTATATCAGAACTTGTTTCACATTTAACTAAATTCAAGGTCTTCTTTACCAAGCTATCCTTCATCTACAAATGCCATGTTGATACCTTCCGTGAAGCCAAGAACAAGAGGGAAACTAAGTGACTGTTAATATTCTTGCAGCTTAATATGTAAATTTCTTGTGAAATAGACAAAATTACAGTGTATTTTGTGAGCTGTTTCCAAATGTATTAGTTTACTCAATGACCTTTAGTATTTTCATAAAATTGATTTAAAATAAATCTATTAATCAAATAATAAAAATGTTTGCAGAACTTTTCATTATATAATAACATACATATACTAGGTATTAGTTTTAATATTGATGATTATTTTCATGGTTAAGTAGTAAATGTCTTAGCACGTCTGTTGCCTTAGCAACAGTAAATTGGGTTTATAATATATAAATTAAGAAAAATCAACAAAAAGTATTAATAAAAAAATATAAAAATGTGATCTCCAATAAAGATATTAATTGTACCTTTAAGTTTGGCACACTCTCCTGTTCTGTGTCTTGCTGATTTTCCTGGTGATGTGTGGTGTTCAAATTTAAAAAGGTGTTTTTTGTTGTTAAATGTAATAAGAGTCACACATATGGACAAAATATAGTAACATGTATTTGGAACTTTGAGGTAATCAGAATGGACTGTTAGAATTCATTTACCCTCCTATTTTTAAAGCCACTACTTTCATTTACTACTAGTAAATGTAGTTTGTCCCAGTGGTAACTATTATCAGGAAGAGAAAGTTTTTTAACTCCCATCTCATGGAATTATAAAAAAATCTAAAAAGAAAAGATCTAGCCATGAGTAATTGTAGTAATTAAGCTATTGAACATATGACTAGTACTGATTCTGAATTGGAAGGAAAAACTCAAAGGTTGAAATTTGAATTATATACAAAAGAAAATACTTGAAGGTGGTTTTGAACCCTCATTTCATTCATTCTCTGTCTTAGAACTAGAATCCCTACTATAGTATTCCTGACAAATGGGAATATGACTTCCATTTAATATTTCTAGTGAAAGACAATTTCTGTGTCAATAGCAGGAAATGAAATTTGGGAATATAATGTGATGCTTGAAGTTCGCAAAAAGATATTGGTTCTATATACCATAAGAAGATTCAGGGTTAGGGTCTCAGTGATGGCTTAGAGGTTAAAGTCTCACCACTGTCAAGCTATTGCCAGGCACTGCCGCATGAAATTGTGCCAACCCATATGGTGCAGCAGACCTCTCCTGTCTTGCCCACTGCTCCCCGCAGCAGTGTATTTCAGTAGATCCACTCTGTCTCTGGTAAATCCCCTTACACCTCTGTATACCCCAGTTCTTATATGCATAAATAAATAAAAATAAATCTTTAGTAAAAAAAGTGGTGGTGCAGGGTTAATCATAGACTTTTATGTTGATTTTAAAATGTCTAAATAACTGAATTTGTCTGCATATCCTATAAAACAAAATTCTATCTGTGTACCAATTAAAGGAATAGTGTCAAGCTTGAAAAGAATTTGGGACTCTAATAGCCATCCTTATATTTTCATTCATTAATCAAATATTCATTTAATTATATTGATTGATAGTGCTATTACTTGGCAAAGAATTATTGTAGAAGAAAGAATAAGAATATTCTATTTTGCGTTAGAAAACTTTCAGATGAAAATTGTAGGATCTCAAACTTTTTGAACCCTAAGTAAAGTACTTTTTAAAACACTAGGGTCAAGTGACAGTGAAAACAGCATCATTAAATTCCTATGGATGGTATATGTAGTAACATTTCATCTATTAGAAAAACCACCAAAGGCCTATTATAGAATAAAGTTCGTAGTATTTTGGTCATAGGTTATATAAGATGAATTCTAAAAGTTCTTCTAGAATCTAAGGTTAATTAGTTGGACCTTAAGTACATGAGTAAATATCTCTGGTGCTGGAGATGATAAAAGATGTTTGGGTGAGATTGTATTAGAAATTTAGAGTATCTTTATTTCGCTTTCCATTTTGAGCATGTTGGTCAGAAAAAGAAAGAACTTTTGAATGTTTGTGAAAAGGCAATTGATTTACCATTATAAAAAATAAGATAATTACCATTTTTGTGTTATATAGGAATGATGATGTCTCAGTATAAACTTTCTCAGAATTCCATGCACAGTAGTCCTGCATCTTCCAATTATCAACAAACCACTATCTCACATAGCCCCTCCAGGTAATATATATATATATTTGTTGTTGTTAACTGTTGTTTTCTGTAGTGAATGTTATTGTGAATATACTGTGTAAACATTTTGGTAATAATAAACTATATGTAATTGAAAAGTTGAAATGCTTATTAGCAGTAAGTAGTAACCCATGAGAACATTTGCTTCAAATGTTAAATGTGGGCATAATCTAATATATTAATTGAAGTAGCTACCATCTTTATAACTTAATATCATACAATGTGTTTGAAATAAATAAAATTTGTAGAGTTCTATTTGTTTTTAGTAAGCATGGCTTTATATAGAATTTTTAGTGTAACTCAGAATTGTGAACTTTTTTGTGTATTATTTATTTCTCATTCTTTTTGTATAGATTTTATTTATTATGTACATTAAGAGATTGGAGAACTTAATGGCAGTAGAATTTCAAGCAATAGAATATTTACTTCATTTTATGAAATTTTTTGTTTCAATTTTACATTTTAGCCGGTTTGTGCCACCACAGACAAGCTCTGGGAACAGATTTATGCCACAACAAAATAGCCCAGTGCCTAGTCCATATGCCCCACAAAGCCCTGCAGGATACATGCCATATTCCCATCCTTCAAGTTATACAACACACCCGCAGATGCAGCAAGGTAAGAAAGTTGGTTATTTACTTACAGGGAATGCCTTACAATTCCAGCAAATTCTTTATCTTTTTTTAATTTTTAAAGCACAACTAAAATATTATCATGTCTACTTGGATGTCAGATTTTTATTTTTTTTATTTATTTATTTATTTTTTGGATGTCAGATTTTTAAAGATTTAACTTAAATTGTTAAAAGATATGTTTGTCACCTGGATATTCTTCCTTTAGAACATAAAATGATTAGTTTGTTTTGACACTTCAGATTAGGTCTTCTACAACTGAGTATATCTAATTAAGAAATTAATAACTATGATGGCTTTATTGTTGGGTTTTCTTTTAAAGTTGGTCTTTCTTCTTACAAGCTGCACTAAGCCAAAGAATTGTATTTTAATTGGTAAAGTATATATAGTGTGAAAATTTTACTGTAAAACGTATACGGTACTAATAGAAGAAAATTAATGATCTTAGATCCAAAAATTCCTGGGATTACATTTTTACTAGTTCTCCATTGAAGTAGAATATTGATATTATGTCTTCTAAGATCACAATGTCTTGGGACGTATTGTCCTCTAAATAACTTAGGTAAATAATATGTACTTTATGGGTAGATATTTTAAAAAGAAAAGTGCAAAAGATAATAAGACAGGCATTAATGTTTTTGTCTCCCATAGTAGTAGAACTTTACCATTTGCAACCAATCATTAATTAGTTCCTATGTGTATTCTTGCTCTTTATTAATCGAGGAGTCAAAACTTTCTTTATTAAACTTTTAAACTCAAACTCTTCATTTAGTCACCTATCAAAACATCCATCTCTGGATTCCTAGTGCTAGGTAATGATATATTAGATTGGGACTGTTTCACACACTACTCCCAGAATAATTAGGAAGCTAAAAAGATACTAACAATATCATAGAATTCCGGGTATGTATGGTATATGTTATTCATACTTGTAAGCTTTTAGTACATTCAGCAGATAAAGAGGAACATTTTAGCTGTGATTATAAAAGGAGTTTTAAGAAAGTAGTTTCATAATAATCTGTCATAACTTAAAATGCTTATAATTCCCTTACTAGTTTAAAATCTAATCCCTTAGAAGGAAGGGAGGAAAATAAAGCATGTCAGACAATTTTATCTGCAAGTTTTACCAAGCATTCAAGGAAGAAATACTCTTATCTTAAAAACTTCCGAAAACAAAAAGTCAACACTCTCCCACATCTTTCTATAGACTTAGATATATAGTCTGGATACCAAAATCAGGTGAAGTGAAGAAAATATGTGAAAGGAAAATTATAGCTCAATCTTTATCCATTAATTGGACTCAAAATGTGTATATAAACAAATATTATGAAACCAAATAAGCATCATTATCAATCTGTTATGACAAAATAGAGTATATATCAGGAACACATGGAACAATTAATATTAGACAACTAATATACTAGATTAAGAAGATGGGGATCACGTAACCCTATTAATATGTGCCAAAAGAGATTCAAAAAAATTCAACTTACACTGATTACTTTAAAACCTTTCACTGACTAAGAATAAATAGGTACAGTCTTATCCTGATAAATGCTGTCCATCTAGTGATGAAGAATTAGAAACATTAATTCCCTTAAAACCAAGAATAGGACAGTAATGCCTATAATCACTACTTTTATTTAGTGTGATAGTAGTGGTCTTAGTGAACACAGAAAGATAAGTATAAGAGTATATATAATTATGGGTAAGGAAAAATCAGAGTTATTTTCTGGTAATATTATTAGTACTTTCATAGAAATTTAAAAGAAACTACAGGCAAAATAAAAAGATAATTATAATGAATTTAATTATATTTTACACAACCAAAATAAACTATAAGTACAGTCTTAATACATCATTACAATTTTAAGGAAAACCATATCTAGGAATGTGTGAGAACTTTATGGAAAAAACATATGGAAAGCTTTTATTTTGAAAGAGATGGAAAATAATCTAAAAGTTATGCCACATTCATGGATGGTAAAGATTGGAATTTTCCCAATATCTGTGAATTTAATATAATGTCAATAAGAGTTAATACAAATAATAAAATTAATAATGACCAGGTTTTTTTTTATTAATATATATTTGACATCAATTGTGGTCCCCATTTCCCACCACCATTTCACCAGTGCACCATCACTTAACTTCCTTGTGCTCTTTCTGCCCTCATCCTATTCGCTCCTCATAGACACAGTGTTTCTGATTAGTCCTTGTCTTTTTGTTTTTGTTGTGTTGTGTTGCTGTTTTTTTTCATTGTTATTATTTTCCTTGGTCCCTTATTTGGTTCCCTTATATTCCTCCTAGAAGTGAAACCATTTGGTATTTTTCTTTTGCCTTCTGACTTACTTCGCTGAGCATAATCCCTTTTAGCTCCATCCATGTTTCTACAAATGACTCTACTTTATCTTTTTTGATTGCTGAATAGTATTCCATCATGTATATGTACCACATCTTCTTGATCCAATCATCTATATTTAGGCATTTAGGTTATTTCCAGGTCTTACCTATTGTAAAGAGTGCTGCTAATAAACATAGGGGTGCAGGTATTCTTTTAAATCAGTGTTTTTCTGTCTTTTGGCATGACCAGGATTTTTAATCAGTGAGATTCTTTTAAAAATTCTTATGAAAGAGTATAAGACTTTGAAAAAGCCTTTTGGAAAGGGATGAGATGTAGAAGCTCTATCTAATAGGAATCAAGATTTATTTTAATAAATTAGCTTGATTGTGGTGATTATTTCAAAATGATTCAGTTGTATGACCTCAATATATATACATCCATATTTGTCAATTACATGTAATAAAACTAAGAAGTATTTAAAATAAAGATTTAGTATAATACTGGTTAAGGCATGGAAAGACTGTAAAGTGAAATTTGATAAAGAGCCTAAGAATATATCTCATGAACAAATGATAATTGCTACTATCATTCTTAAAGAATGATTTCTTTATTAAATACTGTTGAGACAGTTATCCACTTGGAAAAATGTGAAGTTGGATTCCTAGCTCACACAAAAATTACATGTATTTTTATATGTATTTTATATGTATTAAAGATGTAAATATTAAAAAGCAAAACTATAATGCTTTTAAAGAAAATATGGATAGTTTTTGTTATGTGTCTGTTTTAAAGAAGGAATGTGACTGACCAACACAATAAAAAAATGCTTGGCTTTTCTATTAAAGGAAATACAAATTTAAGTGACAATCACAGGCATTTTCCATCCTTAGATTGACAGAAATTGTTGGCAAGGATATAGAGCAGTGGGAACTCTCATATAATACCAGTGGAGTACAGATGGACATATGTAATTTAGAAAACTATTTGTTAATATTTAGTAAGGTCTAAAGATGGGCATGTTGTGAAATAAGTCAGGGAGGAAGACTGTCTGATTTCATTCATGTAGTACATATAGAAACAAAACATGTGAATAGAAGCTAAGTAAAATAAAAATAAACTTTAAAACTTTAAAGTAAACTAGTGGTTGCGGAGTGGGGTGTCAGGTAAAGTGCGGATGGATAAATCGGGTAAAAGGGGTCCATTGTATGTTGAAGAATGGAATTAGACTTTTAGTGGTGAACAGACAGGTGTTGATTTATTAATGGTGTATACCTGAAACATTATGAATTAGTATTATTTCAAAAATTTTTAAATAGACCAAAAAGTGGGCATATTCAGCAGTTTCACTATTAGATGTGTAAAAAGGTCATGTATAAAAATATACATTATGACATTTTTTGTGACAGCAAAAGTATTGAAACATTCTAAATATCCAATGTGAAAATAAGTTGTTACATTATACAGCAGAAAATAAGTAATTATTAAAATAAATGAGTTTTAAACTACATTATAAAATGTATACATTTCAGCATAATTAAAATGCTAAAGATATATTAGATATGATACAGAATGTATGTAATTATGTGTAAAATAGTGCTATGCATTATTTAAACAAAAATTTATAGTAAAAATATAAAGAATTAACTCCAAATTCAATATGGTGGTTTTAAAGAGTAAGAAGGAGGAATCAGCCGGTAAGTGGAGAGTTTCAGCCACATACAATGTTTTACTTATTTTAAGAATAAATTTGAATGACTTAGCACAGAGTAACATTTGATCAAGCTCTGCATAGCCAGCATAGGAGTGCTTCTATTTTTTTATTTCTGTATGCTTAAACTGTTTCATATGAACAATTATTCTTGTCCTAACTCAATTGTAACAAAGCTTTTTTCTTATTTCAGCATCAGTATCAAGTCCCATTGTTGCAGGTGGTTTGAGAAACATACATGATAATAAAGTTTCTGGTCCGTTGTCTGGCAATTCAGCTAATCATCATGCTGATAATCCTAGACATGGCTCAAGTGACGACTACCTACACATGGTGCACAGGCTAAGTAGTGACGTATGTAATAATATTAGTTATAATTAAGGTAATAGTTCTGATATTTGTCTTCATAACTGAATATTTCAGTTTCATAATTTAAAGGTTATCTGCTATATATATAAGAATTATACTGGATCTGAGAAATCTGTGAAGTATATAGTTCCTATACCCATAGAACTTAGTCTATAGCAGGTAAACTGACTAGTACTCTGACCTATAAACCAAGAGTGGGCTTTTTGTTTGTTTTCATTTTTAAAGAGTCTTTTAAAAAACAACATCAACAAGAACATTTTTTGACAGAAATTCTGTTTGGCCCACATATCCTAAAATATTTGTTATCTGTCACTTTAAAGAAAAAAAATTTACCAACTCTTGGTCTAGAGGTTTAGTTTCTCAATGAAATAACAAATTCAGTTTTCAAAACTTGGTCTACAAAAAGTTTTCTTAAATAATGAATCTTTAGTTTTAGCTCTTTTTTCATCTAAGATTGGTACAAAACTTTTCCCTTGAAATTTAGTGTTGACTTTATTGTTAAAACATTTGACAAATTAGAAATTTGTCTTACTATTTGTTTTGTAGTATTATTACATAAATTGCATATATCTCAGTAGAAGACATGACAATTGACTCTGCCTCAAGATATTGACAACCTGGTAAGGTGTTCACTGCTCCTTTTGTAGAAAATAATGAAAATGGAGCATACTATTAATACCTGTTTTCTTATTTATTGCCATGCTAGGCTGTTGATTCACTTGAATAAAATTTCCATTCTTAGATATACCAAGAAGAAAACAGGAAAATGCAAAAGAATTATGCTTTTGAATACCAACATATTATCTCTCAGGAATTCATGTTCTGTTTTGCATCTCTTTAAGATTTCTTTTAAGCCTCTCCTGTGATTCAAGATAATATTTATTCTGTTCTTAGGATGGAGATTCTTCATCAATGAGGAATGCTGCATCTTTTCCTTTGAGATCTCCACAACCAGTTTGCTCCCCTGCTGGCAGTGAAGGAACTCCTAAAGGTATTATTGTAACTAAAATTTCCTTCACCATTTCATATTATTTGAGAACTCAGACTTTTTAAAGCAGACACCAAACATTGTTCTTTATCATCTTTAGTGATTATAGAAAAACTGTGCTTATCCATATTAACTATTGAAAGTGTTTTCAGGGATATACAGTATTGTTTTCACTGATAAATCCAGTGGTTTTTATAAACCACAACTTCCTTAGCCTCTCTTAAACATTTGAAGTTATTATTAATCAGCTTTGCCTATGCTTCACCTGCCAGAAAAACCTCACCTTTTATATGTCTACCTGTTTTCCTCCTACTTTATTCATTGATTTTTTTCCCTTGATTAGTTTTTCTCTGTTCTCTCATTTCTCAAGATTTCTATTAGACATTTTAACCCCAATTCCTCTCACACATACACCAGCTATATTATCTAGTTTCAGTAACAGCATTGACTTTTTTTAACAGATCTCCCAAATCAACATCTTTGCCACGAATTATTTCCCCCAATTTTCATTTTTCGTTTCCAGACACAACTGTCTGTATTTAGCTGGTATAAAACTGTTCTCAGATTTATACTCAAGATTGTTCTCAATATTCTTTTTGTATTTCTTATGTCTCTTTATTTTATTTCTGTCCTGAATCGTCATAAAGTCTTCTTTCACCTCTTGTGTATCCATTTATCAAAATCTGTGTATCCATTTATCAAAATCTATCCATTTAAATTTTGTTCATTCTTCAAGATTAAGTGGATGATCACCATGCCCCTCCTCTAATTTGCTTAAGCCATTAGTTTATATATATATATTTTTCAAATAAATTACCCTAAACTATTTTGAATTTCATTTTGGTTTGTCTTCAGATATATGGAGAACCTCACACAGTCTTTGATATGTAGTAGATTCACAAATTATGAATTTAAGCATAGGTTTGAGCTGTTTACTTAAAGTCTGATAATTTGAGTTATCAGAGTTTGCTTGGAAAGGAATATTGTAGTTTAGTCTAAAAAATTAGTTTGCAATGAATTATAATACAGATGATAAATTTTCTCTACCCCTGAATATTTCTAATCATAACCTTCTAAAATATGAACTGGTCCAACTCTTAGTGTAAGGTTTTTTTTTCATAGATTACATTTCAACTCTTTAATCAAGGATATTCTGCATGAGGCAAAAGTTGAATTTAATTGAGCCACCACTCGAAATCTATAATTCTATGAGTTTTCAGGGATAAAAATAACCCTACTTCTGAAAAAGAACAACTTCCAAATTAATTCTAATTGTAAGTTCGGTGTCAAAGTTGCAAGTATTCTCAGGGTGAGAAGTTAATCAGACTTTCGTGAAGGATTAACAATAGGATAACTGATTGATATAGATAACCAGCCCATTTTACTTTTAATTCCTTTTATTTATTTTTTGCAAAAAAGAACTGGGGTGTGGGCCATAGGTATGGGGGAGTGAGAAGATTCGCCAGAGACAGAGTGGGGAGCAGAACAGGTAGAGTTACTGAAATACACTGCCTAAGGGGAGCACCAGGCAAGATAGGAAAGGTCTGCTGTGCCATTGCGTGGGTTAGTTCCCTGTCCAGGGCTCGAACTCAGGCGATGGGGTGATAGCACTGAAACTTAACCCCTAATGGTACTACGGAGGCCCCTTTTAATTATTGAGGATGGACGGATGGACAAATGTTAGGAAGGAAGGAATAATGGGTAGATAACTTTAGATTGAGAGAGAAATCTTTTGAACAAATTCCTGAAGACTTTATTTATCAGAAGCTTCTAGTTCTGTCCATGAGATTATTTTCCAACTATTTTTGGATATTTAGTGCATTGTCAGGCAGATTTGATTTTTTGATCAATTATTGGAATTTGAAGTTTGTTCTGAAATACAAAATTTAAATAGGATGGCATTAGGGTTTGTTATAATTCAGATTCCAGACAAATCTGGCTTTAAATTTATCAGAATTGCTACTTATCTAATTTGGGGCAATTTCTTAACCTGTATTAAATAACTTCATGTTCCTCTGCAAATTAGTGATAGTATTGATCAAGATTGTATTACAGCTAAATGAATTGATATACAAAGCACCATGCAAAGTTCTGATTTAATATAAATGGTTAAAAATGTTAATTTCTCTTTTAATCTCCTATATAAACATCTAAAAACACTACCTACTGTTAACTAACTTCCCACCAACATTTGTAGTAAACTGAGCCAATAGTATCTTTTTCACACCTTACCCAATAGGTGTGTTCTCTTAAACATACATTTTTATTTTTAACACTTTAGACTGCCATTGTTAACACTTTATATAATGTTAATATTATATTAAGTATATTAACATTGCTAATTGAAAGTACAGATTTTTGTATCATGCAAAAATCATGTACATCTATGTTTTAGACAGTGAAACCTTAATTTAGACAAGTCTGGATTTAAGTTCTTTTGACGATAAACAAGATGCAGTTAAAGTATTTTCATTTCGATTGCTTTTTATAATTTCCATGGGCTTTCAAACTTTATAATAGACTAATGATAAGAAAAGTGCATGTTATTCAGATGCAGTTATACTTTTATTTCTGAAACATACCAATGCTATTTTTCTTAATGGGATCTGGGCTGAAGATAATTTGAGTCTTGAAAAACTTGGAGTCACATAATTTTCTAAATAGAGGATTAGCAAATTGAAAGGAGTATATGACTGTTACTAAGTGGTGGGGAAAAATAATAAAGTGGAGACGTTTAATAATTGCTTTTTTTTACAATTTTCTTTTTTTATTACATTAAGTATTCATGTGAGTGTAGTCTGTAGGATTAACTTGTGTAATATAATAGACTGACTTAGTTTAGCTATGTCAGTTTTCCTAGATAATTAATGAAAGAACAGATACTATCGAGCCCAAAGTATATGTCACCTTTGGATAAATGAACATTTTTGCTGTTCTCGTGCTAAGTATGAGCACAAAAATAGAAATAATGCTTATCTGAAATACTGAATACTCATACTTCAGTTCAAATCTGGGTCATTTACCAGCAAGCTAAAAGACCATGGGGACAGTTGTTTAGGCTTTCTTAAAATTTCTGTCACAGTGTAAGAAAATGTAAAATTACCACAACTATTCATTCCTGTTGAATTGTTTTTCTAGGATCAAGACCAACTTTAATCCTGCAGTCTCAGCCTTTACCTTGTTCATCACCTCGAGATGTTCCACCAGACATCTTGTTAGATTCTCCAGAAAGAAAACAAAAGAAGCAAAAGAAAATGAAATTAGGAAAAGATGAAAAAGACCAGAGTGAGAAAGCTGCAATGTATGATATCATTAGTTCTCCATCCAAGGATTCTACTAAACTCACGTTAAGACTTTCTCGTGTAAGGTCTTCAGACATGGACCAGCAAGAGGATATGCTTTCTGGTATAGAAAATAGCAATGTTTCAGAGAATGATATTCCTTTTAATGTGCAGTATCCAGGACAGACTTCAAAAACACCCATTACTCCACAGGATATAAACCGCCCACTAAATGCTGCTCCATGTTTGCCGCAGCAAGAACAAACAGCATTCCTTCCAGCAAATCAAGTGCCTGTTTTACAACAGAACACTTCAGTTGCTACAAAACAGCCCCAGACTTCTGTCGTACAGAATCAGCAACAGGTATCACAACAAGGACCTATATATGATGAAGTAGAATTGGATGCATTGGCTGAAATTGAGCGAATAGAGAGAGAATCAGCTATTGAAAGGGAGCGCTTTTCAAAAGAAGTTCAAGATAAAGGTAAAATAATCTCATTACTACTACTACATACTCTGGGCAAATATGTAATTGTAATGTCAAAAGGTTTTTTAAAGTTATTTTCTCATTTTATGATGTCTCTTCAATTATATTTTATTACTAATGCTCACACCTCAGAAGTTAAATTCTTAATTTCATTTTTTAACCTGAAACAACTATCAAGTTATTTTAACATTCCTACTTATGTGAATATCAGCGTGTTTATATCACATTCATTTTCCACAGTATATTGCTATTTTCAATAATATAGTTACACATATTTACCTTTTTCCCTGGCCCAGAAAATGTTAACTGCTGTAGAATTATTTTGCATTAGGACATTAAGAAGTTTGTGTGTATGTTTACTGTACAATTAGGGTTTTTTTTGGTGTTAATAATGCTACCGTTTTTAGTGTGTTGTGTTTTTTTTAAAGTAGAAAATGTTTAAGTTAATATTGAAAAGCAAACCTTAATGATCAAGAATATTTTTGTTGATGATTATGGTTTTGTGTTTGTCTGACTGGTGTTTTAGAATGGAGTTTAAGATACCTGTTCTATGGGTTTAATGGGTTTTCTTCATCCTTTATAGAAAATAATTATCAAATAAGCATAAATCTCTTTAAATTCTTGACATTTTGGTAAACACTGTATAAAGTCATTTGAAAATTTCAGAGCTTCTAATGAATCAAAAATTGAAATTAATGATCTGATTTGTGACTTTGATGTCTTTATAGATGCCTTTGTACATTTGACAGTTCACATCAATGCATACTTTGTAATTAAATTTTTCAGTTAGATACACTAAATCAATTTAAAGTTCTTACATATTCTTTTTGGTAATTATAAAACCAAACTTCTTGATGTTTAGTAGAATTTTTATATTTTATCTTATTCATTGTGTGGTGGGATCATTTGTTGAAAATAGTGTTTTTATGCTAAGATGCATGCTGAAATTTTGCATCTACTTCCTATCTATCATGATGGCTCTATTTAATCTTACTGAAAAAAATAGATTGTATTTAGTGGTTGTTACATTTGCTAAGTTCCTAAAATACAGATAGGTGTAAATAAAAGATTGCTAGAATTCTTCATTTTATTAATTAGGGGAACTGTATATATACATACATGTATACACACACACGCACACACTAGTAAATCTTTGGTGTTAAAGATGAAATGAAAGTGTTGCTTATCCTTTTTATCTCTGCTTAGCAGTGTGGGGTTCAGGAACTATGAGTATATGCTTGTCAAATGAAGAGAGCAGTTACTGTTCAGCTCCTCTTGAGAATTTTAAATTACCTAAAATTCCTGAGTCCAATTACAGTATTGCAAGATAAATAAAATTGTAATTTCTTTACCAAGAAATATTAGTTGCCTTGAGAACTAATTTTGATATTTTTATTTATTTTTAACTGAGGTAACATTGGGTTATGACACTTTTACCATCTATGTTTTGGCATACTGTGTTCTTAAAAATGGAGTGTAAGTTTTTAATGATTTTTTTTAATTGATGGTAGGATCAAAAGCAGAGGAAATGATTTTTTTTTTTTACTTTCTAAACTTGTATCAAGTTTGTTGATACAATGTTTTTTACTTTTAAAAACTGAATGAAAATTGAGTAGTGTGTAGTATATAACAGCAAACATTTTATTTAGACTGTTTTCTTTGGGAGAATGAAACAAAGTATGCTGTACTTGCAGAAACTCGTATATTTTACTTATTTAATCAGTTTTCTGTGTAATTTGTGATGGTGTGGCTATTGCAAAGATAATTGAATTCTAATGAGCAGTTGACTTATATTTAACATTGTAAGTTGACTTACAGAAATATCTGTTGCTGGGAGTATTAAAGAGAAGAATAATTTGGGGAGATATGTGAATTTTAGTTTGATTTAGATGATTTAATATATGTATTTTCCCACATTGGTTATGGTAATTTTGCTGTCATATTAATGCTGTCTTTTCTAATTTGTTTTCTGAAAGCCATGTCCCCATTATTTTATGGATTTATTTGAAAACCTTTAGAATTTAGTTGCTGCTTAATACCTTTGAGCTGAACCTTGTTATTTGTATATTAGTTTCTGAATTGTCTGGTGGGTTAATATTTTACATCTGAGCAGTTTACTTGAGATTTCGAGAAAATCAAAGGTTTAGTATACTGCTCCACGATTGTAGGTGAGATCATAAGTAAAGGAAAACTTTCTGAAATGGTAGTTTTATAGTTAGCCCTTAAAAGATGAAATACTCTTTTGGAGTGAATTTATTCCTAGTTAACTTTGCATTTTAGGACTAAATTGTGAAGTTGATATTTACATTCTAAGACTTAGCATTGATAACTTTTTAGAACTTGTGTTGGTGATGGTAAGGAACAAACAAGACTACTTGCTGGTCTACATGGTTTTTATACTGAGAGTACTGTTCTAGGGTTTGAGCTTGTTTCCCATTATATTCATCTGTTATGAGAGAAACATTTCCTTCAATAGAGCAGATATTTTAAAACTACTCCTTGTAGTAAATCCCTGTAGATAAGATTACAATGTTCAACAACATGTTTGTTTATTATGGAATTTAAGAAAAATAGCGTTCTTAAGAAATATTTTACGTAGGCTTTGTTATAACTTGATGTATCTCTCTTCCATATACAGAAGACATGTTTCTGGCTGTGATATTTATGTTCCTTTTGCCTTTTCTCCTTTCTTTGAATAGTGTTCTGTACACTTATAACTTCCTGTAGCCTAATTTTTATGATATTCCTACAGGACCCTTTTCTCAATCTTTTGCTCATATTTTTAACATCTTTAATTACATAAATTACTTTTATAAGAGTAGTCACCTTTGTTTCTGGGATGACCTGTCATAGACATTAATACCTTCTTTGTGTGCTGAAAAATCCTGCTTTCTTTTGTCAAAGATTTGCTTTTTTCATCTTTGCCTATTTTGTCTTTTCCCAAGGTCCACTTTCCATGTTAGCAAGTATAAGGAATGGCCTAGCTTCACTAATGTTTTTACAATGTTATAATATTCTTGCACTGTAACTCTTATAAAAAGTCAATTACTGCCTACTCTGATTTGGAATAAGAGACTGGGATTTAGACAGGAATAAGACAATTAACCACTTAGCCTGTATGATGGTTTAGGAATAGAATGTTCATTTTTCATAACTGGCTACTATGTATACATTTGTGCTTTCTGTTTTAACTGTTTTTAGTTTTCACTCTATTAGATTTGAGCAAGTGAAATATGTTTCTTAAGAATAATTGAAGTCAGAATTTCTCTAAAGTTTGGATCTTGCTTTCAAAATAATAGCATCTGAATAACAAGGGTTGGTTTTAAAATTATATCTTTTTATATGCATTTTCCTTAGGAATATATGCTTTCCAATAACTAATCTTATGGTCCTCAATGCTGAATAGGCCTTAAAGGTAATCAGTGTCCCAAATAATAAAATTATTCTTCATGGAGATGGCTTTCTATCACTAAGTGAAGATTATCATGTAATAAAGATTGATGTCAAAAGTGGATAGGCAGAATTGACCTGTGCAGATTCAGAGCCACTTTATAGGAATAAGTTCATGGTTGTACTGAATCAGAGCCTGCCTGTTTCCGTGCATTTAAAAATCCCTGTATCAATCATGGAAATTTTCCAGGTTTTACAAAAGAACTGTGGTATTTTTTAACATTTGAAAATTTAAAACTTTTTATTTGGCAACATTTTATGCATGTGGAAAAATTATAAGGTTTTTCCCAGTCAGTTCATTACTAATATAATGAGTTGCCTTCTTACCATATTTTTATTACTAATAAATTTTTATTAATGACCATAGCAGCTTTAGTTTAAAATACTTAAATCAATCATGATTTCTGTGAAATAAAACTGTTTGCTAGATTTCCATTTTATTATGAAAGATAAATTGGAGTGAGGTTAATGATCAATAGTCTCTTAAGTATTTTGTAATCCTTTAAAACTATCTTCAGGATAGTTTAATATTTTTCTGAAAGACATATTGTTCATATTAATAAAGGAATGAGCCACAGGTCTAAGAGAAATCTTCATCTGTCTAAGATCTGTGTCATTATATAATTCTTAATTGTGCTTAGGTTCCTCTTCATGTCATTCACAAAGCATATTTCATTGAAAAAAATTACAAGTTTAAATTCTTGTCACAGTTTATGGGCTTAGTTAAGGCAATAACAGCATTGTACTTATGAAATAGCCATTATTCAGTATGCCTCTATGACAAGATATAAAAATTATTACATATGGCAGAAAGTTCAAAAATTAGAATTATGTAAACCTGCATTTAGTATTCCAAGTGCTTCTTTCTTGGGTGTTAATGTAGAAAGCTTCATATAGATTTATACCAGGTTAGTTTTTAACTAGGGGAAATAGTCTAGTAATATGCCATATTATCATTGTCATGTAGTTGTTTTGCACATGGAACATGTGATAATGGATTTGACTTTTGAATAATTGTAGAACTGAAAAGACTTGGTTCTATAAAAAATTAACTAGCAAATGTGTGGAATAACTTTAGAATTATTTGATTAGATTTAAGCTGGAATAAACTGCTACTTTTCACTTTAAAAACATAATGATGGAACTTTGGTTTATAAAAGAGGCATTACCACTAAATTCTTTTCAGAACTTGGTTCCCTAATAATAAGAGGTGGTTCTTCTTAGTTGTTAGTTTTACTTAAACTAATGACGCCAGTCTCCTTGAATGATATTATTTCATATTAATATTTTAAGAGAATTTGGAGATTCTCCTGTAAATATGATTAAAAATACCTTTAAAGTATAGTCAGGCAGTTTAGTGAGTAAATATTAAACTAGCAAAATCTCAAGGTGCTATAGTGTAATTATTTCTAAAAAGTAAAGGGAGATTCAGTTTATACAGAATGACCTAGTAGCCTTTTCAGTTAAATGGAATTATGCACAGAAAAACATGGCTGTTAAAAATACCTTTATATTTTGTTTTAGTGATGGATGTGTTTGTATATATTCTTTACACTTCAGAATATTATAACTTTTTTCTTACTTAGGCCCTGAAACTTTATTTTGAAGAACTGAAACATTTTTCTTCAGTGGAAGTTGCTTAAGATAGGATTTATCTATAAAGTCCTTATATGCTTCTCATTTGGTACTTAAGGTTTCCTTATTTCAGATATACTCATTTACTTTTTTTAGTGGCGTGATTTCTGTCCTTTCAGGTTTTATTCTTTTCCATAATTTTCTTACCAGTAGTAAAAACTTAACATTTCTTATTTGGTATGTTATCAGATTTGAGGCTTTCTTATTTCTTTGGTTAACAATTAAAATGATATTAAATGAGAATATGATTTATAACTGGTTGTGTTATTCTTATATAAAGAATCTGGTTTACCTTTAACGTGTACAAACATAAGACTATGTTTGTATTTAATGTATTAAAAGTTCTTTTTACTTTATATCTTGGGCATATTTATATGCTCAGCAACTATGCTGTTCTTTTTACTGTTGTTGCTAACATTTATTGAGGTACATAGCATGCATGAATATTTCCTCAAATCTTGGTTTAAAACTATCATGTCATTCATGCCTACTATTTCATATATGCAGATTGACATTTGGATTCACCACATTTTAAAAAGTGTGACTTTAAAAATAGTCAAAGTCCATATGGTTTGTAATAAGAATATATGTCTATTACTGATACTGAATATTTATCTTTAAATTTCAGATAAGCCTTTGAAAAAAAGAAAACAAGATTCTTACCCACAGGAGGCTGGGGGTGCTACAGGAGGTAATAGACCAGCTTCTCAGGAGACGGGTTCTACGGGAAATGGGTCAAGGCCAGCATTAATGGTTAGCATTGATCTTCATCAGGCAGGAAGAGTGGACTCTCAGGCTCCTATAACTCAGGATTCAGATTCCATAAAAAAGTCTGAAGAAATCAAACAATGTAATGATGCACCTATTTCTGTTCTTCAGGAAGATATTATTGGAAATCTTAAATCTATACCAGAAAACCATCCTGAGACTCCTAAAAAAAAGTCTGATTCTGAGCTTTCAAAGAATGAATTGAAACAAAATGAAAGTAGATTGGTCGAATCTAAACCAAATGAAAACAGATTGGTGGAGACAAAATCAAGTGAGAGTAAGTTAGAAACTAAAATTGAGTCACAAACAGAAGAACCTAAACAGAACGAAAACAGAACAACTGAATCCAAACAAAATGAGAGCACCACTGAAGAGTCTAAACAGAATGAAAATAGACTATCTGATGTAAAACCAAATGACAACAAACAAAGTAATGGCAGATCAGAAACAACAAAGTCAAGACCTGAAACCCCAAAGCAAAAGGGTGAAAACCGTCCTGAAACTCCAAAACAAAAGAGTGATGGACGTCCTGAAACCCCAAAGCAGAAGGGTGATGGACGGCCTGAAACTCCAAAGCAGAAAGGTGAAGGCCGACCTGAAACTCCAAAGCTAAAAAATGAAGGTCGGCCTGAGACACCAAAACATAGACATGAAAATAGGAGGGATTCTGGAAAGCCATCAACAGAGAAAAAACCTGAAGTGTCTAAACATAAACAGGATATTAAATCTGATTCACCTCGGTTAAAATCAGAACGAGCTGAAGCCTTAAAGCAGAGACCTGATGGGCGATCGATTTCTGAGTCACTAAGACGAGACCATGATAGTAAACAAAAATCAGATGACAGGAATGAATCAGAGCGGCATCGGGGGGATCAGTCTAGGATTCGAAGACCAGAAACATTGAGATCCTCTAGTAGAAATGAACATGGTATTAAATCTGATGGTTCAAAACCTGATAAACTAGAAAGAAAACACAGGCATGAATCAGGAGAGTCAAGGGAAAGACCATCTTCTGGGGAGCAAAAATCAAGGCCTGATAGTCCTCGTGTTAAACAAGGAGATTCTAATAAATCAAGATCTGATAAACCTGGTTTTAAATCACCAAATAGTAAGGATGACAAAAGGACAGAAGCTAACAAAAGCAAAGTAGATAGTAATAAAGTGCACCCTGATAATAAGGCAGAATTTCCGAGTTATTTGTTGGGGGGTAGGTCTGGTGCGTTGAAAAATTTTGTCATTCCAAAAATCAAGCGGGATAAAGATGGCAATATTACTCAGGAGACAAAGAAGATGGAAGTGAAAGCAGAGCCAAAAGACAAAGTAGAAAAGATGGGATTAGTTGAAGATCTAAATAAAGGAGCTAAGCCTGTAGTTGTCCTACAAAAACTATCTTTGGATGATGTTCAGAAACTTATTAAAGATAGAGAGGATAAATCAAGAAGTTCCCTAAAACCTATCAAGAATAAACCATCAAAGTCAAATAAAGGTAAGAATACTTATACTGATGTCATTTGTATTATAATCAGCTTTCTTTCTAGTTTTAGGGATGCTAAGGATTTTGTTAAATGGAAATTTACAAAAATGGGATGCTAACTTTGTGAAAACACATTTATATAAAAGAATAGTAAATTGTGTCAGGAATATAGATTCAAAGTGCTCAATGAAAATCTTTTTTCTCCAGCCCTACTTGACTATCATAATCATGACCCTTTTTTTTTTTTTTGCCATTTGTTATAGATAATTCCTTTACTGTTCAGTTATTTCAGGTATTTCTGAAGGTAGTTAATCAAGTGAATGATTAGAATGTATAATTGGAATGGATGATCTAAAGTTATTTTGACTGTAGAGAGAGTCCATTCTTCAATGAGGCAATAAATTTATTTTTAATATCTAACATCTCAGTAAAGCTATATGGTATATAAAAATCAGTATTGTAAATTCTTTTAGGAATATTAAGTGTTTCATATTATTTTCTCACAGACCTGTCTCTGAATTAGTTAATTTTTGATAAATAAATTTATATCGTTTAGAAATTGAGAAAAAAGGGTATTTCCCCTCTTGGGGGGAGGTAGTTAGTTAAAATTTTTTAATTTAGAAAATATATAGGTTTGCCCTTTTCTTTCGAATAGTAATAGGGAATGGTGTTTATCTCTTCAGCTGGGTTAAATCATTAGCTTAATGAGGTGTTTTTTTTGTACATTTTATGAGTAACCTGAGATGTTATATCTCAGGTAACATTTGAGTAGTAGTGTTTTCAGGAGGAGATTTTATATTTAT
This sequence comes from Galemys pyrenaicus, assembly GCA_019455555.1. Lineage (NCBI taxonomy): Eukaryota > Metazoa > Chordata > Mammalia > Eulipotyphla > Talpidae > Galemys > Galemys pyrenaicus. Next base: position 14,323,397 of record JAGFMF010011791.1, read on the forward strand.
AATTACAAATATATGGAACTATAAAATTATGCTGTTCACTATGGCAGTCACCAACCCTTTTGGTTATTTAAATTAAATTTAATTTAAAATTCAAAAGTCATGTCTTCAGTAGCCACTTGTGGCAAGTAGCTGGCTATCTTATTAATGTTCATAGTGAATTTTTGCATTACCACAAAGCATTCTGTTGTATAAGTACTGCAATATATTAAGTGATATAGAAGATGTAATGGTTATTATTTTGTAAGAAACTATTGTGCTTTATGAAATAGGTTTATTAAAAACATTGCTACTAATACTTTTTTTTATTCAAAGTGACTTGTCATAACAAATCTGTTCTTGTATATATTTGATATCCAAAGTTACTTTTCTCTCTTATTACTTGTTTTTTTTTGTCTTTCACAAATGAAAAAAGAAAACCTCTGAATCTCTAACATTTGTATTCTTTTAGTGAAGCTTTCGGATTTTAAGTTATGGCAATCAGACCTATAAAAAAGCAACTAAGATTTCTGAAAGTATTGTTTAACTTAAGTGCATCTTTACAAAATTGGTTACATAAAAAAACTGTTAGAAAGTGGTGATTTGAGTTGTTTCTTTTAGGTAAAAATGATTTTTAAAATTTTTTTACTGAAATTTTAGGAATAGTGTATATATTTATACACACACACACATACACTAAAGGGTATAGTTACAATCGCTTAGAAGAGTCAGATGAAAAGATGGAAAGTGGTACCCTCTTGTCCCCTTGATCTGGATCATCTTTTTCTCCCCTGCCCTCTGTCAGCTTATGCTAGCCTTGCTTTCTAAGCTCTGTTCTAACAAAGAATCTTTTACAACTGAACATCAAGAAATGAATACAGCTCCTAATTAGTAATTGCTGTATTATTTCCCATGGTTTTTTCACAATTAACTTTATTACTTACGAATTTCTAGTTCATGTTTCTCATAATGTATTCCTAACACAAATGTATATACTTAGTGGATAAGTAAGCTGGGGATCTGCCTGTTAAAATAGGATGTTTATGTGTATGCATGTGCATGTATGTTATACACACAAATAAGAATTTAGTAAGGGGCCTTTTCATAAAACCATTATTTCAGTGCTTAGATTCATTTCCGGATGCTATACAGATGGTGTTGGGATCAATCTCTATTTTTTATTAATAAAAATAAACTAGTTTTGGTTTTTATTTTTAACTTTGATAAGTTATCAATAACTAAGTTATTTCATTGTGGAATTTATTCATTACATGGGTAGGAAGCACAGTTGTGGTTTACTAGCCCTCTGTAGTACAAATTACTTGGGATTTTCTTTAGAAAATTTTACATTTTGATTTTTTTTTTTAAGGAATTAAATTGAATATTGTTTGGATACTTTTGTGGTTGATACCTAGGGCTAAAATTTTTGGTAGGTTTTCTTTTTTTGAAAGTATCATAAAGTCCCATCCTTTAAATATTTTCCTTGATGTCTGTATTTAAAACATTCCTTATTTGAAATTCCTTAATATTCTTAAAGTTGATATTTTTTGAATGGTAGGGATATGGATTTATGACTGCTAATATAAATTATTTTCCTTTTGTGTGAATATAATCAATGTAAAGTGACATTGTTACATATGATTTGATTTCTATGGGGATATATGTCTATTTCCCTAGGAGATAGCATAATACTTGGTACATATTAACGGTTTATTAAAATCCTGTTGAAGAATAGAGACTATATTGCTTCCATTTTCAGAAGAGTCTTCTTGTGTGCAGATTAAAATTGTGTATTCATCTTTTATGTCCCCACCAGTAGACCTCACTCATTACCTACATAATTTTCAAATCCATGTTCCTTAAACTTTGTGGTAACTCTTCATTCTGGCCACTACCTCATTTTTGTTATGACACAAAGGAGACTTGCTCATATTCTGTCTGTTTAATTTACTTTTCCTTTATTTTGCTTTGTAGCTGTTACAAGATTGACTCAATATCAGTACTCATCCTGCTTCTGTCAGTTTCCCAGTCTTGTTATCATTCTCCTTGTTTCTTTGTTACGTTTTGTAAAACCTTTTAAAGTAAATATACTAAAGTCAGTATATTAAGTATGAAAAAAATGTTATCTTTATTGTGAAATTATTCAGAATATTACTCTGTATACCCTTATTTGGAAACATATGTTCTGTGTCCCCATTAAATAGATTATAAGTTGTAGTATAAAGTATATTAGAATCAGAATGAAGTATATTAGAATCAGAACCTTGAACAAGTCTTAGCTTTACAAAGTCTTAGTTCTTTTTTTTTAAATAGAGAAACCAATTTCTTTCACATCCAGTTATGAGGATCAATGTGACTCTTAAGAGTAAAAGCTAAAATCTGTTCAGATTTTTAATATAATGAATTCTCATTTAAAATTTATGTAATAGTCATTTTCGAAACTGTCTTATGTGTATATACTTTATATTCAATGTATATTTGAAAAATTGCTGCCACCATTTTCTCATTTTATTGCTATAGATATAACACTATATTAATTTAAGGTACCCAATATAATGATTTCATATTGGTATATATTGTGAAATGACTATCACAGTAAGTCATTAATGTCTGTCAGCTCACATAGTTACAGAATTTTTTCTTGTGAGAGCTTTTAATATTCACTTTCTTGGCAACTATAGACTTCCAATACCGTGTTGAATAAAAGCGGTGAGAGTGACCATCCTTGTCTTGGTCTTGGTCTTGGTCTTATGGAAAAACTTTAAGCTTTTGATCATCATTCTTATCTCTGGATTTGTCATATACAGACTTACTTTGTTGTGAAATGTTTCCTCATACCCTGTTCCTTGAGAATTTTTATCATAAAGGAATGTTTAATTTTATCAGATATAAATCTGTATTTAACAAGACAATGTTTAATTTTTCATTTTGTTAATGTAGGATAGCACATTGGTTTACAAATTAAGCCATCTTTGTATCCCTAGAATAAATCCCACTTGATCATAGTTTCTGATCTTTTATCATACTGGTGAATTTGGTTTGCTAATATTTTGTTGAGGACTTTTGGACCGACGTTTTTCAGGGATAGTGACCTAAAATTTTGTTTTCTTTGTGGTGTCTTTGTCTGGTTTAAGCTTCAGGATAATGCTGACTTTTTAAAATGAGCTTGGAATACTTGGAAGCATTCCTTTTCTGTGTTTGGAAAAGTTTAAGAATTGATGTTAATTCTATTTTAAATATTTGCTAGAATTTGTCAGTGAATTCTTCTTGTCCTAATTCAGTCTCCTTAGTACGAATTGGTCTTTGTAGTTGGTGTCTTTAGGAATTATCTGTTTCTTCTAGGTTGTCCAATGTTGGCATGTAATTGTTCTAGTTTATTAGTCATTCATATTTGTGTATTATCAGATGTAACATTCCTTTTTAAATTTTATTTGAATTGTCTTTTCCTTGATAAGTCTAACTTAAAGTTTATGTTTTTGGTGTCTCTGAAAACAGCTTTTAGTTTCATTCATCTTTTCATTTGTCTTTTTAGTTTCATTTGATTTTGTTCTGATCTTTATTTTCTTCTGTTACCACTGGACTTTGTTCTTTTTCTAGTTTCTTGAAATGTAGTTAGTTTGTTCCATTTATTTTTCTCATTATGTATATGTTAAGGAAAGGACCATTTTATTCCTGCTTTCAATACTGAATAGTAGTAAATTTTCATTTCCATAATAAACTTCCTAGAAAGTATGTTTCTTTTTATAGTGCTTCTCATTATAATTGCTGCATATTAATGAATACTCTCTAATGCTGGTGTCAGTATCAAAACCAGTGCTTAAAACTGGATTTTTTTCTAAATCTTTTTTCTCCCTGCTTCATTTGTAGCAGTTTTTGTCATTTGCTACAAACCATTTTGTTTTCATTAAATAATCCAATCTGAAATGGCTTAAACTGTGCAGATTATAACTACATAGTAACTACACTTGCATGGTATGATATTTTGTTCCATTCTGCATAAAGTGTGACATGATATAGATCAGGGGACAACAGATTTTTCTGTAAAGGCCCAGGTAATAATTTTAGGCTTTGTAGGCCGGCCACTTTCCTCTGGCATTGTAGTAGGAAAGCAATTATAAGACAATGTGTAAGTACTTGTTTGTCGCTATGTTCTAATAAGACTTTATGTACAAAATAGGTGGTAGGGCATATTTGATTCTGTAGGCTGTAGTTTATTTAGTCTGACATAAGTATAAAATTGAAGTTTTATATAGGTGATTGTGTAAACTAGACTGATATTTCCTACTGCCAATGTGAATATAAAAAGATAAATTTAGATAGTTTTTACTTATTTTTCTAGTTATCAGATCTTTACATATGTAAACGTAGAATAAAATTAGCCAAATATAATGCTTTAGCAGGATATTTAATTTGTACCTATTTCATATACACAATAATAGCAATATTATTAATATATTAACAAATTAATATAGACATAATATAGACATAGACATAGTATATGGTTTCAATTGGTTTTAAAATTTAAACTTACCATGTGTCAGTTATGAAACCTTTTCTCTGCTTTCACTTTGTGGATAATTCACTTTGTGGATAATTCACTTTGTGGATTATCAATATACAACAAATAAGAATTGCTATCAGATTTAAAAAAGAATTTTCAACTGGAAAAAAATTCTTGGGAGACATGTTCTTTCTAATGTTTTTACTAAGCATTCAGCACTTATTTTTGGCCCATCCTCAACATCTTGTATACTTTGCTAAAGTCTGCAAATCCAGTACAGTTTATGATCAAGCTTATGATATCATTGGGTAACTAAAAATATAGTGACAGTGTGTTTATTGAAGGAAGAGGGTGCTGTTTGAATACAAAACAATAGAGACTAACAAGTGACGTTACTACAAGGCTGAAGGAAAAAGCATTACAAGTTTAGAGAACTTAAACATTTGACTAACTTATCAGTACTGGAAGGAAGAAGTAAGGTGAGGCTAGATTAGTTTAAATTGAACTTTGTAGTAAGAACGTAACCAGAAAATAAGCCATTCTCAGTAATGTCTTTTCTATAAGTTTTTCTATATCATGTTAAATTTTTATACACATTTAGCTTAACAATATTTAATATTTTATTAGATTGCTTAGTACTTAAATGAAAGATAATCACGTGGATTTTATTGTATCTGATTCTTGTTTTCTGCTTCTTACATAATCTTTTAATGTTAAATAGTTAATATCAATAGTATCCTTAAAATAGGGTATGCTAGTACATAGTAGTAGCACTGCCACCTTCCAAAAACAGTTAACTAAATGGCACCTACTTACTGTTTTCCCACACCCTCCACGTAGGCATATCAAGTTATTCTTAGAAAATTTCCCTTGTGGGCCTCCCTGGTGGCGCAGTGGGTTAAACAACGCACTATGAAGCAAACCGCAGCCACTGCAGCACGAGTTCGATCCCTGCTGCCGGCCAGGGAGGGGACCCACATGGCGCAGCAGACCTCTCCTGCTGTGCCCGCTGCTCCGCTCAGCAGTGTACTTCAGTTAATCTGTCTGTTCTGCTCCCCACTCTATCTCTGGTGAATCCTTTCACCTCCCGTGCCTCTGGCCTGTACCCCAGTGCTTGTATGCATAAATAAATAAATCTTAAAAAAAAAAAAAAGAAAATTTCCCTTGTAATGTCTCCTCCATCATATCTATCCTACAAATTATTGCTAGAGTAACATTTCTTTTTTTTTTTTTTTTAAGATTTATTTATGCATGCAAGCATGGAGTACAGGCCAGAGGTGTGGGGGGTGAGAGAATCCACCAGACAGAGTGGGGAACAGAACAGGCAGACGGACTGAACACACTGCTGAGGGGAGCATAGGGCGAGGCAGGAGAGGTCTGCCTGCGCCATGTGGGTCACCTCCCTGACCAGGGGCAGGCGTCGAACTCATGCTGCAGTGGCTATGGTTTGCTTCACAGTGCGTTGCTTAACCCACTGCGTCACCAGGGAGGGCCCTCGCTAGATTAACATTTCTAAAATACATTCTATCACTTCTCAAAAAAGACTTGTAATATGTGAATCTTTTTTACCTTTTTTTACTCACTCACTTTCCCTGTTGAACATCTTGCTCAGTCTAGAGCAAACAAAATCAAACTTACTCTTCCTGTAATACCCTGAAACTACTCCCAGCTCCTACTTCTTTGCTCTTGTCCTCTCATCTCCGTTGAAAACCCAATGTTCGAAGCACCTATTACTTCCTCACATATAACCTTATTCTTGTTTCTTTAAAATATATTTCTTTAGAGGATACATTTCCTCTTAAATTAGTATAATATTTGCATTTATTTCCTCTACTGTTACAAATACCTTTGCATAGATGCAACAGTGTTATACCTATTCACATTCTGTTTCCTTTGTATCTGCAATTTCTATACCATCATTATTTATAATTATCCTTAATGTGATCTCTTCTTCCACTCTGTCACCTATTATTGAACATTTTGATATTACATGAGATAAAACTAAACATCTCCTTAGAGTTTTTTTGTTTTATTGTATAAATTTCCTTGGGTTAAATTTCCATGAATGGTATAAAGGGGCTAAAGAATTTGAACACCATTTGTTGTGTGATATTTTTACACTGTTAGCAGTTTCTGAGTGTACAAATTTCAACAAATTACAAGCACACCTACAAAGCTTATAAGCAAAGCTTCAAATAGCTTTGTGCTTAGCAGTAGGAATTGTCATGTTTAGCCCCAGTGAGAAACTTGATTGTTTCAGCAATGATAATAAATCAAAAAGTTGTCTTGTTAAAAAAAGAAACAGCAAAAGTAATTAAAAGAGTAGTTTTTGTGTAGTTCAAGTTTGTATTGTAATGGGTCTTTAAAACCAACATTGGCAACTTTTGTATCGGAATTATACTCATAATTAAGAGCTCTGGTACAGGGCCTCCCTGGTGGTGCAGTGGGTTTAAGAAAGGCACTATGAAGCAAACCACAACCACTGCAACACGAGTTTGATCCCTGCCCCTGGCCAGGGAGGGGACCCACATGGCACAATCAGACCTCTCTTGACCTTGCCCACTGCTCCCCTCAGCAGTGTGTTTCAGTCTGTCTGCTTGTTCTGCTCCCCACTCTGTCTGGTGAATCCTCTCACCTCCCTGGACCCTGGCCTGTACCCCCAGCTCTTGTATGTATAAATAACTAAATCTTTTTAAAAAAAAAAATCTCTGGTACAAAGTAGACAATATTCTATATCCTTATGAGTAGTCAGTTTGATTAATTTAGAGTATGTTTTTTTCATTGAATTTGTGGTTTAAGAAAACACTGATCTAAACCCACATATTGTTTAAGATTAATATACAAAGACCTCTTCTATCAGAATTGGTCTTCCTATTTCTAAAGAGGTGTCCTGGTCTCATAGTTGAGATTCATGGTTTCCATTTCTCTTCAGGTTGCCACATTTTGTTTCTGCCTCTCCAGTGTTACTATTTTTCAGATTTGTATCATCAGTTTATATACCTTGAATATATTTCTTTACAACAATGTCTTCAAATAAAGTTTTGCCTGGCATTAGGAAATCTAGAATATGTATCTTCAAACCATATTAACTCACCTAAGAATCACAAGAGGGCAGATTGATAACTTAGGCTATTGAATTTTTTCCTTTTTACCCCATATGAAGTTTAAAGATCCATTTGATGCTACTCTTTTGTAATATGGGTAGGTTACTGTGAACATTGTCACTAAACTACACTATGCCCACTTAAAGATGTTTTCTGTGTTTTAAATAATTTGGAGGATTATGTGAGTTTTGGTATGTTTCTGAACGTGACTAGTTTACATTTTCTCAAGCTTCAGTCCTTAAAGACCCATTCATTGAGGGTGGTCTGTTTTAAACTCAGGGTTGTTGTCCCGATTAAAAAACAAAACACATTGTATCAGTGACTCATTGGGACTTTTGGTGACATAGTTTTAGTAATCTGGTAAATGTGATAGTATGAGTGATTTATACTGAAAACCCAAGATTGGTAAAATATAGCACATCTACAGTAAATATATTTTTTAGCCTCATTAGTACCAGAAAGTAGAGATGCACTATATCTAATGGAATATATATCAATAAAAGCTGTAAGTGTGGTATGTTACAAAACTGTCACTTCATGGCATTGTCCCTCATCACAGTTATATAAAATTTTATGGTAATTCAGGCACAGGATTTAAAGTAATTGGGTTGAGAAAAGTGAGGTGAAAGGTAATCATAAAGAACTAATCGTCTGAAGTACTTAACAACAAATAGCTTGACAAGAAATAATAATTTCTAAAATCATCAGTGTATTAAAAACTCTACAAGACGTTATATTTGTTTCATTTAAAGAATTATTTCTAATTTAGTGGAAAGAACAACAAAATACATTATAGGAATCACAGAAAAGTACTAGTTGTTTATTCATTTATATTGAAATTGAGTCAGTTATCCGACCCTTAGTGATCCTGAATGTGAAATAGGAAAGTTAGAATTTTATTTCTTACTCTTAGTAACAAGGAACCTTAGCTGAGTCATTTTATAAGGTGCTTTGTAAAAAGGATAAGATTAATTCAGAAGATGCACAAACCTTGTTTGATAGATGTTTCTATTCAAAATGAAACAGGACTCACTGTGGAGGAGGTTAAACTGAGACATTACTTGGGACTGGGTTTTGTTTTGGTTTTTAAGTTGGATCATCTTCAGAAATGAAGCTTTTGGTCATTGAATTATGTTGCTATAACTTTCAGTATTTACAGAAGTTAAAATGATCTACAGAATAGTAACACTTTTATATCTGATAGTTTGCTTTTTATATTATGGAACCAGTGATGTTAAACTACAATGAATGAATTTTCCCTGCTTTATTGACTAAAACATAGGTTTTCTGTAATTGGCTATTGTGAGGAATTTTTTTTTTAATGCAAACTATGTAAACTGATATTAACTCAATAAAAATGTTTTTTAAAAAATTTAAGAGAAAGAAGATTTAAGGACATTCTTTGCTCTGGGATACTGTAAGCCATTGTAAAGGAAGAATAAGTACCAGTATATATCTTAAACCTTGATTAACTATTGCATATTTATCTGTAGGATAATTTTAATTTTGGGATATTAATAGTAAGAATATAATCAGTTAATACATCTGCTTTTTAAAAAAAATGTCGTTATGGACTGAAGTTCAGATACTTTGGGTTTATTTATATTTAAGGACCCAAGAAGATGATCATCTTTCAAGTAAAAGAAAATTGCAGTAAAGTTTTTCCACTTTAAAACATTTTGGAAATGACTGTCTATAAAATAGACAATATAGCAATTCAGAGATTATCCATAGATAAACCACACCTGTAAATGAACATAAATTGTAAACAGAGAGCTCGAGTTAGGGCGTTATAAAGTGTTTTTGACTGCTACATAAACATTAATATTACAAGTTATGTGGAAAGGGTAGATGAACTAGAATAGCTAACCCCATCAGAAAATCACATTTAATTAGAAGCATTCAAAGCATTAAAGACTTTAAAATGAGATGTAGAGTGTGGACATTGACAACCCATAGCAAAAGTTGGTTTCTTTTACTTGTAAAAATAGACTTCACTGATAAAATACAACTTAATTGAGAAAGTCAGTACAGAGAAATTTCCATGATTTTGCAAATGACATGGTTAAGTTAAATTCTATGTCAAGAATCTCAGCAGTAAAGTCTTAGGACTGTTAGACCTTTATTGGGTAAAATTTTTTCAGTGAATATCAGAATTAAAGGCTGACAGTTACTAAAATAACTCCTTTATGTTTTGAAATACTCCATGGAGAATAAAAAAGGATTATTTTTCCTTTGAGATTATTAATTCTTGGCTTATAGTCTTAAAATAATATTAGATATTCTTAAGGCTTTGAAATTGTCTTAATCAGTACCTGTTTATTTTTGTCATGATTTTTTGTTCTTTACATAATAAGAACTATTATCATTTGAATATCATAGTGTTAATGTGGACTATAGTTGCTAAAATTCCCTGCTATAAACCACTAAGGAATTCTTTCCTCCCAATTCCTAAAATTGATCAGGTAAGACATCATTTTTATACTTCCACTCAAAGATTTAAATGGGTAAGTAAAGCAAGTTAAAATTGTCTTTAGTAGTCATTAAGGATGAGTTGTGCTGAATAAATAATTTTTGCTACTTTATTTTTAGGGTATCAACAAGAGGTTAAAAGTTTATTTCTAAATAGCAACTGCTTATGTATATATTTGTGTACTTGTATGTGGGTCTAGGTAGAATTATGTTAATATTTCTTATTGTATTATGTTGATATATGTCTATCTTGTCTTTACTCTTTCATGAGGAAATAATGAACTTATTTCATAATAGACTTGAATTTGCTATTTTTAGTTGTAGATATTTATATATATGGTATTTTTGTTCTGTTTATCCTGCCTTGTTTCTGTTTTTCTTGTTTGTTATATTTAGTTATATGCATATATTGGTTTACCTATATTTGGAAATTCTTCATGATATTGAAGGCTAAATTACCATGCCTCTCAAACAGACAGTGATGGTTGTTAGCATATAAAGGTCTTGTCCCAGTCACTGTACAGGACCACCAACATCATAGAGGAAAAGGAGGTGATAATTATCATCCAAATCTTCTCATTTGTACTGAGTACCAACATTACTTTCTTACTTAATTATATGTACTCCAGGCCTTTATAAAACAAATTTGGGTGCTACTATGAATGTGAGATACTCTCCTTACTTGCAGATATACTCGAAAATGTCAGAACTCTAGCTTCAGAAAATTTCAATCAATGCAAACAAAGGAACGCATATAAAAAAATTGATGTTACAAATAACTCTTCATTGCTATGGTAATAACATTTTTAAAGTTACTATGTAATGATAATGTGTAAGAATTATATTTTCAGTTTAGGTGTAAAACCATTATAATTGTAAATATGAATATATGTTTTACTGAAATACAAAAGAAAACATCAATACTAATACTTTTTTCATTGCACTGATACTGTTAAAACTTCCCTTTTATCTTCAGATATAATTTTTTTCTTACCTTTCATTAATAGGTAGTATAGATCAATCAGTGTTAAAAGAATTACCCCCTGAACTCCGGGCAGAAATTGAATCCACCATGCCACTTTGTGAACGTGTGAAAATGAATAAACGCAAGCGTAGCACAGTTAATGAAAAGCCAAAATATGCTGAAATCAGTTCAGATGAAGATAATGATAGTGATGAAGCTTTTGAATGTAAGTATCACATAACTTTTTTATTACTTAGAATTAAAAAGCAAATTGATGTTTGTCTCATTCATAATTTTTTTGGACTAGCAAGAGTATAATGATTCTAATTCTTGATAATATACTGTAGCTAGGTTTTTTTTTTACACTTAAAATATATGTGAAAAATGAGATCAGTTGGCACCAAGAAAAAAATTTATTGGGCTCTAATTAATGTCACATAACACAAATATGTGTCTCTATGCACGTAGCAGACATTTATTGCTTTCCTATTCTATACTAGACACTAATAATAAAAATACAAATAAGATGTGATCCCTGTCTTTAAAGAGCCTTCAGTATGTTGGGGGAAATATATAAGCCATTATGGTACACTGAGAAAAGTACAGTGATAATAGGGTGCTATGGGAACACATTGGATTGACATCAAAAACATACTGGGGGTTCAGGGAACACTGAAAGAGGTGACACTTGAGTCTTGAACGACACGTAGGAGATAGCCAGTTGAAGAAATATTTAAAACCATACTTTCACTAAATTATGAATGGATTAGCCACATTGCCGATTATCTCTGTGGTTTGGACCTGGCTTCTCCTTTTTGCCCAGCTGCGTCCTGGAATTCCTCCCTTGTTTCACTGTTTTCCAGAGCTGGCTTCTTCACTACACAGCTACCTCTCTACAACACTGTGATCACCTGTCTTTGCACTAGACTTGCTATACCTCGCCTGTCTTCCTACTGGTCCACTGAAAAAGTTCTTCTCTTTTATCCCTATCTTCCTTCTTCTGGAGCAAGAGAATTGAGCCTAGCCAAGAGGGGTCAGCAACCTTGTTTGACTTAAACGGCATTCAGTGGAAACAGACTATGGGAGATCTTCACTTGTGTGCCAACTGACTTAGTCATTATGACCAAAAGAAGTGGGAAGACCACCAGTGTGTTCTACCTTTTCCACCTAGTGTCCATAGATTGAGGTGTGACAAGCAAGGGCAGGAAGGACAGATGCATGCTGCCATTTTTAAATGTATATTTCTAATGGAAGCCCTTCACCTCCAAAGTTTTTAATCAATGTTCATTTACTTTGATATTCTTAAAACCGTGAGCTCTTGAGCTGTGAGTGCTAGATTATGATTGAACGAATCTGAACAGAGTTTTAAAATTGAAATAAAATATATAGCAAAGCTAGCCTGACATTAAATTATATGTATATTTGTTATTTGTATCATGAGATGTATTTACGTGCATTATATTTCAATGGCTAAAGTTAATTCCTATTATAATCAAACATTTTGGGTGTATGGGAACATAGACTCTGAAAAGAGGAGATTTGGTGACCCAGAAATTCACTTCTTATTATATGCACTTCTCTCCTTCATTTTGCCTCCCTCTCTCCCTCAACACATTAGCCCTTCTAAAAGGAACAACCTTGAGGAAGGAGTTCCTTAATTGTAGATTGATTTCAAATCATACTTCAACTCCAGAAACTCGAGAGTGGCTGTCTGCTTTGCTATATTGATGAGAATTCAAAAGCTGCTTCACAGTTAAGTGGGAAGGAGGGCATCTATGCCCACCAAGTGTAAAACGGGAGAGAACCATATGTGCCTCTTGTTTGTCATCAGTCTATCAATTTCTTTGTTTTTTTTTATTATGAAATTAAAGTCTCATCAAATAGAAGCACATAGATTCATCTTAAAGCCATGGGTCCCATTCTATGTCCTAGTATATATACTACAAGCTAGTATTAATTAGAGAGCCTGTGCTTTAACCCCCACTAGGAAACAGGGAACAAAAGCAATGTAGTAAAATACAGTACAATGCAAATTGTAAAAGTACTCTGACAACATAAGTATCAAGTATTATACTGATTTAAGAGATTTTTTGAAACTTAAGATTTACAGCAGTTTAATCAAATTGGTCTCAGAAAATTCTAATGGGGAAATAGCTTTGTTGAAAGATGGAGGAAGGATCAAAGGGTCGCTATCAATGTTGAACCACACATATTTGGATAGCCATTGTGCAATTACAAGATTACTGGGAAGATCAGCAAAAGAGAGAGATACAGGTGAAGTCTGGAAAGGAAGGGCAGAAAACATCAATGCCATTTTACATACCTCACTGTTGAACTGCCGTCTTACTTATTCAAGTGTAATGAGAAGAAATAAGAAAAGAGCAAGCCAGTCATAATGAATTGGAATCTTGATTGCCTTATTATGATATACAATGTATCATAAAAGGTGAGGGTTTTTCAATTAAGTTGCTATCCCATTTTTATCCAAATTGTCTAAAGTTTAATAAGTAGGAAATACATCTCTAATGCTTGTATAAATTACCACCAATATGATATCCTGAATGTATTTGCTAAGCGCTATACATTTTTCAAGCATTTTCTAATTATAGAATTGAATGTCTGAAATGAATGTCTTTTGGAAGTTAATGGGTATTTTGGTGGTGGGTGGAGTGTGGTAACATACATCTGAAGAGGTGTGAAACTACACCATTAAATCATATAATATGAGACCTCCTAGTGGTGCCGGGGTTAAAGACACAGTGCTATCACACTATCACCAGCCACTGCAACATGAGTTCAATCACCAGTCAGGGAGATAACACACATAGCACTGCAGACCTCTCCTGTCTCACCCACTACCCCCCTCAGCAGTGTACTTCAGTCAGTCTGCTTCTTATGCTCCCCACTCTGTCTCTGGTGAATCCTCACACACCCCTCACCTCTGGCCTACACCCCAGTTCTTGTATGTATAAATGAATAAAATGTCTTTAAAAAATAAATTATAATACTGTAAACCAGCATTACCTCAATTAAAAAAATAGTCAATGTGAAATAAAATTCAAAAGACTAAAGTAAAAGTTGTTCATAGATGCTTTTCTCTGAAGAAGCTTGTATGTTACCATTCCTCATATTTAATAGTACATTTTAATACATGTTGAAAAATTTTTAGTGAATGTTATATATGTAAATGACCTGTTTCTCTGACATGTATTCACACACAAGTCTGTATGTATTAGTATATCAGGCTGCCCTTCACTAAGAGAATGTAGAAGGGCATATCCTAATCATAAAGAGGGGTAGAGCCCTGCCCCTTCCCCATATATTTTACTCAGATTTAAACTGAATTATAAAGAAAATCATTGAATATTTAAATTTATTCATTTACTTTTATTCTTTTTTTGTGAAACGTCTTTCTGTGCCAAACCTATGATTACGAAAAAGGTGGGAACAAGGTTACCTTCTTTGCCATGTTGTCAGGAGACTGAACAGAGGTATCTAGAATCTGAGCCAAACTAGAATCATGAATAAGAATAGATAGGCTAGTTTGTAGGGGTAAGTTTAGCTGGGTGGTGACATGAGGACATGAGCAGAAGCATAAAGTATGTGGACCAAAGGTTAGCAACCTTAAAACTAAAACCAGGTGGGAGATTTAAGAGTTTTAAGTTTTTTATATCATGATCATATTTTGGGAATCAGAAAGAAGTCAGTCACCAGAAAGCAAGGGAGTCAAATGATCAACAGACAAGAAAGTGTTTCCTTGTTAGCAACAAGTATTCACCACAACAACCTGTGTATTAGCAAGATGTAGAGCACACCCATTCTCTGTCATGTTTTAATGATATCCTAGAGCAGGTGTGGTAAATAGTTGTCATTTTGTACTGCCCTCCAGCTCTCACCGAACTGACATTTCTGATCAGTCTTTCCTACTAAACTATGATGCTTCCTACAGACTAAGGGTTAACTATTAATGCTCTAGGCAACTCTTAACCAGTTGATTAGACTTGATGTGTCAGATGAAATTTGTTTGCCCATTCTGCCTAGCGCTCCTGACATTACTGGTGATTTTAGCATAATGCTAAGACCTCTCAAAAGATGGATTGAAGGTAACAACACATAGATATGCTTATAGCATGCATAAGTCCAAAAATTTTCTCCTTGGGTTTATGCAAGCCTATTCTTAAGAGAACTGTATTCATTATACAAGTATTTGCAGATACACAGGTGTATCCTATCTCTGGAGGCTTGTGATGTTAGGTTAGCAGAGGCTTAGCTGTTAATTAATATACATATGCTGTAACATCTTCTCAAAAGTTTCCTTTTCCTCCAAAACTCATTCCCCATAAGTAATCTAGATGCTTTAAGATGTTTCTATTTCTCATCCAAAATCTATATAAAGATTACATGTCTCAATGCTGAAGTATGGATCTTTTCTTTACTGACTCATTGAGTACCTTTCTTTGAAATGAGCACTGTGGTTCAATTCCCAGAATATTCATATCTATAGTTCTAGCAGAGCAAGTTCATGTAAAAATCTTTAAATATAAATAGGTGACTCTAAGTGTTGTCATTTTTCTATGCCATTTAGATTTCTGATTAAACAGAATGATTCAGTATTTCCTAGACCCACATAGTGAAGTTTTTTCAACCATGTGGTACATTTATAAAGTAAAAGTTTTAATTGTCTTTTTAAATAAGGTAAATTGTTTGTCATGGGGATTTGCTTCTAGCCTCTAGGAAACGACATAAAAAAGATGATGATAAAGCTTGGGAATATGAAGAGCGTGACAGAAGAAGCTCTGGGGATCATAGGCGAAGTGGCCACTCTCATGAAGGAAGAAGGAGTTCAGGTGGTGGTCGTTATCGAAACCGAAGTCCATCAGATTCTGACATGGAAGATTATTCTCCTCCTCCCAGCCTTAGTGAGGGTAATTCATCAGTGTCAATGGGTTTTTTACATAAGCCAATTTAAATTTTGGGCTCTAACTTTGAAGAATATTCATCTAACTTAGATACTATTTTCTGTTATTAATTAATAAATAATAATTTTTAATCAAGACAAAATATATATATTTTGATTAGCAGTGATTATTTAAGTGTTTAATGTCCAGGAGAAAATTAGAAATAAAAATGGAAATAGTTTAAATTGTCATTACTGTTTTTCAGTATTTCTGTTTGTTAATTTTAGTTGCTAGAAAAATGAAGAAAAAAGAAAAGCAGAAGAAGAGGAAAGCTTATGAACCAAAGCTAACACCTGAAGGTAACATTTTAGTTTATTTGCCTTTATTAGCAATGTTTAACTTCAGTTTTAATTTGAAATGTGGACATAAGTTTTGCTTTGCTTTCTCTGTTGCAGAAATGATGGATTCTTCAACTTTTAAGAGATTCACAGCCTCAATAGAGAATATTTTAGACAACTTAGAAGATATGGATTTTACTGCATTTGGTAAAATTTTTTAAATATATTTACTTACCCCAGTATAAAATCAACTTTAAATATTTTATTAGCCCATGTATCTAGCTTTCTGCTAGTTAACTATAGAAGATGCACAGGAATGATCTCTGTACCAAATTTGAAATCTAGCTGTGGAGTAAAATCCTGTATTATCAAGAAACTGAAAACTTTAGTATAAAAATCAAGTATAAATTAGGTTTTTGATACTGTCTTAAGAATCCTGAAAATGCAATTATTACAGTTAATTAGAGTTATTAAGAAAGTCTTTATACAGATGAGATTTGAGTAGATCCTAGATATGGAAGGTACTAGTATGAATAAAGATGCAGGACTCGGAACCCCATCCATCTGTTCTTTTATTCTAGTAGCCAATATTAATTGAATATTTATTATTTATCTATAGTATGTTAAGTTCTAGTGTTGCAAAGATAAATATCCCAGCCCGTGACTTGTAGGTGTTATAGAATCTAATATGGAAAACAATACAGTGGAATTAATTTACTATTTATATATTACTTTTATAGTAATACGTAATGATCTTGTTTGTAAATTTTAAAATGTTAGGTTTATACACTTTTATAGTGTTTAGAGCTACTCAATAGTTATCTGCCACTTTTAGCTGGTACAAACACTAGTTTGTTATGTGAGCATTACTTGCATATCATTAATGCATTTCTGCAGTATTAGGAGGGAGTTTCTGATCATTTCTAAATTTTCCAATTTTATGCTGAGAAACTGTCTTCCATGTCATTTCCAATCCCAACAGGAAGACAGATGGCACTGAAATCAGGATAATCTGAGATGGAATTATTTACAAAGAGATCAGTTACAAAGGTTGGGGACAGAGTAGTGCTGGAAGCCAGGTTAACATCCATGGAACTGTTACAACCCTGACACCCAAAAAAACAAGGATAAAAAGAAGTCACCAGAATTTTCTCATTAGGAAAAAAAGTTGTAAAGCATGCTGCCTTGAGGGAAGAAAAGCAGGTCGGTGGACATAGGCAACCTGAGGAGACCTTGCAAGGAAGGAGTCAGGGATATAAATACCCTGACCTCACTTTCCTTCTCTTTGATCTTCTGACAGGGCACCCCACTGGCTGAACCCAAACAGAAGCCAGAGGGCATGGGAGACTGTTGATGTAGTCCATACAGGTCAGCCTCCTGGGTCCAAGAGCATGGTTAAGAAGGATCAACAGTATACTATACTACAGTAGTGAAGATATCGCTATCTCTTCCCATTTTAGACAGAACTCTTAATTAAAATCCCTGTGCTCTTTCATTCAGGGTTTTCTTGAGGTTTCCAGAGGCCTCGTAGGTTGTTATTGTTCATTTGTTTTTATCTGTTTGTGTGTCCAGAAGTTTTAAAAATTAAGCTTACTATTTTGAAATGTTTCTTTCACATAAACTGTTGTGTTTGTTTGGTTTTTCAGGTGATGATGATGAAATTCCTCAAGAACTGCTGTTAGGAAAACATCAGCTTAATGAACTTGGCAGTGAATCTGCTAAAATTAAAGCAATGGGTATAATGGATAAGGTATCTCATTAAAGTAGAATCTCTAAAATTTACTTACTGCTAATGTTTGAAATTCAAGTTTTCAAGGTAACTTGCAAATCTTCCACAAAGATAAAAATTAAAAGAAAGTTCATAGTTGCTTTGTAACAATCTTCACTGAATTATTTCTTTAAAAAATAAACTTGAATCAAGATAGTATTCTGCAAATTATTCCAAAGAAAGTCATTTTAAAAGAAGAATAGATCTGAATTATCGCAAATATTTAGATTATGTCAATACAAAAATACACTTAATTTTTCTTTGATATTTTCTATTGCCATAGTGGTGAAAGGGTAAAGCTACAGTTTGAAAAACAGTTGATGAGCATAGTTTCATTGCTGGAGGCTTTATAATAACTTTTTTGAGTTTTATTTCTTTTGAAGTCTGTTGCTAAATAGTTTCATTGCACTAATGGAATAGTAGAATGTTTTGCTAATGATAGTAACTTCAAACAGTAGTGAAATCAAGAGATGACTTCCCAAAATTTTCAAAAGCCATTTATTACTCCCTAAACTATTGCGTGATTGTTATGTAAATAATTTTAATGCAAATCCCCTTCTAATCAGGCTCTTTTAACAGAATTTTCTACTCCAATTCATAAATTTCCTGATCTTTAATGTAGAAGTAAAGACTTGTTTTCCAAAGATCATAAGAGAATAAAGATTATGTTTACCTGTAGAATTTATTGTAAACAATTTAAATTAGCTTTTTCAATTTTATGATTTTAAAGTGGACTAGAAATGGTTTTTGATTTTTTTAAACAAAGTTACAATATAAACAGTCAATCCCTTTTTTGTTTATTTCCCATTCTCTAAGTAAAAATGTGCCCCCAAAATTTTGATTTTTAAAATTCAGATACAGTGACATGTAGCATTTGTTTCAAGTATAAAATATGATTCAGTATTAGTGATAGTGTGAAATGATCCCAACAGAAACCTAGTTAACATCATCACCACAGTTACAATTTTTTTGTGTGACAGCTTTTAAGATCTAATGCCTTTAGCAACTTTCAGTTATACAAGATAGTACTTATTGACTATAGTGCTATTCTTTGCATAAATTCCCAGTATTGACTTACCTTATATCTGGAAGTTTGTACCTTTTGCTACCTTTACCCATTTTCTCACCTCTATTTCTTGTTCTGAAAACAGTCTGTTTTCTATGACTCATTTGTTTTTTGGCATTTATTGTTTAGATTCCATGTAGTGAGATCACATAGGATTTTTTGCCTGGCTTATTTCTCTTAGCATAATGTCCTCAGGGTCCATCCATATTCTTGCAAATGGCAAAATTTCCTGTGTATGGCTAACAGTTATGCACTATGTACATCACATATACATCACATACAGACATGCATCGCTTAATGTGGGGATACATTCTGAGAAATGCATAGTTAGTGATGTCACCACTGTGCAAATGCTATGGGGTATAATTATACAAATCTAGATGGTAGGTGGTATAGTCTATTACACACTCAGGTTGTATAGTAAAATCTGTTGGGATCACCATCAAGTTTTCAGTTTGTCATGATCTGAAACATTGTTAAGTGTGGCTGTTTACCACATTTTCTTTGTCCATTTATCCATTATATCCATAAACACTGATTGCTCCCATACCTCAGCTATTGTAAATAGTGTTGCAGTGAACATGGGGGTGCTTATAACTTTTTGAGTTAGTGCTTTGGGTTACTTTTATACATACCAAAAAGTGGAATTGACAGGTCATATGGTAGTTTTGCATTTATATTTTGAAGACCTTCCATACTATTTTCCATTGTGGCTGCTCCAATTTGTATTTCTACCAACAGTACACAAGGATTCCCATGAATTTGACATACATACATATATAAAATAGGGTTAACCAAGAATTAATGGGTAATTAACTAGTTACATTGATATTACTATTACTATGTGCAATGAGTGATAATGTGAATTTGTCTTTTAAGTTTCATAAGTGCTTGTTTCTAACTATTTAAAATTTGCCAAGTAAACTTGCTGAGTATTTTCAGAGTATGGAAGATTTGCCAAAAGTCTCAGTAGTATATAATATGCTGAGAAATTATCTAAAGCAATATTTGTGGGAACATGCTTCTTTACTCAAACTTGACTAATCACAACGTACTTAATGTCATTTACTCTACTGGTCCTCCTGTTTGACTTTTGTGCCTGATAAGATTGGTAGTCCTACATGCCTACTAGAATAGGAAACCTATTCAATTAAGATGAGTAACATGCCTCCTGGCAGAACCTCTGAATCAGCTATTAATTTTTAAATAGAGAATGCATCCTTTGTAAGAAATTAAATAGATTTTTTTTAAGAAAAGATTTCTACTAAATAAAGCATGTTATTTCACATACGTAACTTTTGTCACTCACATTTTTATACTTCTGTTATTCAGTATGCTATCTTGGATCTTAAGATACTGAATATCATTGTAGTGTGGAAACCACATTATAATTAAGTCAACAAGTGAAAATTTAAGAGACAGAGTGTGTATTTATGTGTCACTGCCAAAAGAGCAGAGAGCCTAGCATTCAGACAGATGGAGTTTTGATTAAATTGTAAAGGTTGAGTTAGTATCATATATATGTGTCCATTCTGTGTTTGCTCTTCTTTCAGAGCAAGTGATTCTTTACATATTTCAAAGAGAGAAGCTTTTTCTTTTCTCACTCTTCAAGAGGGTGGTAATGGGTTATATTTCATTGCCTAAAGAGGGGAGTTGTTTCTTGAATAATTCATCATTTTTACCAATGACTGATAAAAGAATTTATGTGCCTTATTTTAGCTTTCAACTGATAAAACTGTGAAAGTCTTAAATATCTTGGAGAAGAATATTCAGGATGGGTCAAAGCTTTCCACTTTGTTAAATCATGTAAGTTTAAGATTCATACTTTTATTTTTGAGATATATTGTTGAGATATAAATTTTTCACTAGGGAATTTGATTTGTAAAGAAAGTTCTAGATTTCTTTAAATCTGAGCTTGTTATCACCACTTACAAGTTACATTTATTCGTTAGTAATGCTTTTAGAATTTCACCTTTTAGGTATTCAAAATTAATGTTACACAATGTTTACTTACAGCTTTGACATACAATAAGAATGTAAGTTCATTTTAAAGCACTGTTCTTTAATCTGTCATTCTGCTCTTCATTGTATAACTGTATCAGTGTGTTTAAATGCTCTTTCATTTATAAAATGATAGATGGTAGTATTCTTCTTGAACTTCCCTAGAGAAATAGAAACCTTTTACTGATTTCCTAAAGTATCCTAAAACATTGATCTCTGTGTACCATATTCATAACAGATGGTTGTTGAAAGGGTTAAATAAATTCATCTAAAGTGCTAAATTATGACTGGCACATCTTAAGTTCTCAGTAAATATAAACTGCAGCTGTTATTATATTTTTGTATGTTTATATCAAAAGCAGTAGCAACATGGTATAATGGTTTATGAACTGATTAAAGTAAATTGCCTGAAATCTACTTTCTTAGCATTGCAGCTAAGAAATCATGTACATTCAAGTTGATGTTGATATTTCTGTCCTAATGAATACAAACACTAATGTTTGTAGTCATTTAATACAAGAGGAAAGAATTTGGGAAGGTTTTGACTTACTGAAATTTCTTTATTTTTAAAAGCCTTATTACAAAAGTAGTATATTTGTTGGAGAAAATGTCCAAAGCTCTAATAGGTCCAGCAAAACCACTATTAATCTTTTTTGGTATATATACTTTCATTCTCATATGTAAATACACACTAAAAATATATTTGACCTACTGAATTTTCTCCCATGAGTGAAATGTTATGCTTGCAGAAGCCATGGGATTGCAGAGTGATTTGATATAAAACATGTAGAAAAATAATTT
Organism: Galemys pyrenaicus; assembly: GCA_019455555.1. Classification (NCBI taxonomy): domain Eukaryota; kingdom Metazoa; phylum Chordata; class Mammalia; order Eulipotyphla; family Talpidae; genus Galemys; species Galemys pyrenaicus. The sequence continues at coordinate 14,345,286 of JAGFMF010011791.1, forward strand.
CAAGGGATAGTTCTATAGCTATTAATTAAATGTCAATATTTTTCTAATGTACTCTTTTTCAGTTACTTTTACGGATCATAGAGAAATCTGTAGTGGTAATCTATTGCATCTTTAGTTTGCAACTTCTTTAATAAGTTGTGATAAATATCAAGAGTCTGAACTTCTGTGAGAGGGGGAGGGAAAATGTCGAGTGTGAAGGGAGTATAGCAGACTATGGAAGAAGACTATAGGTGTTTTGGTGGTGGCTGTGACTTGGTAACAGCACCTGAAGGGAGAAGAACCGATATCTCTAAACTACAGACAGTGTTGTAAACCAGTGTTTTCTCAGTTGGAAAAAAAAAAAAAAAAGAGGAGGAAACTCTGGAGAAGTGATGTCTCACCTTAATGAAACTATTTTCATTCCTAAAAACCTTAACACTATTTGATGTATTGGAGGTAGCCGTAATATTTGGCATACATGATGAACCTCCTTAACTGACTCCTTGGGTTTTTGTTGTTGTTTTTAAAGATTTATTCACTTATGCATCCAAGAACTGGGGTAAAGGCCAGAGGCATGGGGGGGGATGAGAGGAGTCACCAGAGTCAGGGTGGGGAACAGCACAGACAGATTGACTGAAATGGACTACTAAGGAGAGCAGTGGGTAAGACAGGAGAGGTCTGCTGTGCCATGTGCATCAGCTCCATGGCTGGCCTGAGATCTAACTCATGCTGCAGGGTGCAGATAGCTTCATAGTGCTGAAACTTAACTCCTTGCACTACCAGGGAGACCCTTAACTGACTCTTTGAAAAGAAGTATTTTTTTATCTCTTCGAAGAATTTTTTTTTCTTTATATATATTTGACATCAATTGTGGTCCCCATGGATTTCCCACCACCATTTCACCAGTGCACCATCACCTCACTCCCTTGTGTTCTTTCTGCCCTCATCCCATTCACTCCCTCCTCTCCCCAAAATGTCCCTGATTTGTCCTTGTCTGTTTATTTTTGTTTTTTTATTGTTTCCCTTGGTCGCTTACTTGGTTCCCTTATATTCCTCCTAGGAGTGAAACCACCCAGTATTTTTCTTTTGCCTTATGACTTATTTCGTTGAGCATAATCCCTTCTAGTTCCATCCATGTTTCTACGAATAACTCTATCTTTTTTGATTGCTGAATAGTATTCCATCTTGTGTATGTACCACATCTTTTTTTGATCCAGTCATCTGTTTTGAATCATTGAGGTTGTTTCCAGGTCTTACCTATTATAAATAGTGCTGCAGTAAACATAGGGGTGGAGATATTCTTTTGAAAAGAAATTTTAATGTGTGAGAAAAGTTATTTTTTTTAGGCATTAGTCATTAGAAATTCATTCTCTGCTTTCCATATATTAATGTTTTTGTATCTTTTCTTTTCCCCAGTGTATAAGATGAAAGTGTATGTAGACTATAAAGTTGAACCTTCATAAATGAGTATATTATAGAAGAATTTTATTTTATTATTTTTGCAATTGAAATACCATTATTTTACATTTTTGCTAGTGTTTTGACAGTGTAAGATTTCACCCCTCAGGTGTAGTCATCATAGCACTCCCACCACCAAAACACTGTATTTGTCTACGATAGTCCATCGTTTGTTCCTTCTCCTTCATCCCTCCCTGTTCTCACCCTTCCCCTTTCTACCCTGTGTTGTTATCTATTTTTGCTTTGTTCTCTCATCACCAAGGAGAACTAACAAATTTTTTTTGACTATCATAATGTTTATAACACAAACACAAAATTATTTTTATATATAGTTATATTCTTTAGCTAAAATCATAGATTTGCGTAAAGTACACAGAAGATAAAGGTAACTTACATGAGATGTCATCTAGTCATGAAATTAGGAGAGCGTATTGTTGAAAACAATGAAACAGAATATTAAATTCCATAGTTGTACTTCATTCCTTATATTTTTAAAACATGTACACAAATCTTCATCCTGTTTTTCATTAATGAATATCAAATATATCATAATTTTTATATTTTAAACTTATAGGACTATTTATTTTCATTTCCTTAACAATGTTCTGTTTTATAGAATAATGATACTGAAGAAGAAGAAAGATTATGGAGAGACCTTATTATGGAGAGAGTTACAAAATCAGCAGATGCCTGTCTTACAACTATCAACATTATGACATCCCCTAACATGCCAAAAGCTGTGTATATTGAGGATGTGATCGAAAGAGTTATACAGTACACTAAATTTCATTTGCAGAATACACTTTATCCTCAGTATGATCCTGTTTACAGATTAGATCCTCATGGAGGTTAGTTTACCATTTTATGTTGATTATTTTTGAGTAGAACATCAAAGTTATTACATCATTTTACCATGTTGAATGAAACCAAAATGCAGTAAGTTAAAAAGGCACCAAAATTATTATATAAATTTATAATAAATGCTGGCTTTGTTAGGATTTGTATAGAACTTTTAGTTCATTTATTTCCTTTATTCATTTATTTCATTTTATTTCTTTAGCAACTCTTTCCACATGACTTCTACGAGTCAGGGAAAACCCCAGATAATATAACCTTTTGATTGCATTTATCAGCCCCCACAAGAATTACCCAGAATATTAGTTATCTGCAAAATGGATTTAAGATTCATATTAATTTCTGACTTTATAACCTTTATAAATGAGCAGTGAAATTGTTAACATATACACATTTGCAGAGAGAACAAGCTTAAGTTCCTAAATCTCTACCTATTGTTTAATAATTGCAAGTTAATTTAGAGGGAATACAATCTTACTGTCTTGCTCTAGTGGCAAAAAAAAATAAAGATCAATATTTTAAATACATGGATTTCATAGTCACTGAAACATACCATAAATGACCTTTTATAAGAATAATTACTTTATACATGTTCCCAGAATACAATCTTTTTTTTAAATAAAGAGCCAACTTTATCTGCCAGCTTTTATTTTCAGCAAGGCCAAATAAAAGTGTTCTTTTAATTCAAAAAAAGTTTAATACGGTTTATGAAAGTGTTAAAAGTTAATATGCTCCTTGTTTGATTTTTTTTTTTTTTAAAGGGGGCTTATTAAGTTCAAAGGCAAAACGGGCCAAATGTTCTACCCATAAACAGAGAGTAATAGTGATGCTTTATAATAAAGTATGTGACATTGTTAGCAGCTTATCAGAATTGCTAGAGATACAACTGCTTACAGACACAACAATTCTTCAGGTAAGCTCTTTGAAGCATTTTGTATATTTTCAGGCCAAATAATTGAAGAATAGAGTCTTGTGAAGTTCAGCATAACTTTGTCAATAATAAAAATAGCACTTGTTTAATTTTTTCTAGTCAGAGTATGTAAACTTTTAAACTGAAGAAATAGAAATTAAGGGAAGTTTTTAAAAAAATATTTTGGACAGGAAAGAGGTGAATGTAGTATAAAATCTAAACTCTAAATTCCTAAAAGATATGTTTTAAAGGAAGTGAAAATTTATCAGAATGTTTTCATCAAAAATAGCAGTCTTTGTTTCTTTGTATTACTGTAGCACTTATTAACTCAAAAGGTGAAGATTAGAGTAAATGACAGCTATGAAGCAGGTATGTGCAAATCTTATTTGAAGAGCAGAGGAAAATTAGTGATTGGTGAGGGAAAAGAAAATATCCTCTCAGTATTTCCCAATAAGTTTATCAATGTTTTAGAGTTTAATAAGGTAGAATGTTACTGAAATTAGCCAGAGATATGTACTAATTACTGTTTTTGTTTATGTGTGCAGGTATCATCAATGGGAATAACACCATTTTTTGTGGAAAATGTCAGTGAGCTACAGTTGTGTGCCATTAAGTTAGTCACTGCAGTAAGTATCAATTGATCCTTTAGTTATTGCCATAAAAACAATACTAATATTTAGTAAGAATTTCCAAAAATGAATGTAGATTCATGTTTTCCATAGGTTGATTAATAATCATTTAATAATCCCTTAATATTTACAATAAATTTGGAATTATTTAATATCATTTAAATTTTCTCCTACATTCCATATCAAAGATATTATACCCATCTAATGAAAATAGTGAACTCTTGAGGTCTATAAGAATTGCTGTCCTTCATAATAGTAAAACTGAGGAAATTAAGTCATTGACATAAAATATACTGAAATACTTTTTATCACATGGTATATTTTTGTTTCAAATAATTATAACAAACTTAACATGGAATCTTACTTAACAGGTATTCTCAAGATATGAAAAACATAGGCAGTTAATTTTGGAAGAAATTTTTACTTCACTTGCAAGATTACCAACCAGTAAGAGGAGTTTAAGGAATTTCAGGTAACTATAGCAAAGACCAAGTATAATGAAGAAAATCCACTATATTGTAACCATCATATATTCTTAATTATCTTTCTGATTTTTATTTTCATTATCATTAGAGCAGCATGAAGAATAGATTTAGATGTGTGAAATGGCAGTGCACATTCAGGGCATTCAAAGTTCAGTGATTCAAAAATATAAAGATCTGTCACAAGGTTTTTCAGTCTAAGTGTTTTTGACAAATTTGGGCCAGATAATACATTGTTGTACTGTGTGTCCTGTACATGACAAGATGCTTAGCAGCATTTCTGACCTGTACGTACTAGATACAAAGAAGAAAAGCCCTCTTTTCAATTGTAACAACAAAAATTTTCTCCAGTCACTGGCAAGTGTCCTCTGGGGGCAAAATCATCACTGGTTCAGAAGCACCAGTCTTAGAAAAGCAGTGGAAAACATGCCTCAAAAGAATCAAAAGCAGTTCAAAGACAATTATATAGGCCATGTTAAGGAAGTTGGACTTAATCCTTCATACAATAGTAAGTCATTAAGTGATATCTTTGAAAGAGAGCAGAAAGATTATTCTAACAGTGGTATAAAAAATAGACATAGAGATTAAAAACTTTTAAATCATTAAACATGAAGAAACTACGGAATGTTATCCATGACTATGCTTAATATCATTGCCTTTGTTATCGTAGCTAATAAACATTGTCATAACTATCATCATAATATTCCTCAGTGATTAAATATGATGACTCAGCCTAAATGATTATATTTAAATTGTTTTGAAAACTGTCTTCTGTAAAATAATTGCTTTTTAGTTTTTTGGACTATTAGTATATGAATGAACATATATTGTCTGTTAAACCTGAAAAAAGCTATAAACATAAAAGAATTCTTATGTTTTAGCATCTCTAAAGCAAAGAATTTAGAAATTGATTTTTCATATTCTGTGACAGTGACACAGATAATTAAGAGCTGAGTTTATAGCAGATTTTATTAAGAAAATGGAAAGCAGAATGCATGGACATTTGGAAATTGACTTTTCTCATTTTAAATAACAATTGCAGAAATATTTGATATTTTTGAAATTTTAAATATTCATGGTGCATATGTAGCATGGAAATTTGTGTTAAATGTATTTTTCCTTCAATTTTTTTAAATGTTTATTACCTAAGTATGAATAGGCTTAGTATATTTTCTAATATATTAAAAATGAACATAGGACACTGGTATAAGCAACAAGGATAAAAATATTGGTGTAAAGATAGAAATATTGCCTAGAAATACTGGTAAGAAAACATTCTGATATAGAAGCAAGTGAAATTCTCTTCAGATTCTTCATGATTTAAATACTTTCTTCTGTAATAAAGGTTAAACAGTAGTGATATGGATGGAGAACCTATGTATATTCAGATGGTTACAGCACTGGTCTTACAACTCATTCAGTGTGTAGTACACTTACCATCATCAGAGAAGGACTCTAATTCGGAAGAGGACTCAAATAAAAAAGTAAGGACTCTTTTATAAGTTTATTAACTTTGTACTTTATAGGAAGAAGCACCTGTATTCTCTGCCATTCTTACAAAACTGAATTTCATGATCAAGGCATTAGGATACTTGTAAATCACTTGAATAAGTCTTAAGAGAGTTGAGTTCTGGTTTTGGTTATAACATCTACCCTGTCATGAAACATACGAATCATTTAAATCTGAGTTTGTTTCTTCAGCTATAAAATGGGGATGATGTAAAGCCTTTCAAGTCTACTATAACAAGTTGTAAAGTCCATGTGAGACTTTGAATCTGAAAATAAATATAATATCTATATTAATACATAATATATAATTGTAATACAATTCATATGGAAATTATTGCCTTCACTGTTGAATAACTCTTAGGTCAAATTTGCTTCTGGTTTTGTGGCTTTTACCCATCAACATTTATAATTTTTCCAGGTTCTATAGAATTACCTTGGGAAAGGAAAAAAGAATAATGTCATCATTCTTTTATACCCAGATACGTATGTGTGTGTGTTTGTGTGTGTGTGTGTGAGAGAGAGAGAGAAAGAGAGAAAGAATACTTACATGGTAAATTAACTGAAAAATGCATATTAAGGAAGTTGAAGTTGGGCCTCCCTGGTGGCGTAGTGGGTTAAGCAACGCACTATGAAGCAAACTGCAGCCACTGCAGCATGAGTTCGATCCCTGCTGCTGGCCAGGGAGGGGACCCACATGGCCTTGCAGACCTCTCCTGCTGTGCCCGCTGCTCCCCTCAGCAGTGTGTTTCAGTCAATCTGCCTGTTCTGCTCCCCACTCTTGTCTGGTGAATCCTCTCACATCCCGCCATTCTGGCCTGTACCCCCAGCTCTTGTATGCATAAATAAATAAATCTTTAAAAAAAAAAATCTAAAAAAAAAAAAGAAAGTTGAAGTGACTTTTTTCTTCTTACCCTCACCTAACCAGTCCCATTATTCTCCTATCTTCCCTTCCTTTCCACTGGTGAGCAGTCTCACAATAGTACTTTATCCTATCTGTCTGCATAAATGTAATAGAGAAATTTTGTTTATAACATTACACAGATGATATAGTAACATTACAGTCAGTTTTTCATGCACTATTTTAATTTCAAATATTTATTGACCAAGTTTTTAAAATTATCAAGTGGAGGAGTACAGAATTCAAGAATCTGCTGTTTTTACACACCTATTAGTTGACAAAGAATAGTGGTTAGAAACTAAACTCATCTTAATATTTTTCCCTCCAAAATAAAGGAGGGTCAAAATCTTAAGGATTTAACTGTTCTCTAAGGCTTCAAAACAGGTTTGTTTGCAGCAATTCTATAAAGCCATTTTCTTGAAATCAGTTTCCTGGACTATTGTTTTTAATATATGTGTAACTTATTCCATATTCTTTTTGCCTGGGTTAGACAAGTCATATATCCCAACTTAAAAACAAGATTTCCTCTATTAGAACTAGAGTATTAAATCAGAATTTATATGCATTTTTCCAACTATACTAGAATTTGCCAGTTTTTTCAACAAAACAATAGTCCAGTATAAATTCTTGTTGTTTTTGAAGTGTTTTATTTCACATAAGCCTGGTTGCTATCAAACTGGAGCCCTTTTCCAGTGTATACTAACTAGATTTCCACAACTTAGAATTAACTGTATTCCGGTCTCTATATTTCTAATAAAGGAGCTGCATTTTCTTTTGATTATATTCCAGTGTTTCATAAACTTTGAATGTGAGATGTTTTTTCTAAATTCTTTCATATTTTCGTATAATTTCTTCTTAAGCTAACCTAGATCAGAGTAAACACTATTGATATTACATATGTTAACCACATTTGTCATTCTTGCATTATTTATTTATAAAAACCACAAATATATTTAGTTTTTTATAAAGTATTAAAATATATTTAGTCTGCTAACTGCATCTTCTCGTCTTTACATAAAGCAATAGTTTAAGCATTTTTATGTTTAGCTGTATTATCCCTATTCAGTAATAACATGGTGATAACAAGTAACTTTGGTTGTTAGTTAATTCTTATATCTGTGTAAATTCATTTTTTCTCAATCTAGGTTGACCAAGATGTTGTCATTACCAACTCTTATGAAACAGCCATGCGAACAGCCCAAAACTTCCTTTCCATCTTCCTTAAAAAGTGAGAATTGCATATTCTAATTTTAGTTTATTTAAGTGAAGATTAATTTCCTGCACTCTATTCCGAACCTTTAGTGTGTCTCCCTAGACCTTGATTTCCTAATATTTAAAAACGAGGTAGTTAATGGATTAAAAATATACCTCTTTTTAAAATTGTTATATGCTGGACTCCAAAAATTAAAACACTAAATTGAAATTCTATAATTTTCCTTTGGTGTATTTTGGAGCATTCTAATTGAACAAGTATCTTAAGCCTTCTTATTAAATACAAAGAAAACTTAACAGAATTTTAGTCACATTGATTAACATGTCACTTGAACTCACAGCTTTTTCATTACTTATCTTTGAACAGATGTGGTAGTAAACAAGGTGAAGAAGATTACAGACCACTATTTGAAAATTTTGTTCAAGACCTTCTTTCAACAGTCAATAAGCCTGAATGGCCAGCTGCTGAACTACTCCTTAGTTTGTTAGGGAGACTGTTGGTAAGAGTATAGCCTTTAAAGATTATTAGATTACTAGAAGACAACATAATGAGGATGTACTCTGATTCACAGATGATGAATTCTTTAAAAATGTGTAAGGAAATATGACCATTGCATCTTTATTTTTGCATGTGCATAACTATACACAGTATTGTCAGTACTTTGTAGAAAACTGAAATCTTGTGACTTGATGCTTTAATTTCATTATATAAGATAACATTGCAGTTAAAGTACTTGTTGAGGTTTGCAAGAATTGTATTAGTTAAAAGCATCTCAACACTAAGTCATTAGTTACTGTAATTAATTTATTTCAAAGCATGAAATTGATTAATGTAAACTCTGTCATCTTTAAAAGATGACAAGCGGGCCCTCCCCTGGTGGCACAGTGGGTTAAGCAACGCACTATGAAGCAAACTGCAGCCACTGCCGCACAAGTTCAATCTCTGCCGCAGGCCAGAGAGGTGACCCACAAGGCACAGCAGACCTCTCCTGCCTTGCCACTTCTCCCCTCAGCAGTGTATTTCAGTCAGTCTGCCCGTTCTGCTCCCCACCCTGTCTCATGGATCCTCGCTCTTCTGGCCTGTACCCCAGTTCTTATGAATAAAAAAATACATCTTAAAAAAAAGACAAGTGTCAAAAACACGATACTATTCTTCTTCATCTAATACAGCAGAGAAACTCAAATATTAGTATGATTTCTGTATTTTAAAATTACATTTGAACTTGTGCAATACAAATTATTACAAAACTTTTGTGACTTTAACTTTCTGTGAACTGAAAAATATATTAATACTATTCTAAAACCAAGATCAGGTTTCACTGGACTTTAGTATTCCAGCCTAAGAAGTTCTTACTCAGTAATATCCTATATATGTAAAAATATGTATATATTTACATATTAGTAGATAAGAAAGTTATTATGCAATATTTTTTAATGAAAATTTTCAGATACCAGAAACTCAAAAGGCCATAATTTTATGGTAAAATATCACCAAAAACGTTTCAAATAATGCAATATTGATTTCAAATTTATATGACAAATTGCTGTGATAGCTGTTGTTATATATCAGTTAAATTTAATCAAAAACATCTTTATTTTGATGTGTAGGTTCATCAGTTCAGTAACAAGTCAACAGAGATGGCTTTAAGAGTGGCATCTCTTGATTATCTTGGAACTGTTGCAGCACGACTGAGGAAAGATGCTGTTACAAGCAAAATGGATCAAGGTTCTATAGAACGAATTTTAAAACAGGTATTGAGATAAAGAAAATTATGAGGAAAATAATATAGTATTACTTGTATTGGTTAACTATTACTTGTATATAGTTAAGTATTATGTATTGGTGTTACATTTCATTTTGTAGATTCAAAATAAAAACTGTACTTCTAAAGGTGGGCTTTTAAAAACCCCACATTAAAGTTAAGACTTTACGGTGAATTATGTCTAATAGGACTTTTATATAATTTAAATAAACTTGTAGTTTAATTTCTTTTTTTGAACTATTGTTATGGATGTGATTCTATTTTCTCTTTAGTGTAACATAAGTTTTCTTGAAATCTTTAATTTATTGAAATGATGATTTAATATATATTTACATATTAGCAGGATTCTCCAGGACTTTCCCTGGACCTACTGAATTAGAAACTCTGGGAGTGAGGTTTTGAAATCTGGTTTAACAAACCCTCCTGGCAATTCTAATGAATAAAAAAGTTTGAGATCCACCACTTTATGTACTTTTCTTTCTTTCTTTTTTTGTTTTTTTTTTACAAACAAGAACTCTCACTCAAATATTCACATTACAAATATCAGAGGCAAGAATTTACCGTTCAGGTAGCACAATCATCTTAAATAATGCTACCATTCCTATTCTGTTTAATAGGTTATAATTTGTTGCTGTCATTATTTCAGTGTTCAATTTGAGTGCCCTTTGAAGTTTGCTGTTTTCTATTTGATATATTACCAGCATTCTTTTGTCTTTCTTATTATATACCACAAAATGTTTCAGGGTCATCTTTTACTTTCTTGGCTCAGTTCTGTAATCAGCCATGTCCCCAAGACCTGGTATTTCCTTTTATCAGAGAATAGTAATTTAAAAATCAAGATCTTGGGGCTAGGTTACTTTCAGTTTATTACTAGAGTATACCTTGAACCTCTTACCACATATGCCATGTAGATTGTACACTGTAAAACTTGAAGGGAGGAGGGATCATTCATAAATATTTTTCTGGCTTTGACATACTTCCAAATTGCTTTTTCAGAGTTTACAATGTATTATTTTATAGTGCTATGGCACATTTCTGAATGTATCCATTTTACCACACTCCTAAGAAATTGGATGCTAGAACCTGGGTTTTCTACCCAGATATTTTCTAAACCACATATTTAGCATTTCTCATGGTAACCCTAGAACTATGGAGTATAAACTGTAGACATGAGTCAGTTCATGTTCATTTCTGACTTTGGTTTTGTTTATGTTTTAAAAGGACAGATTTGTTAGGAAAAGGAAAGAGGGAATACCCTTGCATAGACACAAGTGGCAGAAAGAATTTTCTGGCTTTGTATTCTTCTTGACAGAGCTCAATGAATCAGTTCCTTTTTCTCTTAGATCAGCTGAACACACCTATTTATGTTTAATGTCCTATATATATTAATTACAAATTAAGACATTTGCCTTCCAGAATGTTCTTTTCAAATAATATCCCAAAATAATCTATATATATACTAATATAATTAATAAAAGTTTCCTTTCACTGAATTAAAAAATTGGAATTGTCTTCATGCAAACAGAAAACCAGTGCTAGGACTTTCCTACCTCTGGCTTAACACATTTTTATGCAGCTTTTATCTCAACTACCTAGGAACACCTTCAAAGAAAGATGACATGTATTTCATACAATAAAGGTCAATTTAAAAAATAGTATTATTCTTTTTCTTATCCTTATTTGCATACTTAAACATTTTCACTTTTATAATTTATCAGCTTTTTCCCTTAGATTTGTATTTACAATTACAATTTACCTGTTAATGTATTACAGTACATTAGTATTATCTTTTGATTCTTGGTTGGTTTATTTTGTAGGTTTCAGGAGGAGAAGATGAAATCCAACAATTGCAAAAAGCATTGCTTGATTACTTGGATGAAAACACTGAAACTGACCCTTCATTAGTGGTAGGATTCTTTCCTTCTTTTTCTTTTTGAGATAGTTTATTCAGACATGTGGCTCTGAAAGAAAATCCAGAAGTATCATGAAGAGAAAAAGTTGTTTGAAATACTGATTTTTTTTTTTTTTTTTAAAAAGGGATCCATGGTATCCTAAATGGAAAAGAATGGTTAAGAATTGATTTGTCTTATATACAAAGTGTTCTGGTACAGTTATTGTTATATATTAACATTGTGTGACACAGGTCTTTCCAGAGGTTATCTTTGAGACCAAGTTAGATCATTGGCCCTCACAGTGGGTGGTACACAAGATAAATTCCTATTAAAATTTGTAAACTATTAGAGTATACATATGATGAAGTACTTCTTATTTTTTGTTTCATTGGTGATATATAAAAGCAAAACATGTAGATAACTGAGCTTTCAGTTAACTACTGCAGGGTTTCAGTTTGTATCAAAAGGAACAGATTATTAGGTATGACTCAGTAATAATAATTAGCTGTGTATTTCTTGAAGAAGGTGAGATTTTGAAAATAGCCAAGTCTTCTGCCTTCAGCTTTTTATTCACTTGTTTTTAACTTTTTTAGTTGGTCTATCGTCTGTCTAAATTTACTAACTCCTTGCATGATACTGTATTTAAATAGTTCATAGTAGTATTTTAAATTTAATGCAGTTTTGCTTACCAAATTATCTTTTGGCATGGTGGAAGTATTAGGACAGTAAAATAAGTTTTCTTTCATGCAGATAGTTAAGTTTTGTATCTTTCATAAAATTTTTTTTTTCACCTGATGGAAGTTGATTTAAAGTAATTCCTAATGTTTGAATTCCTGATTTGTGAGCACTTCAGCTTCATCAGTGAATAATTTTGTTCATCAAACTCAAGTCTGTCTAACTTCTTTCCAGTTTTCTCGTAAATTCTATATAGCCCAGTGGTTCCGTGACACAACTTTGGAAACAGAAAAAGCAATGAAATCACAAAAAGATGAAGACGCATCTGAAGGAACACATCATGCGAAGGAAGTTGAAACAACGGGTCAAATTATGCATCGAGCTGAAAATCGGAAAAAGTTTCTTAGAAGCATTATCAAAACCACACCTTCTCAGTTCAGCACATTAAAGTAAGTTCCAGAGAAAATACATTTTCAATCATCACTTTGATGTTTATTTATCTACTTTACCAAAAAAAAAAAATAAAAATGTAATGACTTTTTGTTGCAGGATGAACTCTGATACTGTGGACTATGATGATGCTTGTTTGATTGTTCGATACTTGGCCTCTATGAGGCCGTTTGCCCAGAGCTTTGATATTTATTTGACACAGGTAAACTGAAATGGAATCCCTTATACAATGATACTGAGTTTTCTAATCCTTGATAATTTATGGGGTAATATACAATAGTATTCATTGTCGAGAAAAGTATTTTAAAAATCATGAAAAGTAACATTTCTATGTTTATACTTGTTAAAATATCTTCTGCAGGTATTTTATATATTCTTGTTTCACAGATAACTGGATATGTTATTTGAATGATTATATACACATGGTATAGGTAGACTGATTGATGTTATAATGACTCATTCAATTGCCAAATTGTTAAATAATACTAAATATCTTACATGTAGCAGATTTTTAGTGGGGCCACAGTTTCCTTGGAAATGAAGCATAGCAATAAAAACCAGACTTAAGAACATTAGACTAAAGGAAAAGGGGCTAAAATATAGAATTACTTAATGTACTGATTTTAATTAAACTTTTAGATCAGTAAGATCTTCCACTCACATATGTAAAAATTAAAGGGAGGTGATTAATAAAAAATTAGTAAAAATTAAAGGGAGGTAAGTGATATTTCTTTTGCATGTTTTTCTGATGTACTTTGTTAAATATTATCCTAAAATTTGTGAAAATGTTAATGTTTGCTTGGCAGATCCTACGAGTTCTTGGTGAAAATGCAATTGCCGTTCGAACAAAAGCCATGAAGTGTTTATCTGAGGTTGTTGCTGTAGACCCCAGTATTCTAGCAAGGGTAAAGAGGAGCATAAATGATTCTTCTTATTTGAGTTTTCTATTCATATTAAAATGTTTGTTCTACTTAGTATAAATTACTACCTTCCTTATTATTCTTTAGCTTGATATGCAGCGAGGAGTTCATGGACGACTGATGGATAACTCCACTAGTGTCAGAGAAGCAGCAGTTGAATTACTTGGTCGGTTTGTGCTTTGTCGACCTCAGCTTGCTGAACAGTATTATGATATGCTGATTGAAAGAATATTGGTATGTTTGTCATTTTTATTTTGATTCATGAATATGATTTTGCCTTTATTAAAATTTATAAAGTTAAAGAAAAATAGTACAAATACCCATGAATCCACCATCATACTTCATCTGTAGTTTTTGTTAAATTAGTTTAAGCTAAATTATACAAACATTTTACTATTTCTGTGGCTACTTCTATTTGCATTTTAAATAAGAATACTGAGGCCTCTCTGGTGACCTAGCATTAAGTCTCAGCACTTCCACCACAACAGCCTGGGTTCGATCCCTGGTTAGGGAGCTGACCCACATGGCTACTCTCCTGTCTCGCTGCTACTCCCCTCAGCAGTGTATTTCAGTAGATCTGCCTGCTTTGCTCCCCACTATCTCTGGTGAGTCCTCACCCCCCCCACTACCTCTTCACACAGACCTCTGGCCTATACCCCAGTTCTTGTACACATAAATAAATAAAATCTTTACAGTAAAATAAAGATACTGTCCTTATAAACAAAAAGGTTCTCTCATCCAATCAAATTAATAATTCTAAAGTACTATCTCATACTATTTCATCTTCAGATTCTTCCATTGTCTCAAATATTAGACATAAAAATTATTTTTTAGCATTTTAAAACTAATCAGAGATTAGACATTGCATTTTGGTGCTGTTTTAAACTTTATTCTTTCAATCTTTTTTATACCTTCTCTCATGACATTGAGTAAGAGACCAGGTCAAGTGTCATTATTCCCTCATGAGTTTGTTAATTTGTTTCTCATATTTCCTGTAAACCGTGAGATAGTGACAACAGTTTGATTACATAAACAATTTTATTAAAAATACTTTATAGACTGTCAGAGACTGTTCTAAAAGCTAACATTTGTTATCTCATATAATTTTGGCAAACTTATACTCTGTTCTTATGTTCAGTGCTTTTAATATTTTTCCATGTATTATATCATATTTTAAAAGTAAAGATGATATAATAAAATAATCCATGTTTATACTAACATTGATAAGAAAGCATATAAAAAGGAAACAGAATATTTATTGGAGTAACATTAATTTAAGTGCATTTCAGGTATATAACATTACTTTGACATCTGTGTATTCCATAGAATGATCTCCACCAAAAGTCTGGTTTCCATTGACCACCATAAAGTTTACCCCCTTTACCCATTTTAACCTCTGCGCATCCCCCTTTCCTTCTGTTAATATTCTAGTGTCTGTTTTGTTTAGATCATTTGCTTTGTTTATCTTCCACATGAGTGAAATTGTATGGTATTTGTCTTTCTCCATCGGACTTATTTCACTAAGCCCAATACTCTAGATTTATCCATGTTTTTGGAAATGATAGAGCTATGTACTTTTTATAATTGAGTAATATTCCATTGTGTGTATAGACCATATCTTCTTTATCTTCTTTCCATCACTGGGCATTTAGGTTGTTTCTGTATCTTGGCTAGTAAATAATGCTATAATAAGCATAGAAGCGCATATACCTTTCAGATTAGTATTTTCATATTCATCATGTAAATACCCAGAAATGGAGTCACTGGGTCACATATTATTTTTATTCTTAATCTTTTTGAGTAATTTCCACATTTTTCCATGGTTGTTGAATATATTCTTAGTGATATTTCTTTTCTAATTTTAACAAATTTCACACACCTCAGCATCTTGAGTTATCTGAAATTAAAAAATATCTTTATGTTCTTAGGATACAGGTATCAGCGTCAGGAAAAGGGTAATAAAGATCTTAAGAGACATCTGTATTGAACAACCAACATTTCCAAAAATTACAGAAATGTGTGTAAAAATGATTCGCAGAGTTAATGATGAAGAGGGCATTAAGGTAAGTTGAAGCATCAAATAGTTTAAAACTCATTTTTCATTGGTGCTTTAAATAATCTAAATGTTTAACAGGTCTAAATTTTGTTGATTTTACATTCATTTATAAATTTACAAGTGAATCAGCAGTTTTGGTTTACGCACTCAAAGAAAATGTCATACTTCTGCAAGTAATGTGGCATATGGGAAAGTCTAAAATGAATTACACAGATGAGGAACTTTTTTTGTTCTAACAAAAAAAGGCATCTCTCAATTTCCAAGATTTTTTGTAAAAAAAAAAATGTACAATTATAGAAGTATAAATGTATTTGTACAATTAAGGGTAGAAATTTAAAATAGCTTAAATACTGATAAAGTTTTCTTCAAGATAGTTTTCTTTGAATTGAGTGGAAGAAGATATATGCCTAGGAGACTTGTGGGAAGATTTTAAGGTTTGAAATAATTTTGGGGAAATTTTTAAGTAAAACTCTGGTTTACTCCAACACCATACAATGACAAAGAAGCAATGATAAGGAAAATTTTAAACATCACTGATGTGGTAAGAAAGCCTGAAATAAAATATGGTTCCTTGGGTACAGATCTAGATGAGGCCTGTGTAGTCTTACAAAGGGAGAGAATGTGATGAGATAGTTAAAATCAACATTTAGATTTTAAGGTTTGAAATAATTTGGGGAAATTTTTAAGGTTTAAAGTTATTTTGAAGAAGTAGGCAACTAAACCACATAAAGGAAATCAAAATTACTGAGGAACACTAAATCAGGTGAGTTGACTTCACATTTATTTTCAGACAAACCTGTGTACTTGAGAAGTGCTTATAGGCTAAGGTAAGATAGTAGTAAAATTCTAGGATTACTGTTCTTTTTCTGTGTACTGTTTCTATTTCATTCAGTTACTGTTCTATTACTGTTATATTCCCTAAAATTCCTCATGCTCGGTAATCTTTGTAATAAATGTAAAGTGGAAATCAAAACTATTATTTTTTTCTCTTGGTTTCTCCAACCATTTAAAAAGTGTTCATTCACCTGCAGGTTCTTAAGGGATATTGTTTTAACATGCTAGGGACTTTCTAAGTTATTGTTCAAATGACATGCCTCATCACTGTGAGTGACAGCTGTTGGAGAACTCTTAGAACTTTTTCTTGCTTCAGCCTTCTATTGAGCATATGCTGCTAAAACATTATAAATGTGTAATTGAGTATAGAATGAGACAAGCAGAGTGCCCCTTTACGCAACAAAAATCTAGTTGACAGTGATTTATAAAATTCAATCATTAAAAGGAAGACTTTTTATTTCTAGTTATTATACTAATTAATAAAATATGACCTTTTCAAACCTATATTTAGTATCATTGAAACTTCATTTTCAGAAAGTGTTTGTTTTCTAAATTAGTAAATGCTTTACTGAAAATTCAGTCCAGAATTCATTAGTAAATTTATATGATTGTTACTATAATCACTTTTTTTAGCAACTTCTCTCCCAAAAGTCATAAAAAAATTTTTTTTGATCACCAACATTTGAGTACATTGTATTATGCATAAATTCCAGGCTATGCATAGAATCATCCATTTAAAGTCTTTACTAGAATTGAAAAAAGATTACAATTTTGAGAAATTAATAATTAGAAAAAATTCCCAGTAGTTATTCTTTTGTTTAATTATTCATAGTTATGTTTTGAATTTTAACGGGTATTTTTAGATTGAGAAATTTCCCCATTTTATTGTAGTTTTATTAAATTTTTTCTTTCTTCTAGAAATTAGTAAATGAAACATTCCAAAAACTCTGGTTTACTCCAACACCACACAATGACAAAGAAGCAATGACAAGGAAAATTTTAAACATCACCGATGTGGTAAGAAAGCCTGAATAAAATACGGTCCCTTGGGTACAGATCTAGCTGAGGCCTGTGTAGTCTTACAAAGGGAGAGAATGTGATGAGATAGTTAAAATCAACATTTAGTAAGTACTACTTCCTTTAATTATGATCATACTACTTGAAGGATGCAAGTAAGAGATTGGTATGGTCCACATGCCTCACTTGTTCATTCATTGACATAAATAAATACTGATGATAATGAATTTTTCCAAATTCCTCCAATGATTGAAAATAAAAGGAAAGACGTGGATGAACAGGTTAAATAGCCTAGGAATAGCAACCTGCAATGAAATTATTCCTAACTTTTTCAGAAAATATATGTTTAATGAAACATATATAAGCTATAACTATATATGTTTGACCCAGATTATTATTCATGATTTGAGCATAAAAAATTGTTACCAATTACATGATTGTATAACTGATATCTTTAATTCTGCAATTTAGAAGAAATTTTAAAAAGTTATCAGTTTTATTCTAGGTATTACAGATTTTTCTAGGTATTACAGATTTTTCTGAATACTGGGTAGTTCACATTGCTATTCATAATTCAGTAACGTTTTTAATCTCCTTGCACTAGGCTAATTTCTTGAACATCTTCAGTCTTTTTTAGATTAAAATTCTTTAAAATTGGTATAAACAGTTGACTTACCGAAAAAAGTTTTATTTAAAAAAGTAACTTAATTGAAAACATTGAAACATTTTTATACTTTAGGTTAAAGCAGAGCAAAGGGTGCATTTTTATCCAGAGTTTTAAACTTCTAATTTAATAGTTTGTCATGTTTCTTCCCCTTAGGTTGCAGCATGCAGAGATACTGGATATGACTGGTTTGAGCAACTCCTTCAAAATGTGAGTTTTATTTGGTCTACTGATAATGCATGATACAAAATTTAATAGATGGTCAGTTCTTTGTAGACTTTATGATCCAAAGATTAATCTTTTCATTTATTAAGTATTTGATATTTGATAGAGAAATTTTATTTCAGTATTTTAGGCTGAATGCTTTGGTTAGTATACTTATCTCACTGTTACAAGAAGTAAATTTTCTAAATCACTAATTCCCTTCCTTCAAACAATTGTTTTTTCTTATCCCTTTATCTATACGAGTGTGTGTGTTATTAGACTAAATAAGTATTTATATTACTTAACATTATAAAATATGTAGAATTTCTTAATACAGAATTAAAGTATAACTAGTGTTTTCTAATTAAGTTTTCTTAAATGGGAATGTTTATCTTTCTATGAGTTTTTCTTTGATTTAAAAATTTTCAGATAGAAATACCCTTACCCATTTTCAGAAATTACCAGCGTTTTCTCTATCTCTCCCTTGCATCTTTTTTTAATTGTTATACTTTTAAAACAAATTTCATACTTTCTCATTTTACCCATAGATACTTTATCTTTCTCCAACAGAAATTACTTTTTAAAAAATAACCAGAATATCATTATCTATATCAAAATAGATGTTAATAAATTATTCCCTAACGCTGACACCTAGTCAATGTTCACATTTATCTCATTATTTCAAAAATGTATGATTATAGCTGGTTTGCAGTTACTTTGACTCCTATGTCTCATAATCTGTAATTGATAGCTGACCCCTCCTTTGTTCATGCCATTTATTTGTTTTCCTAAGATTGTCCTACATTGTGGATTTCATAGACCTCTCCCTTCTCATATAATTTAAGTTGTTCTTCTGTCTACATTCCCCCGTATCCTCTAGGGGCTTAATGATATTGAAGTTCAGTTTTGGAGCTAGAACAAGATTCTTTCATAGGTCACACTGAATGTTAATTATTACATCACTTCAAGGGAGACATGTTTGATTGTCCCATTTTCAGTATCTTTGAGTTTAATTGACAGCCTGATGCATTTATTACAAAAGCTTTCATTATTGTTTTTTTTTTAAAGATTTATTTATTTATGCATATAAGCACTGGGGTACAGGCCAGAGGTGTGGGGGAGGTGAGAGGATTCACCACAGAGAGCGGGGAGCAGAACAGGCAGATCAACAGAAGTACACTGCTGAG
>JAGFMF010011791.1:14364929-14425188 GCA_019455555.1 Galemys pyrenaicus
GAGAGATTTGCTACACCATGTGGGTCCCCCCCCCCCCCCGGTCGGCAGCAGGGATCAAACTCGTGCTCCAGTGGTTGCGGTTTGCTTCATAGTGCGTTGCTTAACCCACTGCGCCACCAGGGAGGCCCTCATAATTGGTTTTAAATGATCATTTTTTCCTTTAGAAAGTTGTAAAATGTGAACTGTTTCTTTTTTTAAAGATTTATTTATTTGTGCATACAAGCACTGGGGCCAGAGGTGTGGGGGGGTGAGAGAATCCACCAGACAGAGTGGGGAACAGAACAGGCAGATCTACTGAAATACACTGCTGAGGGGAGCCATGTGTGAGGCAGGAGAGGTCTGCCTGTGCCATGTGGGTCCCCTCCCCAGCGGGGCCAGGAATCAAACACGTGCTGCAGAGGCTGTGGTTTGCTTCATAGTGCGTTGCTTAACCACTGCGCCACCAGGGAGGACCCATGTGAATTGTTTTTCTAATTATTTCATTACTTACGGTTTAATTAGCTGGGATTCTTTAAAAAAGAATTTGATCTGATTATTTGGTTATGTAATGAAATATAGTTTGTACAGATAAAGAAAATGCTTAATTTTAGTACTTTTCAACTTTCAATATAACGAACCTTTCTACAACAGCCAGAGGTGGCTAATGAGTTTGTTCAATTTTTCTTATCAGTATGAAGCAACAGATTTTTATATCTTTGATTACTTTCATTTATTGTAATCATTATTCTTTGTGCACCTCAGATTGCTTTTTTTTTTTTTAATCCAGTGGTAATCCCTTCAAGTTTGTTTTTTAACCTTTTGATAAAACCTTACTGTTCTTTTGTAGCCTGATTATTTTTTGCCTTTACCAGGAACCTCAGACTTATCTTGAATCTTCCCTGTACCAAAAACAAGTCAGTCTTTTTTCCAAAGAACCTTAATTCCCTTCACTGGGAACAATCTGGGTGCTCTAGCTAATTGGTTATCATAGTTTTGGGTCTTTAGATAAGAGAGTTAAGAATTATGTATTTTTTTTAAAAAGGGCAAATTAAATCAAGAATCTATAGTGATATTTTTTAATTCGAACTTAAGATGAGGCCCTACTTCTTTGATTTTTATTCTTTCGTTTAGGCTAAATCTCTTAGTTCTCAGTGTACGTAATTCCTTATTTGTTTGTCCTGCTGTTACAACAGTAATATTACTGGATATGGTTTAAGAATTCTTTGTATTTCTTTTTGTGTCTCACTAAAGACTTTTGAGTATTATCAATAATATGAATGTATCACAATTTCTTTAATCACTTAGGACTTTGGGGTAGTTCTAGTTTGAGCTATTATGTATAATTTTTGTGTGAATGTGTGTTTTCATTTCTTTTGGGTAAATTTCTATGAGTGCAGTTGCTGAGTTGTGTGATTAAGTGAGAAACTGCAGATTGTTTCCCCAAAACCATTTTGTATTTCCACCAGCAGTATTTCAGTTGCTCCATATTCATACTAAAACTTGGTAGTGTCAGTCTTTTTAACTTTAGCAATTTTGATGTTATCTAGTAATATGTTGTTCTTAAAAAGATTTCAAGATGACTTTAAAAAATCCTTTATGATGTTTGTTTATGTTATCCAATCTGTAATGTCTTAAACTGTCATAATAAATCATCATCCATTTCCCACTTTTACATGATATAGTGGAATCAGTCAAATCAAATAATTCTATGTTATAGGTATAATTTTGTCAGCAATTCCATAGGGATGTAATAATTTCTAGAAGGCTTTACAACCACATTTTCACCTGATAATTATAATAAATAAGTAAAAATGAAGTGCCGCTATCAAAAATGTTATTAACATTACTACAAAGAATCCTGGATAATATCCCTATCTGTTAATGGAAAGTTAGAAGCATGAAGAACATTATCAGATTTATAGTCTCTTAATGATAGTACTTTTATATTGTTTAAATCTTTCCTTTATCTGATAATCCTAGTTATTCTAAGAATCCATGTTCCCTTTTTACACATTCCTGCTTTAGTTCTGACAATTAGTTTACCAGTGATGATGTAACTTTGTTATGTAATCATTCATGTAGAAGAGTTTAGTTTAATGAAAAAGAGAAAGCTCAAAAATATTTATGTAAGTAAATGTGGCAGTGCCATATTTACTCTTAGCAACTGAAATAGTATTTGTGCATAAATATTAAGACAAACTAGGAAGGATATAGAAAATAGACTACCAGAATTATTGCCAATTCTTGAGTTAAGAGTAAATAACCCACCTATTGTTTTCACAAAATATATGTGCACACAGTTCATTCCATCCAATTTCATGCGTTTCTCATTATTTTTGTCTTGGGTTGGTATGTTTATATATTATGATTCCCAATGTGGTTTCCTAGGATACTATCATATTAAATAAAATAGCTTCAAATTTACACATGCCCCAAACTGTGTTACTGACTAAATAATTTGTTGTGTCATATATACATATACATACTTTTTAAATGTACAGAGATACCATTTCCTTTATAACGGATGGGCGGGGGGGGGGCTTGGTCATGTTTCTAAAAAGTGATGCTATTGGTTCAAACCACTAACATAGCCCTATGAGAGATACACAAAAATTGAATTGATTTTAAAGTGTCAGTTATATTAATAGCTTATGATCCAAGACTATAGTCCTTTAGTTTATGAGAAAATACAGGCAGTGAACAAAATCAAGTGTCCCATTCTTCATTGTAATCCAATGAATCCTGGCCTTCGTAATCCAAACTAAGATCTCCTTGAAGTTTACAGTCAAGCACATGATCTCCATCCACGAGTTTATAAATAGATGACCTTATATATCCATATAATTTAATAATACTCCATATCATAAAGGAACTGATACCAGCAGCACCATATATTAATTAATAAAAAATGCCTTATACAGGAAACCACATATTCTGATTCCATTTTATGAAGTTCTAGAAGAGGCAAAAAAATTTTTAAGGCAATTTTTTTTATTGAGGTAATTTTTATTTACAACACTGTATTTGATGAGAGCTATAGAGCCACACCCTTCAGTTGTGTGTTTCCATATCTACCACCAAGGTATACATAGTTAGAAGAGGCAAAATTAGTTGATATTTTTAAAAATCAAAAGTATGGTTTTTAGGGGTAGAATAAACTGGGAAGAGATAATGTTCTTCAGGGAGACAGAACTAACAGAATACTGAGAAAGGGAGAGGCAAAGTAAGACTATAATAAAAAAAACTGGCTTGTGTAGTTTGGAGACTCATAAGTCCCATGATTTGCCATCTTTAGTAAGTTGGAGGCCCAGAGAAACTGCTGGGATGTTCAGTCTGTATCTGAAAACCTGAACCAGATGAACAGTAGTGTAAATCCCGTTCTGAGAGCAGGAGAACAGTGTTCCAACTGAAATAGACAGAGATGATTGAATGCTTCCTTCCTATAGGTTTTGTAGATTGGATGGTGTCCATCCATATTGGTGAGGACAATTTGATTTACAGAGTCAGTACTCTGATTCAAATGCTAATCTCATCCTGAAATACCTTCAGCCAACACACTCAGAAATAATGAGTGTGATATTTGGCATCTTAGTTCAGTCAAGTTAACACATAAAATTAACCATCACAAATCTACCCTTCATCACTTGGCACCCTTATACAAATCTCCTTAAATCATACTCAATCTCCAAAGACAATTGCAGGGTCATATTTTCATAGAACATACAGCTACCCAGTGTACAACCAAAAGTGTACTAACCCCTTACCAAAAGAAGAGGTAATGTCCTTGAGTGATGCTTATTCTTTTCCTTGATATCCCATAATTTAAAGTTCTGTGGTAGAGCCTCCCTGGTGGTGCAGCAGGTTGAGCACTACATTGTGAAGCATCTGCAGCACAGCAGCATGAGTTCAATCCCCAGCCAGGGAGGGGACCTACATGGCACAGCAGACCTCTCCTGCCTTGCCCGCTGCTCCCCTCAATAGTGTATTTCAGTAGATCTGCCTGTTCTGCTCCCCACTCTCTCTCTGGTGAATCCTCTCACCCCTCATACCTCTGGCCTGTACCCCAGCTCTTGTATGCATAAATAAATCTTTAAAAAATATATATAATTCTGTGGCGTCAGCACCATTTAAATACTGGTATGAAGTCACTACAGTTTTATGTTACATGGTAAGAGAACAAGATAGGAAAAATAAAAGATATTTGCATTCTCCATCCCCATGTGTGTATGTAAGGTATACACACACCTTTGTATTCATAGCAAAATAAATAGGAAGTGGCATTTAAAGTCCTTGTTTGAATAACTAGTAATATGATTATGACTGGTGTTTGAAATTGCTTTCTTTCAATCTCCATTCTGTATTCTCTTTGCCATTATCAAGTACCTTAGCTTATTGTAGTTTATACCTGAATCTTATTCCATTAAAATCCTGCCTAAAATGGGGTGCTATAATTCTCCATTCACCTTAATTGTATGACATGATAATATTAAAAAATGCCCTAAAGAATTTCCTATATTTCAAACATATCATTTCTTCACTAAGAGTAGTGCTTGAACCTCTCCTTGGTAATCAGGATCAGTCTCCCCAGCCTGCTTCCTAACTGAATTTGTTGCCTGTTGATTCAGAGGCATGAGGAACCCAAAGTAACTAGGCGGTAGTCTTCTAAGTCAGTGGAATCATTGTTCTGTTTCCTGGTAGAAATAGTTCTCCCCCTGGAACTAAGACCTCTAGAAGACCAGAACATAGTCACTGGGAGAAAAAACAAACGTTTTGATAGTATGTCAGTAGGAGTAACAGTAACACCTTTCCAATTTTCTACCCTTGATTTCTGAACTAGGAATTCTGGCTTTGGACCATACATCGTCTAGAAAATCTTGTCGTGGCCATGCAAGATTTTGCCATCTGTCTGATGCTTTAACAGTTTTCAAAAGACCATTCTACTTCATAGCAAGCCATCTCTTTCAGAATGATGGAAAACATAATCATGAGCATGGGCCCATTCTTTTACTTCTTTAGCTGAGAAATGAGTTTCTTGGTCAGAATTTCAGGAACAGTAGATAAGTCCATAGGTGGTAGCTTTGGCAGAAGCATTGTATTCAGGGAATGTAAATCTGTAGCTACAGTGTCTATTCTAGTACCAGAACAGAAAACTGCCTCTTCCATGATGAAATTGGTCATTGTTTTATCAGTCTGCCAACACATAACTGGCTGGTTACTCAGGGAACAATATCTGGGAATCAATATTGAGGCTAATTATCGTTAGGGGAGGTAGCTACAGAAAGTTATCCTATCTACTTGACTATTAAAACCCATCTCTGCTGTAGAAGTCACTCCTACTGTAGATCATTTACATGGAACCTTTTTTACTTTTCACCCTTTTTTACTTGTTCAGCAATGTGTTTCTACTTGCCCCTTTTCCAAATTTCCTTGTCACTAAATTACCAGTTATGTTCTTTCCGTGTCCCTAATCATTCAGATAAATTATTGACCCCAACCCATGAATCAGAATATATCACATGGATAGTCATTTCTTCTTCTAAGCAAAGTTACCAACCAGATATACTGCTCAAAGCTCTGCTCACTGGGAGACCTTTCCTTCACCACTGTCCTCCAGAATGTCCCAGGAAGGAACTAGAGTGTTGTATCCATTTTCTGGTGGTACTCGTGTATTGTACAGGCCCACCTGTAAACCAGACTCAAGTGTTCTTGTCATCTGCCAGCTGATCGTAGATACTTGCCCATTGGAGTCATAGTTACATGCTGGAAAAGAATAGATATTGTGGCAAAATTGGGTCATAGGTGTTTGCGTCATTCTTTATGTAACTTACTTGTGCCTTTAGGCCTGCTCTGGCTTACTCATATATATGCCACTTCCATTTGAGTGATGGATTGCTACTGTGCACTCTCAACTGTATGATTTGGTGGGTAATTGGATGCACAGTTCATGATCAGCAGCTCAAATTACATGGTAATTTGATGTCTCATGGGCAGACATTCCTCAGGCTCAGTAGCAGATCACAGCTATTTCTCAAAAGGAAAGTAGTTATGACTGGAGGATGGCAGGGTTTTGCTCCTATACTCTGAGGGGATTACATTTGATTCACCAATGGGGACTGACTTATATTTTACAGGTTCATCTGTCTAATACTTCAAAACATCCCTGTATGTCGCTGCCACTTTAGGCACTATTTGAATCTGCCTAGGGGGGAATATGAGGGAACTTTCAAGTATGATGGTAATACCCTATCAGTGATTCTAAAAATTATCAAGATTACCTAATACTTGTTAGAAAAGCAAGTCCTAAGGCTTGTACCACAAAATTAGTAACTCTGAAGGTGTGCAGCACATCATTATTCTGTATTTTTATAGTCTGTCTGATGCAAGCTAAAACTGGAAAACCACTGTACTTTGGTAAAAGTT
Organism: Galemys pyrenaicus; assembly: GCA_019455555.1. NCBI lineage: Eukaryota > Metazoa > Chordata > Mammalia > Eulipotyphla > Talpidae > Galemys > Galemys pyrenaicus. The sequence goes on from JAGFMF010011791.1 coordinate 14,371,329, forward strand.
TGAGTTATATAGTGAATGCAGCTAACAAAACTGAACAAATAACACAGTGATGATTTGTCACCTCAGAAGGGAAAAAAAAGCGATATACTGATCTTTTATAATTTACTTTGAAATCCTTCAAAAATAAGATGGATAGAGATGTGTGTATGTCTACATATGTATCCATATATTCATACTCACATGCATGTATATATGGTCGTGAGTGCAGGGCTGGTTTAACATTAGCATATTTAGGTATGTGTGTATGATTAAAGATTAAAGAAATAAGTCATTTCAGAGGACACAGGAAAAACTTTTGATAAAATTTAATACCTTTTGAGTGATAGCTTATAATAGGAATAAGTCCAACCAAAGAATGTACAAAACCTAAAATGAAAACCACACTAAATGGGAAATGTTTTGTTTTTTTGGGTTTTTTAATTTAAGTATAATTGACATCATTTGTATTCCCCAGCCCACCACCATTCCACCATCACCTCAGTCTCTTGTGCTCTTTCTGCCCTCATCCCATTCTTTGCCCTCCCTTCCTCCCCCCTCCACAATGGTCCCTTTGGTTTATCTTTGACCTTTTGGTCTTGTTGAGTTGTTTTGTTTTTTTTTTTTCCTTTGATTGCTTTTGGTTGTAATTGCCCTTTTCCTTGAGCTCATTCTTCTCTTTTGTTGTTGTAGCTGTTGCTCTTTCACATTCCTCCTAGTGATGAAACCATCCGATATTTTTCTCTTGCCTTCTGACTTGTTTCACTGAGTATAATTCCTTCTAGCTCCATCCATGTTTCTATAAATGGCCCTAGTTTTTCAGTTTTGATTGCTGAATAGTATTCCACTGTATATATGTACCACATCTTCTTGATCCAGTCATCTACTTTTGGGCATTTGGGTTGTTTCGAAGTCTTACCAATCACAAATAGTGCTGCAATAAACATAGGAGTACAGGTGCTCTTTTGGATCGGTGTTTTTGTGTCTTTTGGGTAGATTCCTGGGAGTGGGATTGCCAGATCATATGGTAGTTCCATTTCTAGTAGATTGAGGGACCTCCATACGGCCTTCCATAACGGTTGGATTAGCTTGCATTCCCACCAGCAGTGTACTAGGGTTCCTTTTTCTCCACATCCTTGCTGGCATTTGTTGTTGTTGTTTTTTTTTTTTGGTTTTTTTTTTTTTGTTGTTGTTGTTGTATGCCATTCTTACTGGTGTAAGGTGGTATCTCATTGTGGTCTTGATTTGCATTTCTCTGACTAAAAGGGATGCTGAGCATTTTCTCATGTGCTGTTGGCCATTTGTATGTCCTCTTTGGAGAAGTGTCTAAGTTCTTCTGCCCATTTTTTGATTGGGTTTTTTTACCTTATTTTTCTTGAGTCTTATGAGTTCTTTATATATCTTTGTGATCAGACCCTTGTTCATTGTGTGGAGCGCAAAAATTTTTTTCCCATTTTTTCTTTTTGTTTTATTTAATGTTTCCTTTGCTGTACAGAAGCTTTTCTTCTTGATGTAGTCCCACCTGTTTATCTTTTCTCTCATTTTTATTGTTTTGGGGACTCCCACCTTGAAGGCGCTATTGAGATGCGTGTCTTACAGTGTTTTACCTATGTTTTCCTCTATATATTTTATAGTTTCGGGTCTTACATTTAGGTATTTTATCCCTAAATAGGAAAATGTTAAGAGAACTCATCAAAATCAAAAACAAAAAATATTCATCCAGTCAGTATGTCAGGGTGTTTGTAAAATGTATATTGATAAGCAAAGAGCTATAGATAAATCACTTCTAAAAATGTTAAAGATACAGTTGTTACAATGGTAATAAATAGATCAGTGAAATAAGCCTTCAGAGATAGAGGATATATTTCCCATAAAACAGAAGTGACACTACAGATCATGTAAGCTGTTCAATAAATGGAGCTGGAACATTTGACTATAAGAAATTCTTTTTTAAAAATACTGGAATATTTTTAAATATAAGGAATTTTTTTAAAACATTGACTTCTTCTTGCTCTCATTTATTCCATATAATAGTATTACAAGAGAGCTTTAAAACTTTTAAAAGAATATATGTGAATCTTTTTATCTTAAAAAATTAATCTTAAAAGATATGTTTCACTGTCTGCAAAAGAACACTTATAAATCAAAAGACATCTTAAAGAAAGTGAAAACACAAGTTACAAATTGGAAAAGGTATTAGACATACATATGGCTGAGAAAGGATCATTGAGATTATATAAGGAACTCTCCTATATAAGCCAAGAGCCCCAGCAGGAAAACAGAAAAATTCATAAATAGACATTTCAAAGAGGAAGTAGCACATTTGGCTGTTAAGATGTTCAACCTTATTAATATAGGAAATACAAATCAAAGGTCAGATTTTACAACTATTAGATTGCCAAAATTGAGAAGTCTATTAATAGCATGGAAATGGATTAAATATTATCTCTTAAAAACTGCTACTAATTCAGAAAATATGCAACTAGTTTGAAAACCAATACAGCATCATTTTATGAAGTTGACTAATCATAATATTCTGTAACCCAGCAGTTCAACTCCAAGGTATCATAAGCCCAAAAGAATCCTGTGTATGTGTGCAAGGAAAAAATAATGTTCATTATATCACTAAAATTGTTCAATTAGCTTATCTTTAGAAGAAAGAATAAATTGTAGAATAAACACATGATGGCCTATTGTATGGCAGTGAAAATTAATAAAATACAGCTACACACAATCTGGATTATAATTAGTGGCATGATGTTGAGTGAAAAAGGCAAGTCTTAGAAAACTACATTCAGCATGATATTTTCAGAAGTTGAAAATTAAAGAAAACTATAAAGTGTTTAAGTTAGACAATTTTTGAAGCAAGGAAATGATAAAATTCCTATTAGTAGTTACTTTGAAAGTGAAACAGGAAGGTGGAATAAAGAAGGAAACATTTTGGAAAATATAAATCATTGGAAATATTTTTCTTGAATTGGGTTGCCACCTATCATTATATTTCTAAGTTAAAAATTAGAAGAGCACATGTCAGTGCTGATGTTGTGTCATAAGCCAAAATCTATGATTAATATCTTTCTGTATACTTGGTGTCTTGAAGAGGAAAAATAAAAAACAGAGATAAGGGAATTATTTTCTACTTCTGTCTGAAAAAGACCAGGCTAGCTTGTTATTTTAATAGCTGCTTAAGGAATTGAGTTTTCAGCAAAACAAGGAGAATTTGTACTTCAGAGTAGACACTAGTAAAATGAGGTTTTCTGCTTTTTTTTTAAATTGGAGAGAGCCATGAATGTAGTGTTACTTGATTGCACTAAGTTATTTTAATCTTCTTGTAGTGAAGCTTACAACTATTTTTAGGGGGTTTGTTTTAAGATTTTTATTTCTCTTTAGGAAAACTGGGCTGTAGGTCTGAGGTACAGGGAGTGAGAGGATTCTCCAGAGACAGAGTGGGGAGCAGAACAGGCAGCTTTAATGAAATACATTGTTAAGGGGAGCAGCAGGTGAGACTGAAGGGTCTACTGTGCCATGTGGATTACCTCCCTGGCTGGAAATTCAACTGCAGTGGGCTCGTGGTGATAGTGCTGAGATTTAAACCTGTATGCCACCAGGGAGGCCCCCATATGTGGTGGGTTTTATTTAAATTTTTGCTTAATTTTAATTCCTCAGTCACATTAGCTGTATTTTAAGTGTCTAGTAGCTACAAGAAGCTTGTGACAACCATGTTGGATAGAATAGATACAGAACATTTATATCACTGCAGAAAATTATATTGAATAGTACTGGAAAAACTTCACAAAAATCAAATGTGCATTTCAACTTTAATATTCCCAAAATTATATTAGTTGATTTTTATTAACAAAACAAATATAACTTAGATGTTACTATTGACCTGTGGTTGTGTAAAATTAGATTGATTTCATTTTTTTGCTTTAGTTAGATTGATCACTTTTTCTAGTCTCATTACTCATAATACTTTTCTAGCATTATTTATTAATAATTTGGCAAAAGATAGCATAAAGCAGAAAACTAGGCTTATAATTGTTTTCTAATTGCCAAATTTAAGGTGAAATTCATATGTAGTTATAATTATGTAAAGGATGTAATTAACCTATAATACACTCTTTTTGAGATAGCAGAGAACTGGAAATGAGGAATAGAATTCAAGTTGTTAAGAAAAAAATACAACTAATATTGAGTGGTACTCTTAAAGGAAGGTTGCATTTCTCATTTTTCTCATATTCTACTCCAGGTCCTGCACAAATCAGTTTAAATGCTTCATACAAAAATTGTTTGAAAATATTTATAAATCTCTGGTTTATAAGATATTTTAAAACATTTGTTATATATTTTTGTTTTATTTATTTGCATTTTCAGCATTAAATTGTTAATGAATATTTTAAAACTTATGAGCACATTTAATGCATTTATATTATTATTGCCTAATTAATTATACTGGGATTTTTTTTTGTATATATACATATATAGTTGTTGAAGTCGGAAGAGGATTCCTCATATAAACCTGTGAAGAAAGCTTGTACTCAACTTGTTGATAACCTAGTTGAGCACATTCTTAAATATGAGGAATCTCTAGCTGGTAAGATATTTTATGTATTGGTCATTAAATTGATTTTATAAGATATTTTAAAATACCTTGGGCACATTTCTCATTTTTGCCTCTGGCTTTGCTTAGCCTAATAATTAAGTACTTCATTTTTAAATGTTTTTCTTTGATGTTGCAGCCTAGATTATGTTATTAAAGTTGACTAAGGTTATTAGAGAAATTTAATAAAAGCTCAGACTTCATCTTTTCCACATATCTTTTAGTAGTATATAGTTTTAGATGTCATACTGAACAGAAATAAAAGTTCAGAGCCCACTATGAATTTAACCAGTGGCACTCATCAAAAAAAATTTGATATCTTTTAAATCATATAAAATTTTCTCTCAAAATGAAATTATTTTAACTACTATAAAAATGCTTTTTAAAGATTTATATTAGTACATGTCTGATATTATTTATAATTGCTAAATAAATGTTACTTAATCTTGCACTAGAAAGTTAGTATTTTTTAATTGACAGGTTCTTTAAATAATTTTCTATTATCTGGCATGTTTTATCAGTCACAATTTTGAAGTTATTAATCAAAATATAAATTATATAAAACTATAAAAGTCATAGTTCATACTGCTCAAAGCACACAAGATTAACATTACTTCTCATTTCCTAATGTACATTAATGAGGAACAATAGTCAGCCTTGCTCATTCTCCAGAATTGAGGACTATATAGCCTCTAATTGTAGTACCTCTAATAGAAGTATTAATAAGAAAGACTTAAGAGAATTATTGATATCCTTTATATTATTTACAGTTTTTTCCCCCTTTTTTTTCATTTTTCATGTGTACCTCTTTTTTTTATTTCCTTGTTCAGTTTAACCTCTTTTTCCCTATCCTAGATTTTAAAGGTGATACGACTGACAATGTTAAAAAGTGTTAATACTTTCTAAAAACTAATTTTTCCTCCTAAGAACCATTGTATCTCCTAGCTAGCAACATTTTCCTCCCACAAGAACAGCATTTTATTTACTTTAATTTTCTAATGTAACTTTGGTCCAACTTCCTAATTTGTTACTCCCATCTTTTTTACATTTTTCAGCCCCAGCTGCATCTTTTTTCCCTATTATCCTTAGTTAATTCTTTTTGTTCTACCCTTTGCTAACTCTTTCCCATGATTAATTCCTTCCATTTTAGATATAACCAACACCTATTTATTCCCCAAAAGCTGTGCCTAAACTTCCCAAATTCACTTTTTAACTTCAGTCCGACTCCCTTCAGTGTAAAACTTGCCTTTCATAGTACAGCCTCTTTGTCTTTTAGTCTTAATATATGTAGTTTATACACTTAATGAAGCTTATCAAAAAGTGAAATACAAGAAGTCTGGTATGATAGGATACTAATCTGTTGTATTTGAAGCATCTACTAAATCTGTTTAGGGAATGATATTGAATAATTTAAATCTGTATAATTTCCTTTGCCTTGTCATATTTTAGTGTCTTATTTCTCTGTTTGTTTTTCCAGACTCTGACAATAAAGGTGTGAATTCTGGAAGATTGGTAGCTTGCATAACCACTTTGTTTTTATTCAGCAAAATAAGACCCCAGCTCATGGTTAAACATGCCATGACTATGCAACCATATCTTACCACTAAATGTAGTGTAAGTATAGAATTATCTTATTTTTCTGTCTTACATAAACCACGTAGTATTTTAAATTTAGAATTCACATATTGTCATCCACTTTATCACTAACAGATCAGTGGTGTCACCTATACAAATATATAAAATAATATTTATGGCAAGTTATCTATAAACTTTATTTTTCTGATATAAAGTTAAGGCTCCATTTCTCTTTAACTTTCAAGCCAAACTCTGTAAATACTTAATAAATGTTGTAATAATGTCTAACTGTTTAAGATCACAAAGGTAAATGTGCCAGAGTTCTTTATCATTAAAAAATTTACTATCTATGGATTCTGAATTTGCTTTTCACTTACCACTTTTAATATATTTTATAAAATAAATATATTCATTTTTATAATACCATAACATTGAATACAAAAAACTTAGTATATCAGATATGTTAGACTGTTGTTTTAAGCTAATATACACTACATTTTCATAAAATCAGATGTAAAATTAAATAATCATTGGCTAAGTAAAATAATCTAGATCTTAGAAGACAATATGTTAAGTGGTTCATTACAAATACTAAATTTGAAAACATTCTCAAAACTTTAAATGTAGTTTTGTTTTGTTTTGTTTTGTTTTTACTGCAATCCTAATGTTCCTATGGAGCTAATTTTAGCTTTAACTAAAATTTATTTTGCTGCTATCATGAGTTTGGTCTAAATTAACAAATTCTAAGTGAAAAACCTCAAGATGTCCTGAAAAATTTTAAGAACTAAGAAAAGCACCAAATGACAAATTACATTAAAAATAAATATACTTCTAAGACCCTAATTCTGTCTTTTGGTTCATATTAGGTGCAGAAATAAATTGATTAAAATGTAATCTGTGCTAATAATAATAATAATAGCCAGTTTTTATTGAGCACAATATTAAGCACTGTGAAGAATTTTACCTGCATTCACTCATTCACTTTTTAAAGAAGTTAAAATTGTTATCTTAGTTTTACAAAAGAAACTAAAACTTAGAGAATATAATGTGCCCACTCTTATATCAGCCCCAAAGCTAGAATTCAGTCCTGTGTCACTTTGTTATCTAGATTCTGGACAGTAATCTGTATAAATAATCCTCATTTGAACAATTATTTTTTTAAAGCAAGAGTACTTTGAAAACAGTTTGTATAATTTTAATACATATATGTATATATACATATATAACTAAACAAGATCATTTCATATATAATAGTATTTTTCTATTTTTTTTTTTAGGTTTTTATATCATTTATTCCCCATCCCATCTTTATTCCTTATCATTTCAAGATAAGTACCCCGTAGTATTCTTGCATGCCTTGTCCATGTTCCTGTTATTGTAAACAGAGGCATACATTTATAAATTGACAACTGGTTTTTTTTTAATCAGATCATGTTATCTACATACCTTTTTAGGCATTTTTATGATCTTAAATCACCTGATGTTGGTATATTCCATTCTTTTGAATAGTTATATATTATCCATTTTATAGATGTCATGATTTTTATTCAATCATTTCCCATTTTGACAAATGTTTACATTTTCCCATTAATAGCCACCACAAATAATTCCTTAGTAAACACATTCTTACACCGATGCTTTTATTTTTTTGGGATAGACTCTTGAGGAATGGACTTGCTAGGTTGAGGGGATTTTTTTGTAGATCATGCCAGATTGCTGATGGACATATTGTAAATCAGAAGGCAGTACGTGACAATTTGTCATTTTTGTAATAAGTTCATTGTTGCTTCAGTTTCCCTTCTCTGACTTTTTAGATGATTGAGCTGCTTTTTTATATTAACTAGTTGAGTTGATTGTCTCTGATTAAACTATATCATTTACCCATTTTACCTTTAAATTTTTGTCCTTTTCTTTGAAATATTATTGAACCATGTTACATTACATTGATATTTATTTCAAACTTAGTATTATATGCTGTTGCTCTTTTACTTCATGACTTTCGTCTTTCTTTAAACTTATATTCTAGATTTTAAGATACATTTTACTTGATTTTCCAGGGTTGTTGAAATGGTTTTCAGAATCTTGGCAGTGATTTCAAATGAACTTATCGTATTGAATAAAATTCTTCCATCCATAGGCCCTCTTTAACCGATCCCTATTTGTTAAAGGAAATTGGGAATGGGAGATATCAGGAACTGACAGGGTTTCTGGTTAAAAGTATGCATCTTTTCCTTTTTTCATTTTAATCCTGTGAATGTGGAATGGAAGGAATAATGTAGGTGGGAAAGTATTTAAACAGTGACTTAATAAACTAAAAGACTCAAAAAATGAGTGGTAGTACCATTTTGCTAAGAATAAGGAATGTTAGTTTGGATAGATAAAAACACCTTAAAAGTCTTACCTTCGAAAAACAAACCAGTTTTGTTTCTTTTTGGGCAGGGAGTCTAGGTGACTAGAAGACAGGGACTTTTTTTATTATAAATTCTCTAATGACTGGAGATTTTTTAAAAAATGCTTTGTGTATACTTTTGAAACTGCTTAGTTTTTTTAACTAAAGTTATACATATTCTTAAAGTTCAGAAATGCATTAAATTTTAAAATAAATAGCTTTATATCTAGTTCTCATTCTACATTTTCATCTGTCATAAAAAGAGTTAACACAGGACTTCTCACCCTCAACACTATTGACATTTAGGGCCAAATTATTCTTTGTTGTCAAGAACTTGTGTGAACATTATAGGATTTAGCAGCTCTTTACCCTCTATCCAGCTAGATGCCCCACACCCCTGTGTGGCAATCAAAATATAACTGCAGATTTGCCAACTATCCTTTAAATGATATACTCATGTCAAATTGAGAGCTATAGGGTTAACATACTCCAAGTTGAAAAATCCTAATCCATCACAGTTATAATAATACTAAAGATATACAATATTATGATTTTAGTTAGCATTGCATGTTATGCTGTGTGATATGTAAGAGAGTTAAGTAGGATCTAAGCATTTTCATCACAAACATTTTTATATTTTCTTTTTATTGTATCTATCTGATGATAAATGTTAACTAAACCTATTGTGGTATTACTTCCAGATATGTAAGTGTTCCTATTATGCCTTATAAGTTTATTAAGTGGTGTGTGTCCATGTGTCAGATACCTTCGTTCAGAATTGACTTGTGTTGTATTTTAAGAAAATAACAATAACTTTTTAATAGCATTGTAATTAAGTGACCCAAAGGTTACATGGTAAATTAGTGAGTGACAGTTAGAATCCAGATTCTTGACACTGGTATTCTTCCCTCCATACCTTAAAAAAGTTCTCTTCTAATAGTTTTATGGGTTTTTTCACTGAAACTTTTCATAAATAATACCTCAACCCCCAAATACACAAATTTGTATTTAGTTGTTTTTTTGTTCAGATTTTGACATTCATAAAGCATTAATTTTGTCCTTATAGACACAAAATGATTTCATGGTTATCTGCAATGTTGCAAAAATCCTAGAGCTGGTTGTACCACTGATGGAGCATCCAAGTGAAACTTTCCTTGCCACAATTGAAGAAGATCTAATGAAGCTTATCATCAAATATGGCATGACTGTAAGCATTTGACTTACCACACCTGTACCAAATAGTGTATAATTCACAAATTGCAACCTAATCATGTATTTTTAAAAACTATGTCTAAATAGTAACATTTTCTGTATCTTTTAGGTAGTACAACATTGTGTGAGCTGTCTTGGGGCAGTGGTAAATAAAGTAACACAAAATTTTAAATTTGTGTGGGCCTGTTTCAATAGATACTATGGTAAGTTCTGTGTCTGGACTTTAAAACTAATCTGCTAGCTATTTTGAATCCCTTTAATAATCTAGACTAGTTAATTCAAAAATTTTTCCCTTCATAAGTGAATGTTGGTAAATTTTGTGCCCATTCTAATGAAATAAAATTTAAATATTTTTTCTTACATTCTTTTTTAAAAAAACATTAATTTTATGTATAGTAGAACTGGGGTGTAGGCCAGAGATGCAGGGGGTGGAGGGTTGAGAGACTTCACTAAAGATAAGAGTCGGGAGCAAAACAGGCAGATCTACTGAAATACACTGCTGAGAGGAGCAGTGGGCAAGACAGGAGAAATCTGCTGCACCATATGTGGGTTAGCTCCCTTGCCAGGTTTCAAACTCAGGCCATAGTGGTGATAACACTGATGCTAACTCCTGATCCAACAGGGAGGCCCCAATATTAATTCTTTTATACTCTGGTTAGTACCCTCATATATCTAGATACATCTGATACTTAAAACCATAGGTCAAATTTAATTATAACTGATTAATGGAAATTACTTGGACTTAGTAGTTCAAGGGTGGTGGGTTTATTGTAAAAAAAAAATACTGCTTATGTTTATTAGGTGCCATCTCAAAATTAAAAAGTCAGCACCAAGAGGACCCAAATAACACTTCACTTCTGACAAACAAACCAGCACTTCTTAGATCCCTTTTCACTGTTGGAGCACTGTGTCGGCATTTTGATTTTGATCTGGAAGATTTTAAAGGCAACAGTAAGGTAAAGAGCCTAATTTAATTGACTTACATGCTGTGAAATTAGAACTGTGTGACACTATGAATGGAAAATAACTGTAATAACCCAGGAAAGAGAAATTTGAAATAGTGCTACTCAAAATTTGGTCCACAGACTGATTTCTGATCCATGAATTGTTTGTTATTGGTCTGTAACAAACTGAAAGTTCACATAAAAGTTTTGTCAGCTTCGTAGCAGTAGACACACTATTTTTATCAGCTTATTTGTCTGTTTTTGTTTGCTTTTTAACTTTCTCAGTGGGTAAGAAGTAAACTGACATACATTCTGGCACACACCTTTAAGTGCCATTGTTCTAAAATTATGAATTTATGTATTTATTGGTGATTTATTCTGTAATTAAGTTCACATATGGAACTTCTAATTATTTTCTTTTATGTAGTTTTTTTCCTTTACAGTTAAAAACTGATCAAAATTATACCTTATACATTTTAATGTGATTTATCGCTCATCCTCCCTTAGGTTAACATAAAGGATAAAGTACTTGAACTATTGATGTATTTTACAAAACACTCAGATGAAGAAGTACAAACAAAAGCCATCATTGGTCTAGGTAAGTTAAGTATAATTTCTTTATAGTTTTCATTAGAGGGCAGAGCAATATTTTAAAATATTGTGAGGCTGAATTACTGACTTATTTAAGTATGTTTCTGTTTGCAGTAGGATCTGTATGGAATATAGGACAGGGGTTAAAGTCATATGGGTTCCATTCTTGGCTCAGCCAGTGAATTCCTGGGTGACCTTGAGCAAGTCACATAATTTCTCTGTTCATCAGTTTCCTTGCTAGTAAAATAGAAATGACAATACTATCTGCTACATCTACCTTGTAGGGTTTCCTAAGAACATCATTAAGGCACTTTGAAAAAGAAAGATGACGTAGAATTTTTTTGCTATTGGATATTTTTTTTAGTTATTCTTTTTCTTTGCAGTGATTTGTCATATGTACCTGCCACTTCCAGTTAAAACAATGGGTGGTATACTTTTATTTATATAGATGCATATGGGAAGCAAGCTAGAAGGGAGCATTTATGTATATTTTTCTATTTATAATACCTATATTATTTTCCCAGAAGCATTGATGTAATAGACACATGTCATCTATGCAGAAGTTTAGGTCTTTGTGGTTTATCTGGAAAAATACTGGGATTTGGGAGAAATACGAAAAGAAGTACCTCAATTGGATGATGAACTCTGTTTTGTTTTGTTTTATGGTTTTACTTTGTGCAGTACATGTAAAGTTACTCAGTGAGGTTAATAACTTATTTGGAGACTTGATATTGGTAGCATTATAATTTAATATATTTGGAATATAATTTACATATAATCAGTTTTACTAAAATGAGTAGTAAAATGTTCTAAATTACTCAGATCTTCTTAAATGCTGATTTAACTTTTTAAAAATTCTTATTACTCCTTCATCTCTTTCAGAGAATCACATATAACAACTGTAGTAAAATTTCATGTATCACTTACTAGGGAGTTGTACTGACACGTTATTACCTTCAAGCTTTTGTGTTCCTTTTAATAGTCAATAGTCAATCTGGACATGTTATGTAAAGTGGCAAAAATAATTCAGAGTACTATAATGGGTATTTTAACTTAAACAGCATTGTCCAGAAAAGAGTGTTTCCAGATCAGTAAATAAAAGACATCTTGCCTGGGCCATAGTTATCCTGCGTGACCTTGGGCTAGTTATCTGATCACTCTATGCTTTGAGTTTAATTTGTTATTTGGAATCAATAAAGTTTTCTATCATCAATCTTATTTTCATATGAATAACCATTTTGTGCAAATAAGCATGGATAATATTTTGCTATTTATTAACTTGTGGTTAGAATTTAGCATTGTGGCTTCATTATAATGCCATATGAGAAATAGATGGATTCTATTTTTTTTACCTCTATTTTATTTTTAAATCTTATTTCATCGAATGGATATATTTCAATTTTTTTAAAATAATGCTAATATAGTATCTTCTGCTAGGGATTTAAAAAATGTTTGCAGACATTACCTCTTAAATCCTGAAAACATCCCTTTAAGGTAGGTGGGTGGTAAATATTATTGTCCCCATTTTACAGATGGAGAATTGAGGCACAGAGAGATTATGTGACTCACCCAAGGTCACACTACAAGTCAGTGGTGGAGCCAGGAATAGAACCCAAGACTCCTGACTCCTAATCCACTCCCCTAGCCACTAGGCCCTGCTCCCTCCTCAAGGTTTCCTCTTGTGTGAAATTCTCCTTTGAAATGCAATTTCTTGTTTTTAATTCATGGGGAAAGAAGTACCTGCTCTAATACTTCTCTAGGTAAGGCCACCAGCATATTCTTCCAGTCATTTTAAGTTTACATTTTTGAAATAAGGAGCTCTTTATGTAATTTATTGACATTTTCCTTAAATGTTATATTTAATTTTAATATAAATATATCCAGAGATATTCTTTCTCCTCTCTTTAGGATTTGCTTTTATTCAGCATCCAAGTCTAATGTTTGAGCAAGAGGTGAAAAATCTATATAATAATATTTTATCTGATAAGAACTCCTCAGTAAATTTAAAAATACAAGTGTTAAAAAATCTCCAGACCTATCTACAAGAAGAGGATACACGTATGCAGCAGGCAGATAGAGACTGTAAGTGTAAATATGTTCTTTTTTGACTTTTAGTACAACCAGTTATGATACTGTTACTTTTTTTTAATCCAAATATCTAAATTTCTTTATTCAATAAGGAATTCAGTTAAAGAGCTAGACATTAAACAGCTTAGACATCTGTTATGCAGCTAGACATTAAGGTAGTCTTAAACTCCTTAAATAGTTTGCAATTTTTAATATATGTACACATCAACATTCTGAAGTAGTTTTCAGCAGGCTTTCAAAGAGGCCTCTGTCAGTGACCAAAACAAAAAACATTGAAAACCATTACGCTAGAGCACTTCCTATATTTTGTGCTTTGGGATGTGCTCTGATTGGTATTTATATTTGTTCTTTTTTTTTTTAAGTCTATATTTATGCATACAAGAGCTGGGGCGTAGGCTAGAGGATAGGGGGTGGGGTGAGAGGATTCACCAGAGACAAGAGTGAGGAGCAAATAAGGTAGATTGACTTGAAACACACTGCTGAGGGGAGATGCTTAAGTATGTTTACTTCTTTTGTAGGGAAGAAAGTTGCAAAACAGGAAGACTTAAAAGAGATGGGTGATGTTTCCTCAGGGATGAGTAGTTCCATCATGCAACTTTACCTCAAACAGGTGCTTGAGGCGTTTTTTCACACCCAATCAAGTGTACGCCATTTTGCCCTAAATGTCATTGCATTGACTCTAAACCAAGGTCTCATTCATCCAGTTCAGGTAAGTATATTTTATTGCAGCAGCATTAAAAGAGGCAAAGTTGTTGTCATTTGATAACATTATGATTCGAGAATAACTATTTCTTTATTCATCTTAGTTATTTTTTGTTTTAAACTATTTAGAGTCCAAGTTTTAGTTCATTTCTTAGGTTATTTTTACTACCAGATTCTCATATATTCATAGTGTCTTTTTTTTTTAAAGATTTTATTTATTCATGCATACAAGAACTCTGGTATAGGTCAGAGGTGCAGGGGAGTGGGTGAGAGGATTCACTAGAGACAGAGTAGGGAGCAAAACAGGCATATTTACTGAAATACTCTGCTGAGGGGAGCAAAAGGTGAGACAGGGAGGTCTGCTGCGCCATGGGGGTCAGCTTCTTGGCTAGGGATCAAACTCAGGCTGCAGTGGCTGTGAATAGCTTCATAACACTGAGACTTAACCCCTGCACCAACATAGAGACCCTCATATTTTCTTTCCAATTTATCTTCAAAGACTAAGTAATCATTTTTCTAAGTAAGGATGAAAGGTGTGTTTTAATTTGTATTCCCTTGTATCCCTAAGAATCAACAGCACACAATGTCAAGAGAATTAACTGGGATTAAAAATATAATCTGACTTAAACAAGGTAGATTTTAATCCGTGGAAAAAGTAAGTTATATTATCTAAACTCAATTTCTTCATCTATATATTGGAGGTAAATCAGCTAGCGACTACCTGCAAGCATTGATATGAGGGTTAATGATGTAATAAAGACATATTAGTATTATTAAGAATTGACATATAATGCTGATGGACCAGTATTCATCATTTGATATATTCAGTAGAATACCAGAGTTTACAGAAGTGGATTTATTAGATAACCAAAGCCTATGTACCTTTAAAATTTTTATTTTAGCTATTTTTCATCAGACTTTTTCTAAAATGTTCTCTGTTAAAATATGCTGCTTTTTTCCATGTGACCTGATTCAAAATAAACTAAAGAATGTGAATATGTAACCTATTCTTCATGATAGTCGCTTATCATCGTCAAGATCACTTAGTAAAATATACAGTAGTCTGTTAAGATTCACATTTTTGAGGTACTTAAGGCTCTTTGCCTTATATTTGAAATGTCATTAAGTAGTTGTCTGGTTTTTATTTTTTAAATCATATCTGTATTTTTTAATTTTTCTTTGAAATTTCGCACCTACAAAAAAATAATTGATACAATGAATTTTTCTGTACTCTTCACCATTTGTGAACATTTTGCCACATTTCCTTTCTCTTCATACAGTTATTTCTGAATCATTTGATAGTAAGTTTCAGATACTGTGATTCTTTACCTTTATACATTTTAGCATATATTTTCAAAGAACCTAAGATACTGTCTTAGAAACAGTAATGAAGTCTTAAAAGTCAGGAAATTTAATACTGATATACTATTGTCTAATCAATGGTCCAGTTTCTAATCATGGCTATTTAACCAATAAAATTCTTCATGGACTTCCCCCACACACCTTCCCTTTTCAGAATTTGATTAGCACCCATCTATTTTAGTTGGTACCTTATTTTTTTTTTAAGATTTACTTATTTATGCATACAAGAACTGGGGGCTACAGGCCAGAGATACAGGGGGTGAGAGGACTCACCAGAGACAGAGTGGGGAACAGAACAGGCAGATAGACTGAAATACACTGCTGCGGGGAGCAACAGGTGAGACAGGAGAGGTCTGCTGTGCCATGTAGGTCCCCTCCGTGGCCTGGGACAAACTCATGCTACGGTGGCTTTGGATAGCTGCATAGTGCTGCGACTTAACCACTTGAACCACCAAGGAGGCCCCTCAAATGAATATTATTAGTATAGGAGATCTTATGTTTAATGAACCTTAAATTCATTTAAGGTTCACACTGAAATTATTTAAATTCCACCCTATTAGTAGTTACTGATGTATTTTTTTGCTTTATGGTAAATCTAAAGGAAGATTAACATTTTTTTTTTAAAACGTATTTATAGGAAGACCACAGAACTAAATTCATTGATAGTACATCGAGTCTTAACATGTGTTACATATATGTCTTTTATTACTCCCGTGTCTTTTAAATCCTTTATTTTTATTTCTAGTGTGTACCATATCTAATTGCTATGGGCACCGACCCAGAACCAGCTATGCGCAACAAGGCCGATCAGCAGCTTGTGGAAATAGACAAAAAATACGCTGGGTTCATTCATGTATGTATTTTTAAGCCATATAACCTAAATGTAAGCAGCTTTTTTTGATGAACCATTTCTTGATAAATCATTTCTTTGGTAAATGTTCTACCTACAATTCAATTATAGTAAAATATTTTGCTTAGTATTTACTACTTCTGTTTGTCCCCTAACATGTTTGTTCTTGTTCAAAGTTAAAGCTAACTCTTAAAAAATGGAGGTATCCAACTAAAAATCAGGATCCATGTGTTCTAGTATATACTATGTGGCTGCAGTGGCTCTTTGGGGTCTTGATTTATTTCTTCTATAAAATGAGGACGTGGCAATAGATGATCCCTAATGTTCCTTCTAACAATTGCAGTCTGTGATTATCTTTCCTTAAATAAGAATACCAAAGAATGAAGTTAGCCTCAGACTGTTTTGCTCTAATTGTATTTTAACTTCATTAACTTATTTTTTCAAGAAAATTGGTTTACAGTACTGGAAGTTTTAGGAATGCAGCTTCACACACCTCTTCAAATGTATGTTTTTTTTTTTGTTTTTTTTTTGTTTTTTTTTTGTTTTTTTTTTGTTTTTTTTAGAAAGCTTTTTTTTTTTTTTAAAGATTTATTTATTTATGCATATAAGTACTGGGGTACAGGCCAGAGTTTTGGGGGGTGAGAGGATTCACCACAGACAGAGCGGGATCAGAACAGGCAGATCAACAGAAGTACACTGCTGAGGGGAGCAGTGGGCACAGCAGGAGAGGTCTGCTGCACCATGTGGGTCCCCACCCTGGCCGACAGCAGGGATCGAACTCATGCTGCAGCGGCTGCCGTTTGCTTCATAGTGCGTTGCTTAACCCACTGCGCCACCAGGGAGGCCCCCAAATGTATGTTTTTAATTTGACTTTTGATTTCTGTGAACAAAAATGAGGAATTTGTTTATTTCAGATGAAAGCAGTGGCTGGTATGAAGATGTCTTACCAGGTACAACAGGCAATCAACACGTGCCTAAAAGACCCTGTAAGGGGCTTCAGGCAAGACGAGTCCTCTAGTGCTTTGTGTTCACATCTCTACTCCATGATCCGTGGAAACCGCCAACACAGACGAGCCTTTCTAATTTCTTTACTCAACCTCTTTGATGACACAGCAGTAAGCATAAAAAACCTATTACTTTAAGAAAATAAATGTTCAATAAATGTTATGCCTGATTAGTCAGCACTTTTAAGATGTTACCATTTTAGGAAATGTGACTATTAAATGTTTTATTTAAGCCTTCTATATTATAAAGAACAGATTCAAAACTAAAGGGGAATCTTGGTATAAAAATAAAAGGAGGAATAAAATTGGTATTGCCATACTGGTTATCATATGAACTTTGATAGTAGTACTTGTAAGTATGCCTTTAAGCTACATCACTGAACTTTCACTTTTTCATGGGTAGCTTATCTAAATAAATAAGATGAAATTTCCATTTTTGTTGGACTTGAATAATAATATGTGAAGAAAAGTTCACACATTAGGTTTTTGATTGTTGAGATCTCCACTTGCTAACTTGCCTTTCTTAATGAAGAACCTATTTTTATGTAATTATAATTTTGATATTTTGGGTTGTTGCATTGGCCAGGACCATAAGCCAAGAAAGTAGAATAATCTATTCTTTAATCTTCTTAATGTATTCATTCATTTTGCATAAATATTTAGCAGCTGCTGTGTGCAAGCTCAAAGGTGAAAATGAAATAGTAAATAGGGGTAAATGTGGTACCTGCCCACATAGATATTACTGAGTTATCCTTGTATAAAAGCTTTAAAAAGAAAAAAAGAAATTTTTTTCTTGTTTTAATTATGTGATAACTTGATTTTTATTGCTATTCTAACACCAGATCTGATCAGTGTTAAATTTAAATTACCAGAATATAAATACTTACTAGGCCGCGTCTTTGGATATCTGATGCATCAAGTAATTTACACACATTTCAGAAATATTGAAATATAATCTCATCACCATCATTCTATAGTCAGTATTAAACTTTCATTGCATGTAGGACATCATATTTGAAGTACATACTGGAATGATGTAGTGCTCTAACCCTCTTTGGATCTTATCTTCTATTGGGGGACAAAACACAGAATAAGGGAAATAAACAATAAGGTTTACATATCCTGAGTGTCAGATGGTTTGTAACAGTGATTCTGCTTTTGTCCTCATCTCTCTCCTGAACTTCATTGCTATGTGATTTCATTGTCTGCTATGTGTCATTAGCTCAGTGTTCTGTCACCTCAGCATGTGAAATGCTAAACTGGAACTACAGCTCTCATGGTGCAGAGCTTTCTTCTGATGACCTCTAACAAAGAATTGTTAAAATTCTCAAAGGTCATTAGATGAGAAGGAGCTACTATTTTAGGCAGGTGTAAAAACATAAATAAAATTACAAAGATAAATATGTATGGAAAATATTGGATAAATTTGTCATTTTATAAGAGCACAAAGGTCATAATGAAGTGTGATTATGGAACATCTTATAGCTAGTAGAAAACATTTTAAAGTGTTTGAATAAAATTCAACAGGCCATTTTAGGAAAATATTTTCAGCATTTTGTATTCACACTGAGGTAATAAGGAATTGATCTATTATGTTGACTGTAGAAAAGAAAAGAATGGACAGTAGGAAAAAAAGGAATATTGAGAGGAAAGAATAAATAAGAATAGTAAAAAGAATAGATTTTTTTTCCCCCCTTTGGGCACCTCAGAGAGCAATGGGATTATTCTTAAAAGCAGTTTAAAGGGAATTGGTTTGAGAAGGTCGTACCAGAGAAAACTAAGGGAAAAAACATTTCAAAAAGAGTGAATAGTAGTATCTGATGTTAGAGAAGCCCAGGAGAATAAGCTAATTAAACAGGATGAAATATTTGGTAGACAGAAAATGAAGCAGTGAGGAACAACAGAATTGTTGTAATTAAAGAGTGGTAGGGAAGATATGGGAGTAAGCAACTCTCAACTATTCTTATGTGAAGTTAAATTTTGTTTTTTGTTTTAATTTATTCATATAAGAACTGGGGTACAATCCAGAAGTGCAGGGAGTGAGAGGATCCACCAGAGACAGAGTGGGGAGCAGAACAGGTAGATGGACTGAAATACACTGCTGAGGGGAGCAGCAGGCAAGGCAGGAGAGGTCTGCCGCACCATGTGGGTCACCTCTCTGGCCAGCGGCAGGGGCAGGGATCAAACTCGTGCTGCAGTGGCTGCGTTTTGCTTCATAGTGCGTTTCTTAACCCACTGTGCCACCAGGGGAGGCCCTGAAGTTAGATTTTTGAAAGGATGGAGTAATAGAGAACTTTTAAGATCAGTTGAATTTCAGAACTTAAGACCATTTAGAGGGGTCCTGAACATTTTCAGTTTTAGGAGGAAATTTACATGGAAATATATATGTCTTTCTGTTTATATTGTGATCATGAAATGCTGAAACTCTCTTCTATTTAAAGCAATCAGCTAGTAGTTACCATAAATTTTTCCTTAAATCTTGCATACCTCAGTTTTAACAGTGTGAACTGTGGTAGCACTGGCCTAACAACTTTTATATATGAGTTTTTAACCCATGTATTACTAGTTATTTTGAGGACAGAATAGTAATTGTGTGTAACTAATCTCCATATGGGTTAAACTCTTTAGGACACAATGACAAATAATTATGAATTTATATGCATGATTTGTGATTTATAACAAAGATTTAATACACTCTATAAAGAGACTTCAAGGAGTTCTACTTAGCTGTACTAAAAAATTCCACTCTTCCCTTACTAAGGTATCATGGTATAAAGAAACATAAAATCTCTTAAATGGGCAAGATTATTTTATAAAATCCATTTCTCTTCACTCTTCCTCTGTATTTCTCCTCTGTCCCTTTCTCTCTCTCTCTCTCTCTCTCTCTCTCTCTCTCTCTCTCTTTGTCTCTCAATCATTAACTGAGGTGAAGGTATTTTTTTGAAAAGGCTTTTTGGGTGGATTTCTAGATTGTCCACTAAATATGTATACCTTTTTTTAAAATTTACAGAAAACAGAAGTGAATATGCTCTTGTATATAGCAGACAATCTAGCCTGTTTTCCATACCAGACACAAGAAGAACCATTGTTTATAATGCATCATATAGACATTACACTCTCAGTTTCTGGTAGTAACCTACTCCAGTCATTCAAGGAGGTAAGTTACACACATTACTATTCTTAATGCTTCTGTCAAAGTGCTGGCGTGCTATTTTCACTGTTTGGTTTCTCTCTTTTTTTTAATTTTTACAGATATTTAAGATATTTTTAAATGAATTTATTGACATCTGGACAGTGCTTGAATTGGGTAGATAAGAGTGTTGCCATTTTGTTTCTATTAAGAAAGATCTAAAACGATTCCATTTCATCTGGGTAGATTTTATAAAGGAATATATATATCAATTGTATTGCTAAGCAACTACTTCTCTATTCCTTCACTTTAAGCACTGACTTTACAGTGTTTGATATCCATTCATATATTCATCTAAATCCCATTTTAAACTTCATGCTATTCTATAAACTTGATAGTGTCATAGATCACAGTAGTACAAGTGAAGATACATTTTTTTTAATTTAATATATGCGTATTTGTGTATGTGTGTATAAAGCTTGCTTACAAGGGAACACAGATTTATAATAATATAATAAAATCAAAATATTGATTTCCTTACTCTAAAATGTCTTATTGTGTACCCAAAAATCTCTACTGCTCATCTTTCATTACAAACCATATTTTTTTTCTTTTGTGATTTTTCAATACTGGTGTAACACTAGGCATATAGTAGATTTTCAGTAATTTCTTTATAAATTAATTGGAATACTTTCATATGCCTGATGTTGCAAAAGGACCTCATTTTACACAGTCATAAAATTCAACCTGCTCAAACTAATAAATAGATTATTTTAGTACCAAAGGTTGGAAATACAGAAGTCTCTAAACCCTTGCTACTTGAATCTGGAACATAGCACTAATCTCACCTGAGATCTTGTTAGAACTGTAGAACCTCAGGTACCCCCCCCCCCCCAGACCTGCTGAAACAGCTTGTTTTTAACAAAACCCCTAAGAGTTTGTTATGTGTCTAAAGCTTGAGAAACTAATAATTTCTTAGGAACTTTTGCCAGCATATAGTTTTATTTCATTTGCTGCTGTGGATGTAAATATATCCCCCATTTATTTCCTTTTTTAAAAAAGATTTATGCATACAAGAACTGGGGTACAGGTAGAGGTATGGGGGGGGAGGTTAGAGGATTCATGAGAGAGAGGGTGAGGAATAGAACAGACAGATCAACTGAAATCCGTTGCTAAGGGGAACAGTCAGTGAGACGAGAGGTCTGCTGCACCATGTGGGTCACCTCCCTGGCCAGGGATTGAACTTGTGCTGCAGTGGCTGCAGATGCTTCATAGTGCAATGCTTAAATCTTTGTGCCGCTAGGGAGGCCCTCCCCCATTTTATTTCTTGATAGTTAAATTTTGAGTTCTTCTTTGTAATCTGAACATCCCCCTTCTTTTTAAGAACTAACAATTTCATAAAGAAACAATTTTAGTATTTACAAAAAGCTGTATATTAAAAAAGAGAGCTTGACAGAAGCTTAGGTTGTTCAAAAGAATTGTTTGCTCCCCAGTTAACCTATAGTTAATTACTTTTCTATAATAACTTTACTGTATACCAAACTGATGACTTGTGTCACTGACTTATTTTTCATTGCTACCTATAAGAAAGTTGCTTTCCTTTGAGTGGTATTTCACAAGAGTTTTGGTGGGAAACAGGGGAAGTTGCTTAGTAATATAAATTATATATGGCTTTATATGATCTTAGAACCTAACTTTTGTCCAGAGGGTTATATTTCCAATTATCTAGTCAGAGTTTCAATACAGTAAACGTTAATTTAAGGACACATTTTGAATTACTGAATGAAGCATTATGTATATTTATTAGTGGCATTTTGTTGTTACTGTTTTTCAAGCAGAATAGTTTTCTCTTTTTTTCAGTCTATGGTAAAAGACAAAAGGAAAGAGAGAAAATCATCGCCCAATAAAGAAAATGAGTCAAGTGAGAGTGAAGAAGAAGTTTCCAGGCCTCGGAAGTCTCGGAAACGTGTAGATTCGGATTCAGATTCAGATTCAGAAGATGATATAAATTCAGTGATGAAATGTTTGCCAGAAAATTCAGCTCCTTTAATTGAGTTTGCAAATGTCTCCCAGGGTATTTTATTGCTTCTGATGTTAAAACAGCATTTGAAGAATCTCTGTGGATTTTCTGATAGGTAAGGTTATATAAGCAGTAAGAGAAAGACCTTTATTCTGTTCAGATAACAAATATCAAACCCAGTTTTAATTGTATATAACAATTGTATATACCAAAATGCTCCTTTAAAAAGGAGTTTGTTCCTTTTAATTGCTATGTAGTACTTTGGTATATATTGTATATATACCATATTTCATCCATCCTGTTGAAGAGAGGAAAACAGATTCCTTTTCTTGTTGGTAACGCATCATATATTTAAGGACTTATTTTTGGTGATTTCCTTAGAATGATCATATTATTAAAATAGACTGCAAATTTATTGCAAAATAGTTTGCAAATTTAAATATTTAAAGACTGAATGAAGAATAGATGGAGACCAACTGGACTGAGTGTTATCAACAAATCCAGATGGTTTTCAATGTGTTCTATAGAGTAAGAGAGTTTTTTAAAAGTACTAATTGTGGTGAATGCCATAGAATTTTGGCAATTTTGGCATAATTTCCACATTCATTGAAACATTAGGAATCAAGAAATCAGATGTTAATAAAGGGCTCATAATAACATGACATAATAAAGTGGACTTGGGTAGAAGAGACTGTTTCATCGAACTCCTCAGGTGTTCTTACATTTGTTGCCACAGAAGAAAATGGACACAGTGTGACCAGAGTTTCTACTTTTTCAAGAAAAGTTAGAAAATACAGATTTTTTTATGAGAAATATTCTGATGCTAAACATTGGCAACTAATTTGAAATATATAAGGTCTTAGGACAATCTTAAGAAATTGGAAAAAATTTTAGGGAGAATTATATTAAACAGGATTGTAAACATTTATTTAAATGTAAACACCTGAAAAGATTTTAGAGTTAATAGTTTTATTTATCCAAACAGTAAAATTCAGAAATACTCTCCATCTGAATCTGCAAAAGTATATGATAAAGCGATAAACCGAAAAACAGGAGTTCATTTTCATCCCAAGCAAACACTGGACTTCCTGCGGAGTGATATGGCTAATTCCAAAATCACTGAGGATGTGAAGAGGAGTATAGTCAAACAGTATCTAGATGTGAGTAGTAAAATCAAAATATATTTTGTTCTACATTGACTTTTTTGAAAAGTAAACTCTTCAAAAAGAGTAAACTCTTCAAAAAGATATTTGTCTCCTTTACATTGAAGGTAAGCTTTATGAACTGTTAAGATTATTTAATGTACTTGGTTGTAATGAGTTACTTCAAGCTTGCTTTTCCCATTTCATCCACTGCTTCACTAATTATTATTTCTTTGGAAGTGCCATCCCATCACTATTTTTATTTTAACAAAAATGAAAGGTTTTAGGAAAAAGCCATGCCTGGGAATATTCTTTTTTATTTAATGGATCACATGGCTTATATTCCATGAAAGCAAAAACCATGACAAAATTATCCTCTTATTTTCTTCAACCATCTATTCCTCTCTTTATTGTCAGTTAGTGTTTACTACTTTTTCATTTATTTTTACACATATACAAGTATATCTATTTGTATATCTCTTGAATGTATCATAGTCACATAACAAGTATGTGTGTGTATAAAATGTGCTTTTTAAAAAATAGGCAAATCCATGGAGGCAGAAAATAAAATAGTGGTTATCAAGGGCTGGTGGGGAGGGAGGAATGGGAAGCTAATATTTAATGGTTTTTAATGTTTAGAAATGCTGTCAGAGACTATCTTTTTCAATTAAAGTTTTTTATTTCAATCTACCTTAAAGCAGGTAGCTGAATGTAACTAGTAATGACTTTTTTTGACCAAAGATAAGATCTATATACAATGTTTTTTTATTACACATACACTGTAAACCTTATTCTCTAAAGTTGAAAATTACTTTAATTCTCACCCAAAATTCTTCATTATTTGCATCTTTTTGTATCTTCTTATCTTGACAGAGCAAAGGGAGCATAACACTAAGAAATGTCCATTAGTATTTATTCATCACTTGGTTGCTTGCTAACATCTGTTTCACCCACACCAAACTACTATACTAGAAAAAAATGAGGGAAAAAAATTTTTAGGAATTTGATGGTCTTGCTTGAAATATTTATTTAAAACACTAAATTACCATCTGATTTTTCTAGTTCAAACTTCTCATGGAACATCTGGACCCTGATGAAGAGGAAGAAGAAGGGGAGGTGTCAGCTAGCACAAATGCTCGGAACAAAGCTATTACCTCGCTGCTTGGAGGAGGCAGCCCTAAAAATAATGCAGCAGCAGAGACAGAAGATGATGAAAGTGATGGGGAGGATAGAGGAGGAGGCACTTCAGGGGTGAGGCGGAGGAGGAGTCAACGTATTTCGCAGCGTATTACGTAAAATGATTTTTATGTGCTTATATATGTCAGTCTATTAAATGTACACAAGTAATGTAATACAAGAGAAAACGTTTTGTAGATAGAGATTCTCTACTTAACCATTTATATACATCCTTTTGTAGAAAGTTTAACATAAAAGACAAATAAAAAAAGAAAAAAACAGAAATGAGATTTATCCAGTATAAAGGGTTAATTTTTCTTTGGATTGTATTAATGTGTGTTATCCTTTTTTATTGTTGCTAAGTTTTATGTAGCTTTATGGTTCATATGTATATATAATTTTATATCAATAAGAGTAAAGACGGGTACAAATTAAGAGTTATATGGTTTTACAAGTATATGTTAACCCCTTGGCGCTGGCGGTCACGGTGCGTCTCATTGCCGGCAATGGAAGTGTGCTGGGAAATCCCAACTCCCGGCGTCAAGGGATTAAAAGCAATAAAAACAATAATTTCACTAAAATTATTTTGTGTAACACTTGGTCTTTTTTCCCCCCTCCCAATGTTTTAGTCATTGAGAAGGTCAAAACGAAATTCAGACTCTACGGAGTTGGCAGCACAGATGAATGAAAGTGTTGACGTCATGGATGTCATCGCTATTTGCTGTCCAAAGTACAAAGATCGACCACAAATTGCAAGAGTAGTACAGAAAACCAGCAGTGGCTTCAGTGTTCAGTGGATGGCAGGCTCCTACAGTGGCTCCTGGACTGAGGCTAAGCGCCGTGATGGCCGCAAACTGGTGCCTTGGGTAGACACTATTAAAGAGTCAGACATAATTTACAAAAAAATTGCTCTAACGAGTGCTAATAAGCTGACTAATAAAGTTGTTCAGACTTTACGATCCCTGTATGCCGCCAAGGATGGGACTTCCAGCTAATGAATTTGTACATGCAGCCAAATTTACAGGAATTTTTTTAAAGGCAGAAAAACTTGAAATATCAACATTCTGGCAAAAAAAAAAAAATCAGTTTTATGAAGAGTAAGAATGGAACCTGGGATGCAGGAACAAAAGAAGGAAATGTTGGGCAAACATTTTTGTGGGAGCTCCCTTCGCTGTTGTGCAGCAGAAACAGATTCTCAGTTCATTTTTACTCCCACTGTATTATAGTTTAACAAAAATTGTTTATATCTTGGAAAAAAAAACTTTCTGTTTAAAAAATAAACAAGTGAATGTTGGAAATTAGTCTGTTAATGTTCTTAATAAAGTGTTCTTGGAGTTTAACCTAGCAGCGGATGGCTTTCTTTAGCTTAGCCCAGTTTCCAGGGAAGCATTGTTTTTTCCAGGCTGTAAAATGACAGAATCTCCTGGATATATAATTTATTCTGTTGAAAAAAAAAGCATGCAGTATCTATGACCTATCTGCAGAAGGAGTTTTTGTAAATGTAGATTTTGATGTATTAGGTCACCCTGAAAACAATACGAGAAAAGGGATCCCCAGGCAATCTGGTGGAGCGAATACTGCAATAAATTTTTTTACTTCTCTTTGTTACTTGTCTGTTTCCATTTGAATTTATTATTGTAAAGATCTGTTTAAATCCATTTATATTATTTTGCAGTCTTTTATGTAAAATTTATTATATCACTGGTTTTCAAAGCAAACAAAATATTGTTTATACAATTTGTATAGGCTGACTTCTGAATAATTGGTATCTATTATTTTCATTCCCATATGAGGGTGTAAACAATTAACTCCAGGGTTTTATTGTATCCTGCAATATTTAGTATTAACTATATATGATTTAGCACTGTGCCAAACACATTTTCAAGAGTACATTTTGATATAAAAAGAAACTATAGTTTATTCTTTGTATGCTTCAATTTCTTTCTAGTGATGTCATGATGGTAATATTTATTTTTTAAACCTTGGGGAAAGATAACAATCTTGGGGAAAGGTAACAATCATACTATTTTGGGAAACTAGCATTTCTCTTAGTTAAAATTGTACCATGTTATTTTAGAAATAGAGTATGACACTTCGTAATTACACTTTTCACAATTTATTTTTTAATGCTGAAAAAAGTAATTTTACTAGTTGAGATGTTTATTCATTTTCTATTCTAAAAATTTTATACATCTTTTGGGAGCAGTTGTTATTTGTTAACTACAAATGGGGAGGTTGGGTGGGTATTTATTTACTCATTTGATTTGCATAGTTGATGCTTAGAAATAGTAATGCCTAAAATATAGAGTGACTGGAGGTCTGCTTCAAATTTAATTTTTTTTAAATGTGTACTTATTTTTAAGTCAATTTTTAAAAAGTGACCTCTAGAATGCTAAGTTTTATGAAATTGGCTAATAAATGAAGATAATTCAGTTTGTGAGGAAGAATGAAATTGCCACAAAATACCTTTTTGTGAACACCTATTAAACCACAATGAAAATAACTTCAGGATCTATTTCCTATGTGGAATTCTTTCAGTACATTTTCTTGAAGGAAATGTTTTTCACTCGCTTTCTTCTGTTTAATTGCATGTTTCCTCTTCTCTTTTACTGTGAACCTGTGAGACAAAACAAGATTGGGTTCGGCCCCTGCCCCTTGGAGTTTATCAACAAAAAATTTGAAGTGGCTTATGAAAACAGTAAGGATTTAGTAATGAATAAAGTAACAGTTAATATATATATTAAAGAATATAAAGCCCAGTCAGTAGTGTACTAAATACAAATGTGGCTAAAAAGCCAATTTTGAATGCTACGAAGTCTGAAACTTAGCAATGTGTGCTGCCATTTAATTCTTTCAGCAACTCTGCTAGTTAAATATTTTGTCCCTGTTTTGTAGATAAGGAAAACTGGGAATTGGAAGGATTCAGGAATATGCTAATAAATGTTGTTACAGGGATTGACATCTAGAATTAGAATAATTGCATCTTGCTGCTCTAAGCTAATTGAAATAATGCATTAAAATAGATGATCCTTCTTGAAAATAAACTAGTTCTTTTAGAGTATGTGTGCTTGGGGATTATGTTTAGAGTGAACTTTAAGAAGTAGGTACATAGGAGTAAGGCTTCTTTTGCCTCAATTGGTCATAGATGAGATGCTGTGTTTAGAAATTATCTATATATTCTAAGCACCAATGTTTTAGCTATTGATATAAGCCAAATGTTGATATAACTCATAAAATCTTACCCTGTAAATATTCAAACCAAAGTTTTTAAAAAGTCACTTTATCAAATAAGATTCTTTTGGTCTTAACACTAAAGTAAGTTAAGACCTGGCAGTCAAATATATTAAAAACTGAAGTTTATTGGAGATTTACCAAGTTCAATCTTACTCTAAAAGTTTGTTAACATTTAGTAAGCTATATAATGTTTCAATGACTTGTATTGAAAAGATGTCATATTTGATATTAAAATTTCCAAGTACCTCTTAATATCAGTATATTTGAAGTTTTAGCATTTTATTCAAATTATTTTCACAAGGTAAATAAGTTTTTAAATCACCAGAGAAAGGTAATATATAGCTTTATTCTGTTGATATGTTGAGTATTTGAATTATTACCAGGTTAACTGAAGCTACACAGGCAATTTTTGACAACTATAATCTATCTCACGAAGACAGGTAAGTCAAATTTTTTGTCTAATGTAGACTTTATTACCAGCAAGCAAATTTACGTGTTCATTTAGAAAGTAAAATTAACCAAGGACATTGTATGGTTCTCCCTCTCCTCCCATTCCTCACCCCTGTCCTACACACACACACACACACACATTACTTTTAGTTGTATAAAGAACTCGTCCCATTCATCATCCCAGTGTCCAAGTTTTGTGTCTTTAGAACTATTGGTATAAAATCCATCTATCTGATCACCAATTGCAAATTTTAAATTTGTCTTGTTCAACAAAATTATTTCAGCCTTTTTGTTGTGGAAGCGTATTACACAAATTGATTTTATTCATAATTGAAGATTTTTCTAGATCTATGCCTTGTCTTGTCACCAAGAAACATTTGCATGCAAATTTAGTATGAAAGAAAGGTCATTGACCTTTCTTTCCAGTTTCCAAACTAAGTGAGTAGGAAATCTCCATGTGTTCTGCATGGCAATCTAGTAAATATCAGTAGCCCACCTTTTTAACTATAGTTGTTCAAACACTCATCACCCAGATGGTGCAATATGGCATACAATTAACTATTTTCAGATTCTTTTTACTTTTAACTTTTTGTGATGAGAACTACCACATACTTAGTTTCAATCATTATCAATTTCAATCATTATCAATTTCAATCATCATCAATTTCTGACCAAGCTTGCTTGTTCTGTGTACCCTATACACTCCCTCCCTCATATTTTCCTGAAACAAATTCCAGATATTTCAGCTAAAAGTCATCTTTATTAATTGACATAGTAAGTGTTCAGATGTTCAGGCTCCTCAAAATGTCTTTTATGTATATTAATGGTTTGGTCTCCATGTCTTTAATTCTTTGCATATTTTTATGAGGAAAACTTTTGTTCTTAACAGTTGATTCTAAATAGAGCAATACCAATTATTTTCTGGCTTGTCCTTTATTCTTACCTGAATTGATATATTTGGAGACGTTGCCCCACCCAAACTCATAAGAATTGACACTTGAGCCTGCATAACTAGAATGGATTACAGATGAAGTAAGGCGATAAGTCCAATTTTTAGAAAAAAGATGAAAATTACACTTGTCAAATGCCAGTAGGCAACTGGAAATGAACTAAAGTAAGGAAACAAGGTTAGTAACAAAATGCCCTGTGATCAAAGTTTCTCTACCAGAAATTTTTGTTAAAAGAAGTGGACTACCAATTGTGATTATTTTTTATTATATAGTGTATAGGCATTACAATTATTGAATGGAATTTTGACTGATTTAATCTAAGCCATATAGAACCTTGGCAATGAAAAGTTATTGTTAATTTGTCAAAGCTAGTGTCTTCTTTGGGTATTAACCTTCTGCTAAGAAATGGCAGTATAAATTAGTTGATCATAATTTGACAGGAATTAAAATTTAGGCTTAACCTTAGTAGGGCTAGCTCTTGGAACAAAGAGTAGGGTAAAGGAGCTAAAATCTAAATCATGAAATCTAAACCAATAATTAGTATCTCAATCATAATTTAAAAATGTTTATAGAATCTCAATGGGGATCTGAGAAGTCGTTGAATCCAAATGTTCTTAATCACTTTGGAATTCATTAACCTCTGCAAATCTAATGAAAGCCATGAAATTCTCAGAAAAAAACTGAACTCATACCCAGAATTGCACATATGATTTCAAGGGACGGACTCAAAGTTACCTGCACCCAGTTCTATGTGTAACCTGTCTGAAAACTCCATGAACTACAGGGTAAGAGATCCTTTCTAACCCAAACATTGTTTTAAGAAAGTGAGATTGAGGCTTGAAAGATGACTTGATATATCTATAAGCTATATATGTTGTATCCTTAGTATAAGATCTGAGAATAAGCCTAGAGCAATCTTGGGGGTTCATTTCCCAGATCAGTTGCTCTTCAAAATTCTTACTCTCTCACTTAGGATCCAAGCATAAATAATGACTATTTTATACCTTTTTAAAAGATACACTTTTATATTCTCAGATTTTGAGCTGCTTTCCATCCTGTTAGATAAATGGAAAAGGAAAGTAATATTTTGTATATTCTATTTTTAATGATCCTTACCCAGCTTGATGTAGAACACTAAAACTTGGATTGGTGGAGTATTTGAAATCAGAAGATAATGTCTAAAGCCCTATGTTTCTGAAATAAGTGTAATATGCAGTTTGATAAATCAATGTATTATGTAGGGGCTTATTTAAAGAAATTCCTAATTTTGCACATTTGGATCATCAGAGAGTTAAGTGGAAAGCTGTGGAATAGAATTCTGAAAGTAAACTGGCGGAAGCTGGATATAGGCAAGACAGTCTCAAAGACAGAAGTTACAGAAAGTAAGGATAAATATGCACTTCTGAGAACTTGAATTTTAATGTGTAGGCAGTAGAAGGATTTTAAAGCAAGGAATTAATCAATGATCACTGGGGATAGATTTTAGGGTGTCAAGGAGAGGACACTTAATGAAACTATGTCAGATGGTGAGTGCCAAAAGTAGGATGATAACAGGAAGTTTGGAGATTGCAGGTTTATTTAGGAAATACAAATAGCAGGACTTGACAGCTGTCTTAGTAAGAGAAGACAGGAAAATATCTCTAACTTAGATGGCAGGGTCAATTTTAAATACATTGGGGTGGGATGTTCAGGTTATGTCCAGTGTTGATGCACAAGCATGATACGTGCAGGCAAGGAGTTAGGGCGGAGGCTACTTTGTAACTTAGCATGTAGCTGTAGAGTAAGCAGCACAAAGCCAAAGAAGGACTTGGAGACTACCAACATATGAGGTACAGCTGGAGGAAAATAAGTTTGTGGAAATGAGAGAAACGATTAGAAGAGTAGGGGGGGAAATACAGAAATTATGGGATTAGAGAGTTTCAAGCAGGTAGAGAATATGTGAAATGCATCAGTAATAGCAAAACTGAAAAATTCTTCCATATCATTCAAGGAATGTAAATATTCTTCCATATCCTGAGGTAAATTGTAACCTCGGGGAAGGTAGTTTCAGAGTAGATGAGAATAAGGCCAGGTAGTGGTTGAAAATAAGGCCAGGTAGCAGTTGTGTGGAGAGTAGCAGGGCATAGAGGGAGAAACAAAGTCCTGAAATACCAAGTAGTGAGGCTGGAAAGAGAAACAGGTGTTAAAGGGCCCAAATTGCCACACTTAGAGTTTGGCTGTACTCAGGACTGTGGTTCAGAAAGGGTACTCACTGGCCAAACTGATTTTTGGCCTTTTCTCTAGTTGTGCTCAGCTGCACAAAAAAGAATGATCTGTCAAAGAATGAGCAAGATTGGGAGCTTGTTAGGGGTACAGTTAATGATTTAGACTGAGAGAACATAATAGTAGATCAGAGATTTAGAGAACTCCATGCAATGAAAGAGCAAGCATAATTAGGAGTTGCAGAGTAGAATTACAGAATAATAAAGCCAGAGAAAGGGATATATAAGATTTCTGATGAAGAGTGGTTCTGGAAGAAAGGTTCAGAGTATAAGTAGGAATTAGAAGGTGACATTTGGCACTGGAGAGATCAAGAAATAATTATTGAAAAATACTGTGTACTCCTTTTCTGAGTTAGAAGATTGACTTTTTTCTATCAGAGTAACAGTTTGTCTTGGAGACCACTTGGTATTTACACTGCGTCATTATTTTGAATTTTTGGCATATTTCATGATTTGACAAATATTTGCTCAGTGTCTAGTATGATCAATGAGTTGTATTGGACCCAGTAGCAGTAAACGTGTGTTCCAGTGGGTTAGACAGGAAACAGGCTACAAAGAACAAAGTTATACAACTATTAAAGCCTGATTGAAATGAGTCCTTGAAAGGAAAAGCCACAAACCATAGAGTATGTACCATTGAAATAGTTTGGAGGGCTGGGGGAAATAAGAAAGCCTTTCTTTCTCCCAGTGAAACTAATCCTCAGGTAAAGTATGGCATGTAATAGTTAATGCAATAATTTTTAAAAATTGTGCTCTGCAATCTATTTCTTGGGGACATGATAAGGCTGAAGGGAGAAAAGTAGATTAAGGAGAAACTCAAAGTGATGACACAGTATGTGCAAGCCCTGAAGGAAATAGCACATTGCCTTCAGACGCTTCACAAGCCCAATGTATGGCAGAGAACAAATGAGAGTAGAATGATTGCAAGCTTATAAAGTAGAAGGGCCAAATCATGCTTTTTTATAGACCATTTAAAGATATCCTTTGAGCAAAGGGGGACCATTAAAGAAATTAAGATGAGTGGAAGTGCTTAATTAAGGCAAATGTTTTTACCAGGGATATACTCATAAGTAAGTTACTAACTACAGAGCTAGGTACTGAGGTTGCTAAGCTCTATGTAGGTGAAATTCATCTGGTAAGCTCCATGCTAGGGCAATGGTCAAAAGAAACTTTCTGTAAGGGGCCAAAAGTAATTTAGGCTTTATAAGTCATATGTCTATGTAGCAACTGTGTAGCTCTTCTACTGACATGCAAAGGCACCCGTAGATACTATGTAAATAGAAGGGCAGGTTGGTTTCCTTGAAAACTTTTATTGTAAAAATGGGCAGGCTAGATTTACTGGCCTCTGTTTTAAGATGATCAAATGGGAAGCTGGACTCTTTCCTGGGGCTTAATAGTTTTTGAAGATGATGAGAATATATTCAAACTAGAGACTACCTAGGATTATCAATCCTCTGCTGATATTCTCTGCCCTTCTTAACTCATTTTCAGGTTTATTGTATGGATGCAAAGTTCACTGAGCTACAAGACTTCCACCTATGACAAGAAGACCTAATTAGCCTGCCTGCTTTCACTGTAAAATTGTACAAAATTTATGTGAGGAAACTGCTTTCAGATGTTGGACAACATGCAGTCCAAGACTATGATCCCTAAGTGAAGGGAAGCTCATAAGGTAAGTTTCAAGAATGCTAAGCTCTCTGATGAAGGATAGTATCATCACTCTAGCACCATGAGTTAGAGTGTAAGCACAACTTAGTAGTCCCTCTGAGCTGGGAGGCAGAGAGCAGAGGTTGGGGTAGTTACAATGGTTGTAATTTATAGGGTAAAATACCAAAGAAAAAGAGCTGTACAGAAAGGATCTCAAAAGTCTGTGTGGGTTTCCTGGGAGCCTTTAGACTTACATTCAGTGAAGAGTAATCAGGTTTACCAGAAAGCAGTTACAAGGGTAAGCAGTCCTAGGGACTGTTTGAGGCCCAGTCAAGTTAGACTAGAGAGATCTTAACACTCCTGGCATCTATCTTAGACACTAAACATTTAAAGAATTAAAGAAAAACATAACATGAATAAGTGCACAGATAGGGTCTCAGTAGCAAATGGGTTTTATAAAGAGAATGAAAATATACTACTGTGGTGAGGGAATGATGATAATGGGGTAGCTATGCATGTGGGGTGAGGAAGGACACATACAGTCTATCTCTGCCTTTCTCAATTTTGCCATCAACTTTAAATTTTAAAAAGATTTAATCAAAAAGAAATCATAGAAAATACAGAACTTAAAATAACTGAATTAATAAATGAGTGATTGAGACTATACTCAGGATATGGTTTGGATCACTTTTTCTCCCAGATACAACTATTTAAAAAACTTGATGCCCAAGGGAAGATCCAGAGGTTTACCAAGAGTCTGATGACTTTCCCATAGAGGTTGTACACTGAAGTTGGTGACTTGCTGTGGAGGTGAGGAAGGAGGTAAAAGGATCATGGCCAGGAGGGTAGATACCCCAGTCTGTGGAACAGATTGTGGGATGGTTACCTACTATCCTACCAGGTGTGGTGAATTTTATAGGAGGACTTTTGGAAAGGGAGTACACATGAGTTCAGGCATAGGACTGGCCTTGGTCACTGGGAATTCCAATGCCACTGCAGGTAAAGACAGCTCCCACTCTCTTCCTCACAGAGAACAAAATGATAGTTGGAACTTTGTCACATGCTCAGCAGCAGCTGGCAGAACAGATGGGAGAGAGATCTCCCTATGCCCTTGTGAAGATCCATACAAGACACAGTGCCTTGCAGGTTTTTCACCTAGCAGTAGCAGTAGTAGTGGTCATCGTTGGGCACATGGCACTCAAAGCCTGTGTTGGGTACCCCATGCCTGGCAGTACAGAGCAGACTGAGTCCCACAGCTTGAGCCATACAGACCACTCTAGTGCCTTTTGACAGGAGATTTAATGTTGGTGGAACATGACATGCCACAAAACAGCAGCAAGAAGGTGGGACAGGAAATTAGGGCAACTGACTCACTGAAGGTCCTTGCTTTGATGAAAGAAGGCAGGAGGTAGAGGTGACTTACCAGCCTGGAGTCACCTTCACTCACCAAGACTGAGACCAAGTACTTAAGCCCCAGCCTACTACTGGGTAAACAAAGAAGATAAATAATAAAAGTAAACCCACAGCACCCCACTACAAAAACAAGCAAGGCAACATATGAACCTGGGAAGGAAAGAAGATTTGAACGGAAGATGGAAAAGCAGAAGTACATTAGGCTAAGAATACAGAATGGGGCCTCCTTAGTGGTGCAAGGGTTTAAGTACTGCAGTATGAAGCTATCCACAGCCACTGCAGCATGAGATCCATTCCCAGCCAGGGAGGTGACCTATATGGCCCAGCAGACCTCTCCTGTCTCATCTGCTGCTCCCTTCAGCAGTGTATTTCAGTCCATCTGCCTGTTCTGCTCCCCACTCTCTGGTGAATCTTCTCACCTCCTCTGCCCCCTACACCTCTGGCCTGTGCCCCAGCTTTTGTATGCATAAATAAATCTTTTTTAAAAATAGAAATATGGGGCCTAACAAAGACTTTAAAATAATATTAAAAATGGTAACTGAGGCCTCTTTCCACCGCTGTTGCCATAGCAAGAGGAACTGCCACCATGTCTGTGCATCTGTAATAGATGGTCCTTCAGAACTGCACCAGCTTCCTCATCAAAAACAAGCAGACATAACACCAAATCCATCATCTTCAGTTGTGGGCTGATGTGGGCATGGAGCCAATGCCCAAAGGCAAAGTCATTATGGTAGTGATGAAATGGAGGTCTGGTCAGTGAAAGTCCATCACCTCCTACATGTGGACCAACATCCACAGGAATTCCCAGGCTACCCTCAGCAGCATCTAGCACATGATCTGTAAGAACAGTACTGCACTGACCTGTACATGGCCTCCATCTGCTGGCCCAGGACCATCTTATACAGCCAGAAGCTCATGATGATAAAGAGGACCTGCCTCACCAAGAGCTCCTGAAGTGTGCCCTCACCCATGTACTAAAGGTGTCAGTCAACTCCCACATACAAAAAAAAGTTGCTGAGGTACAGGAAGGTCAGTTAAATATAGGTAAGTAGGTGTAAAAACAAAACAAACATTTAAGGTGATGAAAAGAAATGTAGACAAATATGGAATGTATTTTAAATAGAACTAATCTGACAGAAGACTCAAAAAGTACATAATTACCCAATTGGAAAGAGAGAAGCAAGATTTAGGAGAAAAAAATGAAGAACCTATGAGAAATACCAGACTCAGAAAAGGAAACATGAATAATGGGTATTCTAGATGGTGAAGAGAGAGATACAAGGGTATAGAGGTCCCATTCAAAGAAACAGCTGAGAATGTTTGAAACTAAGGAAAGAAATAAGCTGATGTCCATAAAGAGAACACTTAAATTTTGAAATGCAAAACAATCTATAAAAGACACATCATTGTTACATGATTGTTAAAATTTAATTAGGGGATTGGCATTGTTACATAGTTTTACTTCTTTAATATTTAGCCTAATAGAAGAAGGAAGCAAGATGGAGAGCAGCAAGGAGACCTGGAGGAGGCACGTGGAGCAGAGCCACATGTGAAGAAACTGCACTTGCTTTTTGGTCTTGGACTGGTTGAAACAGATGTGGGTGAGACCCTTGGGGAGGTTAACAATAGCAGCTTTCATCTTAATTTTGATTTTTCTCTTTTCCTCCCAGATTTGTCTGACTCTTTCTGACCCTTTTCTATGGGTCTCTCCTTAAAGGTCTTTTAGACATGTGGCAGGCTTTTGGGCCTTGCTTTGGGACAATCCTATTTGGCTGGACTTATTTTTTTAAGATGTATTTATTTATGCATACAAGCACTGGGGTACAGGCCAGAGGTGTGTGGGGGGGGGATGAGAGGATTCACCACAGAGAGCGGGGAGCAAAAGAGGCAGATCAACAGAAGTACACTGCTGAGGGGAGCAGTGGGCACAACAGGAGAGGTCTGCCGCGTATTTGGCTGGACTTTTACCCTCAAGGAGATGGGTGACTTTGGATGCTTAACTTAATAACTATGTTCTTTGTCCTTTCTGTATTGTGCCCTAATTGTATTAAAGTTCCTTTCCACATGGCGCAGCGGACCTCTCCTGCTGTGCCCGCTGCTCCCCTCAGCAGTGTGTTTCAGTTGATCTGCTGGTTCTGCTCCCGCTCTCTGGTGAATCCTCTCACCCTCCCCCACACACCTCTGGCCTGTACCCCAGTGCTTGTATGCATAAATAAAATCTTTTAAAAAATTATTTAGCTTAATAGAAGATGGCAGAATTTCTCATACCTGCTTCTATATTCAACCTGTTATATTTTATTATGGTTGAGGCATATGAAAAAAAATCTGGCTCTACAACAAAATGTAGTTGGAAAAGGGTTCGTAATAGCCTTTTCAGATAATAGTATTTTTTGATACTGTAGCAAAAATTAACAAATAGATGGTTTTTAGTTTCTTACAAAAATTATCTTCAAAATCATGACATCATTCAGGTATAGCACAATGTAGTGTACCCAGCTCTGCACCATGGTTTTACAAAGTTAACATGAACTTTCTGGAATTTCCTCTTTCTTTCCCACCTAAGGCATTCATCCCTATTTCTTCTTTCAGAACTCTCAGACTACAGGGCAGAGGAGAGCAGACACGGTCTATCATAAACCTAGCTTGTTTAGAAGTTCAGGAATGGTACAAGGTAGTTAAGGTTCCTTTATACCCCTCGGCCAAGCACTGAAAAGGTG
Organism: Galemys pyrenaicus; assembly: GCA_019455555.1. NCBI lineage: Eukaryota > Metazoa > Chordata > Mammalia > Eulipotyphla > Talpidae > Galemys > Galemys pyrenaicus. The sequence goes on from JAGFMF010011791.1 coordinate 14,408,762, forward strand.
AATTTTAAGAAATGGGTTTTTTCCTTATATAAGCACTTATTTATAAAGTATGCCTCAGCATAAAAATTTTAAAATCCACAACAGATTGGAAAGAGAAGAGTACCATTAAGGTCCTACCTCTTACCCCTTCTCTGACTATGTCTTTTAGTTTATTTTCTACAGTTTGCCAATTTCCTGATATAACCCACCCTTATCCAGTCACAGTCCTCTCAAAATTCTCATGACTTAGTGTGCACAGACTCAGTCCAGTATTTTTGGCCTATACTATACCTTTTGCTTCTCTACACCCTGGTTTCAACTTATATTTACCAACCATTTCATCTGTCTTACTATAACCTGTGTTCCTCAGCGGTCAGATCATCACTGAATGTGAACAGCCCGCACATTCTTCCCTCCAGACCTGTCTCACGATGGAACCAAGCTAGGAAAGCGCTTGCCTCACACCACTCCCACCTTTGTCTAACTGAATCCTAGATATTCCAAAGGAAGAATTTGGGTTCCATTGCCTTCACAATGCCTTAAGAAATGTTTGTACATGGAGTTCATTATTGAGTGTCTCAGGTGAGATTATGATTCTCCTCAACGAAATAATTTTTCCTCAAACAGGTTTACCCAATTAAGAGTCTTCTCAAAACTTGGGGAAGCAAAGGAGGTAAGATAAAAGATTTTTATTGAAAGTAGTTTAAATACTCTGCACACTTGTACTTTTCATATTCTACCATTTAAAAATATTCTTAAACATATAACATCCATATAGTTAAGCAACCCTTTTCCCTAAGAAGGCAAAATGATTGAGAATTGTTTATTTCCTTCTTAAAATGGCTAATCCATATAATATGGCTGCAGGTCTTAAATTCACATCACTTCTTTCATTGCTTCTCTCCCATAAATCCACTAATCTTTCAGAAGTACATCACTGAGGTGCCAGTCTTTGCTTTGAAACGGAATGGTATTCAGGTCTACAGGTCTGGGTCCCAGTGGACAGATGGGCTCCTGTCTTCTACACTCGCCACCATGTCTTCAATGGCATTCCAGTCAAGCTTGCTGAGGATGCTGCTGGTGCTCTCAGATACGCTGTCTAGGTCACCCACCCCCAAAGGATGTTCTGGCTCCTCTTCAGTTGATGACAAGTCCTATAAAATTGAGAAAGATAGTAAGTTTTGGTCCTAACCTGAGAAAAAAATAAATGGAACATGAAATAAGCTTCCCAAAGACTCTACAGCTGCTCATCTACCAAAAGGTAAAAGAAATGGGATGAGAACCAGTGCTGTGGTTGCCCAGCACAGCAGGAACAGCATCTAATGCACTCAATTTGAAGACTGAACAGGATGGATTGTTGTACTTCTAACACAATGATCTGTTCTTTCATTTTTTTTTTTAATTACAAAGAAAATACAAAGTCAATTCTAAAAAAATAAACACTGGAGTACTAAGCCAAAAGTGTAGATGCTTTGAATCACTGCTTCTGAATTACCTAACAATGTTTCAGTATCTATACATCCCATAAAGAAAATAAATTAAAAATCATGAAAAACAAAAGAGTCAGTAGGAAATTGAAATCTGGAGTAATGCTTACTTGTAAAAGGGAACTGTGGCTCTCATGGAGAATCTTATGGATGTCTGCAGGCAACGTCCAGGGACTCACCACAGTCTCCTCTCTCTCATATTCAATAGACATCTGCTTGGTGTGAGGTACAAGTCCAGTCCCTCCACAATTTCCTCTATGCTGAAGTCTGTGACATGGAGCAATAGACCCTTCAAGGGAACGAACAAAAGCAGACACTGGGAATAGTTCATTTGTGAGTTGTTCATTTACTGTCATTTTTTTCACCAAATCCAAAGCATTCATATTTTAACCTAATATTTGAATCACATGGTCAAGATATGATTTGCTTTAGAGCTCTAACAAGTTCTGTTTTGGCCACCTCTTCTGACTTTCAAGGTAATGGTAACCTCCACATCCAGAGAGTCCAGGGAGGAGAGGCCACTGATATAACTGAATTACAGGTAAGTTCCAACTCCAAAGCAGGGTGAACTTGGGGTTGGGCCCTCCTTTTCTCTTACAGAAAGTTTGTGGAAGCTTCCCAGGAGTGATACTTTAGGCGTCTTCACTCAGACTTCATGCCTACAATCTCCCTTTGGGCACGGGCATCAGGGTCGGTGCACTGACAACATGCTATGGTCTCTTCTTCCTTACTGAGTATCAGTATTTATTGAAAAGAAACTTCCACCCCCCCAACTTGTGCTTCAAACAGCTTAGCAAAACCATCAATTCATTGTGTTTCTCTGCATAAGGCCTTAGAAGAGCTTCCACTCCCCAACACAATGTTCCAAAGCCAATGTTTCAGCAAGTTCTCCCTCTCACTAGGTGACCTGAAGAAATACACGAGGTCTGTGGTATGATGAGAAGTTAAGAGATCTTGACGAACAGTCATACAGCTTCCTGAAGAGGGAAGAAGAGGTAACAGTATTGAAGTTTGGGCTACCTGGCCTTGTTGGCTCCACTTCATGTGCATAAAAACTAGGTACCTTACCTAGGGCCTGGCCCTTGTTCCTCTTAGACATCTACATTCTCTCTAGTGGGACTCATCTAGTTCCAAGGCTACAAACATCATCAACTCCCAAACCTGTACCTTTCACTTCATAGAGCAAACAGCCTTCTTGACATCTTTCTTGGATTTGCAATTAACAACTCACCCTTAACATGTCCAAAGCCAAACTATTAATGTCTAACCTTAAACTCTTCCCTATCCTAGGAAACGCTAAGGTTAAAATCCACTGCCCTTTTTTACACATCCTACAACCATTCCATCAGGAAGTCTTAATTTGATCTGTCTTCAAAATATATTCCAAATCTAGTAACTTGCTCCCATTCTACTGTTAACAACCCTAGTCTAAGTAATAGCACTCTCCTCTGCCTTCTGTTCTTTTTTTGCCCTGCTTAATTTGCTCCAAAGGGTGTCCCACTGAATTCAGAGTAAAATTCAAACTCCTTGCATGTAGAAGCCTCTCTCTGGCCACTTTCCTGTATTAATTTTTTCAGCATTTTGGATCTTCCCACCAACGCCACCTTCTCAGAGACCATCAGTCTCCAAATTTTACCTTTGTGTTGTTCATGACTAATAGTGCCTCATACAAAGAAAGAGCTCAATGTATGGTTGCTGAATGAATACTCTTCATGAAAATTCTATTGTTGTTATTCCCAAATTTAGGCAAGTGAGGCTTGTAAAAGTTATGTAATTTGCCCAACATGATGGAGATGATCTGTACCCTGAAATGGAGTTGACATATTTACTTTCTATTCTTTGGGGTGAAGGAAGAACAGTATTTAGAGAGCCCTTTAGGATACTTTCATATCATTAAGTGAGAAATGGTTCTATTTATTTGTATCCCCAAGACAGCAGCTTTCTAAAAATTTGCTTCCTGCCAAAAGGAGGACGGCGATAGTATAGGGATTAAAAGACTTAGGTGTTATTCTTTTGAATAGCTGAAAGATAACAGCATTCCATAGCATCCATGACCACTGGGGTTGGCATGGAATATGAGCGCTGTGCTGCAATTAAAAAAGGTTTGACCTTTTTTATTTAGACATCATGAGGTGACATCACCAAGACAGTGACTAAAGATGTTACTTGCTTCACTCAACAGAGGAACAGGACAACACTGAGAGAACCCACAGCAGAGTATGAAAGGCTGAAACACCTCAAAGACCAACAGGACTGATGTCAAGGAGAGAGCCATGCATTGGTGTGACAGAAGGTGAGTGCAGAGCAACATGCATCAGTGGTGGTCTGGGGGTGATGAACACAGCAGGGCTATTATCCCAGCCAAACGGGAGGGAAGAGCAGGAACTGTGTCATATATCCTGGCTCAGGTATGAACTCTTAAGTGGAGGAGCTGAGTTGGGACACCAGCAAGGATAATGGAAAAAGCACTCTGCACCATGAAGTGTGCTGACAGCAGGTAGACTTCCAAGTCTTAGATTAAAAAAAAAGCTGGGGATAATTTGTTTTAAAACATATTCAAGGTCAGTTATTATAGAATTTTTGGAAATAGATTAGAAAAATCTAAGTGGCCATCAAATAAACTATATCCATAAAATGAAATATGTAACATTTAAAATGGATGTTTTTTTATTCATGTGAAACAGTCTTAAGATACTAGTATTTTAAAAAATTGCATTAAGCTTCAATACAAAATTGGATGTTACAATACTTAGTTATAATGCATGGTTAAAGGCAATTAAATAGGCCCCTATATACTGACATGGAAAGGCTGAGAAATTTAATTTCAAAAACACAGAAAGTTGCAGAACATGATATATAGCATGATATCAAATGTAAGGTTTTTAATGTACTCCAAAAATAATAAAAATGTTATCAATGAATACACACACAACACATATATATGAAAGATACACCAAATTCACGATGGTAGTGGCTTCTGAGGAGGTGAAAAGGAGAGTGAAATTGGAAAAGGGGCTCCAAAAAAAATTATTTCCTTCAAAGTAGTAAACAATATCACTCTTAACCCAGAAAACATTTTTCTCTCCTTGATCTTGCTCTTTAAAATTTCTCACATAATCCCAGAAATACTATGTATCTATTTTTAAATGCACACAAGTCTTTCACTTAGGATTTGCTGAGTTCTGTTAGATAAAACATGCATAAAGAATGGCAACAATACACATTTTTTTCATTGTTGTAAAACTATACTAATTTATAATCATTTTCCTTTGCAATTCATTTAAAATTTTTTTAAACTGAGGTAATATTAGGATCCTGCACCACCAAATCACCCATAGTTCACCACAATAGTCTACTGTGCTTCCGTCCCTCTTTGCTCTTGACCCCTCTCTCACTTGTTCCCAGCTCTGGATGCTTCAGGACTCTAGTCAACTTTCAAGGCTAGTTTTAAAGCTCTTCTTGACCTGACTCTTAATTTGGTTTTGCTATATTCCACATATTAGTGATACTATCCAGTATTTATCTTTCCCATTATGACATTTCATTTAGCATTACCCCTGCCAGCTCCACCTATGTACCACAAATAGCATAAGTTTATCTTTTTTGATCATTGAGTATATATACTACCTCTTCTTGATCCACTTATTTGTTCTTGGGCATTTAGATTGTTTCCATAATTAGGCTATTGTAAATAGTGCCACAATAAACGGGAGTGCAGGTTTGATGTCAAATTAGTATTTTTAAATTTTTCTGGTAGATGCCTAGGAGTGGAATTACTGGATCATAGTACAGATCCACTTTTAATATTTTGAGATACCTCCACAATGATTTTTTTCCTCACCAGCATTATCAGAGGTTCCTTTTTCTATACATCTTCACCAGCACTTGTTCTTTCTGGTCTTATCAGTGGGCCATCCTCACAGATATGAGGTGGAATCTCATTGTGGTCTTCATTTGCATTTCTCTAAGAAATTATGATGAACATTTTTTCACGTGTCTGTTGGCCATCTGTATGTCTTCCTTGGAAAAGTGTGTTTAGTTTTTCTACCCATTTTATGATTGGGGTATTTGTTGTTTTTGAGTTGTATGAGATCTTTGTAGATCTTTGCTATCAGTACTTTTTCAGATATATGTATGGTGTGAAAATATTTTCTTCCACACAGTAGTGTGTGTATTCATTTTAGTTAGTTTATTTGGGTGTGCAGACACTTTTGGTGTAGTTATTTATGTTCTCAGTTTTCCTAGTTGCTTATGTTCTTTTATTTTCCTTGCTGTTGGGGAAGAATCCCTAAAGATATTATTGCAGCCTATGTCGTAAAATATTTTGTTGGTTTTCTCCTATGTATTTATGCTTTTAAGTCTATATCCAAATCTTTCATTCATCTTTAATTTTTATATATGGTGTAAACCATACATAATATAGAAGAGTAAGAATATAAAGGCAATGCACTCCTTGACACTGACCTTAAAGATATGTTTGGGATTACATCCAACAGCAAGGGAAACAAAACCAAAAATAAACAAATTGACTACATCAAAATTAAAAGTTTCTGCAAAGCAAAAAAAAATTTGAATCAAAGGGTTAATATCCAAAATACACAAAGAAACCATACAACTGTACAATAAAAAAACCACCTGGTTAAAAAATGGGCAAAGACTGAATAGACACTTCTCCACAGAAGACATAGAGATTGCCAACAGGTGTATGAGAAGATATTCGTCAGCTCTTAAAACTGGGGAAATGAAAATGGAAAAAAATGAGATAGCACCTCATACCTGTGAAAATGGCTATTGTTGGGATTTTAGAAAGCAACATGGAGTTGTCAAAAACTAAAACTAGAAATTCCACATGATCTTGTTATTCCACTTCTATGTATTTACCTGAAAAATACAAAGCACTAATTCTAAGAAATATATGCACCCCCACATTTGTTGCAGCATTATTTACAATAGCCAAGAACTGGAAAGAACCTAAGTGTCCAATCAAGATGACTGGATTAAAAAAGTGTCGGGTGTGTGTATATATTACTCAGCTATTAAAAAAAAGGTGAAATACTGTCATTTATGACAGTATGGATTTGCTTAATGAAATAAATCAGACACAGAAATCACTGTATGATTTCACTCATATGTATTGTATAGAGACACCAAACAAAACAAAATAAACTTTTAGCCAAAAAACCAGTTACTGGTTATCAGAAGGGAAGGGGAATAGGCAAATTACTAAAGGAAGTCAATTGGTGAAGAACAGAATTGGACTTTTAGGGGAGAACTTAATATAGCATATGTAGATTTTTATTTTTAAAGCTGTACACCTGCATAACAAACTTACGTAGTGTTACTATTGAAAGTTCTATTAAAATTGTTCAGTAATATCTCATTTCACATCACTGGAATTTATGGAAATTATGATTTTTAAGAGAAATAAATGATATATAAGGAAAGCAGATCTCACATAACCTTATTTTGCTAATTTGGCCTGGATTTTTTTTCTCAATATCATAATGAAGCTATGTTCAATGAGATGTTATTTTGAGGACCTGCTGTGTTTCAGTAAACATTATTAAGATACAAATAGAAAAACATCTAGGAATGCACATGTGAACACTGTGATAAAGTTAAGACTAAGAAATGAGAAAAAGAGAAACCAACAGGAGCTTACACAGTACAGTAAAGATCAGCTGTTTCTCTGAAGTAGAGGGAGGGTGATGAAGGTCTTTCTTCAGGATAGAAGAAGAGATTAGCAAAGGTTATAACCATGAACTCATCCCACTCCCATCTGTGCCACAATTAATTTGGTATCTAAACTTTGGTACTCCCATTTTGTTAAATGAACATAATTATTGCCACCTAGAAAGGATGAAAAAATTAAATAAACCATTACCAAGTCTGCAAAAATGAAGTTTAATAATCCTGTATTTCAGTATAAACCTTTACTTACAACATTTCTACAAACTGAGGTGCTATCACTGATTTTCTCTCACCTTGGTTTACCCACGGATGGCTTTGTAATTTCCTTCTCTTCAGGTCAGAGTGTATTTCTCTTGGATTTATTTGGGATAGCCAATCTTGAGATAAAAATATGAAAAAAATTCTATGAAAGTGAGCACATGCAAAGCTTCTCAGAGTAGGGTGTTCCTATACTTTCTGTGGAGGACAGTGAATATTGCCACTCAGTTTCTTCACAACATATTTGCCAAGTCTGCAGAGTATAGCTTGAGGAATCAGAAACTGAACTGTAAAACAAAGTCCATTATTTCTGCTGCTCAGAGGAAATCCCTGTTCCTCCTTGTCACTTACGGGGTCTTAGTCAAGATAAACACCCAGTTTAGAATTCTGGAGTCATACCCAAATTCTTCCTCTGAGGGACAGGGCTAGCACTAGACAGTGAAAGACCTATCTCTTTTGCTTTTCTATGAGCAAGGCCTCAAGCTAGGTTATAACTCTTCAAAAACACAAAATTCTGAATCTCTAGTGCTTTCATAAATAATGTAATACAAATATACATAAAATTTCAGCTATTTTTAGAGAAAAAATTATGTTTGCCTCTAAACTAGACTAATAGATATTTGCTTAGAAAATGAAAGGCTATGGCTATATTGTATAGGGCATTCTAAACTAGACAACATTTTAGCAGATTAAAATGAGAGTCTGTAAAAGAAAAAAAAAAGCCCAGGATGTAAATTAAAAGCATAGGAAACGATTCCTTTAAAACTAAAACTGATCCTAAAAAGAATGGAAAAAGAACCAAATAGAATTTCTAGAAAATAGTCTCTGACATTTAATTTTTATAGACAAGTTTGGACCACCCTGGTGGTACAAAGGGTTGAGAGCCACACTGTGGGGCTTCCACTGCAGCACACGTTAGATCCCCAGCCAGGGAGGTGACCCACATGGCGCAACAGGCCTCTCCTGCTACCCTCAGCAGTGCATTCCAGTCAATTTGCCTGTTCTGTTCCCTATTCTGTCTCTGGTGGATCCTCTCACCAACCCCCACTCTGCCCCTCTGGCCTGTACCTCAGCTCTTGTATGCATAAATAAATAAAATTGCTGACAAGGTTGAAGAGAAATATGAACTGAAAGCGGAATCTTCAGACAGGCGGCAATAGTGGTGAAAGAGGCACAATAGCATCACTAGACTAATCCACATTTCTCATCATTTTTATAGTACATATAAGTTATTATCATCCCTAACAAATTTCATTCTTCTCTGAAAATTGGGATAATGCCACAGACTTCTTTGGGTTAATGTGAGGATTGAGATCATGAATATAAAGTGTTATTCTAAGCAGGTCACTTAACTTCTCTAAGCTTCAGTTTCCTCAGCTGTAAGTTGGGGCTAGCAGTTGTCTTGACTATCATGGTTGTTATAAAGAGCTAGTAGGAGAATGAATCCTTAAGTAGTTTTTAAATTGTGAAAAGTAATACGGGGTCAGTGAGAAACTGGAGGGAGGTACTGGGGATTAAGATCATTAGGCTCACTTGCCTTCTCTCTATTATCCTAACATAAGGCAAAATTGGGCCTAAAATCCCCAAACTTACTGACTATATGTGCTGTGACTGATTTCTGAGTATTTATGTTCAGCACCATGCAAAGCCCATTACATACATTCTCACTATTAAAATCTGTATTCGGAAGTGAGAAAACTGAAGCTTACATAAATGCATTAGGAATTTGCCTGAGGCTAGAGTCAGTAGTGAACTATGATCCCAAACAAGTTAATTCCACAGCTTTTTCTCTAAACTACACAACAAAATCTTCATTTTGAAATCTGTTTTTAAAATTTCTAATAGTTAGCATTTAAATTTAAAATTTAGCGTTGAGCCAAGAACTTTCCATTATTTATCCCTCACCGTTTTGGAAGGTAGACACTTTGGCTCCACCAGCTCTTTTCTGTATGGTGAAAGTGGCAGTTCCTATAAAGAGAGGCAAACTTTAACTTTTCATACACATACAGAGTGTTTAACATTTCATAAGTTCTATGAAGTCAAAAACCTTGTATTGATTAGCAGTGGTCCAAAAATGGTGGCTGAACTAAGAAGTCAAAAAAAAAAAAAAATGCAGATGAAGGAATGGAAACTAACACTTGTTATCCTTAGAGCACAACCAAGGTCCTCTGTTCAACAGGTATATGTGCCTTGACAATACCTCTGGCTTGCATACTTAAGCTTTTGGCCTCTTGCACCAACCCCACAGCTCCCCCAGCAACCACTTTTTTTGTTACCTGTTTTGTGTTTGTTCTACCAAAAATAGAATGGAGACTACATAGTAAGTAACTGAGAGGCGTGGTAAACAAACAAACAAAAAAAAGGTCTCGCCTTTAGGGTCTTCTATTCTTAGGTTTATATGCCAGCTCTGCTGCTTCTTTGTGCCTTCATACAAATTACTTTACCTGTCTCAGAGAGATGATGATTAAGGTAAAACATTTTGTATCATATGAACAGTAACTGACTACTATAATCCTGGAGTTTAAGAGACTACAGGAATTTGTTGATCATTCTGAAGAAAAATTAGCTTGCCAAAATTAGCGGTAAAACCATAACATTATTTCAATCTCAGTCTCTTAGCATTCTGCTTCTGTGATAGCCCTTCCTGAAGTCTAACAGAATTTGATCTGTAAAAATGCCTACATCTTTAGCCAGACACACAGAAGATACAAATTTCCAGTAAGTCGTACCTAATTCAGTGACTGTTCAAATTTTATTACACAAGGCCAAATATTCCCAGGGTATTCTTATTTCAAAAAAAATCCCAGCAGAGGTAAGTCTTTAACGATTCCTGTGTTTTATGAAATAGGATTTGTTTTTCACTAACATTTAGTTTTTACTAATGAAAGCACAACAATGGAGACAGGAAGGAAGGGGTCTAAATTACGCAAAATAAAGTCTTACCACATGGCCAAGGTGAGCTTTGACGTTGCCCAAGAGTTTTCCCCTTTTGGGTGTAACTTGGCTTAACTATAGATCTGACTTTTCCAGGTTGATTTATTGGAAAATTGTGAACATGTTGATTCTCCCTAAAGTAGAAATCAAATAATTATTATTAAATTCCTAGAATCCCTTACAGTGATAAACTATATTTCAAAAAGTTTAAATTCTAGCTGGGACTGATATACTTGATATGACTAAATCTGACCTCAATTTCAGTATACATTTAGAGTATAATAAATAACCCCTAACAAACTGTTCTTTAGATCTTATATCAAGCTTTTAATCTTTTTCCCCCAAAGAAATATTTGTTTTTCTTTGTTCATTTCAAATTTTCCATATGTTCAGCAGTTTATTTATGTAGTATTCTGTTTCATTTTAGAAAAGATGGAAGGGTACTTTTTGGCATTTTGAGTATACCCCAAACTACACAAACATAAGTGATCTGTTACATCTGTATTTGTACTGGTGGTGTTTCCTCTAAGTTCTTAATTTGTGTGATTTATACTTATAATCCTAATCATTATTTTGTCAAAATGGTAATTTTTAACACTTTAGTGCAATTATCAATACATATGATTTTGTTACACATATGTAAGAAAGTTTACACTTGGTTACCTTTTTCTTTAGCATTCTATGTTCAATTAATTCATGCCTATGTATAATTTATCTTCAAACCCACTGAAAGTCATTAATTTCAGAATAACAAAACAATATCTACAACTTAATCAGCAATAACTAGGCAAGGTGGAAAAGGACAGTAGAGGAGTAAGCTGGTAGGGACTGTTTCTGCAAGAGGGAAGTCCAACGACAAAAGAGGGAGAGTAGTTAGGAGGCAAATTATAGAAGGAAATGTTAATACAAACTACAGAAAAGAAGAAAATAGAATTGAACAAGTATCAAAATTATGCTAGGTATGCTAAAGTATACATCTATTATAGCTTAGAGATGTAACACCATTTTACCTTTCTCTTTGAGTACTCTATAAACTTATTTCATAATTATAGTCACACTCTTTGCTTCATTATAATAACTCTAAACTTTGTAGCTGTAAATACAGTGAACTTGAGTCATAAAAGTATTACATTACTTCTTATCACACCTAACATTATCTTGTAAATAAGATACCAAACCTTGTTTTACCTTTTTGGAGAAAGGGCACATTGCTGTCTAGAAATTTGATCAGTTCTGGATTTATTAGGAAATAGTTTCTGTGCAGTTGCTGATAGTTGTACTGATTCAGATAAAAGTTCATTCATTAGACTGTATGCTTGTGAGATTCGACGACTGTAGTGGTCAGAGAGTAGCAGTCTTTAGATAAAGAATTAAATAACAATGAGTCACTTTCAGTTTTATATTTTTAGAGCAAATATAGTGTTTGAAGACCACCTAGCATCTTTTTTTCACTGCTTTTCAAATGCAAATTCAAATTCCAGATTTCTGAAAACTATTAGGTAGCATTATCAGAAGTGTTTTAGCTTCTGGCATATTTTTAAAATGCATGTACAGATGAGAAATGGCAGAAATAACTTATAAAGTGGAGTCTCATTATTTTCCTTGCAGTTATCTCCCAGTATTTTCTATTTGCTGACAAGAAGACTACCGCAAACCACAGAATTCCTACAGCATTCGCTCGCTATACCATGGATGAGAGGAGGCTCAGGGTAAGCTGCCAAACTCACCTGTCTTTTTCATGTTTCATCTTTTGTCTCAGTCGGATTTCTCTTGAAGTCATGTAAAACTGCATAAGGGATATCCAGTTAGTTCATTATTGTTCAGTTTAAGTAATCCACTATAACCCATGGGAAACATGAAAATTCTACTAATCAATTTTAATAGCAAGTTAAAACATAATTTTGCTATTTAGAAAATAGTGCCATATTTAATGGTGTTTCCTTTATCAGCACAAAAACATAAAAATGTTAAAGAATGTAATTAAAATAAAACCCAGCTTAATAAATGAAATGCAGACTTACTGGATTGTTCCTGGGGCAGAAAGGATCATGTTCTTGCCCTCTCTTTTCTGCCAGTTGCTTTAAGTACTCTGCCATTCTTTCTTTCCGTTTTCTTTTCATCCAGACTTGAATCTCTCTTCTCTGCTTCTCAGTTCTTTGTGGATGTCTACCAGAAGTACTCTGAAGCCTGAGAAATTTAAGTCAAGGGATCATTTGATTTTGAATTCATCATGGAACAAGTATGACAACTAAACACTGTTTATTTGGAAACATTTTGCCCTATCACAACAAGTAGTATAATACTTCTAATCTCTAGTTTATTTTCAATGGATATTGGATCAAATTAACTCAAAAAGGTACAAGTGGTCTCCTCAGTCTTCAGCCTACTGGACTTCTCAATAACATTCAATAATTGGCTTTTCCACTCCGCTTTACACTCTCTTACCTGGGTCTATCCTCAAAACACTATAGAGTCTCCTACACTGCCTCCTTTTTTCTCTGCTCAATACTAGCATCTTGAAAGGTTCTTTTATAGTTTTTTTTTTAACCTATAATCTATTCTTATTATCTAAATCACTTCTAAAATATAGAGAAAACTTCAAGCTGCTGTGCTTCTGGATATACTCAAATTGGTGCCTGTGCTGGCCTAAGCTAATGACTGAGCATGGCTGGGATGCTGTGGCCCATTCCTGCAAGACAAGACTTCTCTGATAGGTCACTGGCTTTTTTTACAACTACACTGTATTCTGATTTTCTATCAACTCAGCCCTCTTCCCCCTTTCCTTCACCTGCACAGTTCTGCTAATGAACCACTAAACTTGGGGTAATCCTGTAGCTCCCCTCAATACAGGGACAGATCCACCCTGGCACTGCAATCTGTAGGCTCTTCCCATATCTTCCTAGATTCTCCTTTTCTCTCCCCTTACAAAAGTTTATCTAAATTTTATTTTAGCACCTGCATTTTTTTAAAGCTAACATACCAATAAATATTAGCAACTGAATAGTCTCCTCGCATTTGTAACATATCTAAAAGCACATTCTCTATCTTGCTGAAGAAGTCACCATCACCTTAGACACCAATAATTTTCACTTCCTCCTAAATGCCTCCAGGTATATCCATGCTTGTTACCCTACCGCATTTCTAGACCACCAATTGGCTCTCATTTCTAGTTTAATCCCTATATTGCCTACAGATGAAATAATGCCTCTGGTTCCCTTTGATTCCAGCACATCCACCAGACACTCTTCTCCTGTATAATCTCCAGTCATATCTAACTCCCTGCCCCAAATGACCATCATATAACATTCTCTGTCTAGAAGTCTCTATCTTCATTTACAAGCTCATGAATTTCTAGTGCTCAAATACTAGACATCTCAAATACTCTAACTGGGAAAGCTGTCTTCTTTGTCACTTTTCTCCCTAGATACCATAGTACACTAACACTTATACTATTTTTTATGGTCCTACCTCCATCTAAGAGAAGAAGCCATATTTTATTTTTATTCCAGTTCATGATTTACTACATTATTAAGGAAATATCTGTAATGTCAACTTTACTTAAAAAAAAAAAAAAAGAAAATCGCTACATGTGATTGAAGATAACTAAATGTGTTTTATAAGGAAGCAGGGACTTACATGGTCTTAATATGAGGTCATAACCAGTAGATAATCCTACTAATTGAAGAAATGAATTTTCTTTTTACATTATTTTCCAATAACAGCCTTTTAAGTTCAGCTTCTATTCACAAGGTGATTATCTTAACTAGCCAAGAGAGTGTGCATTTTTAGTGAACCATTAGAAGAGGCCAAGTCTTTATTCTCTCAGGAACCTGTTCTTGGCCCAGGAAAGGTTACAGGAAAAATATTTTAACCTAATGTTTCAAGGAAAGACTATTTAAAAAGTATGCTAAGGGTTAGTTTTTAGGGCAAAGTACTATGAACATTATTTTTTTAAAAATTTATTTATTTATGCATACAAGCATTGGGGTACAGGCCAGAGGTGCGGGGAAGTGAGAGAATCCACCAGACAGAACAGGGGGCAGAACAGGCAAATGGACTGAAACACATTGCTGAGGGGAGCAGCGGACAAGGCAGGAGGGGTCTACTGCACCATGTGGGTCACCTCCCCAGCCGGCAGCAGCGATCGAACTCGTGCTGCAGTGGCTGCAGATTCACCTCATAGTGCATTGCTTAACTCACTGCGCCACCAGGGAGGGCCCTGAACATTATTAATTCAAAAAATTATAATTAAACCTATGTTGTACAAAGGTTGGTGAGAACTTGGGAAACAAAGGGTACATATAGGCTTCATTAGTTAAATAAACCAGTCTAAATACTATTGAGGGAGGGAAGCAGAATGACACATAAATGTCACAAAATGTATTTATGGCGAAAAAGAAATCTAAGTTTTGCATTTGCTTCACAAAAATCTATTAAAATATAGGCAGTTTTGAGTAGATCCATAAATATTTTAAATGGGTTACAAATGAATTATTCATTGATTACCTGGAGAGACTCCTAGCTTGTTGTTCTGTTAAACCAAGCTCTTCACTAGAAACTCCATCTTTTGTTATAAGGTCATCAATAATGTCTGCAATATCAGTCAGTCCAGTCATATGGAGTGGATCTATTGAAATACTTCAAATTGAAGAAATATGTCAGTATCTACAATTAAATTATAGTAAACAAATATGAACATGTAAAACTATGTCCTCCAAGGGCATAAATAACTAATAAAAATTATTCCTCAATTTCTTTAACTCTAGTATCCCTCCATACAAAAACACTAATAATAGGTGATTTCATCCATGCTTTTAAAAAAGCAGACATAAAGCCCTGGAGTAAACCTCCACAGGCCTTACCTGCTGAAAGATAATACCTAGTAAAAGAATTGTAGTAAATGTAACCTACTGCATTCTAAGTACCTATGCTGAAACAGTGAAGGATATCACAAACCTCAGTTTCTTAAAATATTCCATTTCCAATGGGCATTTATTTGATTCAAAATATGTAGTGCAGAAATTAACATACATAAAAAAACCAGAATTTCCAGAACGCATAATACATACCCATCCTTTAAGTAATTTGTACATTCTTAAGATAGTTACCTCTCAAGTAACTCGCTACTGTTATTCACACCTTAAAAAAAGAAACAGTATTATTAATAAAAATTTCAGGTGAGCTAATTTTTTTGGTTTGAATTATTAACATGATTTATAAATTAAATAACCAGAAATTGAATATTTCTAAACCTCCAATTTTACCTAAAGATATATATGTATAGCATAGTCATACTCCTCTTAAATATACTACTTAGTAGTGAATATTATTCACATTTTAAAACTATTCTCTTTACAGAATAATCTGAATATATACTTCAGAAGGTACAATCTTTCTTTGCTTAGTACATATTGGAGTACAATTACTAAAACAACAACAAAAGCAAATAAATCTTGGTGATCTTTAAGTAATACATTTGGAAATACATCTAATTTAAATCCAAGAAACCTTCACTTTGGAAGGTAAAGTATGATCCAAAATAACTTTTAAGGGCTTCTCTGGTGGTGCAAGGGGTCGAGGCCCAGCACTATGATGCTATCCCCAGCCACTGCAGCATGAATTCGATCCCATCCAGGGAGGTGACCCACTTGATGCAGATCTCCCCTGTCTTACCTGCTGCTCTCCTCAGCAGTGTTTCAGTAGATTTGCCTGTTCTGCTCCCCACTCTGTCTTTGATGAATCCTCTCACACCCTGCACTTCTGGCCTGTAACCCCAGTTCTTGTGTGCATAAATAAATCAATCTTTTTAAAAAACCCACAAAAATAATTTTAAGCTTTATCCAATATTAACTACATGTCTTTAAAGAAAACACAATCCAGTCAATTTTCTATTATGTTTATCCTCAAAAGGAACTGAATTTACAAAGGTAAAATTGTTCTAACATCTCATCTCAAAAACGTTTGTTAAGATATTCTTATACTGGGCCTCCCTGGTGGCGCAGTGGGTTAAGCAACGCACTATGAAGCAAACCTCAGCCACTGCAGCACAAGTTCGATCCCTGCTGCCGGCCAGGGAGG
>JAGFMF010011791.1:14425557-14467402 GCA_019455555.1 Galemys pyrenaicus
CCTGCATAAATAAATCTTTAAAAAAAAAAAAGATATCCTTATACTAAGGATCAAGGAAAGGAATAGGAACAGTAATAATAACAGCAATAAAGACACAAAAACCAAAAATGAGGAGACAAGGACAGACTGGGGACACTTGGTGGGGAGGGGATGGGGGAGTGTTGAGGGCAGACGGGAGCACAGGGGACTGAGGTGATGGTGCACTGGTGAGATGGTGATGGGGAATTCATGGGGATTACAATTGATGGCAAATATATGTAAATTTAAAAAAATTTATATTAATAAAATTTTCTTATACCAGATAAATCCACCCATTCCTAAGATATATACTAATATGTTTTTAATATTAAATAATTTGCTTTCTTAAGCACATGTTTTGCTTTCTTAATCTTCAAATTAAGGATTTTACATTATCTTCATTTTCAGTGTCTGGGAATTTATGAATTATTAATAGCAATTAACTAATATAACTATTAAGACTTTTCTTAATACCTCAACTACTGAAAGAAAAAAAATGACAATGGTGTAAGTAATCAGATAGATATAAAAGGTCTGATGACTACTAAGAAATGAAACTCAGTCCTTTCATCACAGAATAAAAGTGTTATATTCAAATAGATGCCCTTAAAAGTGGTTTTATACAGGAAGATACTATCCATACTTTATTTTACTAAAGATTTATTTATGCGGGCCTCCCCTGGTGGCGCAGTGGGTTAAGCAACGCACTATGAAGCAAACCGCAGCCACTGCAGCACGAGTTCTATCCCTGCTGCCGACCAGGGGGGGACACCCACATGGTGCGGCAGACCTCTCCTGTTGTGCCCACTGCTCCCCTCAGCAGTGTACTTCTGTTGATCTGCCTGTTCTGCTCCCTGCTCTCTGTGGTGAATCCTCTCACCCCCCACACCTCTGGCCTGACCCCAGTGCTTGTATGCATAAATAAAAATAAATCTTTAAAAAAAAAAAAAAGATTTATTTATGCACACAAGAACTGGGGTGTATAGGCCAGAGGTGCGGGAGTTGGTTGGGAGGCGGGGGCGGGGGGGTGGTGGTGAGAGGCTTCACCAGAGACATCGTAGAGAACAGGTGAACTGATTGAAATACACTGCTGAGGGGAGCAGTGGGCAAGACAGTAAAGGTCTGCTGCGCCATGTGGGTCAGCACCCAGGCCGAGAACTGAACTCCGGCTGCAGTGGCTGCAGAAAACTTCGTAAGTGCTGAGACTTAACCCCCTGTGCACGAGGGAGGTCCAACATATTGTATGTTAAAACTATTTTTAGAACATTTCCTTTGGGAATGCTTTCAAAATTTACTAAATAATAACATCAGCTTCATTCCTTGAAAATCACAATTCCTTTTTTTTTAAATTCCAAACAATGAAGTCATCCTAATAATCTATTTCATTTGCCAAAAATGCATCTAAATATCTTATGGCTATTACCAAAAATTAAATCCATCCTCAGTTAATAAAGTCTGTGCCATTTTTAAGAACACTCAGAAGAATGTACTAAGTATTCAAATTCAAAAAAGGAAATCTAAGCTGTTTTTCAGCAGTAGAAAAGAGAATACACATCTTAAGATAAACTTGAGAAAAGAAAACATGTTAGGGCAACTAAATTCTGTACTTTAAAAAAGTATTAATTTAGTTTCATTTTGAATTTGTGTTATGGCATTTGAGATTGCTCTTTTTTTTCTCTTACATCCTAATTTAAGAGCTATTGCAATCCTGAATTAATCACTTCCTTAACCTAGTACTTTCAATTTGTCTCTATTTCTTTTCTTCTGCTTTAAACACTGAGTTCATACATACACCCCCTCCTTTGTCACAATTGTTACGTAGTCTAAACTGATAACTTCTTTGAGCCTGTCTTTGTTTCTAACCTGCACTGGGGGACCTACATGTTTTTCATATTATACTGCATGTCCTCAGTGTTCTTAAAACTTGGTATTCTTGACTTTGTAATGTCATGTGATATTGTTAGCCTCTCACTTTTTCTTGAAAATCCCTTCATCAGCATCTGCTCATCCATTTCTAGCACTAAGGAGGTGCCCTGTACAGAAATTCTAATGGTGACTATTCACAGGCTAGTTTTTGGTATTTTCCTCTACCTTCTTTCTTGCAGAAAAATAATGATATAATTAAGTCTTAGAAAGCACATTAAGTAAAATGTTATTGTATTTGTTGTTCAAAGCCCAAACCTCTCATAAAGTTCTACTACTTTGTCAAAAACTGTGTCCTAAACATGGGCAACCATATATCCCAGCATCACCCTAAACTGTTACATTTAATCTTAAAGAACTCTTTAGAGTTTGACATCAGACAGTCATATACGTGTCTGGTGAAACAAAACAGCCATTCATTTTCATCTTTTATCCATGTAATTGTGAGTACCATCAGTCACCTATGTAGAATGCTTCCTTTTTTCTCTTCTTTGCCTACATGACAAGGCCCTCATTATTTCAAAGGTCAGTTTAATTTAATAGCTCACTAACTCTATGCCTCCATGCCAGTTTTCCTCAAAAACTCATTTTATTTCTCTGCTCAGAAATCTTCAACATTTCCCAAGTAGATAAAGGAGCTTAAACTTTTCAGATAAAATTAGAACTGTCTACACCCTACCCTCATAATCCTGTTTAACTTTATTGAACAAATATTCCCTATAAAAGGGAATTACAAAGTTACAAGTAAGTGACTAAGAACCTCCAAGAATGAAACATTCTCAGCAAGATGCTTTACATACAAAACTCATCTTCACAAGAACGCTGTGAAGAAAAATAATTATCCCTACATGACCACTAAAATGTAAATGGAATCTAGAAAGAATTTAGAGAAAATAATTATAAGATTTAAAGCCAGCTTCTCAATAGTATTTTTTCACTCAAACAGAAATACCATTTAAAACTAGCATTTTTAATCATTTACAGTATTTTAGTAAAGGTAATAAAACATTATAAACATTCAATAAAATCACCACTATTGATATCCAATATCTGAGGGCAAAAAATTTTTTCTCAAAGCCACTGTCAGTGGTTCTAAGTTGCTGTTGTATTTACTATACCCTATTATACATATGACAAAATGTACTCATAAGGGTTAGTACATTTAATTGCCAGCTCCAAATGAAATGGAGCAAAATGTGCGACCAACTTTTCTAAGTCTGAGGATCCTCAACTGTGAAACAGGAATGAGTATAGTCATAGGTCAGGCCTAAACCAATGCTGATGTATATGAAACATCTGGAACATGGTAGAGACTCAATAAATTATAGCCATTGTTTCACTTTCACACTTAAAACTCAATGGTCTCATAAAAATTGGCAGTTTGAATTTCTCGATATATATATATATAAAATCAGTTACTAAGGTAATTCCAGTTACTACTGTTTAACATTAATAAGTTACTCAGACTTATGACACATATTTGCAGTATATCTTATGAAGGTGACAAGATGACATAGTTACGGGAATGGTACAATTTTTAAATTTAAATTTATAAATATTGCAAAATGGCTTCACAAATCCTTCATAACTATTTTCCCAATGATTATTCTTGATAACATTATACTGAAAAACAAGAGTATTGATGAAAAAACTGGAAAGAAATACCAGGAGAAGTTGTATTCTGGTCACTGGAAAGGCTGACAGCTGAGTCGGCAGAAGGAAACACATGTGTTTTCTGACTACATTGAGTTTCTGTTACTGAAAATTCAACTTCTGAAGTCTCTTCTTTATCACTTTGATCTTGCTTATCCATGTGAGTTGGGAAATGCACTATATAAAAATGAAAATATGGAGAAAAGTCACATGGAAAGATGTAGCAATTCCATAGGACAACAGTTATACCAGAAATTTGTAACTTCTTATTCTAATAACTTCTATAATGCAAACATTTAATAGTATATTTTAAATAAAAAATCAACAGTAAAATTAATTTAAAATTATTTCACCTTCTGAAAACATAGTTAACTGGGATAAACAAGCAGGTCCATGCCCTGTTATAAAAACAGAAATGCTAAATTAATTATAAAATTATAAAAATAATAATATACAATTAAGTCCTAATAATAAAGAAACTCCCTGATGGCAGAAAAGCAAAAGGAATTTTAAGTTGGGTAACAAGCAGGCATTGATACTAAAGGATAGTCCACAGAGGAACAGGAGATGTGGTTCCTGTAGCTTGTAGTAAAGGGAGCTGATCTACCTTCAAATAGCCCAGATGATTGATTGAAGGAAGTTCTGTCCATAAAATAAGGATAAGAAAAAGTCTGCCCTGGAGAAGCAAAGTTTCCTACCTGATTGAACAGTAGAGGGGAAAAGTCAAGTGTGAGAAATCAAAACCTCTGCCTTGCTCTTAAGCAGGTAAGAGATGTGAATTTACATTACGTACAAGTTTTATTATATATAATATAATGGCTATAAGCTTGTGACAGGTGGGCTTCCTTATGTTGAGGTGAGGTAGGTTTCTCTTTTTTTAAAGACTTATTTTTGCATACAAGAGCTGGGGTACAGGCCGGAGTCGCAGGAGGTGACAGGATTCACCAGAGACAAGAGTGGGGAGCAGCGGGAGAGGTCTGCTGCTCTATGCGGGTCCCCTCCCTGATCAGGAATCGAACTCATGCTACTGTGCTGCAAATGCTTCACAGTGCAGCATTCAACCCGCTGCGCCACCAGGAAGGCCCAGGTAGGTTTCTTCTATCTCCATCTTGTTAAGAGATTTTATCCTAAATGGGTGCTAAATTTTGTCAAATGTTTTCTTTGAATCTATTGATATTATCGTAACTTTTTCTTTTGTTGATGTATTACATTGATTTCCATTTATTAAACCACTCTTGATCCCTGCAATAAATTCCATTTGACCATGATTAATCCTTGTAATATATTATTGAATTTAATCGGCTAGTATTTTAATTAATATTCATTAGGGATTCGATCTGTAGTTTTCATGTGCTGTCTTTGGTATTAGGGTAATGTTGCTATCATAAAATATACTAGAAGGCATTCCCCTCTTCTTGGATTTTTGACAATTTGAACAAAATAAGCATACATTCTTCTTTAAAACTTTGACAGAATTCACTCATAAAACTTTCTGGCCCTAGGCTTTTCTTTTGGGGGAAGTTTTTATCACTGTTCATTTTCCATGATTATGGTCAGGTTTCTTCTTTGTTTAATATTGGTAAAATATATTGTTCAGTAAGTTTATCTATTTCCACAAGGTTATCAAATATATTAGTGTATAGCTGTTAATAGTAATCTCTTGGGCCTCCCTGGTGGCGCAGTGGGTTAAGCAACGCACTATGAAGCAAATCGCAGCCACTGCAGCACGAGTTCAATCCCTGTTGCCCGCCAGGCGGGGGACCCATATGGCGCAGTGGACCTCTCCTGCTGTGCCCGCTGCTCCCCTCAGCAGTGTACTTCCATTGATCTGCCTGTTCTGCTCCCCGCTTTCTGTGGTGAATCTTCTCACCCCCCCACACCTCCGGTCTGTACCCCAGTGCTTGTATGCATAAATAAATAAATCTTTAAAAAAAAATAGTAATCTCTTATTTATATTTTTGTGGTAACTTCTCTTTCACTTCTTATTTTGTTTATTAATGTTTTTTCTCTGATAAACCACTAGCTAGGCTAACAGAAAAGAAATTTTATGTTCCCAAAGAACAAACTCTTGGTTTCACTGATATTTTGCAGGATTTTGTTGGTTTCTATTTCATTTATTTCCATTCTTATTGCTATTATTTCTTTCCTTCTAACCCTGGGTCACTTCGTTCCTCTTTTCAAGTTATTAGAGATTTTTCTTGTTCCTTAATATGGGTCTATGTGCAGTTATTTCCCTCTTAAGACCACTCTGTTGCATCCTATAAGCCTTGAAAGCATGAATTATAAACTATTTCAATATGCATAGTATCAATACATGGTGCATATCAACTCTCTTTTCTGAGTCCTATAGAAACTTCCCAGCATATATATTAGGAAAAAAAGTCATGAAAACATGAAATTAAGTACCCAAATCAGAAGAAATAATAAAGCTAAGTGTAAAAATGCATGAAAAGGAAAATTAAGAAATAGAAAAGACCATTTTAATGAACCAAAGCTTGTTTTTTTTTTTTTTTTTAAAAATAAATTACTGTCAAAAATAANAAGTGTAAAAATGCATGAAAAGGAAAATTAAGAAATAGAAAAGACCATTTTAATGAACCAAAGCTTGTTTTTTTTTTTTTTTTTCAAAATAAATTACTGACAAAAATAAGTAGAGAACATAAATATAAACAACAATTAGTGGGAGAGTAGAAATATTTTTTTAAAAACTACCTTAATTTTGTTCTTTCATTCAGAAGTGCAGAAACTTGGGCCTCCCTGATGGCACAAGGGGTTGAGCCCCATACTGTGGTGCTTCCTCGGTCACTGCAGTACAAGTTCAATCCCCAGCCAGGGAGGGGACCCATATGGCACAGCAGACCTCTCCTGCCTCGCCCCCTGCTTTCCTCAGCAGTGTATTTCAGTTGATATGCCTGTTCTGCTCCCCAATCTGTCTTTGGTGAATCCTCTCACCCCTCCTTTGCACCACATACCCCAGCTCTTGTATGCAAAAATAAAATCTTTAAAAGAAAAAGAAATGCAGAAACTCAACACTTTACTACTGCCTGGTCATTTAACCAGAACCTTAAATTCCAGCTCAACTCATGATCAGGTAAAAAGCTCTGTGCAGTCCTCAGTAGGGGTGGCCAGTGGCATGAAGTCACAGAAACTAAGATCTAGCCTACACTACCCCACTCTGGAGTAAAAGCCAGAGAGGTTATAACATTGGCTTTGCAGGGCAGAAAAAAAGTGGCCTATAGGGGAAGCCAATCACAGTATCACAAAAGTAATCCCAATCTAAAAATAGGGGGGTCATGAAAACTGTCTCTAGTTCTGGCACTCCAAAAGGCAATGCTTCAAAGCAAGGCTTTAGTCCCAGCCCCATTTCCACCACAAACCTTCACAAATGCTAACAGCTTTTGAAGCCAATGTTTTTTCAAACTCAGGGCCAGAAGACAATTCAGTGGGATCCACAGGTTCAACCTGTAGAAACACATACACATACACACTGTTATAAATTTTATAGTTTTATAATTTCAAAATATCATAAACAATTAAGGTCTTAAACATTTGTATTAATTTAACAAATGAAAGAAGATTAAATCCAAAATAAGCTAAACAGTAGGGATTTATTATAAGGAAGAAAATTTTATTTGCTTGTGAAAGTATAACAATCTTCTCTTTTTTTTTTTTTTTTTGATGTGTGATGACCTCTGGATTTTTTTTTAAAGGATTTTATTTATTTATGTATACAAGAGCTGGGATACAGGCCAGAGATGCAGGGTGGGGAGGATGTGAGAGGATTCACCAGAGACAGAGTGGGAGCAGAACAAGTGGATCCACTGAAATTTACTGCTAAGGAAAACAGCGGGAGAGACAGGAGAGGTCTGCTGTGCCATGTGGGTCCCCTCCCTGATTGGGGATGGAACTCACATTGCAGTGCCTATGGAAGCCCCACAGTGTAGCGCTCAACCCCTTGAGTCAGGAGGCTCTGAACTTTTATTATTTTAAAGATTTATTTATGCATACAAGAACTATGGTATACGTCAGAGGTGCAGGGGGTGAGAGTTCACCGGAGACAGGGTGGAGAACAGAACAGGCAGACTGACTGAAATACACTGAGGAGAACAGCAGGTGAGGCAGGAGAGGTCTGCTGCGCCATGTGAGTCACCTCCTTGGCTGGGAGGTAGCTGCAGATGCTTCATAGTGTGGTGCTTAACCCCTTGTGCCACCAGGGAGGCCCCATCCCTTGAACTTTTTATTGACTGTATCCCCGAAGGGTGTCCCACTTCTGCTGCCTTGACACCTCAGAACTTTGGTATCACTGATCTCAGACATCTCTTTTCCATTCATACTCTTGCAGGTGGTGGTTTTTCAGATGATTTGTATGGAGTTTCTGATGTCTTGGACATCACCAAGATTGATGTCATCCCCATCTTTTAGCAGGCAATGGCAGGTAGTGAACTCAGCCTCCACCTTGACCTTGAAACTGTTCAGAAGGAACTTGTACTTCTGGCACTGCCCTTCTGCCTAAGACTGGGCCAGCTCTGACTCCAGTTACAGTGGAACCCCACTGAGCTGTTGCTCCATCTGCATGGCATAGTGGGCTTCTACCTTCCTCAGACTATTCTCCAAGCTGGCCTTCAGATTTCTCAGGGATTACAAGTTGATCTGCAAGGACTGGTTCACTTTTTAAAAGCCTAAGACAGTGGTTCTCAGCTAGTGAGAGAAGTGATCTTATTTCCCAGGGGACATTTGTGAATGGCTGGAGGTAGTTTTATTATAGCTGGAGGGAGAGCTACTGACAGAGGGTCAAGACCAGGAAAACCACCAAACGTCCTGTAAGGCAAGGGGCAGCCACGCACAACAAAGACTGTGTGTTCCAGATGTCAATAATGCTGAGACTGAGAAAAACATGCCCCATTATTTGGAAAAACCAAGTATTTAAAATAGCATCGTGGGCCTCCTTGGTGGTACAGC
This sequence comes from Galemys pyrenaicus, assembly GCA_019455555.1. Lineage (NCBI taxonomy): Eukaryota > Metazoa > Chordata > Mammalia > Eulipotyphla > Talpidae > Galemys > Galemys pyrenaicus. The sequence goes on from JAGFMF010011791.1 coordinate 14,434,111, forward strand.
ACGTTGAATGCGCACTGTGAAGAATCCGCGGCACAGTAGCATGAGTTCGATCCCTGGCCAGGGAAGGGACCCACATGGTACAGCAGACCTCTCCTGCCTTGCCCACTGCATCCCTTAGCAGTATATTTCCATCGATCTACCTGTTCTGCTCCCCACCCTGCCTGTGCTGAATCCTCTCACCTCCCTGGACTCTGGCCTGTACCCCAGCTCTTATATGCATAATCTTTTAAAAAACTAAAATAGTATCACACTGCATTATCTAATAACTTGATAACTAAAAAAAAGCTAAAAGAGTCTACCTTATTGCAATGTCGGTCTAGCATTTCGTTCCTGGGGAAATTCTGTTCTATGTTTTCAGCAATGTTTTGTATTGCTAAGAGTTGTTCATCAATTTTCAGAAGCTTAGAGGTGAGATGCTCTAGTTTGTGAGCTGCAGAGCTTGACACAGGAGGAGTGACAGAGACATCCTGCAGTTCCCACAGCTGATAATTTCGTGCAGCGTCTGATTTGGAGCGCAGTTCTTTAAATGGGAAACCTGGTTTTGACATGCCTAAAGGTAACATCAAAATTGATTGTAATTAAGAAATAGATGCTTATAACCTAATATTTTTGAAGACCTCATTTAAATCAACCTAATGGCCCTTTTCAAATCAGTTTTAATATACTTGGAAACACCATTTCTGGTTTCCTTTTTTCACCCCTTTCACCAAACCACCCCACCCGTGCCCATACTATATGGTAACAGCCTCCCTCCCCTATCCCTTCCACCCTCTCAGATAACAATGTATAACAATGGTACTGTTACACCAAGCTCCACAGGCAAGGTAGTTTGAATGTTACTTCTGTCCTCTGCTACAAAAATATGCTTCATCAAAAAAGTTTTAATATTTTTATGACTTTTTAAAACTCCACTTGAAAACCAACAATGCCACAGCAAAAGTTAGGTTCAATAATGTTGGCCATCACTGATTTATGGAGTATTATAAGCAAACATTAAACTGTCTGAACTAATATAATGCCAATGACTCTCTTTACTCAAACTTAAGTTGATTCTTGTCCTAAATCTGAAACACTTGCTTTAAATGAGTTCTTTAGACTTCTGGGTCTTTTCCTCATATCTTGCTCTTCTTTCTTAGTAGTATTCTAGGTCTTCTCTTTGCCACCTACTCGTTTACCCAGCACTCTTTCCTCAGTGAGTCTCAGCTCACTTCTCTTCTTACTTATTAGCAATGCAATCTGAGTGATGTCTGTGATGCACAGGGGACTCCTAAATCCACACAGCACTCTTTGTGAGCTCTAGCCCCTTAAGTCTATCTGTGTCCTGAATGTCTAATTCAGGTTATCCCAAACTTACCACTTCTGCCCTTTCAACTGGCTCCCCTAGCTTAATGAATAGTACTGTCATTCACCAAAGTTTACCAGAGCCAGAGGCCTGAGTCATTCAAGGTTCTTATCTTTTTTTCAGAGTCAAAGTGAACACCAAATATTAATGACACCAAATGTTCAACCTACCAAATATCTTCCTTCCCACACACAGACCTCGAATAGTAGCCATACCTAACTTATTTCATTCCTCTCTAGTCAAATTTCTACAAAGGCCCCAGAGAAATCCTTTAAAACACAAAGTCTGATACTGTGCCTTTTCCATTTTTTCTCTGATTACTTCACCTTTAAAGTTCAAATGCAGGACCTCCCTGGTGGCGCAGTGGGTTAAGCAACACACTATGAAGCAAACCGCAGCCACTGCAGCATGAGTTTGATCCCTGCTGCCGGCCAGGAGGGGGGGACCCACATGGCCTTGCAGACCTCTCCTGCTGTGCCCACTGCTCCCCTCAGCAGTGTACTTCCGTTGATCTGCCTGTTCTGCTCCCCACTCTCTGTGGTGAATCCTCTCACCCTCCCACACCTCTGGCCTGTACCCCAGTGCTTGTATGCATAAATAAATAAATCTTTAAAAAAAAAATAAAGTTCAAATGCCTCTGTATGAGACAATGGCATTCAGTTGTTACTCTGTCTATGCCTCCAATTCATCTCCTGCAGAAAAAACCAGAACCAAAACTCCATTCACTCCAAAGCATACTGAACTTTAAAATTTCTCAAACTCAGCAGGTTCTATAAAATCTCTGAGTCATTGCACTATCTTTTCTTTCTTTTTTAAGATTTTTTTATGCATACAAGAGCTGGGGTACAGGCCAGAGTCCAGGTTGGTGAGAGGATTCACCAGAGACAGAGTGGGGAACAGAACAGGCAGACTGACTGAAACACACTACTGAGGGGAGTAGCGGGCCAGGCATGTGGGTCCCCTCTCTGGCCAGCAGCAGGGATCAAACTCGTGCTGCAGTGGCTGCGGTTTGCTTCATAGTGTGTTGCTTAACCTACTGTGCCACTAGGGAGGGCCTGCACTATCTTTTCTGTCTATACTGCCTATATGCCCTTTTTTTCTAAACCTTTTTGTTAAAACCTGCTTTCCTTTAAAATTCTACTTGAGTGTCTTCCCTCTCAATAGCACCAGTCCTCGCTGAAGATAGAGTAGATGCTTTTTCCTAAGAATCTCATTTATACCACTATCAATAACATTCACCATGCCATATCATAATCATCTCTTTATTTCCTTCCCATGGAAGGCCCACAGGGCAGAGAACCTGGTATTACTCTCTTCTTTAGACCTGTTACCTGGCATCTAAGTAGTGTATATTGAATAGTTCATAAAATGAGAATAATAATGCCTTTCTTACCTAACCATATAGGTTTTGTAAAGATTAAATTATATGACAGAATACTCTGAAAAATGTGAATTGCTAAGCAAATGTAAATAGTGCTTATCATATTTCAGTCCCAGTTTAAGGTGAACCTTCCCATGAGAAGATAATGGTAAATTTAAATGTTCACAGTGGCAATTAAATAACCTTTTCCTACTTGTTTTGGCTCTATTTTTTAAACTTGATTTTCACAGTATTTTACTATCTATCCTTCCTTTTTCTAAGTAGTATACAGAAATGTTGATACTCACATCTGAAACTTACACATAATACAATGTTATATCAACAACAACAAAAAAGAATTTGATAAGCAAACTTCAAGTAGAAAACAAAATAAGTATTCCAAATCCAGAATGGCTTACATTCTAACATTGAAAAGTCACCTAGGAGGGTTGAATACTGAGTTCCATGGCTCCTTCTCCATCCACCCAACAAAACACTGCTGTTATTACTGATAGTATACCCACTGGCAGATAGTTTCTAAACTAGATAGTATTTTTATTCAAAATACTGAGCAAGCCTCCACTCAAACAGGAATTTACAGTTTGATTTACTTTTATTTTTTGTTTAAACACCTAGGGGCCCTCTCACTTCCTACCAACCTTATTATATAATGCAAATCCCACTCAACTGTTTGATTGTATTCCAGATCTTTAGGAGTACTATGTAAATACTATAGTGGTATTTAATTTGAAAATATAAAACTCTTTTAAATTGGTATTCTAAAGATCTTTCTCTCAGGAGGGTAGAGAGATCCACAGCTAGTCTAAGGCAGTTACCCCAAAGGAGGATTCAAAAGATTGATTACAAACTTGATTTCACTAATAAAGGTGTAGCTTGTGGTTATTTGAAATGCTAGTATAGTATTCAGGGCCACAGAGAGATGAGTCTGGTTCCAATCTGTCAAAATTTCAAAAGTTGATAGGGATGAAAAGAAACGTAAATTAACAGGGTATCTAACCGACCCCAGGTATTTTGCTAGATGAAACACTCTTGACAACCCTATGGACTTGTCTCCTACAGAGATACAAGTGAGGCTACAAGTTAATTTACTTACAAAATGCCTCCAAGCTATTAGTGACAGAGTTGGGATTGAAACCCATGTCTGTTCTATTTAAATCTAAAAGCCAAACTTTTTTTCGCTCCCCACATACTTCCCAAGACTGAAAGATGCCAGTCTTCATACATTCTCCCACCAATGGCTCCCCTACCCAGAGCCCTATATCAGGAGAAACAGGAAGAAAGGGCTTCAGTATCTGAAAGTGGCACTTAATTGTATATACAGCTTTAATCAACATACTGTCACACATCTTAAGGTGAAATCTGTCTGCCATCTATCCCTTCCAATTGCTCCTGCTATCTACTGACTGCACATTGTTGATACACAGATAATGCTGGACTCTGCACTCAAGCATCTGAGATCCACAAGATTGAGTCCACTCCTCCTAACAGCTGTGGAACCAGAAGAGACACTGGGTCTGTGCTGCAGGAAATGTGACTGTATCTAATTATTCACAGGATGTAATAACTTCAGATTCTGAAGAAATATCCTTTTGAATTTTGTGAATATTTTACAATATACAACCTGATATATAAGTATTAAACTGAATGTTACTAATAAAGTACTGTTGACAATTATGTCTGCTGGCTATCGTGTCTATTTTCTATGTGCTATTCTAGAATTTCCTGACTCTTTAAATTGAGGCCCCTTTTTAATATCAAACACTTAATGAAATTCCACAGGATACTCATTTTTAGTCTCATTAATTGAGAAGACTTATGTACAAATAGATCTAGCTAGACTCCTTGCAAAATATCTAAAGTTTCCTGCTTTGGAAACAGAATCTCTATCTCACTTGCCTATCTGTACCCATTCTCCTAAGCAAAGAAAATACCGTTTTTTCTAGTTTCTTTTGTAATTACCAAGTTTTAGTACTTATTTCTCATGTAAAAGTAACTAAAGGGTTAAAAGCATGCTGTATGTCCAGGGCACTCACCTTTGTCCTGCTGAATGTCTGATGGTGCAGGGGAGGTGATATCAGGCTCCTTCACTTCTGTAATGGCTGCTCTCTGACTTCTTCCATTCAGACAGGATGGAGACACTTGTACAGGTTTAAGACATAAATCCACAGAGGTATTGGCAGATTCTGTCAAGAATATGGAAAGCATACAAATATGCTAAACTTCTAAATGAGGGATTCAGAAATTAACAAGACAGTTCTGAATGTGAATATAAACATTCAGGAGTACAGCATGTTTGTAAGTGAGAGCTGAGAGAGGCAAGAAGGGGTAACAATGCTCTGTTAAAGAATTTTTCAAAATATATTTGTTTGAAAAGTGAAAAAAAAAAAAAAAAAAGATTACCATGAGTCTTAAAATTGTGCAGGGGAATGGCTTTGGTAACTGAGGCTGCCATACAATGTAACTCAGCAGAAGAAGGGACTTCAAGATGACCGCTCTGCTGTTTTATGACATTATCTGAAGGCTCTTTCCTCACAGGTAATTCCTGTAGAAGATCATCAGTTTCAATGTCAATCACATTTATATAAGTGTGTCCAACCTGAGCAAGAACACATAAAATCAAAAAGGGTTACATTCCTTTTCTTTATATGGCCATCTGCCTGCACTCCTCCTTATATGAACTTAAGTTTCAGGAAGTATTTGTTATGTTGTTTCTTTAAAATATATTAAATATTAAATTTTTACCCTTCAAAAAAAGCTGAATGGTATTTTTAGTCTCATTTTATTGATACAGTTGAATAAAGCCAGTGACCATAATAAAACACAAAGCAAATTTAGTACCGTTTCATAGGCAGAAGGTGACAAAGATTTCTCTGGTATTTCAGTGGATAACTTGAGATGTAGATATACATCTGGTTGAGGAACATTCAAAGGTTCATGTTCTAAAAATTAAGAAAAGTCAGAATATTAAAAACTATCTGTACATAGCTCTAAGTCATTAAGTCTGTAAAAATAAATTAACAAATAAACAACATAAAATATTTGTTAATGTAAATAGAAGTATTCTAAGGGCAGTTTAGAGTAATTTCTAACTGAAGATTATTACTTATCTAATGATACACAAGAATTACCTTATAAATGAGTCACAAAAACAATGAAGTATCTAAGTGGTGTCAAGCAAATATTATAGTTGCCTATTTCCATTTCTGACTGATTTTAATAGCCTTCTTGTGATAGACTTCACATCCTTTAAAAGGGTAAAAAACACTGCTTATTTATAGAGCCCACAGCTAAATTTTATCACTTAAAATTTTAACATCTAAATTTTATGAAAGCCCTATCCTTCTATTCCTAAGTAAACCAGACACTAATCAAAAAACTAGAAAAAAAAAGTGAAAGTAATTTAGTATAGCTAAACTATGGAAACAACCTAAGTGTCCCAGAACAATTGAGTGGATCAAAAAAGATAAAACCCATTGCAGCAACATGGATGGAGCTTGAAAGCATAATGCTAAGCCAAATAAGTCAGAAGGAGAAAGATAAATACTAAATAGTGGCACTAATGTATAGTATATAAAGTAACTAAATTAATAGTCACATAAAAACAAGCTGAAAAACCCTTGATAGTTGACTACAGAACTAAGACACACCAAAGTAGGTATAGTATGGGAGAAGGAATAGAACAAGGAAGGTGAGAGAGGAGGGAGGAAGGGAGAGAGGCAGGCAGGCATAATGGTCTGTAGTGGCAGAGTACAGGTGAATTGGTGGTGGATGCATTATGGTGATAATACCTGATGTGATATCCCAATGTTACTTCAATATTATCATTTTTTCCCTTTTTTTTTTTTTTAGATTTTAAAAGGACAGGTTTATTAGGAAAAGGAGAAAAAGACACTCGCTTAGTCATATGTGGGCAGAAGAGCTATCTTTTGCAAAGGGAAAATGTTTGTAAAAAAAAAAAAAAACACCTGCATAGTCACAGGCAGGAGAGCTGCCATCATTTTATCTCTAGTAGTTGATTGGCTTAACTGATTTTTCATGGAGGGTTGTAACTCCTGTTTTGGCATCATGTAGTGATGCATCATTTAACTAGTTATGCTTTTCTCAAGAAAAAAAGAAATCATACCTGACATAGAATACATGACTGTTTGATTTTTACAACATTCTGAAACAGCTTCTTGAGTAGCAGCTTCTCTATCTTGTAATAGATTAGGAAGTGTGATGCAAAAAGAATACAGAAGACAAAAATTTCACATAAATTAATATGAATGTAGACATATAAAAGGTGATAGAAGGAACTGACAACTTAAGGATCAAATTTTTAAAAATTAACATAATTTCAGATTTTATTATTTATAACCTGTGCTGATCACCTGAATAACAGACTCCTAGCAAAGAGAAAGCTAACTTGAGAATACTATCTAGTAGCAAGGTAAATTACCTCAAGGCTTTCTCAAAGATACACTTAGGAATCTTTCTCAATGCACACTCATTATTTGCATTTAAAAATATCTTATACATGCTCACCCTCACAAAGAATCAAAGTAACAGTGAGATGGCTTATTTTGGTTTATCAAATTGATAAAGATGAAAGAGTTAAATCATTGTAATGACCAAAAAAGGCTTTTATGCAGGAAGAAACGCAAAATCTTATAGGAAAAAATTCTGGAAATCACCTAATTCCTTCACCAGAAAGGAACTAGTCAAATATGGCTCAGTTGAAAAAAAGAATGTTTACAAAGTGCTTTTTGTTGATACGGGGAAGTGTTTGGCATAAATAGAAATCAAAGCCAATTACTAACATTGTGTTTATAGTTTTGTGATTCCATTTAATTCCTTGTGTGATTCTTTGTGCTCATCCTTCTTTGGTTCAAATTTTGAAGCTCTTTTTAATATTTCTTGGAGGGAGGTGTCTAGTGGTTGCAAATACCTGAAGATTTTTTTCCCTGAGAAGGACCTTATTTCTCCCTAATATAAGAAGGAAAGCTTTGTAGGAGACGTATTCTTTGCTGGCATTTTTTATCCTTGAAGTATTTTGAATACACCACTCCATTTTCTTCTTTCCTGTGTTTCTAAAGAGAAGCCAGGTTTTAGCCTAACTGGATTTCCTTTACAGGTTATTTGTTTTCTTCCCCCTTGTCAGCTTCATTATTTTTCCTTTGTCTTGGACTCTTGGGAGCTTTAATACTATGTGTCTTGCTGTTTATTTCCTTTTATTTAGGAATCTTTTTATTTATTTGGTATCTTTTTTGTTTCCTGTATTTCCTGGTTCATTTCCTTCTTCAAGTTTAAGAAGTTCTCTTTGGTAATTTCTTTGGTTTTTCATCTCCTTTTTCTCGATCTTCCTTTCCTTACGGTGGCAGATAACTCTGTTTATTCATCTTTTTTCTTTGTTACCTCTCTTTTTCTATCTTGTTTCTTTCAATAGCTGCACCTTCGAAATTACTGATTTGTTGTTCCATTTGGTCTAGTCTAATTTCATGACTTTTTCCAGAATTTTTTACTTCCTCCATTGATTTTTTAATACCCTGCAGTTCCATTTCTTTCTTTAAAGACTCAACCTCTATCTTCTGTTCTTCAATTGTTTCTCATAGCTTTCTGTTCTTTTTCTGAGTTTTCACATACACTGCTGATCTGTTTTTTGAATTTTCCTTGTATTGTTCTAATTCTTTCTGTGATTCCTTGATTTTCTTGGTTATGACATTTTTTAATTCCTTATCTGATAGAAATAAAAACTCTTCCACAACTGTGTTGTTGGGTCCTGGAGACTGGTTTTCTTTCTGTGCTGTTGTTCTTCTGAGGACTTCCTTAACCATTTGTATTTTTCTTTCTCCCCAATGTTTGCTTTTGGGTTTGCTCTGCTACAGATGGGGCTTCTATTACAATGTGGGTTTACCTCTTCATTTGATCTGTGCATTTACCAGGTAGTGCGTACAGTAGGTGGGAGCCTTCTTCAAAGCAGACTGTGGCAGTCCTGGGTGGATAGATGGGCAAGAGTTGCCACCATCGGCCACTCTCGCTTACTTCCTAATATAGGTCCAGGGTCTTTCCAGTCAATGCAGGTGCTGAGGAAGGATGTCCTAGGAGATCACAAGGTCTCTGTAGGTCCATGTGGGTGCTGGCAAAATCCCACAGAAGTCTAGGAGACCTCTGCAATTTTCAGCATACACTGGCTGGGTCTCATAGGAGGTCATTAGGCTTCTGGTGGCTGTGGCACTCTTGCTAAATGACAAGGGGTCTCACAGGTCTGGGTGGGCACTAGTGAATTCTCAAAGAGAATTCTCAGTCCTCTGCTGGTCTAGATGGGCACTGATGGGGCCTTGCAGAGATAATACAGTATTCTGAATGGGGATAAGGGTGTTTCTAGTCCAAATATCATCAAATGACTCTTAAACACCTAAATAACTTTCCATAAAGGATACTAAAATAGTACAACACATTTTAAACATCTCTTTTAATAACATTCATTCAACCCATTAATTTGTGTGTAATATGTAATACTGAACATAGCAGATACGAATCACCTTCAATACTGCAGCAAACATGTACTGTAAATAAATAATAGTATCTTAAGACACACACTTATTGGGGGTGTGTCTGAGAAACTTGGAGAAAAAATAAGCACTGGGACTGATGAAGGGGTTAAACTCTTAAGGAAGATAATAGTATCTGGACAATGAGCGTTCAGATAGTGAGCTGTGAAATATAACTATATAAAATGTTCAAAAGAATGAAGAAAAAGACATCAAAATGTTACTACTGTTATTATCATAATTAATTTCATCTTGTTATAGCCCACTACATTATCCAAATATTCTACTATATTATTTTTGAAATCATGTTATTTTTTAAAAAAGATTTATTTTTATTTATACATATAAGAACTGGGGTACAGGCCAGAGGTGCAGGGGGTGAGAGGGTTCAAGAGACAGAACTGGGAGCAGAACAGACAGACTGACTGAAACACACTGCTGAGGGGAGCAGCAGGTGCAGCAGGAGAGGTCCACTGTGCCATGTGGGTCACTCCCCTGACCGGGGGCAGGGATTGAACTCGTGCTACAGTGGCTGTGGTTTGCTTCATAGTGCGTTGCATAACCCACTGTGCCACCAGGGAGGCCCAGAAATCATGTTATTTTTTACAGTAATATATATAACTAAGAGGTTTTAAAAGGGTCTTACAATGTTCTATACACTTCAAGGAAACTGTTTCCTAAATATCAAAGAATTATTACAACACAAAGCATAGAGCACTAAACATCAATGAGAAAGAATGTCAGGCAAAATTCAAAATTCTAAAAAACAGTTTTTCCAGTATTTGTTTCCTCTTTTCTTTGATGCAGTCACATATACCCTTCTCAAACAAAACCCAATCTAGTCTTTGCCTAGTCAACTTTACTAGCCACAGCTCTAGATCTCTCAACCTTAAGCATGGAATTCCAGCACAGGCGATTAATCACTGAGAATACAAATTCAAGACATCAGTCCTGATTTTGGATGTACTCATAGCATATTTAACTAAAATCTCTATTCTGTTTTAATTGTGTTAAAATTTAACTGTAAGCTTAAAATGACTAAAGTACATTACCGGGGCTGGGAATAACAACTTGGGATGAGAAGTTAATATCACATAATTTTAAATTCCCTGTAAATCGCATTATGACATACTGTAAAAAGTAAAGTTATTTAATTAAAGAAAACGAGCCTTTACCTGGGTCTGTATTTGTACTTGCATCCTGATGTCCTACAGCTTTCTTTCTTACAGAGGCCATGAAATGCAACCCAGCTGAGGTACTAGTATCTTGTAGCATTTCTTAAACAGAGCAACAAAACATTGGATGGAATCACTGAAAACTCAACATATTACTGAGAATTCAGAATAAAAGTACTTAATTCAAAGGGAGATGAAGTATGGAGTCTCAAGATTTTAACATAATGGACTTTGTGAATGAGGTGGTGTCTAAGTAGACTCTCAAAGGCAGCTCAGTGGAACTAAAATCAAAATTATGGAGGACTCTATACGCCTAGCCTAAAAACCAAGATATTCTCCTGACTGATGAAGATTCAGTAGAAATTATTAAGCAGGGAAGTAATATGATTAGACTGATATCTAGTCAAACCACCCAGTCAGTATGATAAATAGACTTGATTAAGTAAAACTGAAGGTAATCAGTTAGATGGGTTTGCTGCAAAAGTTCAAGTAACTAACAATGGTTAGACAGAAGAGAGAGAATTAACAGAAGAATTACAAAAAAGGTAGGGAGTTTCCTTCTACTTACTAGATTGAATGCTGCCTGATTCATAAACTGATTTAAAAGCTAATTTGAGTATCAAAAAAAAATCCAGAATTACAAAGGATGCAAAGTAAGAACTGGTTTTAGGCTGGATGGGGTTTGGTGGAAGGAGCAGAATTCAGGATATATACATACATCTGTATCTATAGATATACCTAGAGATATTCAGAAAATAAGCCCAGCAAGAATATTAACATTAATTATCTCTAAACAGAAGGATTTGGGAAGATTTTCATGTTCTTCTTATTCCCTATTTGTATTTTCTAAATTTTCTCCAATGAACATCATTTACGAAACAAACAAAAAAAAGTTATTAAGACTGGAAAACAAAGTAAGATACATGAGTTAGAAAGAATGAAACCAGATGGATTAAGAATCAGAGAGTAAAGCTGAGCAGTTAGGAAACAACCACTTAGCTTAGGCATGCAGAGGTCTGATGTATGGCAGTGGCACTGAGAGAATGAAGGAGAAGCAGGCTGAGGACAAAGTGAAGGAATGGGGTAATGCAGGTGCTGGATAAATCAAGGGTGACTTTCAAAGCAAAAACCTGGTCAGTCAAAAGAATAATAATATCAGTAACAGGAAGACGCAAATTCAAAATCTGGACAAGTGGAATTTAAGATTAATGAAGAAAAGAGAGATGAGTGAGGTCAGATGTATGCTTGAGTTTCATCAAAAAAGTTAACACTTAGCTGAAGTGATGACAGTGGATGGCCCTACAAGCATAAGAGTGTCTGCGTGTATGTGTGTGAAAATTACGGAGGAGAAAGCATGTGGATATATACTCAGGAACAAGAGATAAATTAAACAATTCAATGAAAAAAATAATTTACTGTCTATAAACAAATTATTTCTGAAGTGATTAATATTCATATATCTTCTATGATAAATTTGACCCTAGGCATGTTCTTCCATAATTTCCTTTTAGAGCTTATATATTACTATCTTATTTTGAGATTCTAATAAACTGTATTATTCTGCTGTAGAGGTCAGCAAACTTTCTCTGCATTGTCTTGTAATTTATAAACAGTAAATACTTTAAGCTTTGCAAACCATATGGTTCCTTTGCTAACAACTGAATTCTGCTGCAGTGTAAAAGCTGTCACAGGCAATGTAAACAAATGTATGGCTATATTTCAATAAAATGATATACAATACAAGCAGCATGTGGACCACAGTTTGTCAATCCACTCTTCTACTGGATAACATGATACACAATCTTTTCAAAGATAACGTGAAAATGATTTAGCTTCATTTTCATGTACACATTTCTAGAAAACTGATTTTATTTTATTTTATTTTTTTTAAAGATTTATTTATTTATGCATACAAGCACTGGGGTACAGGCCAGAGGTGTGGGGGGGTGAGAGGATTCACCACAGAGAGCAGGGAGCAGAACAGGCAGATCAACAGAAGTACACTGCTGAGAGGAACAGCGGGCACAGCAGGAGAGGTCTGCGTGCCATGTGGGTCCCCTCCCCGGCCGGCAGCAGGGATCGAACTCGTGCTGCAGTGGTTGCGGTCTGCTCCATAGTGCGTTGCTTAACCCACTGCGCCACCAGGGAGGCCCTAGAAAACTGATTTTAACCTGAACTTATACATTGCATTAATCATGCATATACATACCAAAAGGAATGTCAAAGTCATCCAAAGCCTGGGAATCATGGTGTTCTTGTTGCTCCTAAATGAATGCCCAAACAATCTATGATTACCTCAAACTATTTTTTTTTAAATGCAATAGCTACAAGGATAATTCCTAAGTATAGGTTAAAATCCTGTGAGTATTTACTTACTCTACCAAACTGTTTACCAGAGTAACTCTAAAAAGGAGTTCCTAAAATTCACAAATCAAAAAATAAAAGTATTATCAATTTAATGCAGTTACTAAATTAAGATGTGTAATTTTTCCTGCAGGGTAGCTTCAAAATTCAAACAGTACTCCTCTTATTATAACTGGTCATAGATTTAGTAGTGCCTCTAGACATGTTCATAAGGACTTACTGAAAAAATGTGCCTTTTAGAAACATATGTAAACAAAACTGTTTGTTGAATCTGGAACAGCAAAAACAGTAAATAAAAAGTTTACCCATCTGAACCTGGCTTTAGATAAATATAAGACTGCCCTTCAATAGAGGCTGCACGTTCTTGGTTCATTCCCTCTAGGCTTCTCATTAACCCACTGGGACTTTGAGTAATCTCTCTCATCTCACACCACTCCCAATGCTGCTGCTCTGCCAGACGGCAACGTGGTAGTTTTCTGTACCTTGGGTTCCATAACTATTTCTGAATTATTATCATTAGTAAAAAGATCCTCCTGTTGGAAAGTCACACTTGGCTTTCTCCTTTGTTTCTCTGATGTTTTTTCCTGTAGCTCTTTCTCAGCTCGTCGTCTTTGCCTGTTAAAAACAGTGTAAAATATATGTTTACCATTTTATTAATATTAGTTTTCCATTTGTATCATGATATATAAGGACAATCATCAAAATTATGTCAATAAATTATTTTCAGTGTCATTTAGTTAAATCAGAAAAATAATCTGCTAGAATACAATATAAGCAAAATGTCTACACATATTTAAGTCATTTCTAATGGAACTGATTATTCTGCATTAGTAACTAGAATCTCAGGTGCGGGTTACACTTGAAGTAATTTTCAAACTTTTCTGGAGATTCTAAGCTGATCTCAGAAATCTATTGACTACCCCACTTGACTACTGAAGATGTTAAGCACACTGTCACTCTGGTGAAATCTAAAAGAGGAGGAAAGAGGGCTAAAAACATCAAGGGGAAGGCTTACTATGAAGAGGGTCAAATGGAATGAAGGAACCCGTTGAGGAAAGAGCACCGAGAATAGATTTCAGGGTCTAATAAATGTGAAATTTTAAAAGTATTCTAGACTCAGTAATAATCTGCCAGTCCAGGGGCCCCTCTGGTGGCACAAGCTGTTAAGTCTCAACACTTATCAAGCTATCAGCAGCCACTGCAACATGAGTTTGATCCCTGGCCAGGGAGCTAATCCACTTGGTGCAGCAGACCTCTCTCTCGCTGCTCCCCTCAGCAATGTATTTCTGTAGATCTGCCTGTTCTGCTTCCCACTCTGTCTTTAGTGAGTCCTCTCATGCCCTTCCCCCACAACTCTGGCCTATACCCCAGTTTTTGTATGCATAAATAAAAATAAATCCTTAAAAAATAATCTACCAATCAATACATGTATTGAACATCCATTATTAGTAAAACACTATAAATGCTCTTCATCAGAAGTAACAGCATTCTTTTTACATATACATTTCTTAGTGTCCTGAAACAATTCATATCATGTAGCCCCCTACTTCCTATATGTGTCTTCAGGATATGGTAAGATGAATAACAACAAATATTAATTCAATGTATAGTATAGTTTATGGAATATCGCATAAGATAGCAAATATTTGTGCTGCAAAACATGACTGCACATTGTATTATTGAAAAATATAAATGAAATCGTGAATATCTGAATGCCAGGAAAGAATTTAATGAGATAGAAAATGTAATATTCTATATTTAACCTCTCTTACAACATAGGAATTTTCTTATTTTAAAATGTGTTTAAATGAATGACACTTGTCAAGAAAATTGAACATGCAACTGTGTACAGCAGAGAGGTTGAACCAAATAACTTCCATATTATTTAATTATATTGTAACTAATCAAGCTAACAAATATGTGATATTCTGAAATAAAAGGTCATTTAAAACTTCATCAACCAGTTCAGTAAAGTAGCAGGATATAAAATCAACATACAAAAATCAGTTGCCTTACTACATGTAAATGATCAATCTGAAGAAGAAATCCAGAAATCCATTCCTTTTATAATTCAAACCAAAAAAAAAAATCAAATATTTGGGGGAAAAAAATCTAACAAAAGAGATGAAGGACCTGTCCAAAGAAAATCATAAAACCTTGTTAAAAGAAATAGACACAAAGAAATGGAAGGACATCCCCTGCTCATGGATTGAAAGAGTTAACTTAATCAAAATGGCCATCCTACTGAAGTATTGTACAGATTTAACCCTATCCTAATAAAAATTTCAATGATATTCTTCAAAGAGATAGAACAAATATTGATGAAATTCATATGGAACCACAAAAAACCTTGAATACCCAAAGCTCTCCTGACCAAAAAGGAGAATGGAGGTATCACAATCCCAGACTATGGAAAGCTGTGTAGAGGTTCCTCAAACTACTAAAAATGGAACTTTTATATGACCCAGCAAAATCTACTCCTAGGAATCGACCCAAAGGACACAAAAACATTTATTCAAAAGGATAACTGCACCCCTCTTGCAGCACTATTTACAATGGGTAAAATATGGAAACAACACAAATGCCTAAAAATAGATGACTGGATCAAGAGATGTGGTATATATACATAATGGAATACTAGTCAGCAATCAAAAATGATAAACTAATGCCATTTGCAGCAACATGGATAGAGCTGGAAGGGATTATGCTCAATGAAATAAGCCAGAAAGAAAAAGAAAAACATCGATGGTTTCCCTTATAGGAGGAATGTAGGAGAACCAAATAAGGGACCAGGAAAGAATAACTATAATAAATTTGAAAACAAAATCAACAGACAACCATTAATCAGAGACACTGCAGGGGAGGGAGTGGGAGAAGGATCATAACAGGGTGGGGAATGTGTTCTTACACAAGGGACTATGGTGATGGTACAAAGGTGAATTGGTGATGAGAATTTTGGGGGGACTACACCTGAACGGAGAAAGCATGCATTGTACAAAAGGAATAACAATATAACGTATAATAAAATTAAGTTAAATTTTTAAAAACTTGCCTTTTTTGACTGTTCTTTTCTTGTGTCACTTCAGCTGGCTCTATTTTAACATTTAAAAGGTGATGGTGTCCAGAATCTCCTTGTTTGAATAAATTATGTGTTAGTTCCTGTTGGCTTTGTTTTAATGCAATGAGGTTTTCAAGTGGGATAAGATGTGGCTTTTTGTACTATAAGAAACAAAAAATTTAAAATTATGAAACTTCAATTAAACAAAGTTAATAAAAAATGGAAAAACTTTTGTTTAAATTAAACTAAGATGTGAAAGAGACAAACATTGAAAGTAACAAATTTATTTGGCCTGGTAAAATAAGTATCCAGATCTTAAATCTCCACACCTCTCTTGGTTATGGCAGAGGCTTGATGGGAACTTAGGGGATTCTTCCTGTGTGGCAGGAATAGGGGCTTAAATTCATGCTTAGGTTGAAACTGAAGCAAAGAAAAACCATCTCCAGATCTAAAGATTTTGCAGTTGGGATAAATCTAATATAAATAAGTGATTTTAGAGTTATCATTTTTAACTGAGTCATCCTATTTCAGAAATTGAAAAACTATTTTCTCATTTAATTTCTTTTCCATTTTAAAAATCTTCATCCTTATATTTATAAATGAAATTACATAATGTCTAGCATTAGATTTAAAATTCTTTGAAACAGGTAGTAGGAAGAGAGGTGGGGCCCATGCATGGAGCAGATTATCAATACTGTGATGCCCACTGACACTGGATGGTGAGAAGCTGGGGGCTCACTTATATTCTTCTAATGAAAATATCTTTAGATTCTTCCCAAAATGTCCACTTTTCTGCTTGTTTAGTCCTTTCTTTTCTATTCATAATACATTCAGAAGAAAAGAAGGTATGGTGAGTTTATCATATTCAAATCTTATCAGTATTCCAGAGAATGAATTACTCAACTACCTTCCTACTGTGGTACTTACAAATTAGAAGCTAAATCTTTTGAATTTCAGAATTCAAAGATTCAACCTTAAAGAGAACTTGGGGTGGTTTACAAAATTTTTAAATTAGATATAGGCTGGACAGAATCAGATAATCACCGAGCCTCTCTTGGCTATGGCAGAGGCCTGAAGGGAACTTGTGGGATTCTTTCTGTGTGGAAGGAAAGGGTGTTTAAATTCATGTTTAGGTTGAAACTGAAGTGTTTTAAATACTTTTAAAAATGCCATTTTTTAAATGTACAACCACTTATAGACCTGAATCTCTTTAAAATTTTAACCAATAACAGTGAAGGCAATCATATAACAACTGTTAAGAACCTCAAATAATTCTTTCAGTCTCTAGACAGACACATGTAAAAAGCATGTTTTTTACTTGTCCCTCTTCTACACAGAAAAAAATGTCTATGAAAGAGTCTAGCAAGTTCTGATAGTGATGTACAAGAAAAAAAATTAAAACCTTTATAATACTAAATTAATTTAAACCTGATTTTTCTATTTTTTCACTTATAGAAGTATTTTTTGAAAAAAATGTATAAGACCTTTTCACTGGCATACAGTATTTATGATATGAAAAAATGCAAGACTGTGCTTGTGCACGGCTTTGCAAAAACATTACCGTACTTTCTGGAGACAGACATGAATGAAGCAAGGATAGCCTTGGGTGTTTTCTTTCTTCTGTTCTAGTTCTGACAACCATTGATGGAAATGTAACCGATGCTTTTGAGGCAGAAGAAAAAATATAAGGAGGTTTAAGTTGCAAATGCAATAATGGAAGTCCAAATGAATTTTGAGGAGCTCTCTCCAGCGGTCCTGGTTTAATATCAAATAGTTTCTCTGGTTTTGTAATTATCGATGAGTCCTGTTGAGATGTCAAGTTTTCTTGGCCAACATACTGATCCAAATCCACATGCTTGGAGTCTTCCAGAATTACAGTTTCTGCCCATTTCTTCTGCTCTACTTCTTTTGCAGTATCTTTAGTATCATACTGGTTCAAATTAAAATGGGATATTGAAGCAGAATGTATTGCTTCTTGTGGCAGAGGAGGCTGGATAGAATCAGATAATCCCCAAACCTCTCTTGGCTGTGGCAGAGGCCTGAGGGGAACTTGTGGGATTCTTTCTGTGTGGCAGGAAAAGGGTTTAAAGTCATGCTTAGGTTCAAATTGAAGCAAAGGAAAACAAGCACCAGATCTGAAAGCTTTTACAACTGGGATAAGTCTAGGTGTCTTCAGAATGGCAGAAGATGTGGACAAAAGGTGATGAGTATTGTGAGCAGAGGCTGAAGACAATGCAGGGATTGGGAAGCTCTGAAATGAGGGAAGAGTAAGTTCTTTATTCTGTGGTGGACCATCTAATTGACACAGGGGAATACTCCCATGCGAAACATCCTGGAAGAGGGGAAAAAAGATCTGTTCTAATTTCAGAATATATTGCAAATTTCTTATTTTATAAATGATATTCAATATCTTTTAAGGAAGGTGGAATGTGAAAATTGCTTAAAAAAAAAAAGTCAAATAACAAACAATGGAACAGGACAAATTTAATGGTATTTTTTACATGCAATACCTGTAAATTTTCATTACTATTTTGATCAGAATGCACAATTCCTTTATGGCCATGTGAGCTGTTCTCCCCAGACTCTCTGGGATACTCGCCCATGGATTCTGGTTTAATGAGAAGTCTCTCCTTCAGATTTCTCTTGGTATCTTCAACATCACCACTCCCTCCTATGGGATTTGATACTTGGCCACCCATCAAATGCGCAGACTGAGACTGCTGTAGAAGTTGACATGTATCTGGGAGGTTAGCAAAAGATGATCCTACTATTTGCATTAGGCTCATGAAGTTGATTTGTTGCAGCTAAAACAAAAATTAAAGAAACTTATAAAATATAAATGAAAGACCCTAAAGAATCAATAATCATCTAAGCATTCCACAACAGACATAATTTTGTCTCAGTATCTTCCAGAGGTATGAAAGCTGAGCAGGAAGTACAGATGGGAAAGATTTAAAAAAGAGAAAAAAAATACTTTTCTATTTTCAAGGAGCTGTCAACTGGGAATTTGACTTGGAGCTATTTGCACAGCAGTCTGCATTTAACCAAGGGATCATAAAGGAGTGATATGATGGAGTAGGTTGAGGATAATTAAAGAACTCCTAAAATGGATGTGTTGTAAACAGGTTTATAGGAAAGAAAAGAGCAAAGTAGAAACAGGTGAAGAGTAAGGAATTCCATCATTTACAAAATCAGCAGATTTCCAAGCAAGGGTTGATTAGGTGAAAGGCAAAGGTATGCATCACTGGCTGCCAAACATTGCCACTCATTAGAGTTACCTGCCGGTGCAAGGGGTTGAGCACTGCACTGTGGGGTTTCCATAGCCACTGGCAGTGCGAGCTCGATCCCCGACCAGGGAGGGATCTACATGGTACAGCAGACTTTTTCTGCCTCACCTGCTGTTCCCCTCAGCAGTGTATTTCAGTCCATCTGCCTGTTCTACTCCCCTGTTCTACTCTCTCTGTCTCTGGTGAATCCTTACCCCCACACCCCCTATGCCTCTGGCCTGTACCCTAGCTCTTGTATGCATAAATAAATAAAATCTTAAAAAAAATACCAGTGGCCAGGTGACATCCCATAATAAAATTGGAATGTCTTAGAATGGAATACAGGATTAATATTTTTAGGGAAATAGGTGTTATCATTGTGCACCAAAGCCTGGAAACCACTAGCATACACACACACACACACACACACACAGGCTTAGTTAGAACATATAATTTATAGCAACAAGAATGAGAAAAATGACTTCCAAATTTGTACCTTAAATTTACAAAGATTTAAAATAGGAAATAATAGTTTTAAGACAATATCTGAAGAATAATGTCCTAGATAATACATATGGTAAGGCAATAGAAGTATGAAGTAAGTTTCCAAGGCTGGTAGTTACAGCTACAGAAATATCATGAGGCTGTAAGAGTCAAGAAAACAAAGTAAACACTGGATACAGAAGTTGAAAAAGGTAATTTTAAGACAATGATTCTTAACCTTTGTGTTAATCAGAATTATCTGAAGAACTTAAGCAAGTAAGTAATACAAAAAACACAGTGTGAGAAATGCTTTTGAAATTTAAGTTGATAGAACAGCTACTACTACTAAGTGGAAAAGGGAAAGAAGGACTTGGGAAGAACAGAAATAAAATCAGTTTCAGTAAGTTCCTGGGATAAGAAAACATGCTGAAAAAGTATTCCAACCAGAGCTATAAGTTCAAACAAAAAAAAATCAGTGCCAAGAATCATCAATATAGAAATCTTATGTTATTCACATACAAAGATACGGAAGTGCATGAAAGCAAATGTAAATTAGTAGTTAAATTTCAGGGACAGTAATGTTTAAGGAATAAAATACAAAAGGGAAACAATTAAAAACTGTTGGCATACACAGAAAAGATAACCAGGCAAGAAAGGATGATGAAAGTCAGCGTAAACAGTAATTGAAAATGCATACCCATTTTAAATCAAGACAAATTTTGTGTCAAGGATAAGAAATATGATGTGGCAGGCTGTGTTAGAAAATAGATTTTGGATACCTTTGAGCAGGAGTCCACTCTTCTGGTTTGCTTATCTCCTACCTGACTTACTGAGCAGCTCTGAATTCCAAAGATGCTCAGTAAACAGACCTCACTACTCTAGATTCTCATCCTAGAGTAATGAGCTTCTGAACAGCAAATGAAGAGAGCCCACAAGGCAGAGAAACATTGTATTTCTAGAAGTTTTTTAACACTTAAAATTTTACATATATCAGGTGTAAATTTACTGTTTATATGGAGGTATTCTCACCTGAACTAACTTAAACATTTCATCTTGGAGCATCTGTCTAACAGAATCAGAAGAATCTGGTAACTGAGCTCTGGGTTCCTTATTCTGGGTCAGCTGAGGCATCGCGGCTGGTGTTTGTGAAGATTTATCTTCAAATGCTGATACCTGTGTACTAGGTGCAAGAAATAAAAAATACATGTTAACAAACAAAAAGATTCCTATAATCTGAAGTTTGGTGCTACTTTTCCCCTACCAATTTAAAGGCTTTCTGATAGATTTTAGGAAATTTAAATCCTAAAGCCTATGTCTCTACCCCTCAGCCACTAGACACATTCATCATCAGCACAGTTTTTCATTTGAATGCCTCATTTAAGGTATTCACTACCAACTCAATCATGCTCCTCTTTTCCCACCGATGTTACTACCCAGAGGAGTTCATATATTTACTTTACATGTCTGGTCCCTCCCTATAAGGCACCTGAGTTTGAGACATGTTTGGGTTAGCTGTATAAACTATGTGATTTGGCTAGAGAAGACTTTTTTTACTAAAGTTAATTATTCAGAAAGAGTTTCAAAATGTTTAATTCTTGGATGGGTACAGCAAGTTCTTAATCACTTTTAAATAGGAAAGAAAGAACAGAATTGGAAATACTTGATTTCCAAAAATATAAGTTTATATGTATCAAGTCCTAACTTAGAAACAAAAATGAAAAATCAAGGTAACATTTTTTTTTAAAAGATTTATTTATTTATGCATACAAGCACTGGGGCACAGGCCAGAGGTGTGGGGGGGTGAGAGGATTCACCACAGAGAGCGGGGAGCAGAACAGGCAGATCAACAGAAGTACACTGCTGAGGGGAGCAGTGGGCACAGCAGGAGAGGTCTGCCGCGCCATGTGGGTCCCCCCGCTGGCCGGCAGCAGGGATTGAACTCGTGCTGCAGTGGCTGCGATTTGCTTCGTACTGCGTTGCTTAACCCACTGCGCCACCAGGGGAGGCCCAAGGTAACATTTTTATAAGTAAAATTATTGTTTTAGATGATTCCTTAAACATTTCAGGTACTTAATTTCTCCTATGCAAATCAATTTCATAAGTTAAGTGAGCAGGCATTATAATATTCAAATAAATTACTGTTCTAAAATAAATATTACATTGCACTTAGAAACAGGTTTACATTCATTCCTTTTCAGCAATAATATTTTCTTTTTATCAGCGAGATTCTGAAACACAGAATATTCTCCTCCACCTTTGTAAAAAAGTTCAAAAGATGACATGAATCTGTTCTATGAGAGGATTAAAGGTATTTTATATATTAGAAATCTGAAAATGAGCAAAAGTTTCAAAATATATCTATTACTATTCTATTTTTAATAAAAGACTGCTCTAAAATACTCTATGTCTTTAAAACACAACTGCTTTAGAGGAAAACCTTTTAATAATAAACTTGGAAATATCTTAAGTGTATCACTATGTTGCTCTTTCAATGTTTACTGTTACTTTCACTTTATTCTCATAATTTTTTGTCAGAACATTTAGCAATTATTCAAAAGGAGCAGTGGGCATCTCTTCATTCTCTTATTTATAAAATATTATATCAAAATGATCAATATATATCAATATATCAAAACAATACAGTAGGCAAAAATTCTCACCTAGAAATTTTTGAACTTGTGTCTACACAAAATGAATGAGGAATGGTGGGATCGGGATCTGAGGCTTCGCTCATACTGTAATTATAGATTAATAATAAATTAGGAAACAAGATATTCTTCGCATTATCTGAAGTTCAGGTAATCTAATGCTCAGCCATCTAAGCCTCTTTACTACTGCTTAGCTCATAATTACAATATGTTTATATCAGTCTCCATAGCAATGAGCAACAGATTCAAACAAAAGCAAAGGATGCCTGGATAGCTCAATATGGATAGCTTATACGACTTAAAATATTGTCAATTGCTTGGCAAAAGTAGTAAGAGATAACAGACTCAAAAAGGAGGAGAAATGAGGTTATTAGCTAGGACCTCAAATTTCACCTATGGAAGAGGCAGTTGGAAGACAGTTTTTATTTGTTGTAGTTTGGACATAATATCTTAATTTTAGAATTATTTTATAATTAATGAGAGACAACATAGAGTTTCTTTCAATACATATTGTTCAATACTCTGTGAATAACAAAAGAATATTTAATGTCACATCTTTACAAGTAATCTACAGTTTTCTATTAACAAAAAGCTAGTGTGATAATGAACTCTGTGGTGTTCCTGAGCAAAGTTTCCTTAAAACTTGCCAACAGAGTATGTGTACATCACAGTCCTATGGACAGTGTACAGTGATCATAAAATAATGAGAGATTATACTACATATCATGATTCATAATGTTTTTTCATTTAATTCAAGAAAAAAGGAATCAGTATGAACTAGTTACAGATTAATTCTATATAGATTAATTTTGAACTAAAGATTAATTCTGACTTACAGATATATTTTACTTTTTTTTAAAAAAGATTTATTTACTTATGCATATAAGAACTGGGGCACAGGGCAGAGATGTCAGGGGGAGAGGGTGAGAAGATCCACCAGAGGCTGAGTGGGGAACAGAACAGACAGACTAAAATACACTGCTGAGGGGAGCAGCAGGTGAAAAAGGAGAGATCTGCTGAGCCATGTGGGTCAGCTCCCTGGTTGGTAATCAACTTCATGCTGCAGTGGCTATGGATAGCTTCAGAGTGCTGCAACTCAACCCTTGCACCACCAGGGAGGCCCAGGTTTTACTTTGTTAAAAGCTAGTAATGAAACAAGATATTTTAGATATCATTTATTTCATACTACCAAGACTTAGAAGTATAACACTTACTAAAAATCACTGTTTCCTGTTGTAAATTCATTTGGAAATAAAACTAAAATTTCAACAGCACCATAAAATATATATTGCAAAGTACAAGAAAAAAAGCCCTTGAAAACATCACTGAGATAAACAAGGCAGTTAAAATCACTTCCATACTGCCCGCTACCTCTTACCCTTTCTGTTGGATTGATTTATCCTCCAAGCATGTCTCCAATGGCTCGTCCCTTGGATAATGAACAACTTCTGCAGATCGCTATTAAAATTAATAGTTTCCAAAAGGTGAAACAAATAGTTACCACTATGTTAGGTATCATGAGCTCCACGCTTAGTGACAACAGTCTAAAAGTAAGTGACCAACCCAACATTAGATGTGTACCCAGTTTTGCTCTGGTCAGATCTTTACACTATGTGAAAACTGTTCTATTGCTCTGAGTCACAAAATATGTTAAAGTACAAATGGTGTCAGTAAAAATAATTTGTAATATATTTACAAATACATTTTTATTTTATATTTTGCAAATATATTTTTACTACTTTTGATGTGAAAAATCTATAAAACCAAGAAATCAAGTCCTTAAAAAAACTTTATATAACAAGTGTGTTCCACCTGGAAATTCAGTATATAAAGCTTTGAGCAAACAAATAATACATAAAATAAGCACATAAAATGAAAATTGCCTTCAGTTTTCCTTGAAGAAATCCATATACTAACAGCTGAACTATATACATCTTGAATAAAAAACACATTTACCAACTCATTAAATTAATTTACTGCCTCAGTTTATGGAATGAAAGTTTTATTGCCTGAAATTATTAGATAATTTACTAATAATAGAATTTCAGTAAAGAAAAATGCTGCTTGCCAGACTAATTTTATAATCCACAGTACACTTTTAAAAAGAGTTAATAGCCTTGTATGATGTACTGGATAAAAAATACAATTGTCATTTAAATACTAGCCAAGAACTGTGGGTCCCAGGAAAATGCACACCTGCCAGCCGGGCTATTAAAAACTAACAGTCACGTGATACCCTTCTGGAACTAAACAGAAAAGAGGGAAGGCTCTGCAAACAAAAGTGAGCAGGAAAACACGGGCCTGAGAAAGCTGCTGGAGGCCCACACCCTCCCTTTTGGAATTGAGTAGAAAAGAGGCAGGGTTCTGCCATCAAGGTGAACTGTGGGCCCCAGGAAAGTGCGGGCCTGCCAACTGGTCTATTGGAAGCCAGCAACCCCAAGGTCTGCTTCTGGAACTAAGTAAAGTCAGAGGGAGGACTCAGCAAACAAAGGTTGAGATGAGCATGTACAGGAAGAGACTGGCAGCATACAGAGACTCAGTGATCTTCAGGGACAGAACCCATCAATCCATCCACACAGCATCACTGTCCTGTGGTCTGGCAGAATAGTGCCAGACTCGGTCTGGCCACCAGTCTTCAATGTCCCAGAAGGAATACCTCAAAGAGATGGCTGCCAGTGCCAGTGACACAGTGGCCCAATGCATAAAAAAATTAGAAAACAAGTAACAGGGAGAAGGAGAAATATAAATAACCAAGCAAGCCCTCTGGGGAAGGATACACCACAAAAAGAAAATCAGCCCCCCAGAACGCAACAACAATGACATGGAAGAACTTCTCTGCCTACCAGATAGAGAATTTAGAATCACCATGATTAAAAAACATAAAGATGAAAATGAACAGAAAGATATGAGAAATATAATTAACTGAAGAATGAAAATGAGTCTTTAAAGAAGGATATAAAGGAAACACAAGATATTAAAAGATTAATGGAGGCGCCAAAGAACTCTGGGAAAAACAACAAAAACAGGATTGATGAAATGGAAGAATCAGACCCCTCGAAGATAAATATAAAAAGAATCAAAAATGAAAAGGAAAGGAAAGTATAAAGGAAAAAGAAACACTCTGAGAGCAATTTGACACCATGAGGTGAGGAGAGAGACAAAGGGAACCAAGAAACTATTCAAGGAGATAATCATCGAGAACTTCTCAAGCACGAAAGAGATGAAAATAGACATACAGGAAGCTAGAAGAACACCAAATTATCACAAGGAAAGGAAAACTACAGCAAGACACATAATAGTAAAGCTCCCAAGAGCCCAAGACAAGGAAAAAATAATGAAGTTGATGATGGGCAAGAAACGGATAACCTATAAAGGAAAACCAATCAGGCTGACATCAGATTTCTCTGAAGAAACACTACAGGCACCAAGAGAATGGAGTGCTATATTCAATAAACTCCACATCAACAAATGCAAACCAAGAATACTTTACCCTGCAAAGCTCTCCTCTCTCTATGAAGGAAAAATAAGGACTTTCTTAGACAAACAGAATCTCCAGAAATGCATTACTACCTCACATCATGCACAAAAATCAACTCAAAATGGATAAAAGAATTGAACATAAGTCTGAAGTTATAGAATATAGGTAAAATACTACATGACATACATCTTAGTAATATCTTTAAAGACTCATTTCCCAAAGCAAAGAAAGTAGGGGAAAATATAAACAGCTGGGATTACAGCAAACTAATAAGCTTCTGTACAGCAAAAGAAATATTAGCCAAAACAAAGGACACCCTCCTGATTAGAGAAAATTTTTGCACCCATACAACAACTGATCACCAAGATCTAAAAAGAGCTCACACAACTCAACAAAACAAAGCAAACGATCCAGTCAAAAAATGGGCAGAAGAGCTAAAAAGGCATTTATCCAAAGAGGAACCAACAAGTATATGAAAAATGTTCAATCACAGAAATGCAAATCAAAACCACAATGAGATACCACCTTATACCAGTGAAAATGACACATAAAAGAAACTAGCAACAACAAATGTTGGTGAGGATATGGAGAAAAAGGAACTTTCCTGCACTCCTGGTGGGAATGCAAACTGGTCCAACCACTATGGAAAGCTGTGTGGAAGTTCCTCAAACTACGATCCAGTAATCCCACTCCTATGAATCTACCTAAAGGACACAAAAACATTAATTCAAAAGGATACCAACACCCTTATGTTTGTTATAGCACTATTTATAATAGGTAGGATATAGGAACAACCCAAATGCCCCAAAATAAATGACTGGATTAAGATATTCAGCAATCAAAAAAGATAAACTCATGCCATTCACAGCAACATGGATAGAGCTAGAAGGGATAATGCTTAATGAAATAAACCAGAAAGAAGAAGAAAAACATCAAATGGTTTCACCTATAGGAGGAATATAGGAAAACTAAATGAGGGAATAGGGAGAAAAATAATTTTTAAAAAAATTGGCAGGCAACAATAAGTCAGAGACATTCTGTGGTGGGGGGGACATCAGAAAAGGGGAGGGAAGAGCACAGGGGACTATGACAATGGTGCACAGTGAACTGGTGAAGGGAATTCTCTGAGGACTACACCTGAGAGGAGAAAGCAGACATTGTACAAAAATGAACAATGATGTAAAATATAAATTAAAAATATTTTAAAATAAAATAAATAAATACTAGCCAAAACTGAGTAATTTTATTCTCTATTACCTGACTTAATTCTTCTAACTGTTGTGGTAAAGCTTGCGTGCAAATGGCAATACTAGGACATTTGAGACTTCCAATCAGTTTGCTGGCTTCTTCTAAAGGGAAACAAGAAGAGAAAAGTGACCATCTGAAAAATAATCTCACTTTTTAGAAATTTCAGGGAATAGTATAAAAAACAAATTAATAGTGGCAGAAGCGTTTTCTATCCTTCCTAAAATATGTACCTTTTAAAAATACCTGGAAACTATTCCCTCTTCAGCAAATTGTTCCCAAATGAATCATGAGAAGTCTCATATTAGTGTGCAAAATTCCATGTAAAGTTTGGAGACTGTTTTAAGGAAAACTGCCCCCAAAATGTTCAAAGATTTGGTTCACAGAAATGAAGAGACCCAATAATAATTACACAAGCAGGCCTAAAGGTCCTGAATTAATTTAACAATTCATAAATATTATATTCCCTAATTTTTGATTATGTAGGTTATGATAACCATACCAACTGATATATATATATAGTTGAATAAATTATACCTGATAATAAAACAACAAACAAGAAGATTCTAAATGAACTGACCTTCATAGTCTCGTAGATCTATACCCATTTCTTCCTGTGTAAGTGTTTCTATTTCTAAAAGATCCTCATCTATATCTATAAATTCTTTGTCAGTATCATCAGTGACAGAAATAATCTCATCATTGGTTTCTTTCATTTCAGGATTTTGTGCTGCAGTTGGCATTCTATTGACAAAAATTGGGCAGCTGAAATTATAACCATTCTTGGAGACAAATAACTTGCATTCAATTGATTCAGTTTATTGAAAAAAGAACACTTAGTTTTCATACACACACACACACACACACACACACACACCAAGTGACATTTTTCTTAAACCATGTCTGGTATATAGCTCAATAAAAGACAGCATATTCTCATTTTTATTTACTCAGAAGAGCAGAATGATTTCAACTTTTCTAAATTTTTCAATTTTCACAAATGAATTTTCCTGCTTAAAGGTTTAAGCCTTGGTGTTTAAGATATTGCTCAAATGTACATATGAAATTTATAGAATTGCTTCATATGTAAAAAAGGAAAAAAGATTTAACTTCCTCTGACAATGGAAATCAATAAAATAAAGGGACATTTCAGGATGAATTAGCTCTTTGCTCAGAACATATGGGCTAGACAAATAGGAAGAAATGAAATTTGCAATAAACTGTCAAAGCATTTCAGAAAGTGCTCACTTCCTGCTTCTCTAGTTCAAAGAACTGTTCACTCCTTTAATTTTGAAGGGTTCAGTTTGTTACTTTAAGCCAAAATACTATCAAATAAGGTATCAATCTGCAACTTACTTCAAGATACTTTGACAAGACTCATTTTCATCATTTCTTTCCTCAGTACCACCTAGAGATGACACTGAAACAAAACAGCCAATATCTATTTTGCTCTCAGTCTTAATATTGGGTGCACTCTGAAACCCAGTGTAATGATTCTTTAGCACCTAAAACAAACAATTTATAGTATTTAGTATTCACTGTTTTACTTTTTATTATCATTTTATAGTAAAATTTTTTACAAAATTTCTTTTTGACTCTTATTTACCAAGTATTTATTGTGATTCTTTTCCTTGATATCTGATGCTGAAACAATTATCAAGTTTTTATTCCACATGGGGAAAAGCAAAACTGACTACCTAAACCGTATACAGAAGGAATCAGCCTTACAAAATGGTGAGGCATATCACCAATATTTTATGCCATGAGAAAACATCAATAACAATGTATAAATGCTTTCATTTCATTCCCTTTTCTACTATAAAAAACATTTACTATTTCAAAATTATATAGCAGGCAAAAATATATATAGTTAAAACAACAATAAGGGGTGTCTCATCTTTTTTTTTAAAGATTTATGCATACAAGAACTGGGGTACAGGACAGAGGTGAGGGCTGTGAAAGGATTCACCAGAAACAGTGGGGAGCAGAACAGGCAGAGTGAGTGAAATTCACTGGTGAGGGGAGCAGCAGGCAAGGCAGGAGAGGTCTGCCACGCCATGTGGGTCAGCTCCCTGGCTAGGGATCAAACTCATACTGCAGTGGCTATGAATGCTTCATAGTGCGGCGCTGAACCCCTTGTGCCACCAGAGAGGCCCCATCTCATGTCTCTTAATTAAAGATTTAGGTATGCATCATCTAGAAACACAAATTTCAGTGCCAGTATCACAATATAAACTATCTATGGGATAACAGAAACAGACATTTTTTAAAAAGGAAAAACCTAAATCCCCGCCCCCCCCAGACACACCTTTCAATAGAATTAAGACACTTTAAAATAGAACAAATTTAGAACTGGAAAGTGTGGAGCAGAGTTGACCAAGATGGTAACCTAGGAGGCTCCAAAGCTCTCCAGGTCCCATATACTCAAAAAGTACAGTGACAAACAGAACAATTATTGCTGAAATAAACCCAAAAACCAGCTGAGCACCTCTTACACAGGTGAATGAGAAAATATCCAAATCAACACAGGTTGAAAAGGCTGAGATACACTCATGCCATAAATTCTACCTCTGGTACAGAGCCTTGTAAGAGAGCAGAGACTCACAAATACCAAATTCTCCCTAAGAAATGAAGGAGGGATGCCAGTTAACATCCAATCTTTGAAAACTTTCAGGAATCAACCCCCAAACTCTCTATCTCTGAAAATAAACAAGGTTGCATCCAGCAACACTCACTAGCATAGTGAAGGACAGTGAACCATAGCAAAGAAAGAAACTGGCTGGTCAGTGAGGCTCATTTGCTGCACAAAACTGCTCTATACAGAACAGGAGAAAAGGCTGTATCTCATGCACACAAGCCATTACAGAAAGTCAAGGAAATGAAGAAAAAGAGGAATATATTCCAAACAAATAAACTATGTATCTAGAAAATAATTTTAATGAAAAGGAGATAAGTGATTTACCTGAGTTTCAAAATAACAATCATGAATGATACTCATTGAGGTTAGGGAAACAATTCATGAGCAAAAAGAATTTTAATAGAGACAAACATTTTAAGAGTACAAAATAGAAATCACAGTGATGAAGAACACAACAGCTGAACTGAAGAGCTCAATATAAATACCAGGTAGAAGACAATTTCAAACAAAAGAAATGACCAGCAAACACTAATCAGAGCAGCAAAAAGGCCAAAGAATGAAAAAAATCAAAATTAGCTTAAAGGACTTATGGGACAACATCAAGTGAATGGAAAGATTTCTAACAGAGGTCCCAGAAGGAAGATTATAGCAACGCACTATGAAGCAAACTGCAGCCACTGCAGCACAAGTTCGATCCCTGCTGCCTGCCAGGGGAAGGGACCCACATGGCAAGGCAGACCTCTCCTGCTGTGCCCACTGCTCCCCTCAGCAGTGTACTTCCATTGATCTGCCTGTCTGCTCCTTGCTCTATCTCTGGTGAATCCGCTCACCCCCCCACACCTCTGGCCTGTACCCCAGTGCTTGTATGCATAAATAAATCTTTAAAAAAAAAAAAAATCACAAGCCAACCTTCTGCTGTCTCCAGGAAATACATTTAAACACAAAAGACAAAACGTAGGCCGAAAGTAAAAGGTTGGAAAACAATCCTACAAACTAATGGACCAAAAAAGAAAGCAGGAACAGCCATACTTATATCAGACAAAATAGACTTCAAATTAAAAAGGGTAAAAAAAAAAAGACAAGGAAGGACACTACATAATGATCAAAGGCACAGTACATCAAGAAGACGTAACACTCATCAATATATATGCACTAAATGAAGGAGCACCAAAATTATCAGACAATACTATCATCTCTAAAACATTAAATACATATATAGTAGAAGACTTCAACGTTCCACTGTCACCAATGGACAGATCAACAAGACAAAAAATAAACAAAGAAACCAGAGCCCTAAATAAAGACCTAGAACTCATGAGCTTAATAGACATACATGGGAATACACCCAAAAAAATCAGAATATACTTTTTACTCAAGTGCACATGGAACATTCTCCAGAATTGACCACATACTGGGTCACAACACCAATATCAACAAATACAGTGGGATCAAAATCATTCCAACTATATTCTCTGACCATAAAGGCATCAAACTAGAAATTAATCATGAAAAGTAGAAACCAACCCATGTTAAGGAGATTGAAACACACTCTACTAGAAGACCAATACATTATGGAGGAAATTTAAAAAATACTTCGAATTGAATGACAATGAAGACACCTCATTCCAGAATGTATGGGATGCAGGGAAGTTTATAGCAATCCAGGCTCACATCAACAAACAAGAAAAATTTCAAAGAAACAATCTAATTGTCCAATTTAATGAATTAGAAAAAGAACAGAAGAATCCAAAAACCACTAGATGAAAGGAAATAATAAAAATTGAAGCAAAAATAAATGAAATAGAAATCAAAAAATCAATCCGTAAAATCAATGAAACCAAAAGTTGGTTCTTTGAAAAAATAAACAAAATAAACCTCTAGTCAGACTAACAAAGGAAAAACAGGAAAAAACACAAATAAAATCACAAATGAAAGAGAGGAAATCACAACAGACCCAGAAGAGATTAAAAGAATAATCAGCTATATGCTAACAAGCTCAACAATTTAGAACAGATGGAAAAGCTTCTGGAATAATATAACCATCCAAAACGAAACAAAGAAGAATTAGAACTCCTAAAGAGGCCGATTACGAGCAGTGAGATTGAAGCAGTAATCAAAGCATTCCCCCAAAACAAAAGCCCAGGACCAGACGGCTTCACAAATGAATTCTACCAAACATTCAGAAACGAACTAGTACCTATCTTACACAAACTCTTTCTAAAAATTGAGGAATAAGGAATATTACTGAATATGTTCTATGAAGCCAACATTACACTAATACCAAAACCAAATAAAGACAACATAAAGATAGAGAACTACAGGCCAATCTCTCTAGTAAACACCAATGCAAAAATCCTCAATAAAATCCTAGCCAACCAACAATGCATCAAAGGGATAAAACATCACGACCAAGTGGGATTTATCCCAGAGGCACAAGGATGGTTCAATATCCGAAAATCAATCAATGTAATCCAACACATCAACAAAAAGAAGGATAAAAACCACATGATCATATCTGTTGATGCAGAGAAGGCATTTGACAAAATTAAACATCTATTCATGATGAAGACTCTTGAAACCCTTGGGATAGAAGGACCACATCGCAACATGATAAAAGCTATATACGACAAACCCACAGCCAATATTATCCTCAATGGTGAAAAATTGAAAGCATTCCCTTTAAGATCAGGAACAAGACAAGGATGCCCACTCTCTCCCCTGCTATTCAATATAATACTGGAAGTCCTATCCAGAGCAATAAGACAGGAAAAAGACATACAAGGCATCCAAATAGGGAAAGATGAAGTAAAGCTATCACTATTTGTAGATGATATGATAATATACTTGTAAAACCCTAAAAGCTCTACAGAAAATCTAATTAAAACAACCAGTTTAGCAAAGTAGCGGGTTACAAGATCAATGCACAAAAGTCAGTAGCCTTCCTATATAAAAACAACCAATCTGAAGAAGAAGAAATCAAGAAAAATATTCCTTTCACAACTGAGGCCAAAAAAATCAAATACTTGGGAATAAACCTAACAAAAGAAACAAAAGACCTATATAGAGAAAATTATAAAACACTATTAAAAGAAATAGAAGACATGAAGAAATGGAAAGATATCCCTTGCTCATGAATAGGAAGAATCAACATTATCAAAATGGCCATCCTTACAAAAGCAATTTACAGATTCAACACATTCCAGTAAAAATCTCAATGACATTCTTCAAAGAAATTGAACAAATATTGATGAAATTCATATGAAGACACAAAAAAACCTCGATTAGCCAAAACTCTCCTGGCTAAGAAAGGGATTGGAGGTATTATATTCCCAGACTTCAAACTTTACTACAAAGCAATAGTAATTAAAACAGCTTGGTACCAGAACAAAGACACATAGACCAATGGAACCATATAGAAAGCTCAAACGTAAAACCACACATATATGGACACCTGATCTTTGACAAAGGAGGAAAGATATGCAATGGAACAAGGACAGCTTATTCAATAAATGGTGCTGGCAAAACTGATCGGCCACATGCAAGAAAATGAAACTAGACCACTACCTTACAAAAATAAACTCAAAATGGATAAAAGATTTGAATGTAAGACCTGAAACCATAAAATATATAGAAGAAAACATAGGTAAAACGCTACAAGACATACATCTCAGTAACGCCTTTGAA
>JAGFMF010011791.1:14467452-14496740 GCA_019455555.1 Galemys pyrenaicus
AAACATAGGTAAAACGCTACAAGACATACATCTCAGTAACGCCTTTGAAGATGCATACCCCAAAGCAATAAAAATGAGAGAGAAGATAAACAGATGGGACTATATCAAGTTAAAAAGCTTCTGTACGGCAAAAGAAACATTAACCAAAACGAAAAGACTCCCCACTGATTGGGAAAAAAATCTTTGCACCCCATACAACTGACAAGGGACTTACCACAAAGATTACAAAGAACTCATAAGACTCAAGAAAATCAAAGCAAATGACCCAATCAACAAATGGGCAGAAGAACTTAAAAGACTCTTTACCAAAGAGGACATACAAATGGCCAACAGGTTATGAAAAAATGCTCAACATCTCTCATAATCAGGGAAATGCAAATTAAAACCACAATGAGATACCACCTTACACTGGTAAGAATGGCATACATCAGAAAAAAACAACAACAATAAATGTTGGCGAGGATGTGGATAAAAACGAACTCTACTACACTGCTGGTGGGAATGCATGTTAATCCAACCACTATGGAAGGCCGTTTGGAGGTTCCTCGGTCTACTAGGAATGGAATTAACATATGATCTGGCAATCTCACTCCTAGGGATCTACCCAAAGGACACAAAAACACTGATCCAAAAGCATACCTGTACCCCATATTTATTTCAGCACTATTTATAATTGGGATGACCTGGAAACAATCCAAATGCCCAAAAGTAGATGACTGGATCAAGAAGATGTGGTACATATACACAATGGAATACTATTCAGCAATCAAAAATGATAAACTAGTGTCATTTATAGAAACATGGATGGAGCTAGAAGGAATTACACTCAGTGAAACAAGTCAGAAGGCAAGAGAAAAATATCGGATGGCTTCACTTTTAGGAGGAATGTGAAAGAACAACTACAACAAAAAATAAAAAAGAAGAAAACAAAAAAACAAGAGAAAGCTAAAGGAAATGGGCAATTACAACCAAAAACAAACTCAAGATCAAAAGGTTAAAGAATGACCAAAGGGAACATGGGGGGAGTGGGGAGGGAGGGGAGGGCAAAGACGGGGAGGAGGGCATAAAAAGCACAAGGGTCTGAGGTGATGGTGCACAGGTGAAATGGTGGTGGGAACCCCTTGGGGATTACAAATGATGTCAAATACAATTAAATAAATCTAATGAGAAAAAACAAAACAAAATGCATCCCAGAACAGATGGTCGGATGAACCCATACAGAGCTCTCCCTGGCACATGAGGCTGATCCTAAACCAGAGATCCTGAAAAGAACAGATTGTTCCTAAGCCAGAAGTAGCACAGAAGAAAAAGATGTGTCAGAAGAAACATCTATTGGTGTAGGATTGAGTATAAAATAAATGGAAATGAAAATGAAAGTAGGAGGAAATAAAAGTGAAAATAACCCATGATGACATGGGTTAAAATCTCAGCACTTTGACGGATCCACAGCCACTGAAGTATGAGTCTGACCCCCAGCCAGGGAGCTGACCCTCATGGTGCAGCAGACCTCTCCTGTCTTGCCCGCTGCTCCCCTCAGCAGTGTATTTCAGTCTGCCTGTTATGTTCCCCACTTTGTCTCTTGTGAATCCTCTCACTCCTCTTCCCCCACACCTCTGGTCTACACCCCAGTTCTTGTATGCATAAATATTCTTTTTATTTAAAAAAAATTAAAGAAACCAACTGAGTAAAAATAAAAATGTAACAGATTATAATTAATATTGCTATTAACTTTTGGTGATTGTGGATTAAAACTATATTAGTTTTAATCTAAAGTGAGAATTCTCAATAAACAATTCAAGTAGTTACCTTAGTAATGGCATTTTTTGACTTATATGTAGCAAAGTAGGGTTGTTCCAAAAGCCACAGTGATGTAAGAATGGCAGCAGTAGAGGTCTTTACACGAATGATAGGACTGTACTCAGAGTTTGACTCAGCAAGACCAGGATCACAGAGCAGTCTTCTATCAGCCCATCTTATCATCCACTCCAGCAGCCTTCTGATGCTGCCAAAATTTTCACTTAGTGCTAGGGGAAGATCTTCTTGAGGGTTAATATCATTGCACTGAATTGCTTTGAAACTACATCTTCTAGTTTTAATGGACTTGGGGGTCCAAAAGATATGGCTTGGCAATTTCTGGATTAAAGGTTTCTCTGAGCTGTCATCTTGTATTCTGTAAATTGACTTCTGTTTCAAACCAAACAATCCTCTTTTCCCTTCATTTTTATTGACTTCATTCAAAGGATTCTCAATAAAAGGTCTGACCCCTGGATTCACTAGCACTGAAGCTGAAAGTAGCTTACTTTCTGATTTTTCAGACTCATATGACTCAGGATGAACAATAAAACAAGATCCAGCTCTAAAGACATTCTGGCCTTTGACTTTGCCCTGACGTCGTTTTAATGTCGTATGTACATCAAACAGAAGAGAATTGAGTTCATTTTCTCTAAGATGTCCAGAAAAACTGGTTAGAAATGGAATGCTAGGTTCCTTGGAACTAAGTAGGTCTCTTTCAAGAACATAACTCAAGAAGAGATCAAGAAATTTAACATATTCATCATCATCCCTTTCAAATTCCCAAATACCTATTACTGGAAGTCCACTTGGTAATAACTTTTCATGATCTTCTTTTTTTTTAGTGTCTTCTCTCTGATTACTTTTCTTTTTTCCATTGGGCTTACAAGATGATGTTATTTCCATATCATCTGAAGCATTTCTACAGCAAAACAAAGTTGAAAAATCAAAGATCATTTAATGACTTAAACAGATCTTAGGATTGATTAAAAAAATATACAAAATATCTCCACTAAGTCTCATATCTTTTGTATTTCAATTGCCTATCTTTCAAATGAAGGAGCTGGACTAAACCACCTTAAGTGTTCACTAGAACATTTAAGAACACTTAGAATTGAACATTCTGAGTCCAAAATATGTGGCACAGTAATATCAAAAGGGAAACTATGCACTATCAGACCAAAAAAGAGGCCTCCCTGGTGGCACAAGGGGTTTAGCACCACAATAAGAAGTATCCACAGCCACTGCAGCATGAGTTCGACCTCCTGCCAGGGAGGTGACCCACATGGCATGGCAGAATTCTCCTGTCCCCCTCAGCAGTGTGTTTCAGTCAATCTGCCTGTTCTGTTCCCCACTCTGTCTCTGGTGAATCCTTTCACTCCCCCATACCTCTAGCCTGTACCCCAGTTCTTGCATGCATAAATAAATAAATCTTAAAAAAAAAGAGACCAAAATGTAGTCACAGAAATTTCAGTATAAAATTTTTTACTGAGGAGAAAAGGTTCTGTGGTAGATCAGAATTTAGGAATACACAGTCAATAAAAATACACACCTTATTTTAAGGTTTCTCTCTTGTGTTTGCCCTCATACCCTCAGCTGTCCATGTAAAATGTGCAACAACAATCAATAAAGATAAACTCATGCCATTGGCAGTGACATGGATGGAGTGGGAAGGGATAATGCTAAGTGAAGTAAGTCAGGAGAAGAAAGATGAATAAAAGATGGTGTCATTAATATTTGGAATACAGAGAAACCAAACTAAGAATCAGGTAAAGAAAAACTCAAAAAAATCACCCCTTGAAAGCTGGCTACAGACCAGAAGCATTCAGAGGAGGGAAGGATGGGAGAGGGATAACAACAAAGAGGGAAGAAAGCACAATGGACTATTGTGGTAAAAAAGGGATGATTTGGTGGTGGGTACCCTAGAGTGGTGATACCTATGGTGAGGATACTAATTTACCATAATTAAAATAAGCTAATAAAAAAATATATGCAAACATGCTCAAGGCTAAAAATCAAATAATGTGTTTTTTAAAAAAATAACAATAATGTACAAGACAAGACTGCCCTCAGGATTATTTATTACACAAAAGTTGGAAACTTTTGCTAAATACTTCCTATTGCTAATAAACCTGTTGGGTAGGCATCCTAGTGACCACTCATAATTACTTTTAAATCTATCTCATT
Source organism: Galemys pyrenaicus (assembly GCA_019455555.1). Classification (NCBI taxonomy): domain Eukaryota; kingdom Metazoa; phylum Chordata; class Mammalia; order Eulipotyphla; family Talpidae; genus Galemys; species Galemys pyrenaicus. The sequence continues at coordinate 14,471,431 of JAGFMF010011791.1, forward strand.
CAACATGTTCCTTAAAGCAGAACATAGATCTTTAGTTTCCTCAAGAGAAATTAAAGGTTCCTGGGCAGAAGTCACTATGTCTCACTGTATTAAAAAGGTACAATTAGCCTCCGGATATTCCTGTGCTAAAACTGAAGTTGTTTGGCAGAACAAGAGTATCATTTATATTATGGTTAAATATGATTTAAGCAGATGTTTGAAGTAGAAGGTATTACTTCACTTAAGCACAGTTATGACTGATTATATAGTCTTTCAGTTATGAGAAGGACTGCAACTGCAGTACAGATAGTGAAACTACACAGAAATAATTCCTGCTTAGACAGAGCCTTAGATTTATTTATTTTTTTTTTAAAGATTTATTTATTTATGCATACAAGCACTGGGGTACAGGCCAGAGGTGTGGGAGGGTGAGAGGATTCACCACAGAGAGTGGGGAGCAGAACAGGCAGATCAACGGAAGTACACTGCTGAGGGGAGCAGCGGGCACAGCAGGAGAGGTCTACTGCGCCATGTGGGTCCCCTCCCTGGCGGGCAGCAGGGATCGAACTCGTGCTGCAGTAACTGCGGTTTGCTTCATAGTGCGTTGCTTAACCCACTGCGCCACCAGGGATGCCCCAGAGCCTTAGATTTAAATAAGTAATAATTTCTCAACAACCTATGGATAAGCTTCAAATTTGAATGTGTAATTTCGTCCCTGGAAGCCCTTCAAAATAACATAGCTACCACAAGAATCCTAAACCATTTAAATGAAGTAAAAATCGTTCAATGAACGCTAGAATTTTACCTACTCATTTGATTACTTTCAGGTGCAAAAATTATTTCATATATGATAATACTGAAAATAGATTGTTCAAATGTAATTTCATTTTTATACTCCTAACATTCTTGTGAAGAGGGTGGTTAGCACTTATCCATAATGTTAATAACACAATCAGCTCATCAGTTGCACAATACAATGAAAATTTATTTCCCCAAAAGTATTAAATACTTTCTATTAGAATATCTCAACTGTACCTTTGATAGAAATGTATTCTACATTTTTCTTCAGATGACAAAGCTTCAGAGAAGGTATCTGCTGTATCTACATCACTGTAAGCCAGAGAACTCCCCAGTTCTGTGAGTGTGCTCCTGCTCAAACTAGTCCCTAGTGAAAACCTGTCAAAACCTGGAACCTCAGCTGGTTTTTCTTCTTCAACAGGCTCCCATATATTCATCTCAAAAGAGCCTATATTTCTCTGTACACGTTTTAGGGCTTTGACCCTCACTTTGTAGAGTGTATGAATGATCACAGACATCATTTCTTCATTTTGGGGACCTAAGAAGAAAAGAACAAAAAGCTTTATAATTCATTAAAATATCTCAAGTCAATACAAAGAAAACCCGATTCTGATCCTTCCTGAGGATACAAAATCTAGTTATCAACCAAGGTTTATCTCCACATTTTTCATATTGTGCTTTCTTTATACTGTTAAAAAAAAGGGGGGGATGGTCCATGTCATAAAGAAAAACTGCAGAAGCAAGAGAAGTTCCATTAAAAAACAATGAAAGAAACAGAACCTAAACTCAAAAATGTGTATTCTGGAAAATGGAAAATTAAGAAGTCATTTAATAATTTAAAAATTAGGACAGGGCCTCCCTGGTGGCGCAGTGGGTTAAGCAACACACTATGAAGCAAACCGCAGTTACTGCAGCACAAGTTCGATCCCTGCGGCCGGCCAGGGAGGGGACCCACATGGTGCAGCAGACCTCTCCTGCTGTGCCCGCTGCTCCCCTCAGCAGTGTACTTTGTTGATCTGCCTGTTCTGCTCCCCGTTCTCTGTGGTGAATCCTCTCACCCCCCCACACCTCTGGCCTGTACCCCAGTGCTTGTATGCATAAATAAATAAATCTTTAAAAAAAAAATTAGGACATAAAAGCAATCAAACAAAACAAACATGAACCCTTGGATTCCGACAACACAATGGTGGTTACCAGAGGGAAGTAGGTAGAAGTGAATAACTTATAATGACTAGACATTTGATGGTGAGTCTGATGTGAGGTATACAGTCACTAAGATGAGAAACTCCACACCGGAAACCTATGATGTGTTGTAAATTGTTACCTCAATAAAAAGAAACATATTTAAAAACTCAGGATAATTTTTAAAAAAGACTAATAAATTAAATTTTCTACTTCTAGGATAGTGACTGACAAAACATAAATATAATTTTAGCTACAGAAATGTAAATACCTTAGTGACTTCAAGTAATGGGAGTCAAAAGTAGGGTTAAGTCTTTCAAGGTTATCTATTTCAGCATTATTAATAGATAAACTGGCTATTTTAGAGAATATCAATACGTATTTAGAAACATTTTAATCACAATTACATTATCTTAGTATTAATGTAACAATGTGCAATTATGACCTCATAAGTAGATGTAAAAACTAAGTATATATAGTTTTAAAAAGTAATTTGAATTCTTTAAAATTTCCACAACATTGTGAATGCACAAAATACTTTGAACCTGTACACTTAAAACTGATAAAATTAAAAATTTTATATATAATATACTCACATGTAAGAACTTTATATTGTCAACTTTAACATAATAAAAATAAATTTACACAATAAAAAGTGAATGTATAGGATAAGAAGTATAAATCACCATAAAAGAGGAATAATACTACCTTTTAATAAACTGACTGCATTATACAAAGTACTATTTGTTCATTTTATATATCTTATCTTATTTAACCCTCTTTCAATACACATTCATATAGAAAAGATTAATAGTCATTTTACAAATAAGGAAATAAGTCTCAGAGAGACTAAACAACTTGCCTATCTATGACCACTTAGTTACTAACTCAGAATCATGACACAAAGTTAGTTCTGTATGGTTTCAAATCAACAGATTAGTGCTTCTATGTCCAAAGAAGAGCAGAAATGCACAGAAACATAAACACTAGAAAGCAAATGCCTCAAAACTAATTGAGAACCATCCATAATTTATCAGATACCTAAAAATTGACATGACTGTAGAACTGAGGCTCCTAGGAAAGGGATATGGAAGATGGAGGGAAGGAGGCCCAATGGTCTATGGTGAAGAACCATGGGTGCTTCTCTCTGGTGGTGGGTGTGATATGGCCACATGCACATGAAGGGGTGTGATTCTATTTCCCTCAACCAGATATAATAAGCCAATGTTACATCAATTAAAAAAAATTAAATAAGATAGTATACCTTTCACAACACAGTGTCTGAGTCTCTGATGGAGAGAGTGATATTTTTCTCTTAGTGGAACCCGTATATCCTCAGGATTAGGAAATGCTTTCACAAAAATTTCTGCCACCTTCAGAAAAGTTAAACAATTTCTATGATCAACATCATTCTTAATTAAAACAAAAATCCTTTAAAGTCTGATTCTGACTTACCTTATTCCACCTATTACCTTTCTGACTGGTGGGAGTTCTCCAATAAGGCTCAAAATCAGATCCTGAATAAGTTCTTCAATATTAGAAAAACGAGAGAAGGGTAGCATTCTATAAGCCCATTCTAATGCACTGAGACAGTGCTCAACCGCACAAGAATCAAATTCCACTTCAGTGTCCTAAATGGAGATTAAAAAAATCATCTAGATGGATATACCAGAGTAAACTCAGAGAAAGTTCTGTTACAAACAATACAATCTTCTATTAGGTAATACTTTTCCCAGTAAGGCTTATTCATTTTTCTCATTCTTATACCTTTTTTCCCTCCACATTTTCTCTTGCTTTTTGATATTGCCTGCAACTATAGGATAACTTATCACGGATATGCAGCATCCAACACAAAGCACAAAGTTCTCTGAAGCAACCTAAATGAAGAAAACAAGTATGAAAGAAAATCATATGAATATGTACATTAATAGTATCACTTTAACCTCTACTGGGTGTTTTTTTTTAAAGATTTATTTATGCATACAAGAGCTGGGGTGCAGGCCAGAGATGCAGGGGGTGAGAACATTCACCAGAGATAAAGTAGGGAGCCAAACAGACAGACTGATTGAAATACACTTCTAAGGGAAGCAGAGGGTGAGACAAGAGAGGTCAGCTGTGCTATGTGGGTCACTCCCCTGGCCAGGGATTGAACTCGAGCTGTGGATAGCTTCACAGTACTGTGACTTAATCTCTTGTACCACCAGGGAGGCCCCACTGGGTGTTTTTAAAATAAATCTATTGTTGATTATAAAAAAATATTCATTATAAACACCATCGATAAAAGTCATGCATATACTTCCAGAATTTTTATATATATTATTCTAAATTATTTTATGCATGTTAGTTACACAAAAATATGAAAACTTTTTTTTTAAGATTTATTTATTTATGCATACAAAAGCAAGGATATAGGCCAGAGGTGGGGGTGGTGAGAAGATCCACCAGAGACAAAATGGGAAGCGGAACAGGCAGACTGACTCAAACATACTGCTGAGGGGAGCAGCGGTACTATGAGGGTCTCCTCCCTGGCCAGGGGCAGTGATCGAACTCATGCTACAGAGGCTGTGGTTTGCTTCATAGTGCGTTGCTTAACCCACTGAGCCGACAGGGAGGTCCAAAAATATTGAAAACATTTTTATAGAATAAATAACTTACTCTCTTTACTAGTAGTTCACTTGCTTTAATAAAATGTGACCAATCTATATATACACAATAGAAATCTATACAGCAATCAAAAAAATAAATTAGAGCCATTCACAGAAACATGGATGAAGCTTGAAGGGATTATGCACAGTGAAATAAGTCAGAAGGAAGAAGAAAAATACCGATGGTCTCACTTATGAGAGGAATACAGGGGATAAAGAAAAAAATAACAACAACAAAACAAAACAAAAATAAACAGCCAACTACAAATCAGAGACATTCTGCAGGGAAAGGGGAGGGATAGAGAACAAGGCAGGGACAGTAATAGCACAAGGGACTATGGTGATGGTGCACAGGTGAACTGGTGATGGAAATTCTATAGGGACTATACCTAGAAAAGAAAGCAAACATTGTAAGAAAATTAATTATTTTTTAAAAAAAACATTATAAAGCCAGGAAGTACGGTTTGGCGTTTTAGTAACTGAGGTGGAAAGTCAGTCTTCTACAAAACCTATCTGTGAGGGATAAGAATGGGGGTGGGTGGGGTAAAGTATGGTGCAGGGCATAGCTGGTGGAACTGATACATGCCTAAGAGGGGCTATCAACATCACCTGGCATTTTCAAACCATTCTCCACCCTCATAATATCAGATTTCTGAAAGGCTCTCTTAAGGAAGCATGGCTCAATTTTTTTTTTCCCCGAGAAAGACACCATTACTGTAGGGTATATTCACTGTCCATATTTTATAGGCATGATGGGATAGAGAACTAAGACCAAGAATCTGAAAGAGTGGCCTAGGGATTAAAATCTCAGCACTAACACTGTATCGGCTGAAGTGGCCCAAGTTTTATCCCAGCCAGGGAGCTGACCCACATGGCACAGCAGACCTCTCCTGTCTTGCCTGCTGCTCCCTGAGCAGTGTTTATCAGTCAATCCACATGTTTTGTTCCTCACTGTCTCTTGTGAATCCTCTCCCCCCCATACCTCTTGCCTACAACCCAGTTCTTCTACACACACACCCACACAAAAAAAATCTGAAAGAAGTGCAGCAATATATTAGGCAGCTGGTCATCTTCTAAAAAGGTGACCTTATCCATGTTTTTTAAATTTTGCATATAGTATATTACCAATTATTATTCTATAAAAAATCAATTCAGTGGGACTTACCCATTTTTTAAAAATAGAATACTACAGAAAATATCAAGAATGTACTGAATAAAGTAAGAATAAGAATAGTTCAATAAACTTGCATTCCAATTTTATCAGGATATATATGTCCTTTTGTAACAGGGTGGTCTCAGGAAAAGGGGAAGTTCCAAAATCCTGGTTCCGCCCTAAGTGGGTGGAGCTGAGGAGAAAAAGAAGATTTCTGCAGAGAAGAGAGAAGGAAGAAAAGAAGATGGGGAGCAGCAAGGAGACCTGGAGGAGGCACGTGGAGCAGAGGGACATGTAAAGAAACTGTGCTTGCTTTTTGGTCTTGGACTGGTTGGAACAGATGTGGGTGAGAGACCCTTGGGGAAGTTAACAATGGCAGCTGTCATCTTAATTTTAATTTTGCTCTTTTCCTCCAAGATTTGTCTGACTCTTTCTGACCCTTTTCTATAAATCTCTACTAAAAGGTCCTTTAGATGTGTTGCAGGATTTTGGGCCTTGCTTTGGGCCAATCCTATTTGGCTAAACTTTTACCCTCAAGGTGATGGGTAACTTTAGATGCTTAACTTAGTAACTATATTCTTTGTTCTTTCTTTATTGTACCCTAATTATATTCCTTTCCATTAAAAGTTTTATGTTTGTCTTAATGCGGCAGATGGCAGAACCCATTCAGAGAGGGCAGACTTGGGGGTTCTGGGGTACTCCTCTCCCTGCCCTGTAACACTTTCTTGATGTAAAATCTGCATTTTAAGTCCTAGTCAAATTGTTTGACTACCAAAAGAAGCAATTACTTAAAACTAAAATAAAAGGGGAAATTCAACTGGACAAATTATTTGGTTTCCTAAATAAACTGCATGAAACATCTATAGATTAAGGGTCTTACAAAAGAAAAATACCAGGTGGTTCCTCCCTAGGAGGAATATAAGGGAACCAAATAAGGATCACGGAAAGGAATAAGAACAATAATAATAGTAACAATAAAGACACAAAAACCAAAAGTGAAAAGACAAGGACAAATTGGGGACACTTGGTGGGGAGGGAAGAGTGGGGAGGGTTGAGGGCAGATGGGAGCACGGGGGACTGAGGTGAGGGTGCACTGGTGAGATGGTGATGGGGACTACATGGGGATTACAATTGATGTCAATATCTAAAAATAAAAAAGTTAATAAAAAAAGATTAAGGGTCTTATATATCAACTAAAATGCAAGGTGTGGAATGCTTTGTTTAAATCTAGATTTGAAACAATTGTAAAAAGCTGTTTCTCAGATAATCAAGATAATTCAGACAGAATAGATAACACAGGATAGTAGAGAATATGGTAATTTTATCAGGTATAATAGAACTGTGGTTATAGAAAATCCCATATCTCTTAACTATATATACTGAATTACTTAATGGTGAAATCACAGGATTTCAAACCTGCTTTCATAAGCTGACAATTGTTGCAGATGGGTAACAGTTACTTGAGAATTTGTGCTATTTACTCTACCTTTGTTTAAATTTTTATAGTAAAAAGCTTCAAAAAAGTTTAAAAATTACTATTTTAGATAACAAATGAATAAAAGAAACTTTTCAAGCTAGTTAATCACCTGTATCAATCAAGTGACCACATCTAGCAAGAGAGTAATTAAATATTTGACCTCAATTAGGGTCAAAGTGAAAATACATATTCAAATCTTCATTTAAATCATTTCAAAGGACTATGTTCTATTTATAAACAAAATCTTTTAAATGAGCTTCTTTCAAATGGAGCTCATTGCTGACAGATCCGGATTTTCAGGACAGAAACTAGAACTGCAGATATATTTCCAGGTGACACATGCTTAGCTTTTCATTAGGCCAATGAAAAGTTTATGAAAATCTCTTCTCACATTGCTGAGAAAAGCAACAGAAAAGTATTTAAATGCCAAAAGAGTTTTGAAAGCCTGAAGCAAAGAATATGAGTTAGATTGGAACATTTAAATCAAAGTCTGGAGATGAAACTAGGAGTGACTATGATAAGAATTAAGATAAAGCAAAAGAGAATAGGGATGATATAGAAAATGTTTGTTCCTTTTAAATTTCTCATGCAGATAACTGGACACAGACAATGAACAGGCAATAAATTTGAAAGAGAAAATAAATGTTCAACATAAGTAGTCAAAATAAAGACATGTTATTTATATAAAATAATAAATATATAATAATAAAACCATTATTTTTTACTCATTAATCTGGGAAGTTGTAAAATCTGGCAAACTGTTTTGAGACATATAAAATAGGCATATCCATAGACTCAGCAGTTCTACTTCTGAGGATCTATCTTAAGGAAATATGTCAAAACAGCAAAAAGAAATGGATATGCCTGAAGCAATTCAAAAATACAACAGAAGTAAATTACAATATATACATTAATAGAAGAAAGTCACTAAAATTAACAGATATGAAAGTTTACAAAATTGAAAAAAGCATAATTGGACACATTAAGTCAAAAAAGGTGAAAACAAGATTGATGAGTCAACAGTCAAAGGTTCAAGGTCTATCCACTTAAGTTACTGGTAATGTATCCTAAGAGCAATTACCAGCGAGGCATTGTTAAGTACTAAAATTTCAAATTTAAATAATGAAATAATGAGTGTAATAACTGTCACACTTGTCATATAATACCACACACAAAATACACAATAAGTACAAATTAAAATATTAAAGAACATACTATATTTGAAGAGTGACAATATGTAAAATATATCATTATCCATATTTAGACAAATTTCTAAATAAGCAGTTCATTTTCAACAAACCTATTGCTTTAATGGAAACTTCATCAAGCTTGTGGTCTCCAGTTGTTCCAGGTCTAAAGAATGCTATACCCCCTTTACAATAATTAAGTAATGACTGAGGGAAAGGACTCAGTGAAGGAAGAGACCCTTTCATTCGAATCTGAAAATGAAGAATGATAAAATATGTTCATTGTCAGTCATATAAATCAATTTTCAATACGATAGGCAAGATAAAACATACAGAATGGAAAACACAGCATAATTCCAAAACTATATAAGTACCCCTAAATTAGTTTACAAATTTAACTCAAGAAATTAAGTTTAGGTTAAAAAATAGGGGGAAAAAAACCGAATTTATACTTGTCCCTTTTTCCACAAGCAAAATAAAGAAATTTGGGTATACAACTCTCATCCAAAAATAAAACTCTGCGTGGTATTTGAAAATTTACTGATTCATCTCATTACCACTGCAAGTGAAATAAACTGACATATGTGTCACAAGATATGCTGCTATAGGGAAATATAAAACTCCACTTATGAAGGATTTATTTCTAAGAAAATTTGAGCCGATTCTACCTCAGTTAGTACAGATTATCAGCTGACAAGATATAAAAGGAAAGAGGATGAAGTTACATGAAAAAGTAATCAAACAAATTCAGAAAACAGGACTGTAGAATTACCCAGTTTAGGGATGGCCCCTTTGTGCTTATCCTACTTGGAGTTATTTGAACTTCTTGGGTATGGAGATTAATGTGTGGTTTTTTTGTTTTTAATTAAATTTGAGACACTTTTGGCTATTATTGTTGTGAACTTTCTGTCCTGTTCTCTTCTCTTCCCGGGAGTCTGATCTGAATATCTTGATATGCTTGGTAGTATCCCACAAGTCACTGCAGCCAGCTCTTTTCATTTTTCTTCATTCTTCCTGTTACTGAGACTGTATAATTTCAACTGACTTATCTTCAGGTTTGCTAATTTTCCTGTCTTTCAGATCTGCTGTTGAATCCCCATTGTGAAATTTTCATGTCAGTTATTATATTTTGAACTCCAGAATTTGTTTTTTTATAATTTCTCTTCATTAATAATTCTCTATTTGGTGAGAGATGATACATTATTCTCATACATTCCTTTAGTTCTTTCCATTTGGTTTCCTTTAGTTCTTTAAACATACTTAAATAGATGATGAAAAGGCTTTTTCTAGTAGGACTAACAGCTGAGCTTCCTCAAGGACAATCTATTGGTAGTTTTCAACTGTGTATAGGTCATACTTTCACGTTATTGAGAAAGTAAATGTTCTCTGGATGGCTGCAAGCCTTTGGTTCATTTCCAGAGCTCTGAAAAGTTGATCCTCACAATTTTTGTCAATATTCTCACTGTTTTTGAGAGAAACAATGTTTTAGAGTTCCTTATGCTACCATTTTCAATAAGTTTTCAATTGTTTGAATTGTTAATGTGTATGTACTACTGTTTTAACTTAAAATTAGACGAAAAAACAGACATGTCTTAAAGTTATTGCATCCTACATGCAATATGATATTACCAATGGGACCATCAAGGCTTGACCATCAGGTTAAGAAGTTACTTCCCCCTGCCTGATAGTCATTTGTATTTTGACAAAGGACAAATGTAGGAAATAAAAGAATAATTTTTGTTTTCAGGGATAAAGACCTTACAATTTTGGTAACAAGAAAAAAGTACTCCACAATGTCACCAGATTAAAAAATACTAAGTTACTATAACCAAATTTTGAATTAAATTACATGCCAAATAAGGACAAATGAAAGAGGTAAAACACAGCAACATAAGGAATCACTTGTATACTGGATATACTTACATAAGTATGAAACTTCACACCTTTGGCATCTGTTCCAAGATCAAAAAATTTGTTGACCAACAATAAAACTGAGATTAGAGGGGATTTATGAGTCACTTGCTGAGAGCATAGGTTGCCTTAGGTCTAACAGGGCACTAGATAAGTTGAGAGGGGTAATGACTACATGCACAAAGGTTCTAGGCCACAGCATATACCTCCAAAAGTTCTATTAACCTCAATGTTTGAGAAACGTGGGATTTTCTCAGCCTCAAAAATGGTATAGATAGTCTGTAAAACTGTTTGGCAGTTCCTCCAAAAAGTTAAACAGGGTTACCATATGACCCCAATAGTTCCACTCTTAGGGAATGAAAAACATTTCCACATAAAAACATGCATATGAATCTTCATTGCAACATTATTTATAACAGCCAAAAAGGAGAAATAATCCAAACTTTAATACAAATGTCCATCAATGGATGAATGGACAAACAAAATGTTACCTATCCATACAATGGAATATCATTTAGCTATAAAAAGGAATAAAGTACCGACTGGTACTACAAAATAAATGAACCTAAAAACATTATGCTAAATAAAAGAAACCAGTCAGAAAAAGTCACATATTATATGATTTCAGTTATATAAAATATACACAATAGGTAGATTAATGGTTGTCAGAGGTGGGGAGAAGAGGAAAGAGGAAGTGACCATTTCTTTCTAGAGTAATGAAAATGTTCTGGAATAGAAGATGATGCTTCCAAAACTTCCTAAATATGTACTTTAAAAAAAAAAATCCAATGACCTGTGCACTTTAAAAGGGTGAACTTTATGCTATATGAATTATATAGCAATAAAAAATGGTGATTATAGGGTAAAATAAAATTTTGTACTATGTAGTTTTTTACTGCTACCTTACCATATTACTACAAATTTAGTGGCTAAAAACAACATCCATGTAAGATCTCATAGTTTCTCATAGTCTGGACATAATAGGGTGGCTGGTTCTCACAAAGTCAAAGTACAAGCAGGACTGCATTCCATTTCAAAGTTCTAGGGAAAATATATTTCCAGATCAATCAAGTTGTTGGTAGAACTTCATTCCATGTGGTTATAAGACTAAGGTCACCCCATTTCCTTGATGGCTAAACTAGGGCACATTCTCAGTTTCTAGAAGTTGCATTTTCACACCTCTTCAAAACCAGCAAGGATGAGCTGAGTACTCATTCTCCCCTTCTGCCTTATTTCTATGTTCCCTTTCTATTATATTTCATTGACAGACTCTTGTGTGTCTCTTTCCTGCTTTTAAGGGTTTGTGTAATTACACTGGATCCACCAAGTTAAATCAGGATAATGTCCCTACTTTTTTTTTTTAAAAGATTTATTTATGCATACAAGAGCTGGGGTACAGGCCAGAGTCCAGGGAGGTGAGAGGATTCACCAGAGACAGAACCGGGAGCAGAACAGACAGACTGACTGAAACACACTGCTGAGGGGAGCAGTGGGTGAGGCAGGAAAGGTCTGCTGCGCCATGTGAGTCCCCTCCCCGGCTGGAGGCAGGGATCAAACTCGTGTTGCAGTGGCTGTGGTTTGCTTCATAGTGTGTTGCTTAACCCACTATGCCACCAGGGAGGCCTAATCTCCCTACTTTAAGGTCAGCTGGACAGTAATCTTAATTCTATTTGCAAAGTCCCACCAGGTCAAATTAAAGCAATATTCAGATTAATGTTTGAATAACCAGGATGCAGGAATCTTCTAAGCATCTTTAGAATTCTGCTTACCAATTTACTCTATGCTTTAATTACTTGTAAATTTTTTTTTACAAAGAGGAGTGCCTTCATTTGCATTACTAATTTTAAGAGGATTAAAATTAGCAGGCATTACATGCTAAATGACCTAGTTAAAACTAGATTAAGATTATAGTAATTGGTAAAAACCTTTAATGCAAATATAATGCCCAACTTTAAGTAAATGATTTTTTCTTTAAGTTTTCTATAATAAACAATTCTTTTTTGTTGAAAATCACAAGCAAGCACTTATTAGATGAACACCTATCAACAGGCTGAAGATTTTGAAACAGAGTATCAGTTAGTAGAAATGGATTCATATGGGGAGTAACATAATGTTGACTTATTTCATTGCATTTTGATGGAATATCTCCCACAGAAAATTACCCTCCATTTAGTCATTATCAAACTAAACATTATGTAAAAAAAATCATTAAGTTGTTATGTACAGAAAATGACTGAGGGCCTCCCCTGGTGGCGCAGTGGGTTAAGCAACGCACTATGAAGCAAATCGCAGCCACTGCAGCATGAGTTCGATCCCTGCTGCGGGCCAGGGCGGGGACCACATGGTGTGGCAGACCTCTCCTGCTGTGCCCGCTGCTCCCCTCAGCAGTGTACTTCTGTTGATCTGCCTGTTCTGCTCCCCGCTCTCTGTGGTGAATCCTCTCACCCCCCTACACCTCTGGCCTGTACCCCAGTGCTTGTATGCATAAATAAATAAATCTTTAAAAAAAAAAAAAAAAGAAAAAGAAAATGACTGAAATGGGACTCATTGAAATGAGGCAAAGTTGAAGAGTTACTTAAATGAAAGTCAGGTTATCTTTGGAAGTAGCTCCAGCCTGAATGCCTTCACTTCACTGCTCAACCTTATTTTTTTTTTATAATTTATTTTTTCTTTATTTATATATATTTGACATCAATTGTGGTCCCTATGGAATTTCCACCACCATTTTACCAGTGCACCTCAGTCCCTTGTGCTCTTCCTGCCCTCATCCCAGTCCTTCTCACTGCACCCCAGTCCCCCAAAAGGTGCCTCTAACCTGTCATTGTCTTTTTGTTTTTGTTGTGTTGTAATTTTTTTTAATTGTTATTGTTCTTTTCCTTGATCCCTTATTTGGTTCCCTTATAGTCCTTCTAAAAGTGAAACCATTGATATTTTTCTTTTTCCTTCTGACTTATTTCACTGAATATAATCCCTTCTAGCTCCATCCATGTTGCTGTGAATAGCATTAGTTTATCTTTGATTGTTGAATAGTATTCCACTGTGTATAACATCTTCTTAATCCAGTCATCTGTTTTTGGACATTTGGGTTGTTTTTAGGTCTTACCAATTACAAATAGTGTTGTGATAAACACAGGGCTATGGGTATTCTTTTGAATTAGTGTTTTTGTGTCCTTTGGGTAGATCCCCAGGAGTGGAATTGCTGGGTCATATTATACCTTCATTTTTAGTAGTCTGAGGAACCTCCATACAGCTTTCCACAGTGGTTGGTTTAATGTGCATTCCCACCAGCAGTGTAGTAGAGTTCCTTTTTCTCCACATCCTTGCCAATATTTGTTGCTGTTGTCTTTTTCTTAATATGTGCCATTCTTACCTGTGTAAGGTGACATCTCATTGTGGTTTTAATTTGCACTTCGCTGATTAAGAGGAATGTTGAACATTTTCTCATGTGCCTGTTAGCCATTTGCATTTCCTCTTTGGAGAAGTGTCTTAAGTTCTTCTGCCCATTTTTTGACTGAATTGTTTAACTTTGTTTTTCTTGAGTCTTGTGAGTTCCTTGTATATCTTTGTGATCAAACCCTTGTCTGTTGTGTGGAGTGCAAATATTTTTTCCTAATCAGTGGGGTGTCTCTGTTTTGGTTAATATTTCTTTTGCTGTAGTAAACAATTTTTTAAATGAAGTTCCCTACAACAAACATTTAGGCTCAAGGTTACATGTCTATAGATCCTGATGTTTCAATAGAAAATTCTACCTTTCTTGGTAAACATACATTTTTAAACACTGGTATGACAAAAGTAAAATAAATATAGTCTTACTTTAATTTTTATGGTAGCTGTATCCAAATTCACAATTCTTTTCTTAAAAGTGTTAATTTTCATAAGTCGGAAGGAAAAAGAAAAATACCAGATGGTCTCACTTATAGGAGGATTATAGGAGACCAAGGGGAAAAAAATAACAAAACAACAACAAAACAAAAACTGACAACTACAAATCAGTCTGATCTGCAAGGAAGAGGGAGGGAGTAGGATCAAGGCTGGGACAGGAATAGCACAAGGGACTATGGTGATGGTACATGGATAAACTGATGGTGGAGACTCTACAGGGACTATACCTAGAAAAGCAAACATTGTAAAAAAATTTTTTAAAAAAAATGATTAATTTTCAAATCACCTTGATAAACAACTTTTAAAAATATAAAGACTCCTACTAAAAAGTTATAGAATCTTATTTTAAATATAGCTTTAATCAAGGGTCAAGTTAAAGGTCTTTGGGGCTAGAAATACTTCCAAGTGTCACTTGGAAAGAGAAAATTAGACACTAGTCCTATCAAGGACCTTGATAAGGGACATAGAACAAATGTCCTATCTGGGTGCAAATCAGATAAGGAAGCAGCTAAAGCTCCACTGAAGTCAACATTTAAGGAGATGACAGTCTCAGAATCAAACTCAATTGCACATTTCAAATGATAGAAAGGGGGAGACTATGATTTGTGTACTGAAAGAAAACATAGCAAAGAACTACCTCTAACATTCTTTGCTTTGCCCCATACCCCATAGAACACAGATAATATCAGGGAGAAGTCAGGGAAAGTCCCAATTTTATATCTTCAATGATTATAAAGGAAAAAAGCAACTGAAATCAAATGGAATTAACAGACAAGATTACACTAACAATTGCCAGACAGAATGGGACTAACATAATGACTCAATTTGGAGTCTTGATCTTTCAGTAGAAAGAATTTGGCCTGTTCAGAATGCTTATTGTAAATAAATCTTCAGTTTATGGACTTAGGAAAAATGCCATCAACTGTAAAATATTAATAAATATTAGCATATTATACTGTTTAACATAGCACATAAGTGGCTGAGACATTCCATACCTTCTGCATGACTTTTCTTGCCCATCTCAACTTCAAGATGTACCACTGTGCTACAGGAAAAGAACACCGAGCTGCCCGGAAAAGCAAGAGGATACGTTGAACAATTCCAGATACTTTCTGGCGATTATCTTTTTCAGCTTGTAAAAGAAGATCATCACCATTTTCCTGATAAAAATAAAACAATCGATTTTAGTAGCTAGTAATATGGAAATTTTAAAGGTTAAAGTGAAAAATAAGGATTGTAATATTCAGTAATACTACAGTAATACTTAGTAGTATTCAGTGCTTCACATAGTGAAATGTTCCTTGAGATTTATAGGAAATTTTGGTCTTAAGAGACTTCAACTATGGTTATTTCTAGAGTCAAGAAGCTCTCCCTTCATACATTATCAAGGGTTAAACCAACCCAAATCCCTAGTCTTCCCCACAACACTTAAAGCCTACTCTTGTTTACATTGGTGCAATATTATAGAGAGTGTTCCTTTCAGGAATGCCCTTTCCCTATTTCTACCTGGAAAAATCTTACTTATTTTTCACTATAGTCTCCTCAATAAATCCCTCCCACTCCGTTCTACTATAACCCCTAGCTTTTACCATGTTTCCTACTATACTGAGAATTACTCAAGAGCAAAGTCCTTACCATTTGTCTTTGTATTATTATAGTGTATAGAAAAAGTCCAAAGTAATAGGACTCAATAAATGTGAATAAACACTATTCAAGAAAAATTGGATGATTATCATGTAATTAAAAGTATTAACCAAACCAAAAAAAAAAAAAAACACTATTCAAGACAGTAAAGATTAAATTCCCAGAGAATGAATTAATATGAGTACATATACATTTGCTTCACCAATATTTACCTATCATTACCATTTCTTCCTAGTACTCAATTTTTTATGGGGATATCTGACCCACTACTTAACCTATATGATTCAAGAAAAGCTGATCCCACATCCTCAGCTTCAAGGAAAGCTCTAGTCAACAGTCAAACAGAACCAGCCACAATTAACTGATTAAAGGACAGATAGTAACCTCAGCCAATCTCTTGTTTGGAATGCTGGGAGAGAAATATTGCTTTTTTTTGTTTTGTTTTTTCCTTTTCCCTCTCCCTCTGGACATGGACAAAGTATCTTTAAAAGCTAGAAAACAAATTAAGAGAGAAAAAGCCCAAGTCCTTGATAACATAGTTCAGTCAGCAAGGTGCACTCACACAGTCTTCTCAATTACACCAGTCAGTTTTGACCAAATTTCCTATTCTTTCCAACCCAAAAGTTCCAATTGACAATGAATGACATTTAAGACAAATTCTGTCATTGGTGGTTATTTTAATAAAGCCTTTTCTAAATGAAGCACTATGAAGTAACCACTTAAAACCTAGTATTAGCACAGGAGATCCCAAATGTCTAAATGTAATTTCTAGTTTTTAAACCAGTATATTGAAAACTGAGATGTGAAAGTAAAGAGATATTGCTAAGAAATATCATAGACTATTTCTTCCATTTGTAGTATTTTACATTTGAAATATCCACAAATGAAATATATTTAACCTACTGAAACACAATTCTAAATATAAGGATATGACAAAAACTACTAATAAAACAAAAAAATAGAGGGAAACTGATAATTCCGAAACAGTTAAGTATAATGAAACACCAGAATCACTTCAAAATACTAATCAAATACTAAAATAATTTAACTGTAAATAATTTATATTAACATTTTAAATCTTAAACCAGTTAATTATAATATTAAAAACGTTTTCAGTAATAGCAGAGGAAAACTTTGACACAAATACAGCATTGCTATTTAAGAAATATTACAGGAAAAGTGATATTTCATATTAAAGAAAAAGAAAAATATTTCAAGAGGCCAAAGACAATGAGGTAAATAACAGACTAAAATTAACACGTGGCTTTCAGACTCTGACGTTCATTATTTTATTACCTTATACAAATGTCTATTTTTAAACTATCTGGATAATATTAATATCTCATTTGTTTTAATACTGCAACCACTTTAACATTTCTTGAATACTTACTATGTGTCCCAAGGTAAAAGCTTTTACAGAGTATCTCATTTAATCCTCATAATTATGGTATGAGAGATACTATCATCATCAGTACCTACATTTTACCTAACACTTTACTACATTTCCCAAAACTGTAGTTAGGAAACAGCAAAGCTGTAATCTAGAAGTTCGTCTTTAGAATGTGCACATTTACCTTGACTTTTACCAAGCTGATTATTTTTAAAATTGGACAAAATTAACTTTAAAATAATTAAAAGATTAAGCACTGAGCTTACTTCACTAAGAATAGCTGGTTGAGGACAATACACTGGAGGAGCTGGAAGATACATGCCAGCTGGCACCAAGCCCCACAGTCTCTTACTGAACTCCTTGGCAGAGTTTATCAGAAGCTGAAAAGTCTCTGAAAGAATATCTGCGTCGGCCATAACTGCTGCTTTCAGTACTTCCTGCACTGAACCAAACAGGAGATTTGCATCTTCCTCTTCAATGGGATCTATTGAATACAAATTTAGGTTGGACAGTTAAAACTTATACTATCCTATTTTGTAGGATACAATTTTTATATCTTCAAAAGCTAATCAAAAAATCAATATACTGGATGACAGGTAAAACATACAAACCTGGTACAAAAATTTATTAACTATTTTGTCACTTTAAAAATAAAGGCGGGCCTCACTGGTGGCACGTGGGTTAAGCAATGCACTGTGAAGCAAACCACAGCCACTGCAGCCACTCCCTGCTGCCGGCCAGGGAGGGGACCCACATGGCACGGCAGACCTCTCCTGCTGTGCCCGCTGCTCCCCTCAGCAGTGTACTTCTGTTGATCTGCCTGTTCTGCTCCCGCTCTCTGTAGTGAATCCTCTCACCCCCACCCCACACCTTTGGCCTGCACCCCAGTGCTTGTATGCATAAATAAATAAATCTTAAAGATAAAAAACATTTTAAATAAATAAAAATAAAGGCAATCAGAACATAAGACTTTTGTGGAATTATACAAGATTAGTTGTAAGAATAACTGCATAAGTCCTCACTTTAACATTGTCAGTGGGTTCTCAGAAATGCAAATTTAAGTGAAAAGACAATGAAACCAACTTTACTATAGGCTGAGTGAGATTTTCTAGGGCATATTTCTGGTCACAAAAACACGACCAAACTTCTAAATAAAAAACTTCAAATATTAAACATTTATTTATATTCATTCATTTTCCCATTTTCCAACCTGTTTATTCAGAGTCATGGGAGTCTATCGTAGCAGCTCATGGGGCAAAGCAGAACCCAACCCTGGGACAGAATTCCCCTCCACTGCAGGGTCACTCACACACCTTCACTCTACTAGAACAAGCCAGACATGCCAACTAACATGTACTATGGGCTATGAAAGAAAACCAGAGTACCCATGTTCTATATCACTGTCATTAGGGAAATGCAAATTAAAACCACAATGAGATTTCAGCTCATACAGGTTAGAATAGCTATTATCAGAAAGTTAAGATATAATAAATGTTGGCTAGGATGTGGAGAAAAAGGAAACTTCATCAACTGTTGATGAGAATGTAAATTGGTGCTGCTACTATGGGGGGGGGTGTCCTCAAAAAATTGAAACCAGAACTACCAAATGATCCAATAATCCCACTTCTGGACATTTACACCTGAACATTTACCTGGAAACACTTGAAAAGACCCTACAACATTCATGGCATTATTCACAATAGACAAGGCATGGAAACAACCCAAGTATCCATGAACAGATAAATGGATAAAGATGACATGGTATACAACATATATACAATGGACTATTATTCAATCATAAAAAGAAGAAATCTTGTCATTTCAATGTGGATGGACCTTGAGGGGATTCTAAGTGAACTAAGTTAGAAGAGAAAGACAAATATCGTATGATTTCACGTGTAGAATATAAAGAAAACAAAAACAAAACAAGCCCTTAAAATCTCACAACAAAATGGTGGTTGCCAGATGGGAAGAAGAGGGTGAATGCGTACAAGGAATTAAATTGGTTGGTGATAAATGATGACTGGACATTGGAGTGAATGTGGTATTGTAACTTTTATGGTATTACAAACTAATGTTACTTAAATAAAAAGTAAAATAAAATGCCATAAAATTTACATTGATTAACCTGATAAATCTGTCAGACCGTCTATTTGAAACATACCTGTGAATTGTTTGTATTTTGAGTCCATTTCATTTTTTGCTTCCAAAGAAGCTGGCTGACCTAAAAAACACTGAAGTTTTTCCTGGAAAATTTGTGCTGGAGTCATATTTAATGGTAGATCCAGACTCTTTTTCTTCAATCTGAAATCACATCAAATTAATGGAATGAATCCAAATTAAAAAAAAAAAGAAATAACATATTAAAAGATAAACATTTTTATTCTCCTACATTTAGAAAAGAAATATTCAAAAGATCATTAAAGTTCTCCATGATTATGGTACCAATATTTCTCACCATTCTTTTTCCCACTGCTGCCCTACATACATGCTCTATTCAAACCAAACCAAACTTGCTTGTTGCCATAAGTTTTTGTTCATGTCCCTATAGCTACTAAATTTGCCAAGGTCCTATGATCCCTTTGATGCCAATCTTAAATGATGTTCCCTACATAAAGTATCTCCTGTCCTTCCACTACTTGATGTTACTGATCTCCCCATCCTAACACTGGACATATAATGTACATTATAGTAATGTTTTATCCGATTTTCTTGTTAAATTGTGAATGTTTCAACATAGGAACCATGTGCCACTTCACATTACAACCACTAAAATACCTGATGTAGACTTGGTACAGAATGGTTCTTAATAAATCTATGCTCAATTAATGAATTCTTTTATAATTCTATTAATGCCAGACAGCAATACCATAATATTCAGAGATTAGTTTGATTAGCTTAAACTTAAAATACTATTTGGGATAAACTTTCCCACTGATTATTAAGACCTCTGAGAGTATTACTAACAAATAAATGTTTTAACATAAATAAGCTACTGAGCTGTCCATCTAGCAGCCTCTATTTGCATGAAGCTATTTAAATTCATATTAATTAATATTAAATAGAAAATTCAGCTCCTTGGTATTACTAGTCATATTGCAAGTGCTCACTAGCTACATGTGGTTAGTAGCTACCATATCGACAACACATTACACATAACACGTAACATAACAACACATAACATTTATATCAAAGAAAGTTCTAATGGACAATGCTGAACTAAGGATTCCACAAAATGTAATGAGAGAAATATAAAATACTTTAGATGATTCTATTACACCATTTCTTAAGTTTGCCTAAATATTCATACCTTGTGAATTTGCTATCATGTTTACAGAACAACTGGAGGGCCAAACCAATTGAAACAGATGTCTTCCAGTCTCCAAGTTTATGTGCCAACCACACAGCCTCTGGAATCAGGCCACCAATAAATAATAATTCGAGGGCATATTCAACTGTCCATACATTAGAAAGATTCTGATCTCTAATAACACTGGCCACCTGAGAATGTTGCAGAGGAATAAGTCGGAGAGACTGCTCTATAATAAATTAAAGAAAACAGGTATTACATATCTCAGAATTCACTCCTGCTTAAATGGATACAATAGTCTCTTCAGGCAGTACTTGATATATAAAATCACAACATGGAATATATATAAAGAATATGGATTAAAACATTAACATACACTAAAACAGTTTAACACTGAAGAATATATGTCTCATGAACATGTCATGAAGAAATGTCAGCATTCCTAAAAATGTAACAGAATATAGACACAGAAGAGATCATATCATAGTGCACTACAAAAGTAAACATACAGTTTAATGAAACTTTTTGATCAAATAATATAGAGATACATATCTACACTTAAATGTACTGGGTCACAGCATAGCAATTTTATTACTCTAATGTGTATGTCTTGTACATATTTATCAATTAATAATTGCTTAAAGCTCTTCAATAACTTCTTATTGTACTTATAAAATAATCAAATGTCTTACACTGGCATATACCATCCAGCTCCAATCTATGTGACTTTATCTTCTATCACTTTCCACCTTATCCTCTCTGCTCTAGCCACACCTATCTTTCAGTTTCTCAAACATATCAACTTTGTTCTTGCTTTGGGACTTTTGGACAAGCTCAGGTTAGAATGCTCTCAGTCTTCATTTTCCCATATCTGGTTCTTTGTTGTAATTAATAGTTCAGCTTAAATTAAATGTCAGCTTGTCTATTTTAATACTCTACATAACAATTTTCACCATTTGATATATCTTAATATATTCATGTAATTTTCTGTCTCAACCTATTTGATATAAAGTTCATAAAAAATATATATCGTTTTTGTTCACAACAGCTAGGATAAGGTTGTTTCATGCACATTTTGATCCTACTGATGAAATGATTACATAGAATAAAGTAAATGATCCAAATAAAATCATCAAAATAAATCACCTAAATTAAATTCCAAATTAAACATACAAAATGTGTTGCCACATTTTACATAAGGTGATAGCCCTCTCTTTTTGAACACTGAAACTTCACATATTAATTTGCCCGAGATCTGATTAAGAAATCTGCATTCAATTAAAAACAAATCTAAGCAATGACCATTCTCAGATCTTATTCATTCACTAATAGTCATTATGTGTGATCATATCCTGGAACAGTATTATTTACACTGGGCAATGGTCCTCCTATAAAATGATTTTAAAAACAGCATATGCAGAAATAAAAGTGAAAAAACTGTTTATGTATTACCTGTGTTTATGTGAAGTGGAGGTAGAACATTCACACTGTGAGGTGGCAAAATGCAAAGCATCTGGTTGGTGAAATAGGCAGCCATGAACCGAGCCATGGACTGGATGACCCTCACTGCTGCTTCAGGATGAACAAGGCCAGTCACTCCAAAATCACAATGAGACTTCCCAGGAACTAAAGGATGTGTAAATTGACCAAAGGAGATTCTGATCAAACTTTCAGAAATATTTAAGTTCCCAATATTATACAAAATAAAAATAATTATTTTTCTGGGATGCGCATCCATTGCCTATACATGCTAATTTATAAGTTAGCAATACTTCTTGAAGACAATAGAACAAAACAACCAGTTCATAATTATAAGCAAAGATACTTAGAAACTACTTATAACTTTAAGTGAAAGTTTTATTCAAAAACATGGAAAAGGAGCCTCCCTGGTGGTGCAGGAGTTAAAGTCTCAGTGCTATCAAGCTATCACCAGCCACTGCAGTTCGATACCCTGTCAAGGAGCTAACCCACGTGACGCAGGAGACCGCTCCTGGCTCACCTGCTGCTACCTTAAACAGTATATTTCAGTAGATCTGCCTGTGTTGTTTGCCACTCTGTCTCTGTTGAATCCTCTCACTTCTTTTACCTCTGACCTACACCCCAGTTCTTGTATGCATAAATAAGTAAAAAAATCTTTAGGGGAAAAAAAAACCATGGAAGGATGTACAATCCAACCGTGATGGATTTACAAGCTTAGGATTTCACATTTTCCCTCAAAGTTAATCTGAATAGCACCAGAACAGTGATTTAAAGCTTTTTTTCTATAGCATTAGATCTGGAAATTATGATATACTCCCATTAGTAACAGTGGTTCACTACTATGAGGCAATGGTGGGAGAAATGGGGTGGAGAGTTACAGCAGGATTTCTAGGCTGATTCTGATAAAAGGAGAAAAGAACAAATGCCATCCTCTCAATAATTCAGTAATATGAACCAGCATTCAGAAAAGTGAAGATAAATTAATTGAAAACTACTGTAGATAAATACCAAGTTAATAAAAAGGTGGCAACATCTTTAAATACGCAATAATGGGAAGAAGTTTATATCAGTGTTTACAAAAGAATATTTACTGACATTGGAAAATATCACAGCATTGCTTTAGAAAATAAACAGAATAATACACTGTTCTGATACTTATATACTACTAGAAAAATGGTATAATTTTAAGTGGTTTTTTATATTTTTCCATATTTTCAAATTGTCTAAAATGTACAGGACTTCTATTATGAACATTAAAAATTTAATATGAAAATGAGAGATTAAGATATCTATAAACAATGACTGAAACCATAGAGGATAAAATTGGCATGGACTACATTTAGCAAGTTGTGATATATAAGGCTTTCAGCCACATTCATATGCATAGTATACAATTAATGACATGTCACTCAATAAGCATTATAAATAATCATGCATATGTTCATATCTATCACTCTGGTTATTGCTTAATTTAAGTAAGCCTTTTATTTTTTTAAATATCTTTTGTATCATTGGTCTTTTTTTTAACAATGTTCGCTTTCTTTTCTTGTGTAGTCCCCACTGAATTTTCACCATCAATTCACCCACGTGCCATCACTATAGTCCCATGTGATCTTCCTTCCCTCTTTCCAATCCCTCTCCCACCCCCTCTCTTGCAAGATGTGTCTGGCTATGGTTGTCTGTTTATTTTTGTTTAATTGTGTTTTTTATTATTTTTCCCTTGATACCTTATTTGGTTTCCCTATATTCCTCCTATAAGTGAAACCATTTGATACTTTTTTCTTATGACTATTTCACTGAGCATAATTCCTTCTAGCTCCATTCATGTTACAGCAAATGACATTAATCTTTTTTTTTATGTGTAAATTTTGTATTTTATTTCACACTAGCTTTTGAAAATGGGCCATTGAAAGGAACAACCATGGTCATTCTGTAAGCTTCGTTCCACTTTACTTAGGGTTGAATATACATGAAATGTGCTTTTAATGCATAAAAATCACAGTGGATAGCAGCAAAAGACTTGTAGGGGGGAGGGTGAAGGAGAATTTGATCGTTGACATTGTGAATATTTGCATATTGATCAAAGACAATTCACACTTCTAAAACCTCAAGACGTCCCTTTTTAAAGAACCAAATGAACTTGCCGACATTTCCCCACTCCCAAACGAGTTGATTACTCTTACACATAAAACTGAAATCATATGGCAGCAAAAGATTTTGATAGCAATGAAAGTTTATAAACTGTATTTCAATATTTTTCTTACTCCCAAAATGCAAGACAAGAGTTCTCATAAGCTCTCAGTAGTGCTTCTCCTGCAAATAATCCTTCATTTTGTTTGGCAAAGGCAGTTTCTGAATCAAGTCTATTCTGGTGTACTGCCGGATGACGAAACGGCACAGGTACTGCAGAGAGCGCACCTGCATGAACCGGGACACCGGGTTGGTCAGCCGCACCCGGTAAGCTGCAGAACCCGGCAAGCGAGACCGCGAGTAACAGAAAGCCCCGTTTTCGGAGTCCCTAATCGAGTGCTCGATTAGATCCACGATAGACGTGTGTCCCTCCACATTGGGCTGCTCGAGGAAGCTGAACCTGCCGTTGGAGTGCTCGATTTGAGTGTGAAGTGTTTTGCCATGGGACTGAAAGCTCAAGCTTAATAGGTAACGGTCATCGGAACTGTCCCGGACAAGGAAAGAACCGTCAGGCACGTTGGCGAGCTTCCCCTCCGCCTCCCAGGGGGTGATCGGCCCCCAGTACCACCCTTGCTTCGCCAGCTTCTTTTGCTCCTCCGTAAGGCTGGTCACCACCATGGAGCCACTACTCTGCACCGAATCATAAACTCTTGCAACCCCCGGGGCAGAGTTGGGATCAAAATTCAAATGACAGCGCAGCTCTCCGCCAAGTGGGCGTCGGGGCCACTCAGCCCGCTGTAGTTCCTTTGGATAGGGTTAGTCTGCCTTGGAGGTAGCAACAGTGAGAGTGGAGGGGCGTCATCGTGGCCCGCTCAGGGGCTCTGCAGCATGCCCCCCGTGGTGCTGATCAGCAAGCCATCCACTGACGGGTTCACGAACATCTCCGGGGCCACGACCAGGTCCTGGTCTACCTGACTCTCATCTTCTGAGAAGGCGCTCCCTCCATGGGAGAAGAGCTGTCCAGACAATAGCTGCGCGACCCTTCCAGAGGGTACATCCCCTCGTCTAAAGGCACAGTGTACTGAATGTAGTCCTGAGGCATAAGTCCAATAACGACAGGCACATGTTCATCAAGGTGAAGGT
>JAGFMF010011791.1:14511062-14524575 GCA_019455555.1 Galemys pyrenaicus
TGCAAGCTGGTCCAACCATTATGGAAAGCAGTATGGCGATTCCTCAATCTACTAAGAATGGAACTTCCATATGATCCAGCAATCCCACTCCTAGGAATAGACCCAAAAGACACAAATATACTGATTCAAAAGAATACCTGCACCCCTTGTTTATAGCAGCACTCCTTATAATAGGTAAGACCTGGAAATAACCTAAATGCCCAAAAACAGATGAGTGGATCGGGAAGCTGTGGTATATATACATGATGGAATACTACTCAGCAATCAAAAATGAAAAACTAGACACATCATAGGAACATGGATGGATCTGGAAGGGATTATGCTCGGCGAAATAAGTTGGAAGGCAAAAGAAAAATACCAGATGGTTCCTCCCCTAGGAGGAATATAAGGGAACCAAATGAGGATCAAGGAAAGGAATAAGAACAATAATAATAACAATAAAGACACAACAAAAACCAAAAATGAAAAGACAAGGACAAACTGGGGACACTTGGTGGGGAGGGTGGAGGGGGAGGGCTGAGGGTAGATGGGAGCACAGGGAACTGAGGTGATGGTGCACTGATGATATGGTGATGGGAAATATTTGGGGATTACAATTGATGTTAAATATATATAAAGAAAAAATATTTTTAAAAAAAGCAGTTAGCCAACTACAAAAAATAAAAGAAGAGTAGGCTCAAGGAAATGGGCAATTACAACCAAAAACAAACAAACAACAACAACAACAACAACAAAAACTCAGCAAGACCAAAAGGTCAAAGATAAACTAAAGGGACTATGGGGGGTGGGGAGGGAAGGGAAGGCCAGGATGGGGATGAGGGTGGAAGGAGCACAAGGGGCTGAGGTGATAGCTGAGGTGGTGGGAACTCCTGGGAAATACAAATGATGTCAAATATAATTAAATAAAGCTAATTTTTAAAAAAAAGCAAAAAAAAAAATCACAATTTTACTAAATCTTACTTTGATATTACATGGTTATAATGCATTCTTTCTATTTTAATGGGATTTTTTAGACTAAATAGATTTTTAGCAGGAAAACACTTGAGCATTTAAATGACAGTCATAAATTCAAGTAAGTTATGTTCCTTTTAAAATGCAATTAACTTACTTTCCAGAATAGTTATTTTTATAGTCTTAAGACAAGACTGTAGCTGGCTTATCTTTTATCATTTTTTAATGCAAAGAAAACAAAAACTGTAAACACTTAGAAATGAAATAAAAAGAAATAAAGCAATACTTACAGGAAGAAAGGGTTTGTAAAATCTCAGAAAGGGAAATTCATATTAACAATTATTAATCTTTTTGTAAAAATAGGCCAAAATGATGTTTTAAAAGACATAGAAAATAAGAAAAATTTACCTCACCTTATAGGTGTAAATCCATTCTCGTGCCAACGAATTGACAGAAATGATAATTTCAGATATTCCCCAGAGTAAAAAGTAAATGAACACAAGCAGCAGTCTCCAAATAACTGTAGTGAAATTTAATATACTTTAGTACACAATTTGAAAATATATCAAGACATATAAAACATATTTCCCATCATAAATGAAAATGCAAAATATCAGGCTACTGCTTGTATTTTTATTAACATTAAGAATTAGGCCAAGACTAACTTATTTCTGAGTCAGAGGCATACCAAATGGAAAATTATTCTAAGTAAACCCTACCATTTACTGTAACTGTCACTTAGAAATTTTTTTATATATTTTTCTCCTCCTTTAATAGTTAAGTTAGACCACCATGATCCTTTGGGGTGGGAGGAGGTAAAGGAAAACAATAAAACTTCAAAACACAATTTCTAACAGTAGTGAATTGCTAATAAAATGTTGACCCATAGATACAAAGAGTTCCATGCAGCTACTTAAAACATTTTTCAGTTAATGAATGTGCTATTTGCTGGGATTTAAGTGTATTACTTAATATCACCAGTTATAACTTAATAAATTATAAAACTAGGGTCTCTCTGGCGGTCTAGGGTAAAGTCTCAGAGCTATAATCCCTACAGCCTGAGTTCCAGCCCTTGCCAGGGAGCTGATCCACATGGTGCAGCACACCTCTAGTGTCTTGCCTGCTGCCGCCCTTAGCAGTACATGTCAATAAATCCACCTGCTCTGCTTCCCACTCTGTCTCTAGTGAATCCTCTCATCCCTGTATCTCTGGTATACACTCTGGTTCATCTATGCGAAAATAGATAAATCTTAAAATAAAAAAATAAATTACAAACCTAGTTCTATTTTTAAACTAAAGAGAAAGGAAACTGAGTTCAAACTACTTTTAGTAAAATTTTTTAAACGCAAGTGGAACTATCACAGTATCTTTTCCACAATAATTTTAGAATTACTGTGACAATTACAAATAAAAAGCTGCTATGTGCTCTGCTAAATAGCTTCAGAGAGTGTCTGTTCCTCAAGTTCCTCTGCGATACCAACTTCTGTAACATTTTATCGACTTTCAATTTTACCTCATTTTTTATAAAAACAGCATGCACTACAGCTTCCTTATCTTCAGTGGAAGGCAAATGAATTGCTTCTTCAGGTATGATCTGGGACCACTGACCCTTCAATGAAAGGCTTTTGGAAGATAAGATAGTCTTGAATTCCAAATATTCCCAAAGAAATAAACATCCAGAAGGCGTAATAAGCAGAACTCTTTTCCCATGTCCAGATACATACAAATATAGTTTCAAAGAGCTTGCTAAAAGAAAAAAAAAAATTAAATCTTTGAAGTTTGAATTCCCCCCAGAAAGTACATAATGTATCTATTCTACCACAACCAACATAAATGATGTTTCATTCAGTATTAAAACACCAGGAATATATTAACAGTACAAATATGGGCGGTCCCTGGTGGCCCAAGGAGTTAAGCACTGCAGAGTGATCCCTGGTGAGGAAGGAGACCTACATGGCACAGCAGACCTCTTCTGCTTCACCGGCTACTCCCCTCAGCCATGTGTTTCAGTAGATCTGCCTGTTCTGTGCCCTACTCAGTCTCCAGTGAATCCTCTCACACACACCCCCCACCGCCCCTCTGGTCTGTACCACGTTCTTGTATGCATAAATAAATAAATCTTTGAAAAAATAAAAGTACAAATAATAAAAGCATTTATCAAGTACTTATGTGATATTAAGAACCCACTATTACCACAGTTATGTTAGTTATACCAGACCCTTTTTCTACGAGATGAATCTAGTACCACATATAAACACCCCACAAATACATATATATTTAAACAGACATGTATACACATACTATATGTGTGTGTATGTGTACATACATATACATATACAGTAACAAGAAATTATTTCATCCTCTTACCTACTACTTATCAAGCTAAACGAATTTAACAACTAAAAATTCCCACCTACTGCAGCTTTAATCATTTCTTTAGGCTTTTCAGCTGCTTGTATAGTTTTCAAACAATCTTGATCTTTGTTCCACAGGAAAAGGTCCCCTGTAGTAAGTACCCCAGCAAGCCAGGCATCTACTTTCAAAAAAGAAATGCAATACTTAAATGTAATACTTATAATCTAATATTTCCCTTAACATTATTTCAGATTATTAAAAATAAAGTTACTCTAGTCTCTTTAAAATATCAGCACTACTTAACCATTACTAGATGTTGTTAGGACAACAACATCCTTCAGCAAAGGCTGCAGGCTAGGAATTTTCTTCTTTGTCCTTCCTGAGAGCAAGTCAATTTCATTGATGAATTTATCATCCAGAAGAAAAACAGCTTCATTTTCCTGAGAAGAAAGGTGAGAGACTTAAGACACTTTATTTCTTTACAAGATTATCCAACCTCTTATCTAAAGTATCTCAGAAAGGAAAACAAAATAACATTCAAGAAAGATTATACATTTATACTATAAATCACAAAATGAACATTAAGGTTGATTAGGAAACCTAAAGATATTTCATTCTATCTTAAAATACCTCTTACTAGAATTAGAATTACTAGATGGAATTATGTAGTGGTTGCAGTCCTTAAAATTTAAAACTTCAGCAGTGTCTTCTAATTCTACTAGCCAAAACAGGATTATCTACTATATAACCTCATCAATTTGAACAGCAGTATGGACAAAGTGTTTAATGTTTACTTAGATTAAAATAGATATGGCTTCTAAAATTCATAAATGTCTAGTTCTGATTATTTTTATTAAATAGAAAAAGTATAGTGTTTCAAATTAAAAGTATAGTGTTTTGGTTCCCACATCTTCCAGGGAGTGGTTTTCAAACCACTAAACCAGCAGCCAACCCAGACCTCTTGAATCAGAAACTCTAGGGGTGGCACGCAGCAATCTGTTTCAATAAAATCACCTGGTGATCCTGAATTAATGTAAAGTCTGAGAATCACTGTTCTGTAGGAAACTAACAGTATAATTTCTCACAAGCAATATGACAATAAATACTAATTTTTAAATTTTAACTTATTACATGTTCTAAAAGGATTTTTATAGGTTTGTCCATTTTCCATAAGGGATTTAGTCTATATATTGTACTGTTATAAAAACTACAATGGAAGATAATGTTCCACTAAAAAAATCAAATGTTCCCTTTAGATTTATGTCATCTCAATCTTCTTTAGTATGAAAAAGACTTTTGAAAGTTAAAATATTTCATTTTAGACAGACTTTTTTTGAAAAACCTGCTTACTATGATAAAAAAGTACAAATACACTCTCGGCAGGTGATTTTTCTAAAGATGGTGCTATTCAGAGCCTCTCTGG
Organism: Galemys pyrenaicus; assembly: GCA_019455555.1. Lineage (NCBI taxonomy): Eukaryota > Metazoa > Chordata > Mammalia > Eulipotyphla > Talpidae > Galemys > Galemys pyrenaicus. Next base: position 14,515,792 of record JAGFMF010011791.1, read on the forward strand.
TAGCGCAAGGGCGTTAAATCTCAACATCATGAAGTTATCCACAGCCACTGCAGCACAAGTTCAATCCTTGGCCAGGGAGGTGACCCACATGACACAGCAGAACTCTCCTGTCTCACCCGCTGCTCCTCTCAGCAGTGTATTTCAGTCAATCTGCCTGTTCTGTTCTCCACTCTGTCTCTGGTGAATCCCCTCACTTCTCGTGCCTCTGCCCTATACTCCAGTTCTTGTATGTGTAAATAAATAGATTTTTAAAAAAATAAGATTCCATATACTGTGAAGGCCATACAACATTCTTAAATCTTAGAGGTAAGCACATACATATTAAAAATTACATTGTAGGAATAAAGAAAAACTTACCTGTCCCAACCAAGAGATTCGTGGCCAAGGTTTTTTTTGCTTTATACTTGTTGATGTCAAAACTTCTAACCTTATCTCCATGGTCAAGATATCAGTGAGCAATCAGATAAATACAGTAACCAGATGCTATATAGATATAAAAAAATTAAAAAAAAAAACACAGCTCTTAAGTTAATACTTTCTACTAAGGATTTTAATTTAACATTTTAGGAATAACTTTATCATCAGCTCAAGTTAACTCCCTTTCCCAGATAAGATATTGACAATGCAGTCAACATTTCATCTTACATCTTGAATAGTCAAGCAAAATGTATTTGCTTTCTTGACAAATTATTCTCAGACTATGAAGATAAACATGAACTAGGAAAGAATCCTGACAACAAATTTTCTGTGTGCTTTGCTTTTCTCAGTGTGGCAGGTTGTATTTTCCAGTGGCCACACAATACCTCCCATCCCTTAAGCTCTTCTTACTGTGACTTTTGACAATTCTCATGAAACATTCTGATCTATTCCTCATTCCTTGAAATTGGTAGGATTTTACGATTATCTTGACTAAGAGTAAAATGAAAGCAATGCTGTTTTTCCCATGGTTCATTCATGAAAAGCAACACAACTTCAACATTACTCCTGGAATAATCACTCTTGAAGCCTCCCTCGATCCCACATAAGCAGTCAAACTGCCCTGAACTGTAAAAAAGTCCAAACTAGTCTACCTAAAAATGAAGCCCTAAGATAACATGAGTGAAGATGCCTAGGGAGGTCCCATGCTAGGTGGGGGATAGTTGCAGCTGAGGCCAAAAACTGTCAGAGGATAAGAGTATAATCTTGAGTGAACAGTCGATTCTTGGGAGAATCCTGGGAGGATGTTCATGTGGTAGAACAGTCTGGTACAGCGTTAGAGCCCAAGCAGAGTGAGAGTATAGAAGTCATACTGAAATAGATTCTACTGACCAAACTAAGATAACTTGATGGGCTGTATTAGAATTGGAGGTATCAGTATAAAAATTCATTTCTACCTGTCCTCTAAAGAAGCAATGAGCAAACCTAGCACCAAGACCCTGGTTTCTAAATCCCAGTTGTCAGCATGAGGAAATAGGGCTCTTTGGAAAAACAGTTGATTTCAGGACTGGGCTATAAGTTGCCAAATGCACCTGAAACACTTTGTCCTTCCAAAGTAAAACAGTAAACATATATGAGGAGTATAACAAAAGGAAACATGAATAAGATTGAAAGACCAAATCTGGGACACTCTGAGCATCAAAATAAATAAGATGACTAATGGATTACAATCTATTACTAATGTAAGAATGAGACTATGGTAATATGGTGGTAGATGTGGAAAGTCACCAATTTGTAAAATTACTGTTTTACAACCATTGCAATAAAAACTGATTTAGGAAAGAATCACTGTTTGCTAAATCAGGCAGAGGGAGAGAAGATTTTGATAAGGGATAAACTATTTTCCTTATCAGAATATAGAGTATGTTCCCACCTAGTATTTTTTACAAATCTTTAAGTAATAACAGTAATCTTGACCTAGTGGCCAACATCTCAACCTAGGGACAGACATTATGGTCCAAGCTAGGTTGTGACAGCTTGAAAAGGACACAGTATTAATTACGCAGAATTCCAGTCAAAACCCACAAACCTAAGTCTATTCATGAACAAACTAATCCAAGTTGAGGAAAATTATATAAAACAAACAATGGGCTGGTTTTCCTTTAAAATGTCAATGTTTTGAGAAACAAAGGCTCAAGGACTATTCCAAATTAAAGAATATTAATAATATAAGACAATCAGATGCAATATAATAGCCTATAATGGTCAGGAACTGGTATCCACTACAAGAAAATATACTTCCAAAAGACATTGTGACAAATGACAAAATTACAACATACACCATCTATAGCACAGATAAAATGCATTAACGTCAAATTTCCTGAACTTGTTAACTCTTATTTATGTAAAGGGATATGGTTGCTGTTAGGAACTGCGTAGCATACTGAATATTAAGGCAGAAATAGGCATGACATACTTAGCTGACCATGAATTCAGAAAAAACTGTACAGGCATGAAGAGAGAACAAAATACGGGCAAAATATAAACAACTACCTATTCTGAGTAAAGGCAGAGAAGTTTACATTATTGCAATTTTTTTCTGTAAACTTAAAATTATCTCAAATTAAAATGAGGTAAATTTGAATAGGACTGGATATTAATGCGGTATCAATGTTATTTATGATGGTGTGCAGTATCTCTGTTATGGTTTTTTTTTAACAGTCCTTTCTCTCCTAGATATGGGAAATACAGTGCATACACATTCTAGCCAGGGATTTTCTTTAAAACATTCCAGAGGTACACTTAATATTTAGTAAAAGAGAAAGGAAAAAAAGCCATTTCAGCATGTGAAGATAGAATCCTAAGGATTTGGTTGATGGTGTTCTAACTTTCACTTTTTTAATTGCATTGTTTTTTATTGAGGTAAACCTGGTTTACACTGCGATTTATACGTTCACACTTCAGTCTTCTAGTTTTCAGAACGCTAAAAAAAAAATCATCTATTAGCCAGCGAGGTCGAGTTCTAATACACACTGAAAGTGCACTCAACACACTAATGCTCTCTCTAGAGGAATACTGACAGCACGAAACAAGTAAAATTAGTTCATGGAAGAAAGAAAGAAAAACAAGCTCAAAAACACAAAATACGTTAGGAGAGGAAATAGGTTCAGTCTAGCTCCCTAGGTACCTTTTAAACACAATGGCGAATGCAATTTCAAGAAAATAATCCAAATTCTTGTGGCGGTTCCAGCACAGGTGAAGTTAAGCCATCGCGTCCGCGGCTCACCCACTAAGGGCGGACAGAGGAGCTGCCCAAGACCACCAGGCACAAGTCATTCCCAGGCACTCCGCGGAGGTTTTCTGCCCGCTCTTTGCGCCACCGCGGCGCCCACCAGGACAGGGCCCAGGAAAAACCAGGAGCCCAATCCCGGCCGAGGTCGAGCTCGAGGATGAGGCGGCGGGAAGACGCCGCGGGTGCCAGGGAAGGCCCAGAGCGGCGGGCCGGCCAGGACCCGGCCACGGAAGGGTCGAGGGGCTGAAGGCGGCGGGGGCGGGCAGGGGTGGCTGGGGGAGCCGCGAACATGCAACAAACAGGGGCTCGGGAATCTAGGGGCCCGAGGACGCCGGCCGCCGTGGCAGGCGGTGGGGGCGGTGAGGGCCAGGAATCTGCGGGCAGTTACCTCCGCCAGGGCCCGGCCCGTCCTCGGCGGCGAAGGCGCGGCGAGGTCCCGCAGCAGGCGAGCGGCGCGGCGTGGAGGCGGGAAGGCGACGAGGCCGCGGTCGCGGGTCCTGCCGGCGCCCTGACGCGAGCGGGCGTCCAGGCGACTGCAGAGCGCGGGGAGGGGGCGCGGGCGGCACCACGACGCCTGCGCAGTGCGCGCCGCCAACGCGGGCGGGAAGCTCGGCTTGGGAAGCTCGGCTTAGCCAGGCTCTGGCGGCCGCTCCGCGGAGTCTGGGTTCGGCCCGCTGATCTGGCAGCTCCGCGCGTCTAGGGGCGGCTTCCCCGCCCCTCGCTGACCTCCCTTCGGACTACTCGAAGACTCCCTCGGCTTGTCGCCGCCTCCTCCTCTGGGACGCGTTCCCTGGCTCCACGCCTTTTGAAGGCGGGGGCAGTGTGCCTCGCTGGACACGAAGCCGTTCATAATCGACTAATAAGCAATTCACGGTGTCACCTTGTCTCGCAATCATCCCAGACCCGGTAGGGGGTTCATCACGGGTTCAAGCAGTCTCTGTCTTCCCCGCCGTCACGCTATCCCTCACACTCCACCTCACCACACCACCACGCGGGCGTCCCCAAGACGCTAGCTTTATGCACCTTGTGCATCAGCCCAGGTGCATCCACCTGCGCATGCCCACCCAGGCATGCGCACAGGTTTCCATCATTACACCAAGGGTGGAAAAACCTGATCAACCTTTACTCTACATACCTCCCTAGTGGGAACTACATCAGGTGTGCACAGATCAGGTGTGCACCTGTCTGCACGAAGGGAAGGAAGCGTGGCTGCACACGTCCCCATAGGTTACTTATTTCTTTACTACACTGTTTTCGCCTCCTTCGTCCCAGTCCTGATGGTGACTGCTGACTGGACTTCGAGATCACCTATGAGGCGCTCTAGAGCTGTTTAGCCTGCAAAAGCACTTTTGTATACCTTCAATTTGATATCCTTTAAGTAGTGAATTGCTGTTCCCCTGCCTGCCCTTTTCACACATTCATGTTCCTGGTCTGATTTTTGAAGGCGTTTTGGCATATGACTCAGGTGACTACATTCAGAGGAAATTCCCCAACTCTTAACTGGAGTGCTAGCAAGTGCGCTTATCATATAACAGGATACTGGGCAGAAGGACATCACTAACGTCAGAAACTGCAGGGCCCCTTGTGTCTTTTTGTGGGATGGGGCAGCTGGGATACTAGCAGCTCAAACCATTCATCTCAGAAGATTGTAGAACTGAGCAATTTAAGTCAGTCATTAACTCAGAGTTGGGAATTGAATATAGGATATTTATTACCTAAAGCTGAACTCTTCATCATTCTACTATCATACAAAGGTGAGTTCAAATACCCTTCCCTCTGCGGTGTTTGCTAAGTTTGCAACCATTTGGTTCAGCAAAGTGTGTTCCAAGTGAGCAGCATTGGCATTACCTGGGAGCTTGTTAGGAAAGCAGATCTCAAGATTCTATGCACTCCAGGCCTATTGAATCAAAATCTACATTTTAACAAGATTCCCAGGTGATTCTTAGCTCATTAAAGTTTAGGAAATATGCTCCTTATTCATTGCTAATTGAATACTCACCCATCTCTTAACCAAACCTGTGGTATAACTCGGAAGGCAAGAAATACTCTACTGTTTTTGTATTTTAATCACTTGTCATTCCTTCAGTTCTACTGAATTTGTTCCTAATCTTCCTTTCCCACACTCCCTTGCATACCATATGACTAAAGTTCTCTCCAATGCAACATACAGAAATATTGTGTCATATTTCAGGATCCCAGTCTTAAGATTCTTTTTCTCTTTCTGTTTGGCTAGACAACTCTGACTATGCATGAATACCTTCATAGTTTGGTCTTTATCTTTAGATGACTATAATATCAGTATTTCTGTTGTGTCCTTTTAACTTCAAGTCCTAAATTGTCTTCTTGTTTAAATGTCAGTAGTTTACTTCAGAAAATCCATCAGAAGACAACCCACAGAAAGAAATAAAGTCAAATACAAAGAACAGGCCCCAATACTTTTTTTAAATTTTATTTATTTTTATTGCAGTAACATTGGGTTAGAATACTATGATTTAGGGAAATAGGCACACACCTTCTCAGTTCTATGTCATCACACCATATCCACCATCAAAGCACTCATAGTCCTTTGTAATTTAGCCCCTTCCCATTTTTGTCCCTCCTCCACCCCACCTTTCTTCCTATCTAATGGTACCTATTCTTCAGTCATTTCTAGGGTTGCTTTGTGTAGTGCCAGCAAGGCACAGAACAGATTCTCAGTGATTCTGGCAGACAGGTAAAAGAAGTGTCCTGGAGCGCTCAGTAGCTTTTTAGGCTTTTATTACTCTTTACATCTTTAGTGACCAGGTACATGGTTAGAAGAGGTGCCAGGGGACCAGGAGGTCTCCTGCACATCTCCACTCTCTGGGCTCTCTAGCCTCTTGTCTCTGTTTCTAAATCTCTGTTCTCCCTTGTTCTTTCTACTGGCGTCCTCATGACACTGCCCTTATACAACCTGTGTCTCAGCCCAGGTGTGCCCACTTGCTCATCCCCACAACTTACTTAAGGTGCCTGCCATTGAGCATGCATGCAGGACCTCAGGTGTCCATCATCGACACCAATGGCAGGAGGGCAGAAAAGCCTGATAATTTTCCACTTACCCTATACTTGGTTTGGTTTTATCAGTTCCTTTGTTTTGTTATATTCCACAAATGAGAGAAATCATCTGGTATTAGTCTCGCCTCACTTATTTCACTAAGCATAATCCCTTCTAGTTCCATCTATGTTGTCACAAATGGAAAGAGTTCATCTTTTTTATGGTTAAGTAGCATGCCACTGTGTATACTTACCACATCTTATTAATCCACTCCACTGTAGACACATAGGTTGTTTCTGTAAGTTGACTATTGTAAATAGTGATGCAATGAACACAGGAGTGCATAAATGCCTTCAACATAGTGTTTTTCCATTCTTCAGGTAGATATCTAGGAATGGAATTGCTAGGTCATATTCTGGATCTATTTTCAATATTTTGAGGAACCTCTTTACTGTTTTCCATAGGGGCTGGACCAGTCTACATTTCTGTCATGTATGAGGGTTCCCTTTTCTCCACACCTTTGCCAGTATTTGTTGCTTCAATACTTAGCCTATCAACATAGGACACATGAAGAAATATACACGTTTCTAGGTAAGGTTCTAAATTTGATCCTGTGGTAGTTACATAAGTGCATTCACTTTGAAAAAACTTACTATGACTTGTATATTTTCCATATGTTGTTTCAATTAAAAGTTTGTTTTTTAAAACTACCATTTAAACAAAAATAAAACTGCTGAATAAGAAAGAAAAGGTATTCTTTATTAGTTCCCAAACAAATTCATCTTTAGAGGATGAGTAGGATTTTGATAGAAATATGGAGGAAGATTATGAGTTCAGTTCCATCATTGTGGAATAAATGTAGGACATATTCAGGACATGTAAATAAAGCACGTATGGCAGATCGTAAGTACAAACATCTGTTGAGTCCTGGCATAGTAGGCTGTCTCAGGGCACTGCTGCTCTATACACTTAGAAGTGGACCTCAGCAGCCATGTTAATAGCATATATCTCTGTCCTCCCACTGTTGCAGCGTCAGGGCAAAGTGCCTCTCCTGTTGATGTTGTGGTGAAAAACACTGATATCAATATCCAAAAATAAGTCAGACTTGGACTGCCAATGTAAAATCATTTTAGGAATCAATCTTTTAGCAAGCAACCAATTTATTTAGCGTCTGTTTTTTTAAATATACAAAAATGATTTTCCAGAACTCTATTTGATAAATCTAAAGAAATCTTTTTGCATTCATAAACTAAAAATTCTAAGTAATAAGAAAGCATTGTGGCAATTTAATTGGCAACAACTTTTTCTTGGTAATAAATAGTAATGATTGGGCCTCCCTGGTGGCGCAGTGGGTTAAACAGCGCACTATGAAGCAGACCACAGCCTCTGCAGCACGAGTTCGATCCCAGCCTCCGGCCAGGGAGGGGACCCACATGGCGCAGCAGACCTCTTCTGCTGTGCCCGCTGCTCCCCTCAGCAGTGTACTTCTGTTGATCTGCCTGTTCTGCTCCCCGCTCTCTGTGGTGACTCCTCTCACCCCCCACACTTCTAGCTTGTACCCCAGTGCTTGTATGCATAAATAAATAAATCTTTTAAAAAAATAGTAATGATTAATTGATGGCATTGTAGACGAGATGAAATACTTAAATGTTTAGCATGGGATTATTTTTGCTATAAACTAATTTTTATCATTGGAATGTAGAAGTATTTTAGTCTGCAGTTTTGCTATACTCTTATTTTCTAATCAAAAAAACTTTTCACTATTCACTTGGTTTTTCAAGATACACAATAATGTTGTCCTTACATGGAAGTATTTTTAAATTTTTGCTTATATTTGTTCTTTTACGTTATAAAACTTATAGCATTTTTTTAAAAAAATAATTGCCAACATCTCAATTGTGTTCACAGGAAATAGTGTCGGGATGGGTGTACTTTAATCCTTTTTCTTTAGCATATGAATTATGCAGAATAAATGAAGTAGCAAAAAAATTGTGATATGTGAAAACAATGGTTACCTTTATCTGATGTGCAAAATTCTTATTACTTGTATAAGATTGTTTTGCCATAAAATGCCATTGCTTTTGTTTTTAAACATTTAGAATTTAAAAATTAACATGCATCATGTCACTCCTCAAAAGTGACAATCATGAGCATATTCTTTTTCTCCATTCATGACTCCACACAATAATTCTAGATTTTTTTCATGTAAAATTGATTTTTCATTACAAAACATCTATTTTATTCAAGTCAGCAAACATTCAGTGATGTTCTTACTACTTGTGTATCATCTGTTAGCAAGGAAAATAGATATGGGTCTGAATAAGACACTTTTTGTCTTTAAAAGATTCATGTATTTACAAACTAAATAATTCATGTCACTCATTCAAATAGTGTTTAATTGTAAATGTATTATATACACAGCAGCATATATAAAGTACATATGTAAAGCTCATAAAATATGGAGTATCGGGCCTCCCCTGGTGGCGCAGTGGGTTAAGCAACGCACTACGAAGCAAATCGCAGCCACTGCAGCACGAGTTCGATCCCTGCTGCCGGCCAGGGG
>JAGFMF010011791.1:14524625-14542867 GCA_019455555.1 Galemys pyrenaicus
GATCTGCCTGTTCTGCTCCCTGCTCTCTGTGGTGAATCCTCTCACCCCCCACACCTCTGGCCTGTACCCCAGTGCTTGTATGCATAAATAAATAAATAAGAAAAATAAAAAAAAATATGGAGTATCAATGACAAATGCCAACCAAGTCAAGAAATAGAAAGCTAACTTTGTAGAAGGCATAAGATATAACCCATGACAAGTTTCCTTCTCCCTACAATCATCTCTCCCTATTCCTTGGGGTAACTGTTATGCCAGCTTTCATAATTTTGTTTCTTTATGGTTTCATCACATGTATGTACATATTTATGTTTATTTTTAAAAATTATTAATGCATGCAAGACCTAGGGTACAGGGCAGAGGTGTGGAGGGCTCCATGTGGGTCACCTTGCTGCTCGGGGGATCGGGGATGTTTCATAAAGTGGTGCTTAACTCCTTTCTCCACCAGGGAGCCCCCCTCCATATGTATGTATTTAAATAATCCCTGGCATAGTTTTTTTGGTCTGTTTTTGAACTTTACATAAATGGAATTGTAGTGCACCTGGGATTGAACATGGGCATATAAGGGCAGCATCACAAGGACGCCAGTAGCAGAACATAGAGCAGCAGCAGCAGCAGTAGCAGTGAAACAGGATGCCAGCAGAATGAGAGAACAGAGAGAAGCAGAAAGAAGCGAAAGCAGCCAAGGGAGTGAAGATGTGTTGGGGGCTAGGAGGCCTACCAGCCTCCCAGCCCTCCGGCCCTCCTGCCTGCCATGTACCTGGTTGCCTCTGAGAGAATGGTGTCACCTCTGTAAATAAAAGCATAAAAGCCACCAAGGGCTCCAGGACTTTTCCTTTACCCCGTCTGCTAGAATCGAGAACTTGCTCTGTGCCCCTTCCTGGAACCACATATGCATACACAAATAAATCTTTAAAAAATGTTTGTTCTATTTCTTTGAAGAATGCCATTGAAATTTTTATTGCAACAGCATTGAATCTGTAAATTGCTTTTGGTAGGATGACCATTTGATAATGTTAATTCTTCCAGTCTTAGTGCAGGGGATGTGTTTCCATTTCTTTGTGTATTCTATTTCTTTTAACAATGTTTTATAGTTTTTTTTTCTATAGGTCCTTCATCTCTTTTGTTAGGTTTATTCCCAAGTATTTGATTTCTTTTTTGTTTCAAGTATAAAAGGGATTAAAAAAAATTTCTTCAGGTTGATTGTTTCATATAAGAAGGCTACAGATCTTTGTGTATTGATTTTGTATCCTGCTACTTATTATTTTATTTTTCTTTGGAGTGTTGATATTCTCTACGTATAGTATGTTGTCTGCAAATAATGCTATTTTTACTTTTTACTATTTGGATTCCTTTTATGTCTTTTTTTTTTCTTTTGTCTTATTGCTCTGGCTAGGACTTCTAGTATTATATTGAAAAGCCATGGTGAGAATGGACATCTTTGTCTTGTTCCAGATCTTATGGGTAAGGCCTTCAGCTTTTCACCATTGAGAATGATACTGGCTACAAGCTTGTCATATATGGCCTTTATTATGTTAAAGTATATTCCTACTATCTGCAGAATTTCAAGGGCCTTTATCATAATATCATGGATGTTGAACTTTGTCAAATGCTTTCTCAGCACCTACTGATATGACCATGTGGTATTCATTTTTCTTTTAATTGATGTATTTACATTAATTGATTTTTGGGTGTTGAATCATCCTGTTGTCCCTGGAATATGGACCTTGTTTTTTAAAGCTATTTTTAAAAATGATTTATTTATTTATGCATATAAGAGCTGCAGTACAGGCTAGAGTTGTGGGAGGTGAATCACCAGAGAGTGGAGAGCAGAACAGCCAGACTGACTGAAGTACACTGCTGAGGGGAGCAGTGGGAGAGGTAGGCGAGGTCTGCTGTGCCATGTGGGTCCCCTCCCTGGCTGGGGACCAAACTCGGGTTGCTGTGCCACGGGTGTGGCGCTCAGCTGACTGCACTAACAGGGAGGCCAAATCTTGTTTTTGAATCTATATTAAATGAGTGTTTATTGTTCTTGGTATATATAAATGCAATTGATGTTTGTACATTTGCCATATGCCTTGTGATCTTGCTATTAGTTCGAGTTTTTTCTAGTTTTAGCATTTTGTGTACATTCTGTAAAATTTTCTACATAATTTTGCCTGTGAAGACACACATTTGCTTTTCATTCTTATTTGTATTAACTAGAAATTCCAATACTATAATAGAATTATATTATATTCATTATTCATTATATACACTATTATACATATATTATACACTATTCATTATATAGTGAATAGAAAAATCCTTATTTTGTTCTTACCTTTGAGGAAAGCTTAGTTCCCCACTTTTTTTAAAAAAAGATTTATGCATATAAGAACTGGGGTAAAGGCCAGAGGTGTGTGAGGGTGAGGAGTCACCAAGACAGAGTGGGGAGTAGAAAAGGCAGATTGACTGAAATACACTGCTGAGGGGACAGGAGGCTAAGACATAAGATGGGAAAGGTCAACTGTGCTGTGTGGGTCAGCTCCCTGGTGAGGGGATCAAACATATGCTGCAGTGGCTGTGGATAGCTTCATAGTCATTTGACTTAAACCCTTGCGCCACCAAGGGGACCCTAGCTTCCCACTCTTAAGTGTGATTTTAGCTGCACTTTTTCATAGATGCCTTTATCAGACCAAAGGAAGCCTCCTTTTATTCATTTGCTGAGAATTTCTTTACAATGTGCCTTGGTGTGATTTTACCTATTCTGTTTTGGGCACATTGAATTTATTGAATCTTGGGGTTTATAGCTTTCATCAAAGCAAACTAGCAAAGTGGATTAATGTGTGCTTTGCTTCCTTGCTCTTGTTCTATATGGTTTGAGAGATGATCCTGCGGAACAAAACTGAGTTCATGACTGAGGCTTGGATCAATCAGAGCCCTTTTTAGGATTTGTCTGTTGACCGTGTCTCTGGATTTGAGAAAACAAGATGAAGTAAACTGGTAACTCAAATTATTTGATACTGGCTAATATTAAGTTACTGGCTACTTTCCCAGATGTGATGGAACAAACTATTTGCAAAAATAGACAAAGAATGAACATGAAAAACTGAGCTAGAGAGACTCTTGAAGACATTGAGGCTCTGAAAGTAGCTCTATACTTTAACGAGAGCCAGTAGATTCTTGTGCTTAACCTGACATTTTAATGTTTGTCATCTGCACTGGGATCCTTATACGCCATATTAAGAATCTAGAATTACTTTTGAGGGGAAAAAGTCGGGGTATATTTAGGGTACATTTTTTCAAAAGAATATTTTATTTTTTTCTTACAATGTTTGTTTTCTTTCCTAGGTGTAGTCCCTACGGAATTCCCACCATCAATTCAGCCGTGCACCGTCACCATAGTCCTGTGTGCTTTTCCTGTCCTGCCTTGATGCCAGTCCGCTCTCTTCCCTGCAGAATGTCTCTGATTTGTAGTTGTCTGTTTATTTTGTTGTTGTTGATGTTATTTTTTTCCTTGATCTCCTATGTTCCTCCTATAAGTGACACCATCTGGTATTTTTCTTTTCCTTCTGACTTATTTCACTGAGCATAATTATTTAGGGTACATTTTAAAAAGACCACTCTGAACTAAGTGTGGAGAAAGGAAAGAAAGAAGGGTAAATGTAGAGGCAGGAAAACCACTTAAACATAGACATTAAGTGAAATAGGGTAACGTGGTTAAACCTTAAAATTCTAAAATTAGGGCCTCACTGGTGGCACAGCGGGTTGAGTGCCACACTGTGAAGCATCCACGGCACAGCAGCTCAAGTTCAATCCCTGACCAGGGAGGGGACCCATATGGCACAGCAGACCTCTCCTGCCTTGCCCACTGCTCCCCACTGTCTCTGGTGAATCCTCTCACCTCCTGCGACTCTGGCCTGTACACCAGCTCTTGTATGTATAAATAAAAGTTTAAAAATAATTCTAAAATTAGTGAGATAATTGGGGAGTAGGTATATAAAAAAATATACTTGCTTACAAATTAGTAACTTACTGGATTTAGAGGGAGACAATTTAAAGGTACTCATATTTATGTTTTGAATTATTAGATGATAAAAACTAGACAATGTAGGAAAAAGGAACAACAGAAGTGAGCAAACAGAGGGAGAAAAGAATGATTGTCATGTTGAGATATTTGGAGTTCATTCAATGGGAATGTTCATTACACTGGTGGACTCTCATGTGGGGTGTACATATGATAATTGTACACGTGGTATGATTAATTGTAAAAACAGCTTCTTGTCTTCTTGCTGCTAGGAGCCAAAATGCAAAAAACATTTAAACAGAATTTAAAAACCAGTGTCTAATTTCAAACATGCCATCATGCTGTAGAAATGGCTTTTTTTTTTTAAAGATTTATTTATTTATGCATACAAGCACTGGGGTACAGGCCAGAGGTGTGGGGGGTGAGAGGATTCACCACAGAGAGCGGGGAGCAGAACAGGCAGATCAACAGAAGTACACTGCTGAGGGGAGCAGCGGGCACAGCAGGAGAGGTCTGCCAGGCCATGTGGGTCCCCTCCCTGGCTGGCAGCAGGGATCGAACTCGTGCTGCAGTGACTGTGGTCTGCTTCATAGTGCGCTGTTTAACCCACTGCGCCACCAGGGAGGCCCTAGAAATGGCTTTTTTGAGATGAAAAATAACTAATATATGAAGCAGAACAAAAATGAATAAAAACAATAGTTCTTAAAAATTTTTTTAATTAGCCATTTCTCTTCAATCACCTTATTTATATATGAGAAGAAAACAACTTAGTTTAAATGACTTACTAGAGAACTCAATAATATTACAAAAAAAATTTATTATGAAGAGAATTTAAATGAAGAAACTGACAGAATGAAAGGAAATTGTGTCCTTTCAAGACCTTTCAATTCAATGTTCTATTTCATTTCCTTGACATCACTGTGTCACCATTTTAACTTTGCCTCTTGTGAATAAGAAAAAAGATGGAGGCATAAAGCATCCCAAGGAAGACAATAATCTGTGAAAGATATGTGTTCATAAAATTAACTATAAAACAATAAAAGTGGGGGAAATGTATGAGGTTAGCAGAAAAGTGTTCAACAACCAAGACACTAGTAAGTCAGGCATATTATAACTAAAGAAATGTTGAACATTCATTAATTACATGTATCTGTGGGTCAATATCCCATACCTTGCAGTTACTGAAAATAGATTTTTCTAATCATTTTGCCATACAAAAATGATTTATCTAAAACATGATATATTCCAACTAAGACCTTCAGTGACTCTGTACTGCCTATGATGACTACATTGTTTCATAAATTATGTTCTTCTAATCATTCATTGAAAACATGTTTAATAATCACTATAAAGAAATAACACATTAAGTAAATAATAAGTACAACATATACTAATGCAACAATGCAGAACAAACTCCAAGTTGAACACCAGTGTCAGCATCACATTAGAAGTGGAACTCAATGTTTTAAAAGACTATCCAAAAAAAAAAAAAAAAAAAAAAAAGACTATCCAGGTGATTTTTATGAACTAAAAAGGAGGGGATCCTAATTTTTTCTCTTTTAGGGAATCTAACCTTCAAGAGTATTGAAAACTGTTACTATATGTGGGTGAAATTCTCAAAAGGTGGGTATGTGACTAAAAGGGACAAGGTTCAGATTTCTGACCCTTAAGGACCATTTAGTCATGCCTGCCTAGAAAGATACAGCTTTAGTACTGTGAATGAAATATAATCAACAAATACATGAATGTATTTGTGTGTAAATGTGCTTAAAACAAAAAAAAAATACATTTCCAATAGAAATGGAATCATGACTAAATTACAGCATTTAAGAAAGGCCTTCATTTTAAGTACACATAATGGTATTTTAAATTTATAAAATTAACAATATGTAGCATATTTTGTTTTACATAGTAAAAGAAAGCTACAACTAAAGAATTGAAAAACTAGGAAATATTAGAGGTAGTGGTACCTAATGAGTGATAGTCTGACAATCTATTAAATATTATAAATTAGAGGATTATAGGAGAAAGGGAGTTAAATTCTAAGGAATAAATATGGTAAGGACATCCCATGGTCTTGGGAAAAGATAAAATGGAAGAAAAAGCATTTTCAAAATGTATTTAAAAACTCTTTAGTCATGTATTAGTGAAAAGAGGCAGAAGGTACTTACTCTTGGTAGCATAAAAGGAGCAAGGAAATGAGTCCAGGTTTTAATTTTTTGTTAGTCTTGGTCATTCCCACTCTTCTTCCTTCACTGTTGCTGACTTTGTTGAAAGACTAAAAACTACATTACTATGATTAATGATGGGGGAAGGGGAGTCAGACATGGATGTTAACTGACAAACTAGTCATATCCTTTAATGCAGTGGTTTTCAAAGTTGACGTGTACCAGAAAACCCTTTAAAGGTTTGTAAAAACACTCTGGATCCTACTTTAAAGTTTTGGATCCAGTAAGTTTTGAATTAGGCTTAAGAATATTAATGTCTAGTAAACATCCAGATGGTGGTGATATGTTGCTTGGTGCAAACCATTGCTCTAATGGTATCACAAGGGCAATAAGTGAAAACAGTACCTCTGTCAACACAGTGTTTTCCAGATAAGGATAAGTTTGTTACCTGCTTAAAAAAAAAACAACAACCAGTTATGTCTCAATTTTCAAGGATTTCAAAATTAGTTGTTGGAGGAAATTTCTTTTCAAAGATGAACCTAAATGCCAAATGATATTTTAAAAAGAGACAGTGTTTATTTGCCTACTGAAAGATTTCTGGAGAAGTCAGTATTATGGGTTTTTACTGCTCAGCTAGCCTGTTTTATAAGTTTTGATATCAACATCCTTGAACTAACTTGAATAATAAATTCAAAACTCTCTCCTGTAGTAAAGTTCAAATTAAGGTTTCTAAATATTTTTTATCTATGTATTAGACCATAAAATCTTATTTCAATTATTTTTTAAACCTGATTATTAAAAAAACAAAATAATAAAAAAGACTCATTTGGCACATGTGCTGTGTGTATATGATTAGCACTTATCAAAAACACATTTGCATTAAAATTCCTGTTAATTTTTAGATTTAGAGCACCTGGTATTCGGACTCAGCTGAGCTTTTATTTTACAGTTTAAAATGGATGAAAATACATTACAATAATTAATGAAGCCGTTCTAATTTAGCCTGAAGAGATTTAAAATTTCCAGTGATGGCTTGTACTGCTACTGAAGTGCTCATAGACTGGAGCTCAACCAGATAACCACAAACAGCATCCAGGCACAGATTTGTAAATCTTCTCCTGTAAACAAAAAGACACCTGATCAACTGTGTATAATTCAGAAACATTTCCTTCTATAGGATTTCCAACTTCTGCTCTACTGGATTATAGTTCTACAGTGTGATTAAATGATAAATAAATGAAAATAAGTAAAGTTAAATTAATGAAGTAAATTCAGGGGTTATATGGGTTAGCACATAACTACCATTTTCCATTTGAAGATTGCAATGAGAACCAGAATAAGGGATGACTCCTTAAGTTAATATTATTTATATTCTTTTGACTTTTCAACAAATATATGTTGAAATGGTCAATAATATCACAAACTGTAACTGTGTATCCTAGCTCACGAATTCGAAGTAGAAGATCAGAAGCAATTCACAAATTATATACTTTGCTCTATAGAAAACACATGGGACAGGGTTAAAGTGGAGAAAACACTAATCTTTCATATTAACTATCTAATGTTACTCAAATATTTACTGCTACCATATACCAGTGCTTAAATCGCCTGTTTTTTCAAAACCTCCTTAACTTTCCTTATGCTCTTGAATTTTTTACCCATTTATAAGTATTTAAAAGCCTTTGTTATAATATGATATCTATTTCATCTTTACCTCTCACAATTTACAACTTGGCTTGGATTCTCAACATATCTTGCCAATAATACATGTATACACTCTAGAAGATGCAGTGGCTTCTTAATTCTGTTCCAGAATGGATCCTATAAAAAGACAAACAGCATGAGTTGTGAAACAAACTGTCAACTGATTTTTCAACCACTTATGTTAGTTAAAACAGTCATCAGAGTCCAAACCAAAATTTACTGCTATTAAATTTATATTAGTAAACATTACGTACTATAGGGTCCCCAATTATCTAGTTATGTTTAGTACTTAAACACTGAAAACAACATTGTGATATAATTTAGGAAGAATATTTAACGTATCAATCCATTTTGTAGAGCATGTGAATCCTGTTTAAGAAGTTGAGGCAAGGGGCCTCCCTGGTGGCGCAGTGGGTTAAGCAACACACTATGAAGCAACCCGCAGCCACTGCAGCATGAATTCGATCCTTGCCACCGATCAGGGAGGGGACCCATATGGCGTAGCAGACCTCTCCTGCCTCGCCTGCTGCTTCCCTGACAGTTTGTTTCAGTCAGTCTGCCAGTTCTGCTCTCCACTCTCCCTAGTGAATCTTCTCACCTCCTGTGACTCTGGCCTATACCCCAGCTCTTATATGCATAAATAAATAAATCTTAAAAAAAAAAAGTTGCGGTAAGAGAAAAATATCTATGGATTTATATCTCCTATGAACAGTGTCAATCACTTTTATTTTGAACCTCTACAAACTTAACGTGATATTGTGAACAGGAGACTAAACTCATAGTCAAAGAATCTAAATTAAATTTGTGGCTTTGCAAGTTACTGTCAGGGGATAGTTAACATCTCTACTTGTGTCAGGTATAATAAAACCGATGAGTATATTACTGCTTGCTCATTTCCACCATAGGCTTATTATGAGGGTTAAATGAAATAGGTAAGTGCCTTGTAAAACACTATAAATGTTTTGATGACACTACTTTAAAAGACACAATTTAGTTACACAATGTTTTATTTGGATCTTACAACCTTAGGATAAAAATTACAAAATAGACTGATAAATTTATTATGGTGAGAGAGATCTTTAAACACCGGTATTTTAGGGACCTCTCTGGTGGCCTAGCACTGTCACCACTATAGTCTGAGTTCCATCCAGGGCCTAGGGCCTGATCCACATGGCGTAGCAGCAGATATCTCCTTTCTAGCCTGCTGCTACCCTTAGCAGCGTTCTAATGTATTTTAATAGATCTGCTTGTTCTGTTTCCCACTGTCTTTGGTGAATTCTCTCATCCCCCCAGACCTCTGGCCTACACCCCAGTTCTACCCACCACCCCCCCAAAAAAAAAAGCCAAAAAACAAAACAAACCACTGATTTTAGATGAGGTTACAGTGAATAAATCCACTGTTACTTTGTTCTTTTAAAGTATTTAATATAATGTGTTCCATATATTCCACAAGTTGAAAAACATTTAATTATGCTTATTTATACTAGAAAAATTTTTATTTTTATCGTGATCTACAACAATGCAACAACACATTTTTAGTTTTAAATGTCTGAAGTATGATAACTCGATACTCAACAGGTGAAATAAATTTTAGATGGACTCTATTAGACTAAGTAACATGACATATACAGTCAAAATATTCCACTCTTATATGTAGAGAAAATGAACTTTAATAAAAGAATTTAATATTTTCCTTACCCGTGACTTGAACAAGTGATCATATACTTCTAGTAGTCGAGGTAATGGCACCCCAATTTCATGCATTGTCTGGATTACAAAACCCACATCCCAGTTCAAAGTACAAACTTGCTGCTCTAAGAACTGCACAATAAAATCTGGGGAGAGAAAAAGATCAGAATTAACAATCCTAATTGTTAACTCCCCCACCCAGGTATACTGAGACGCAATCTACATGTAACATTGTGTAAGTATAAAGTGTACAATGTGATGCTTTAAGATATGCTGTGTTTTATAACATTAAGATTAGTTAACATATCCTTCAGCTCATATAATTCTGCTATAGGTTTTATAACTACTGATACTGACACTTTAGTTTCTAGAAGGAAATCTTTTAAAAACCAAATTAAAAAATACATACAGCAGGATAGGCAAATCTATAGGTAAAGGAAGCTGATGTGTATTGTGAAGGGCTAGAGTGTGGGAAGGAAAAGGGAATGATTGGTCTATTGAAAAAAGGGTCTATGAAAAGACCATCACTCAACCTGCATGACCTCTAGAATTTACTAATTAAAAACTTTGGATACGTAAAGACAGTTCTGAAAACTCTAAACTTCGACCCAATTTCAAGTTCCCTGAAGCTTGTTTGCTATTGAGAGACTGATAAAAAAATAAAGCCCTCTTTTTTATTTTTACTTAAAGATTTTATTTATTTATGGATACAAGAGCTGGGGTATAAGCCGGAGACAAAAGAGGTTGAGAGATTCACTAGAGACAGAGAGGGGAGCAGAACAGGTAGATCAACTGGAGCACACTGCTGAGGGAAGCAGTGGGTGAGGCAGGAGAGGTCTGCTGCACCATGTGGGTTCCCTACCTGGCCAGGGATTGAACTTGCCCTGCAGTGGCTATAGAAGCCCCACCGTAAGGTGCAAAAAGGCCTCTTTTACCCTAAACTATATTGGGCATAAACCTAATCTTAAGTTAAAGCAGAAATACCCTCAAAAGAAAGTGTGTATAATGTGTGATCTTTTAAATATTAAAAGTATCATTTTCATATATTTATAGAAATATATATCAATTGTTTATTTTTCTAATCAATGAGAAATGAGAAATGGCACAGAAAGGATGCAGTTTTTACTATTGTACCTGTAAGAAGTAAGGGTATGATTACAATGGTTTTATTTCTGACCATGTCCATGAAGTAGATCTTAAATCAGGGATGGTCTGTAATTAAGTTGGTATCTTTATTAAAACCTTTAAAGTTATATTGTGGGAATTTTCATATTTCTCAATACAACTGGCTTGATAGTCTAATTCAGGATGTATTTTTATGTTTATTCTATTTTGCAACTGAAGAAAACAGGATGATAAACAGCTTATAATAATAGTCATCACATAACAACTATAATCATCATATTTGGTTAAGAAAGGGGTTACAAAATTTTTAGTAAAACTACTATTTTAAAGAAAAATATGCCTGCAATTAAGTTGAGAGCTATGGACTCAATCACAGACTACCCATACACAAAAAACCCCATCCATTTTTCCTTTCTCTTCACAAACTTATGTAGAGGCATCAAAAATATAATCACTATGGTAATGTTAGTACTATCCCAAAACAGATATATAAACCTGGAGGTTAGTCAAAGAAAATTTAATACTCAACTATTCATCAAAAAATTCTGTAATTTTTGAATGTCTTTTTTTTTTTTTGAGGAGGTAAAATTAGATTCCTGAGATAAATAGCAAAAAATAAATGATTATACTCTACAGATTATTTTTCTGTGAATGAAAAAAAAAATGAAATATGACAGCATCTAAGGTTATTTCTCACCTAAAGGAAAGAACCGAGGTGTGCCAGCATAAATTTTGCCAAGGAGCACAATCTTGAGACTAAGAGCATGCATTCTGTCTGAGGAGCTCAATGCTACACTTTCATTCAGTTCTGTAGAAAAGAGATATGTTATTAGAAGAACAAATTGTTTTAATGGCTTTAAATTTAAATTTGCTATTTCATTGTTCCAAGATGCAAAATACCCTAGAACTGACACTCACATTAAGATAATGAGCAGATCCTGCGCTTCTTTAAGTGTCTGATTATATTCCTACAGTCCCAAGGCACAAGCAATGGAATTTTGGGGAAATAACCCATCTCTAGATTTTTAAGTAACACAAACCATGAAATTGACACATTCTTGTCTCTGAAAGTCAACTTCAGTATTCACTGGGATCATTCTCTAAAGGACCACCATACTATATCCAGGTACTATCCATTTACCCTCTATTAAGGTACATATAGCTCCTATGAGGCCTAGGGATATGAGTCACTAGGGCTTGAATTCCTCTATCACGTCACTAAATAATGTACACTAATATATATGTAAATGAACACTTACCTTTCTCTATGATATCTTGCCACAGTGTCTGTACTAAGATAGGGTCTGAATAACCAGCACAGTGAATTATTGCAAGTTTACACTCTGCAAGTTTAAATGGGTCAGCAAATTCCCCATAAAGCTGTAGAAGACAATGTCAACATTAAATATACAGCCAAAGGTCAGCTTTCAGAAATAAACAATGAAGCACTCCTTAAAAGTTAAAAATAAACAGATTTTATCTAAAGTTCCTAAAATATGATGTAAAAACATGGTATGTAGCTGGCCCTTGCTTCAGATTAAAAATGGTGAATGCTCAGTAAATGCATTTAAAGGTTTCAGTATGTTTACCTTTCCCCTCCTTGGCTGACAGATGCTACAATTTCTTTTAGAACTAGTGTTACCAAAACTAGGGTTTGAAGAATCATGGAAATTTTGACAAATTTCAGGGTTATTTTGAACCAAGTCCAAGAATAACTGAAAATGAAGAATTACCCAGAAGGGTAGAACATGGCAGAGGTTTAGGGAGTTAAGTACTTTCTTAAAAGCAAGATCACAACGAGTTTTTTAAAAAGCCCGATGTAAGGTTGTTAGGCTCTTCAGAGTTACTGGTCAGGAAAGAAGAACTTAGCTTTTTGTAAGGGTCAGATCATTGCAGTGACCTGTCAGCCCATTACCTGCTGCCAAGAATGGCTTATTTTACGGAGGTTAATCTTTCTTGTGAAACTAAAGTAAAATGCCAAAGAAGCAAGGAATTTGTAGATTATTAGGTGACTGTTAAAGGAATTTCACTTTTAAAAAATTACCTTAGTTATGTCCATTAGCTCAGAATCCAGCTGAGAAATTGCATCCTGTACAGAAGAATGATGGGAATACTGCCTTTGAAGTGTCTCTTGGATCTGAAGTTGGATCCTAGCAACCTAGTTTAGACAGAAAAAGAATTCCTTAAGTTCTTTTTTTTCCTTTAAAGATTTATTTAATTATTTATATAAGAACTGGGGTACAGGCTAGAAGTGTAGGGTGGTGGTGGTGGTAAGAGGATACACCAACGGCAGAATGGGGAACAGACAGATGGACTGAATAAAACACACTGCCGAGGGGAGCAGCTGGTGAGAGAGGAGGTGTCTACTGCGCCATGTGGGTCACCTCCCTAGCCAGGGATCGAACTCGTGTTGCACTGGCTGCTTACAGCTGCACAGTGCTGCGACTTAACTCCTGTGCCAACAGGAAGGCCTCTCAAGTTCTTTTTTTTTTTTTAAAAAAAGATTTATTTATTTATGCATACAAGCACTGGGGTACAGGCCAGAGGTGTGGGAGGGTGAGAAGATTCACCACAGAGAGCGGGGAGCAGAACAGGCAGATCAACAGAAGTACACTGCTGAGGGGAGCAGCGGGCACAACAGGAGAGGTCTGCTGCACCATGTGGGTCCCCTCCCAGGCCGGCAGCAGGGATTGAACTTGTGCTGCAGTGGCTGCGGTCTGCTTCATAGTGCGTTGCTTAACCCACTGCACCACCAGGGAGGCCCCGGCCTCTCAAGTTCTTTATGATAAACCAACAGGTACTTGAAATTACTCTAAGTTAATATAAAAATGGTGTACAAATAGACTTCTTTTGTAATAGACTACAACTTTTCATCAAACAAACATTTCACAGAAAGTATACTGGAACTTTGCTGCCCCCAGATATATTCTCCCATGATGACAGCCAGACAAGTGACTAGACTATACTTTTCAAGCTCTTTTGCAGGGAGGTATGGTTATAAGACTAAGTTCTATTCAAAAGAGCATGAGTGAAAATAAAGTACATCACTTCAGGATTAAGGTTTTTAAGAGTGACTGTACTTCTTATATGTTCTTTTTCCTCTTTCTCCCTTTGACCAAAGAAAAAGACTAGGCTATGGGAATGGTAGAGCTAGAAAATAGAACTCTCTCATGAAATCACACAAGTGTTGAAAGAAGTCCAGTCAATGAGGAACTTTCACTTTGGATTTCTGTGATTTAAGATTAAGTTTTTGTATTTGAACTATTCCACATTTTTGGGTATTTTAGTTAAGGCAGTTTAGCCTACTCTGCTTCATACATTTGCTCATTAACTTTAAGAATAAATGCTGAGGGGCCTCCCCTGGTGGCGCAGTGGGTTAAGCAACACACTATGAAGCAAACCGCAGTCACTGCAGCACGAGTTCGATCCCTGCTGCCGGCCAGGGGGGGACACCCACATGGTGCGGCAGACCTCTCCTGTTGTGCCCGCTGCTCCCCTCAGCAGTGTACTTCTGTTGATCTGCCTGTTCTGCTCCCCGCTCTCTGTGGAGAATCCTCTCACCCCCCACACCTCTGGCCTGTACCCCAGTGCTTGTATGAATAAAAAAAAAAAAAAAGATTAAAAAAAAAAAAAAAGAATAAATGCTGAATGTGATATAATCTGCTTGGTGGTGAAATACTTAGGAAAAACTTTTGGAAATGCCATAAAAAACTTTTTAAATTACCGCAATGTCCTATGACGTAAGTTCCATCCTTAAAATCTTTCAAAAGAATTATATCTAAATATGAAATTAAATAAGTAAATAAAGACAGAAGAAACTAGAGCTAAATATACTGGCTGTTACAGACCTACTAATACCATGAGAAGAGGAAAGTGAAATAAAATATGGCCACTCCTCAATGTGGACAATGTTAGTATCTTAGCACTTACTTCCATCTTTTCTTCTAACTCATGAAGAAATTCACCATCTGCAGCTATTGATGAGATGGCAGTGGAACTTTTGGCACTAAGAATGGCTCGAGCAATGTATTCCAGTCGCTGCTGAAGTGAAATTTCTGTGCTAGGTGGGAAAAACGCTTATTTTTATTTATATGAATTCTTAAGTATCCAAGATAAAAATATTGCAATTATGATGCATTATTTTATATTAAAACAAAAAGGTATTTGAAACTTGAAAAAACTGTTGAGAACTCATTTCTAATAAAAAAGATATTCACAATTTAAAGCAACAAAGAAATATTTATGTTTATGTTCAAAAAGTAACTTCTTATTTTAAAAATTATTCTTCTAAATTTCTAAATTAAGTATTCTTTATTACTCCTCATATTTTTCACTTATCTACTTTAGTATGGCCAATCTTATATTTCATCAACTCAGCAATTAGAATGATCTTTTAAAAACAAAATTCAGATTAAGTCACACACTTTCCTAAACTCCTATTTTCTTTAGGTATTCCTCCAATGCCATTTCCTTCCACTCACTCCTCTGCTTACTACCTCCAGCCCCAATGACATTTCTTTTGTACTGTGAACACAATAAAGGTGTGTCTGGTGTACAGACTATCTGCTTCCAACTGGATCACTTTTCCTCCATTCTTTACATAGTTGCCTATTTTTGTCACTTGAGACCCAATTTTAGTGATAATTTGTCTGAGGCTTTCTCTGATTCCTCCTAGTTAAGGAAGCTCCCCAACCTCACAGGCACTTTTAGTACATTAGCCTAATCTTTATCATCTTGTTTATTACCTTTATGCACTAAAAAGGGGGCTCTATGCAAACAGGGATGGTGTCTTATCTTATTCATATTCCTTCCTGCATATCTTAAACATCATTGGTACTAAAAATTTATTTGCTGGCAGCTGACAGATGCCAGAAAGCCCAATCATGTAATGAGTGTCAGCTTTAGTTTTTTCTAATGTCCTAACACTATCAGACTTGGCTTGACATTGCAAAGCATGCTGGTATTAAAACAAACTAACTCATTTAGTTGTAGGAAACCTCTCAGATCAACCAGTATTAAAGATAACTTTTGACAATCCAATTAACTGTAATCTGCATCAAGAAAAAACTGACTTTCTTTTACTTCCAGAAAAGATCTTACTTAGCCTGTTCTTCTATATCGCTATGGCTTCTTTATCTTCCTCCTCCCCAAAATAAACCAAAATAAAAAAAAGAGAATTTTTTATCCCTTCTTTCAATGTATAGATATAGATGACAATTAGCATCAATTGTAGATCTCTCTAGATTATACAAAATTGTATATCTCTCAAGATACACAAAAAATCTTGTATATCTCTCAAGATTACACAAAATGGACTGAAATACTGAGAAGCCCTGTTTCTAAGAGATTTTCCCTTCATTTTCATCTCTAAAAAAAAGGAAAGACACCCACTTGAATATTTTTAAAATGAGCAAATTTCCAAGTATTTTATATAGAACATTCTAGAGTTGCTAAATTTGCAAAGAGCATACTGAAAAAGAGAATGACATGTAATATAATAGTAAGAGATAGTAAGCTGTGAGCTAAGTTTCAATGGGCAGGTATTTCACATTAGGAGGCATTAGATCGTAAGTGTGCATGAAATACATATGGATAATGTCTTTGTGCAGTAATTGTATCTAGGGCTAAGAAGAATGACAAG
The DNA here is from genome assembly GCA_019455555.1 of Galemys pyrenaicus. NCBI lineage: Eukaryota > Metazoa > Chordata > Mammalia > Eulipotyphla > Talpidae > Galemys > Galemys pyrenaicus. The sequence continues at coordinate 14,540,959 of JAGFMF010011791.1, forward strand.
GATAATCCAGAAATGAGATACTAAAGTAAAAGCCTGGAAGGCACAGTTTATACAGTACAGTATGTAATAGATAGTCAAACAGTAGGTATTAGAACAATAATCTTAAACTACAAAGCTACAGTGAATTAAATAATTAATAATGTTGCCAATTCTAATTACACAAACTATAACTTAACTAAGGCTTTAGCAGAAACTGCCTTATAGGCCTTTACTAGCATAAACTACTCTCTCTTTTAATAGAACCAATGACAAATTAAAATCACTTACATATATCATATTCTATATGTGAGAGGCATTTATCAAGTTATAATAGTGACCAAAGAAGGCAACAAGACTAAAAGTTGTCTTGAATCCAATATGCAATAAACAAACCTGGGTGAATGCATGGACACACTTAGTGAATGCACTTGCTATTAGCCTTATCTATTCTTTCAGCAACCATTCTGACTAACTTGTCTTAATAATAGTTTTGCATCAACAGTCTCTTTATAATTTAATGGATCTCCAGGTTTTAAAAATAGTACTTGCATTATTTTGGCATGAAAATTCCAAACGAAAAGTCATTGGGTCAAATGAATGATCTAAGATCTTCTTAAAATTTCTTTTGAATTAAAAATCTAATCAGAAATATCAGTGTTAACAGAACCTTAATAATTCTTAATATACATGCTCTAAGATCTTTTTAGTAATTTAAACCAATGAGAAGAGTAAATTAATCTGGCACTAGTAAAATTTTTAATTATAAATCCTTTCAGAAGCAGATTTGGCCTTTCAATTGAGAGTAGTAATTAACTGTTAATAGTAAAGAACATTAAAAAAAGGAACTTGGAAGACAGTCTGAAGAGAGAAGATCTTAGGTATTCTTTTAGTGAAAAACAAGAAAAATAGATGTGTATAATCCAAAAGATTTTATTTAACTTCTGAAATCTGGATTTAGCTAGACACAGCTCAGTTATCAATCATACCTCACAGTAAGAGCATTACGTCATACCTATGCATGTCAGCCAGTTTGGACAGGACACGAGCAGCATTACTAAAACTTCTGTTCTTCTCATAATACCTCCAGAGTAAATCCATATAACGAACTTTGTTTTGATCAACTTTGGCCATTCGAACTAGATGTGGCTCCAGAAATGGAGAAGCAATCTGGAAATTATACAATAACTCAGAAACATTTTCTGACCAGTACTGTACTTCATATACTAAAAATAACATTTTAAAGAGAAATACAGATGCACCTTGTTTTATGAAATCATAATCAAAATTATAATCCAAGAATAGATTAATATAAAGACATTATTTAATTATAAATGATTTTTGTTGTACCACAGCTAATGAAAATTATAATAGTTGTATCAGGTTGGTAAAAATAATAGTATAATCAAACTAATACTTTGAAAACACAGCTATTGGTTCATCAACTCTGAACTTAAAAGCATCCTTGCAATCTCAGATTACACATGTTCATTTTATAGAGTGAGGAATACTGAGACTTAGGGTAGTGAAAAGTGTGAAGTCACATAGTGACTTAATGGCAGGACTAAAAGTGCAGGTCTCCAATAATTCATAATCTAATAAAGTTAGATTATGAATCCTATCAGCTTCTAACTGATAAGAATAACCTATTTTGTCCAACAGGAAAACGATATATTAGTTGTTTTACATTAACACTTAATGGTAGGTAAAGTATGAGAAAGTATATTTCTTATCTTTCTATATCTGCTTAACTAAGTTGTGCTACTTACAGATATAAATTAATGGGCCTCCCTAGTGGCGCAGTGGGTTAAGCAACGCACTATGAAGCAAACCTCAGTCACTGCAGCACGAGTTCGATCCCTGCTGCCGGCCAGGGAGGGGACCCACATGGCGTGGCAGACCTCTCCTGCTGTGCCCGCTGCTCCCCTCAGCA
>JAGFMF010011791.1:14545405-14570482 GCA_019455555.1 Galemys pyrenaicus
CTCTCTGTGGTGAATCCTCTCACCCCCCCACACCTCTGGCCTGTACCCCAGTGCTTGTATGCATAAATAAATAAATCTTTAAAAAAAAAAAAACAGAGAGAAAAGAGAAGCTTCTGGGGAAGATGGCATCAGAGGAAATTCCCTACTTTGCTTTTGGGAGAAGAAACGTTTGAGAAGTTCAGAAGGCTCTAAACTCAGTACCTCATGATTGCCAGGGACTAGAACAACAGAAGAGATGCAGAAGAATTTCAACTCAAGGGAACAAAAGAGAGTGGTGGCTGCCAGGATGGAAATCACAGTTCACATGGCAGATTAGGCAAGGTAAGCTGAGTGTTGTAGATCTTGCTGAAGAAGAAACAGGGTGTGAGTGCTTGGGGGCATGGGGGTACTGTCAGATGAGTTCCCAGCAAGGAAAAAAGAGCTCAGAAAGGTACAGCTCACTCCACCCAGTTCCTCTAGTATAGCTGATTTAGGATCAAGTAGATAAAGTAAACCCCACAAACTATAAGGCAGTGTTAAAAGAAATAGGAGCCACAAAGAGATATTCCTTGCTCATAGACTAAGAATTAACATTTTCAAAATGACTATCCTACCCAAAGCTATAAGCACAATTAGTACAATTCCTGTCAAAGTTCAAAAAGCATTCACCAAAGAAATAGAACAAACAAACATTACTAAAATTCATGTGGAACCACAGAAAACCTTGATGGACCAAAAAGTAATAGTGGCAAAGAGGAACACCAAAGGCATCACACTTTCAGATTTCAGAACGTAAAAAACTGTATTATCAAAAGTAAAAAGTAGGGTACTAGAACAAAAACAGACACAATGACCAGTGGAATAATATTGCAAACCTAGAAATCAATCCATACCTATATGGACAGCTAATCTACAACAAAGGAGCAAAGAATATACACTGGGGAAAAGAAAGTCTCTTCAAAAAATGTTGGGAAACTTAATAGTCGCATACAAAAGAATGAAACTAGATTATCTCCATGATACACAAAAATCGTTTGAAAATGGACAAAAGACTTGGATCTAACACCCGAAACTATAAAACACATAAAAGAAAACAGAGGCAACATACTCCACAACACAGTATTCAGAGATATTTTTGTGGATTTAGCTACAACTCAAGAAAAAAGAAGAGAATATAAACAACTGGGACTACATCAAACTAAAAAGCTCCTGTACAGTGACAGAAACTGTCACTTAGACAAAAATATACCCTACTGAATGGGTGTATACCAAACATCTGACAAAGGACTGATGTCCAAGAACTCATACAACTCAACAAAAAACAAATAACTCAATAAAAAAATGGGCATAAGAGCTAACTAGAGTCTTTGTCTCCAAAGAAGACATACCGATGGGCATAGGTACATGAAAAAATGTTGATCACTTATTGTCTGGAAAATGCAAATCAAAACCATACATCTAAGAGAATGGTCCATTTGAAAAGACAAGAAACAACAGGTGTTGGTGAGAATGTGGAGAAAAAAGAACTCGCTTATACTATTGGTGGGAATGTGGACTATCCAGAACCTAAAGAAAACAGTATGCAGCCACTGCTAGGTATCTGAAGAGTACAAAAACACTCCTTTGAAGGGAAATATTTACTTCTATGTTAACTGCAACACAATTTACAATAACCTGTTTACAGAAATATAAGTGATCATATATAGATGAGTGGATCAGAAAGATGTGTTTATATACATATAAACATAATGAAATAGTCAGCTATTGGGCCTCCCTGGTGGCACAGTGGGTTGAGTGCCACACTGTGAAGCATCCGTGGCAGGGCGAGTTTGATCCCTGGCCAGGAAGAGGACACACATGGCACTGCAGACCTCTCCTGCCTCGCCCGCTGCTCCCCTCAGCAGTGTGCTTCTGTTCATCTGCCTGTTCTGTTCCCCACTCTGTCTCTGGTGAATCCTCTCACCTCTCACAACTCTGGCTTATACCCCAGCTCGTGTATGCATAAAAATAAAATAAAAATCTTTAAGAAAAAAAAATATTAGCTAGCTATTAAAAAAGATAAACACAGTACCATGGATGGAGCTGGAGGAGATTTTATTAACTAAGTCAGGAAAAAAGACAAATACTGAATATGGGGAATACAGAGAAACAGAAATACATGTCAGAGAAAGCTAGACTAGTAAGAAATCCTAGGAAGCTGATGGTAGAACTGAGTCTACCAAAAGGAGAAAGGAAAAAGGATGGGTGAGAGTAAAGTGAGGACGGTGCACAGTAGACTATGTCAGCAGACTTTGGGTATTTTGGTGGTGGATACAGTGTGGTAACAACAATACCTGAGAGGGAAGAACCTATACTTCTAAAACACAAACAACGTTATAAATCAATGTTACCTCAATTAAACACACATGCACACATATCTCAAGTATTAATTTCCTATGATATGACATCATTTGGGCCACTGAAGCTAAGATTTACCTCAGGGAAGAGATTCTCATCATTAACTTTGTTCTATTCACACAGTCCTGTGTTCTCTGTTTTAAGAAGATGTAAAGAAGAGCTTGTTCTCACCTTGTCTATATTGGGCACAAACATTGGAAAGGTCCACTTGATTGCTGATTTTTTGATATTCCTTTAATGATTCCCTTAACATTCTTTCCTTTTCCATTTTATTTTGAACTTGTCGGGAACGCTGAAGAAGCTCATTTGCCTAGAAATAGAGATAACAACAAATTAAGACATAAAAGGAAGAACACAGATGTTGCTGTCAAAGCACATTTTAGTCTATCTAAATGTACATCTGGTTTATTATCATTAAAAAAGACAACTCTACAAACTTACTTCTTAATTTTAGGCAGAAAAGTTTTTGATCAAAAAATCCTAGCTATTCTTAATCCTCTCACAAATATGTTAAGATAGCTTTTGACTGGTAAATCTCTTGCCTAGTCAATATATTATGGATCAGCAGGCAGTCCATGTGACACTGATTTTTTTAAATTATATTCACCTGTAGGAAAGGATCAATAAAAATTTCCCAATTAACGCTACTTCATTATGGATTTAAAGCTAATTAATGATTTTTTCTTAATTACTAAGGTTTCTATAACCACTTCTTTTTTCCCTCAAACATGGCCTAAAATATTATCAAAGGTTCTTCACAAAAAACTTTTATACACATGGATTTTAAGAAATCATGTATTTTAACCACTTTCATATGAGCCTTCTAAGACCAGGAGTAGTTAAGAGTTCTATCCCAGGTCATATATTAAGTAAAATAAGATAGTTCTTCACCCCAATTCTAGTGTGTTTTGCTTTTCAGCATATGATGAAAATACTTCTAAGAAAATGAAATAGATAACAGAGCATCATACCTTAGAACAAACAGCATCATCAGTGCTATATAGAAGGGGGCAGATATCCTGTAAGTGTAAACTAATGCCATCAACAGCAGCATTATCTCTTATATAGCAGTTGATAAGAGAAGCGATTAAGGCCCCAGTCAATTCTTTGTCTCTGATTACCAGATCTTTAAAGGTGGTGATTTTCAACTGCTCTTGAAATTCCTAGGAGTATAAGAGAAAACACATTTTCCTATCAAAAATAGGAAATCGTATTTCCACACAATACCACCTCTTTACTAATCTGAATTTAAGAATTATAATACCATTATAATAATAATAGACTATGATTATAGTATTCTAACACTATAACACTAATAGACTATAATTCAAAAAAATACTAAATTAGACAAATGAGCAAATTTTGCAAACACTCAATAAATCATATGGTGTATGAAAATACACATAATATGTATAGTGCAAATCTCTCACTTTATAAATCAGGGAGTAAAGAGCCCAGGTAGAATCAAAATTTGAGTTATATTACTTGACGTTAGTTATAGCCAGGAACAACCAATCACAAAGGACATTATATCTTGTGTTACATTTACTTATTTAAGACTTTATTTATTTATTCATTCATTCATTTACTTATGCATACAAGAGCTGGGGTATAGGCCAGAGGTGGGTTGGGGAGGGGTGGTAGTGAGAGCATTCACCAGAGACAGAGTAGGTAGCAGAACAGCCAGACTGACTGAAATACACTGCTGAGGGAGGCAGCAGTCGAGACAGGAGAGGTCTGATGTGCCAGGTGGGTCAGCTCCCTGGCTAGGGGTCGAACTTGTGCCACAGTGGCTGTGAAAAGCTTCATTGTGCTAAGACTTAACCCCTTGTGCCATTAGGGAGGCCCCATTTGGGTTACATTTATCTTCTTAAATGTTAGAATTCAGTTATTTGGAACTTTTTAACCACTGGAAAGTAATCTCATTTTGAACAAATCTGCTTATTACAATGATTTATACTGGCAAAAAATATCATGTTCAGACTTTGACTGCTATTTCTATTTTCAAATTTTAGTAGATATCCAATCTATGTTAAATTTGTGGACTAATATTTATTTAGATTCCTTGAACAAACAATTCATGATGCAAGGAATAAAGTTTTGAAAATGGATCATGAAAGAAATGCCCAGGTTAAAGACTTACCTACATTTTGTTAACTACCTAAAAAAACAATCATTCTTTTACCTGGCACAGAAATGAAAATTGCTTTCATAATTAAATATAGTCACTTACGTTAAAAAGGGTAAAAAAAATAGGTGCTTAAAAGTAAAACAAAAAATGCTAGTAAAATAACTCATGGGATACTACTAGAAAGATGTAATTGTCATTCATTGTTGAAAGTTGGTACTTAAAAGTCAAGTATTAAACATTTCGAAGTGCCCAAATAGACCTGGAGGATAAGGGAAAATTACTTTCTTACAGAATCATAGTTAATAAGTATAAAAGAAATCACAGATTTAAAAAATGACTAGAAATGATTTTGTAATCTTAAGTAAAACAACTAATTCAGGTAATGGTTATTAATGTCTGATGAAAACTTGATGATAGTCTGGTGGAGAATTTCCAATGGCAGGACTGCATTTTCCACCTGAATATAACAATCAATCTTAGAGTCACTAAGTATGGAACAATCAAGCCTTTTTGTGTTTCCTGATAAATAGTCTCCAAAACACCACTCCCTGTAAGATTTCTATCCTTTATGCAAATAGTTTTGAACTTAAGTCTCTGTAGGCATAATTTTCATTTTTACAGGAAATAAACAAGTATGCTACAAGGAAGGTAAAGAAAACCTCAGAATGTTAGATATTCTAAAAGAATGATGAAGATGAGGGAAAACAGCTCTAAGTTGAGAGACATTAAAAGAAATAACAAATTCAGGGAACCAATTGTTATAGATTCTGATTTGAATGAATCAATATGCAAAAAAAATTTTAAGACACAGAAATTTCACTATTTTATTAATTAGAGAATTACCATTAGCATTGCTAAGTGTGATAATGATATTGTAATAAGGAAATGTCTCTCTTTAGGAGCAAATACAGTAAATAGGAATGAAATTATATGTCTGGGATCTACTTTAACTCAATGAACAAAGAATGAAAAAAGGCTAGATTAAGCAAAGGTTGGTAAAATCTTGAAAATGCTGAATATGTGTAAAGTGTATATGAGGACTATTTGTAGTATTTATGTCATTTTGCTTTATTTCTTTATTTTTCTTGAACATTAAAGCACAATTATATAATATGTAAGAATACAGTCCACCCAAAATAATCTAATAACTAGATGAATGCAAACTATTATTCCCTTAAAAAGGATTCAAAAGAGGATAGCATTTATTTCCCACAATGATAAAACCTTTCTTTAAAATAGAAATATTTAATTTAGGTTGTTGGATTCCTTGAAATTACATAGAAAAATTTTGTATGTGTCTGTTATGCATTTAGTTTGGGGATAATTTTGACTAGAGTCCAAATGAAATCTGTAGCCCAAACAAAGATTACAATCCACATTAAATACTATATTTTTGCTAAAGTAAGATCATTCACAGATGTATATAAAATACTCATATATTGCAAAAAAGTTGTGGTTTTAACAAAAGAGCAACTAACTCTCAAGTTATCAGGATTTAGAGCAATCTTCCTATAACATACTAACTTTTTAATAACTGAAATGCTTTCTAAAATAACCTCTTTCAAATCCAAGTATAAGATTAAACCTCACTCAAAAGAAAACAAAACAAGCATAATACTAACAGTAGGATCTTAAGGAGACAGACAAAACCTACCTTCTGAAGTTCTCCTACAATGACAGTAAATTGATGTTCACAAAGAAGTTTCCATAAAGCCAGAGCCTGGTATGATTTTCGAACCAACTGCTGGATAGCCTGAAGTGAAACCTTTTCACTCAATTGGGCCTCTAATGACAAAATACAACTAATGAAGTTTTTATAAGATTATATAGGTTAAGTTGGTTCATGTCAAGTAAAACACTTTATCTCATAAAGCAAATAGTAAAATTTTAAAGTCCCCACTGTTATCCTGCCTATCCCCATAGGCAACCATGATGAAGAACTGTTGAATTAATGTTTTTATCCTCTTATTCTATGTATGTTTTTGTGTGTACATGTAAACAATAAAAAAAATGCTGATTTTAACCAATTTACACCATTGCTTTTCCCACCCAGTTACATTTTAGCAGACCATCCACACTGATAAATATAAAGCTAGTACATTTAATTATCAAGTGTTCCACCATGTAAGTTCACAACTAGATCCATTTGCCACCTTAAGAACATTTATATTGTTTTCAAAATTTTAATACTACAATAAAAATGAAATAAAATATCCTAAGGGTCTTCTGGAATGCACAGTCAGGTTTCTCTAAAACTGAGTTTCTCAAACCCTGGATTAAGATGTACTGTGAGTTATGAAATCAATTTAGTAAGTAGAATTATGAAATTTCACTTCATAAATTATGACATTTATGAAATCTGACAGCATTTTCCCCCTTAAATGGGAAAAAGAATATAGAATATAAAAAATGAATACCTATTAGAGCTTAAAACAGACAGTTAATTACTGGATTTTTATTTCAGTGGTGTATTTATGCTTTTAAACATCTGTTAAATTTATTTCTTACTGGGGGAATAAAGTCTGATAGATACTATGCTAAAAAGTTATTCAAGATGACACTGTTGGTTTTGAGTATATGTGCATTTGCCCTTCTTATTATATATGATAAAGCTGCATTCCAAAGTCTGCATGTCAGCAATTTTACTGCTCCTATTTGCATAAATCCTTACCAGTTGTTATTGTCAGACTTAAAGCCTGACAGAAATACTAGAAGTACAATCATGTGTCACATAATGACAAGAATACATTGTAAAAAATGCAGAGTTTGGTGATTTTGTTGTGCAAGTATCATAGATTATATTTACATGTACTTAGATGGTAAAGCCTGCCATACATTTAAACTATACAGAGGGACCATCGCTGCATATGCTGTTTGTCACTACCAAAATATCATACAGTTCTTACTGGAAAAAGAACTTAGAAAAGGTGAATAGAAACAGTAGAGATGAAAGAACTTAAAAAAGGGATGAAATCGTGGTAAAATTTAAGCAATAATTATTCTTCCAATTTGTAGCTAGTATAATTATGAGAACTTTTCAGTTCTCTAGTTCTTTGTTAATTGCTCCCATATAGACAAAAATTACAACTAAAATTTTGATTAAAATTTTTTGCTCTAAAAAAAGGTGTCACTAAAGAGTAGGAAAATGTAAATCATAACCATATTGAGAGACTACTTCACACCCATTAGATAGATATTATTGAAATAACAACAAACCTGGTGATGTTATGGAGAAATTGGCAACTGTTACAGAAAAAAGCATGACAGGTTCTCAAAAAATTAAAAATAGAATTATCATGAGATCTAACAATTCCACTTCTTAGTAGTTAACAAAATAACTGAAAATAGGGACTCAAATTTATATTTGCATACCATATTGATAGCAGGATTCTTCATAATACAAAACGGTATGGAAGCAACCCAAGCATCCATCAATAAACAAGATGAAGTTTACATATATAAGGAAATATTACTCAGTTCTAATAAGAAAAAATTTTTTGACATGCTGCAAATGTGTAAACTTTGAAAATACTATGTTAAGTGAAACTAGTCAGACACAAATGAAAATACTGTATGAATTTACTTAAATTCAGATAAAAAATAAAATAGTGATGGTCAGGACCTAAAGGCAGGGAAACTGGGAAGTTAATGCATCATCGATACAAAATTCCAGTCTGGGAAAAATGAAAAAAATTCTGAAAAATGATGGTAATAATATATGTGCAGAAATGTGAATGTAATAAATGCCACTAACTATACACTTTAAAATAATTAAAATGACAAATTTTATGTTATGGCTATTTTACTACCATAAAGAAAACCTAGTCATTATTTTTAATAAGTTTTATTATCATTAAAACAATAAGTATCATGTTTTCTAGTGGAAAAACAAAGACAAATTAATGGGTTGAAAGTTAAGAAATACAGTATCTGTATCATCCTACTTTTTCCCAATGACACTGACTTTTAATAAAAAATATTTGTTTATCACAAACTAGATCTTAGCAAGAGATGTACATTGTTTTCTACTTAACTAATGTAACATTTTGCTGGTGTTATAAGCACTTAAGTAATCAGAAGCAATTAATTTACCATGGAACTTCCTCTGTAGCTCCTGTTGCATCTGTTGGGTATTTCCATTTTCGGGACGCATAAATCCTATCAGCCTCTGCTGCACTTTGGCAGTAGAACTGAAAAAGGAAGTCCAGAACACATGGATTTTTGTTTTAACAGTTTTCATTGAAATATAATTCATACACCATACAGTCCAAACATCAAAAAGTACACAATTTAATTAAAAAATAGATTCATACTACTGTGCAAATACCAACACAATTGTAACTTAAGAATATTTTCACCCATAACCCATTAGCAATCAATATCTATTTCTCCCTTTTTCTCATCTCTACATAAGCAACTGCCAATCTACTTTGTTTCTATAAATTTGCCATTCTGAATATTTCATATAAATGTATTTGAATGTGAAAAATAAAATGGCAGGAAAAAAATTGTCAGAGGTATTAAAAAGATATTTAAAATAGAATTAAATGATTGAGAACATCAACTCCAGGTTTACTGCAAGCTACAAAACAATTAAAAACAAAAAGAATAGAAAGGAAAAATTATGAAGAGAAAAACACTGAAGGTAAATTCAGAAGTCGATGAGAATTTCAAAGAGAATGCAGATGGAATAGTACAATAAATAATGGAACAAAATTTACCAACGTTTTTAGTCTTTAGTTCTATTGCTCATTAAGAACATTTACCTCTTAACACTCACTGAAAGAAGTCAAACCGAAAGATATTATGGCATAATAAAGAAAAAAAAAAAAAAAAAAAGCACAAAAATTTCAAATAAGCCACCTACAGAGGGAAAGGCCTCAAAGGTAATGCACTTTTTCTCTGCTACATTAAGAAAATCGAACAAATGAAGATCTGAGAGAAAGGCACTATGACCTTAAAATTTCATACTAATCCATTAGGCAATAAAAAAGGAGTGAACTACTGACAGATGTGACAATATAAACCTCAAACACAAACCTTAAAATATGTTAAACAAAAAGCAAGACTCTGTATGATTCCGAATATATGAAATGCCAAGAACAGGTAAATCTTTAGAGATAGAACAGATTAATAATTGTTTGGGGGTGAGGAGTAGAAATGAAGTGACTGCAAATGAACAAGAGGGAGGTCTTCAGGATGAAGGCAATGTCCTGGAAATGGATTGTGGTGATAGTTGCACAATTGTGTATATTTATCAAAAGTCATGGGACCAAACATGTAAAATTCTATGGCATTTAAATTATATCTCAAAAGGCTATGAAAAGGGGCTCCATACTAAGTAAAACTAATATTGCAGACATTCGGGGGTTGGCTGAATTAGGAGATCTGTTCATACAATTCTGTTAATAAAGGTAATGGCAGAAAACATTCGACAAACTACAACTTCACATAAAAATACTAAAGTAGGAATGGATGATTCTTAGCATAATAAGCTGTATCTATTTTTTTTAAAAAGATTTATTTATTTATGCATACAAGCACTGGGGTACAGGCCAGAGGGGTGTGGGGGTGAGAGGATTCACCACAGACAAAGCAGGGAGCAGAACAGGCAGATCAACAGAAGTACACTGCTGAGGGGAGCAGCGGGCACAGCAGGAGAGGTCTGCTGCACCATGTGGGTCCCCTCCCTGGCTGGCAGCATGGATCAAACTCGTGCTGTAGTGGCTGCGGTTTGCTTTATAGTGCGTTGCTCAACCCACTGTGCCACCAGAGAGGCCCCAAAGCTGTATCTATTGAGGCAACTTCTTTAATGAGGAAGAAAACAACTAGCATTGGAAAAGGTAAAACTCTACCTGTAAATATAGTTATCTGCAAATATAAAATTGAAAATTTATAACAAATATAAAATATAAATATAAAATTGGAATTTGAAAATTCCAAGAAACTCATTGAAAAGAGTTTAAAACACTAACGAGATATTAGTAAAAGCACGTTATAAAATTAATAATTGTAGATGTAACGTGAAACTCAAACTCAGAATTCTTAATAGAATGTTAGAAAAGAAAAACAATACAAAAAATACCCTACAACTACAATTCTAGAGGGAAGGCAGGGAAAAGAGATAAAAGAACAAATTCTGTCCATTATTAATACTGATATATAATATTTGAATATATATATACATATATATATTTCCAAATTTCAAACTAACTACTAGAGAAAGAAAAATCTATAAAATTTCTAAAGCAGGGGCCTCCTTGTTGGCACAAGGGGTTAAGCACCGTACTATGAAGCATCCACACCCACTGCAGCACAAAGTTTGATTCCTGGTCAGGGAGGTGACCCACATGGTATAGCAGACCTTTCCTGCCTTGCCCGCTGCTCCCCTCAGCAGTGTATTTCAATCTATCTGCCTGTTCTGTTTCCCACTCTGTCTCTGGTGAATCCTCTACCTACCCCCCACAACTCTCATCTGTATCCCAGCTCTTGTATGCATAAATAAATCTTTAAAAAAATAAAATAAAATTTCTAAAACAATGAGTGTAAACACTATTTCATAAAAATATGCCTACTTAGATTCTGTTTTCACTTTTAAATGTACATTTACATATGCTTTATACTGTTACATTTCAAATCATAATTCTGGGAGTGAAAAATGCAAGTCTATATTACTTTTATAATTAAAAATTGTCTCCTAAGCATATGTCCACACAAAGTCTTTTACAGGAATAATCATATGAGCATTATTCATAACAGCCAAAGACCTGAAACAACTGAAATGAGCATTAACTGAGAAAATGAAAAGGAACAAAGTACTAATGCACACCATACCATACTAAGAGAAGAAGTCAGAAATAGAAGGCCACATACTATATATATCTCCATTTATATAAAAGATCTAGAATATGACAGATCTATAGCGACCTGATAGGCTAGAAGATGCGGGGGGCAGGAGGCAGGAAACTGTATGAACTGAATGTTTGAGAGATCAAATTCGTATTTTGAAACCTCAGTCTCCAAAGTGATGCTAATTGAAGTGGGTCCTTTGGGAAGTAATTAGGCATAGAGAAGTCATGAGATGGCACCCCCATGAGAGTTGTACACTTACAAGAAGAGACAAGAGACCTTGCTTGCTCTCTTGTTTTGTCTTTGCCTTCCAAAGACACAGAAAGTAGCTGTCTAAAACTCAGGGAGAAGATCCTCAGCAAAGCCCAACAATGTTGGCATCCTGACCTCAGGTCTGATTTCCAACCTCCAGAACAGAAAAAAATGTTTAGTAAGTCTAATGGAGTTTTGTTATTATACCTGAATCAAGAAAGGGAAAGAATGCTAATGGTATACGTTTCTTTCTGATGTGATGAAATGTTCTGAAATTAGATAATGATGATGATAACATAACATTGTGAATATGTTAAAAATCGAACTGAGCATTCTAAAAGGATAACTTTTAAAACATGTGAATTAGGTGGCACAGGGGTTAAGTCGCAGCACCATGACACTATCTGCAGCCACTGCAGCAAGAGTTCAATCCTCAGGCAGAGAGCTGACCCACATGGTTCAGTAGATCTCTCCTGTCTTGCTCCTGCTCCCCTCAGCAGTGTATTTCAGTCTATATGCCTGTTCTGCTGTCTACTTTGTCTCTAGTGAATCTCACCTCCAGCACCTCTGGCTTGTACCCCAGTTCTTGTATGCATAAATAAATGAATCTTAAAAAGAATAAGTTATGAATTACATCTCAAGAAAAAAGAGTGGAAAAAAAATAAATCCTATTTATTCTTACTTTGGATTTCCTAATGGTCCTCCTGCAAATTGGGAGTTTCTGTCTAGAAATTCTTGCAACCCTTTCAGTTCCTGTAGCACTGACTCCAGCAGTTGGGAGGGTACACTACTTTCAATCTGTAAGAAAGAATTTGCAAATTTGAACATACTCAAAACATGTATAACAAAAAACACATTATTCTTTAAAAATGAATAGAATGTTTTAATGTTGAGGCATCCTTATATTCATAAATAGTAAAGTTATTTCTTCTACGAATTCATATGTGGTGACCAAAGTAAAGTGCTCATATCCCATATCCCTCCTCTACTATTGTGGTTTTTATTAAGGTATAATTTACAGACAGGAAAATACATAATTCCTAAGTGAATATTTTGACAACATTTTAATACATGCATCACCCAGACCACAGCATGGAATATTCCAATACCTAAGAAAATTCCCTAATGGGTCATTTTAGAGTCTTTAGTCATTCCACCTCCCAGGCAACCACATTCTTCTGTACTGTAGTATTGCCTATTCTTGAACTTCATATACATTCTTATTCTGTGAACTTTAAAAGATTACCAGAATTGAAGAAATATTTTGTAGCTTTCCATTTTAAAAAGTTTAAAATATCTTTCATATTTCACATAATGAAGTTTCACTATGAATTTATCATAATATATAGTTCTATAAGAAAATTTCTTAGAGCAGCATGGAAAGAACACGAATGCATGGAACTTAGCACTAGGTTCAGTGTTCGGGGTATATAAGAAAATATTAAATAGTAGCTTTGAGTAACACTAGGATTGACTATATTTAATCCTCACTACAACCTTTTGGGAAGATATATTATTCTTATGTCACAGTGAGGTATCAGACTCTGAAATGTTTAGAGTCTACTCATCAATTAGTAAGTGACACAGCTGAGACTTGATGCAAGGGCATGGACAGTTAATTGGACAAGTACAGAATAATATACATGAAAAAATAACCATTATACCTTGTTTATAACATCTAGAAATGTGGAACAATGCTTATAACTACCATAAAGTAGTACATAAAGATAAAGGAATACAATTAGTCAACACACTTACTGCAGTTATCTCTCTGTTGCCACTCTTGAATACTCTCTCCACAACTAAACTAGCATCCCAGATATTTCTGGAACAAAAAAATGTTTTAATATTCGTGCTGCAGATAAATAAAAGCAATGACAATATAATATTCCTTTCAGTATTCATTCAGTTTGTAAGTTGTAAAAATGGTTTCATGAAACATTTTACTAAGTAATTTGAAAGATGAAAAGCAGGAATATTTCCTAATCTGATAAATATAAGTTATTTCACGTAATGAAATACACTAAAGAACAAGACTTCACATAATGAATTGTAAAACAAGTTAGTTTATAATATAAAAACAAATCTATAAAAAGCTTCAGTATGGTTCATGTTTTTAAGCAAATATTTTGAATACATCTAAAATGTAAAATATATTAATATTGCTAGATATGTGATGTAATTATGTATATGTAACATAATTAACTAGATGATATGGCAGACTGATTGCCCATCTGTTACAATGTAACTTTCATGTCTATCTCAGAAAGAATCTATTTCCTACCTTTTGAATCTTAGTTGACCTAGAGATATCTCCCTGGTCAAGTGATATCTCCTGGTTAATGAGGGGAGGAAATGAGGAGAGACCAATTCTAAGCCTATAATCAAGAAGTTTTGCAAGTTTCTAACCTCTCATGGTACCATGCTACCACCAAGTGAATGGCACCAGGTTGCCTGGTGCAGGATGAGACCATGTGGAGAACAATCCAGATTTCCAGCTAAGGCTATTCAAGACCAGCATATAAACAAGACCCAAAACATATGAGTCCAGCAAACAGACAGAGCTCTCTTCATCCTCACAGATGACTGCATATATGTAAGTTAAGTCAAGCTAAGACCAGAATTATTATTTGCATGCACACATCACCAAGTTACAGTATGGTTTGAACACTACATATTAATATATATAAACATATTTTGAAAATATATAACATGTAAAACACAGCAACAAATACGGATTAGAATAAACTAAATGTTACAAAATAATCTTATTAGTGGACAAATCAGCTAACACAAAAGGTACAATTTAATAGGAACAATGTCCCAAAAGTAAAAATATTCAGTAACACAAAATAGGACAAGGTAAACAACAGTTAGTTATTTCATGATAAACTTACCCCACAATCCGAGAAAAGTAAATGCAAATACCATTGTGTTTGCCTGAATACACAATCTCTGGTCCAGCCATACAACTCATACTTGTGGCCTGAGCTGCTGGGTTTCCTACGGCACACATAGGAGTTGACATGGCAGCAGGATGTATGCCTTACACAAGAAAAACAAATCTTAACATTTTACTTTAAATAGCAATAACTCATGATGTTAGTTCCACAAAAAGAATTATAGTAGTAATCTAAAACAAAGAGAAGAGATACCTTGAGATGGTGTTCCCAGAAAAGATGGATTTGGATATGGACTACCAGTAGGCATAGGAGAACCTAAAAAGGAAAGATTTACAAAATTACTTCCCATTTCTATGACTCTGATCAAAATCAGACTCAGAAGCTATCTCTAAGATTAGAGTGAAAAAAAAAAAAAAACAACAACAACAACAAAAAAAAAAACACGAAAAACCAAAACCAAAAAGATTAGAATGAGGAGTGATACCACTTCACAATATATTTAAGAATTAGGGAGTTAGTTCATTTCCCAGTAACTTTCTAATAATCCTAACTTTGGAAAGCACCAACACAGGAGTTTGTTATTAAATCATTTTATCTTCTTCCTTTTGAATAAATAACAAATGAGTTCTCTAAATACTATTGGCTATATCTCATTTTGTTCTATAATTTAATTAAGGGTTCAATATTATTACATTATTACTCTTAGAGAGGCAGACACCAATCAAATTATTGACTAACAATACAATAGCAATAAATATGATCTTTTACTCATCAAAATATACTACAAAGTTCCCACAATTCAAACACTATCAGAAACAGCTTCATTTCAATGTTTCATACTCACTGGAGTAGACAGGAGATCCCAAGATAGGACCAACATTACTCGGTGCAGGGAGAGTGGTTGGAAATCTCATCTGTGCTTCACCACCGTACCTATTATGATGACAATAGGGAATAAATTTACTCATCAAATTAGCCATCTTAAAAGCTGAAATTGTCCCAAAAAACTGCTTAGCTTCAAAACAAATGCTTTAAATGCTAGAAATTTTAATGTAGTGTGCTGAAAATACATAGATACACAATGAAAAAAGGATCTGCAATACATAAATTTACTTAATGACTACATGGCAACATAATTTTCTTACTAAATTATGGTTAGGCCATACATGAAACTATTCTTTAAAACAAAAATCACATTTCAAATTCTTAGCTAGTATTTTTCAAATAAAAATAATACCTTTTTGATACAAATTTTCATAAAGTGATCTTAATCTCTCAATGCCAATGAGAAAAAGCAAAAAGACAGATGAGATAGTAACTGAGAAAGAAAGATCATACAGCAGTTGTAGAAAAGATTCCAAAGAAACGGTAACTGCATAAATTACACTCATCTACTTGTTTGTTCCCAATAGCATCCTAACACTTCCAGATTTCACCTTTTTCCAAGTGAATTTTTGTAACTGGTCTATATAGTAACTCGATTGTTAAGCAAACCCTTAAACTACTGCATTGCTCAATGCAACCATTTAAAAAGTGGCCAATAACAAAACTAACAAACCTGAAGAAAGCCCGAGTAGCCCAAGCAGATACTTCTCTGTCACAGGCAGCAGTAGAGCAAGCAAGGATAAGGCAAGTTGCACAAGCCTGGTCTTCCTGTAAAAAAAAGAATATCTTCCCTTATACTAAACATTTAAAAAGAATTTTTGTTTACTTCTATGTCCAATGTTAAAATTTGTGCTAGCACAGAGCAGGTGTTTGATAAATGTCTGCTGACTAAATGAAATCAGTTGGTATGAAAAACAAATATACAATTTATCAGGTGTTATCATCAAAGGATTCTTTTTTCTTTTCATTGAAATTCTATAGAGTTTTGGGTTTATTCTCCATCTTGTTCCTCATGGTCTTTAACCTTGTGAAAATAACAACAGCAGCTATCACTTACTGAATACCCATCATGGTCAGGTATTATGTTAAAGTGTGGCATTTTTATCTCTCACATATAATATTATAACGTAATCCATATTTTACATATTAGGAAACTGAAGCTCACAGAATTCAAGTAATCTATCCTGATGGTAGAGTTCCTAATTTGAACAGAGTCTATTATTTAGTTTTGATTTGCAATTTTTGATTTTAAATGAAACATGTGCAGTTTTATCTCATTGATTCTAGATATGAATTTGAAATATTAAAGCTCCCATCACGGGCCTCCCTGGTGGCGCAGTGGGTTAAGCAACGCACTATGAAGCAAACCGCAGCCACTGCAGCATGAGTTCGATCCCTGCTGCCGGCCAGCGAGGGGACCCATATGGCGCAGCGGACCTCTCCTGCTGTGCCCACTGCTCCCCTCAGGAGTGTACTTCCATTGATCTGCCTGTTCTGCTCCCCGCTCTCTGTGGTGAATCCTCTCACCCCCCCCACCTCTGGCCTGTACCCCAGTGCTTGTATGCATAAATAAATAAATCTTTAAAAAAAAAAAATAAAGCTCCCATCACTACTGACATTATCTCTGAGAGGTCATTAAGCAGAAAAATAAAAAGAAAGAAAAGGATTTATGAATGTCCTATGCTTTTAATAAAAAAAAAAAAAACTTACCAAAAAACTTTAAAACTTTACTTTAAAACTTTAAAACTTACTTTAATAAGAACAGCAATTACAATGCTGAGCATTTACCATAAAGTAGAGGATATAATACTGCTCCTAAATATCAGTACAAACATAGTGATTAAAGTAAGGAAAAGAGATTGGTATGATTACTTATATTAATCATAATTATAGCATTTTGGTCTTAATACACATAAATTTAGCTGTTATATCCCAGTACTTCAATGTTTAAAATACCATATTTTTAAAAAAAGCACAAATTACCTGATGTAATTTAAAGAATCTTTCGATCTCTTCTCCATCTCCACCCACATTGCTCACTAGTAGATGCCTCAATTGATCTACAGGTCTAAGTTTATGAAACATAAGGCTTCCCTAGAAAGTTAGAAAAATATATATGAAGGAGATTTACCAAACAAGTCTGGTAACAACTAATTTGTCTGCTTCATTCAGTAAAATAAAACAAAAATCTTTAAGAATACGGAGTAAACTGGTGAGAAAAGATCATCTACATTTCAACTCATAATCTATACTGGATACATATATTCACAGAGAAAAGTTAATAAGAAAATACTGTTCCTCCCCTCTCCCTCTGTAGTTAGGTTAAAAAAGGTGCTGGCTGTTGTACAAAACACAATGAACTTTTATTTTTATACACGGTAATAGCACATGAATAGATATGTGTAACAACATAAAAAATTCTGAAGCAGCCTCAAGTAAACATTAGAATTTAGCATGTGATTAAAACTACCCCTGAATGAGAGGATTAAAGTTAATTATCCATTATTCATGTTGACACAAGTATGTTCATTAAGAAAAAAATGAAGTTGGATTCATATTCGCAACTTATACCAGAGAAAGTTCTAAACAGATCAAAAAAAGATTTAAAGGATAAAATATAACAGTACCAGAAAACACTATTTGTGAATTCTTCATGAGCTTCAGAGTGAGAAAGCTTTAATTATGACATAAATTCCAAAACTTATTTTTAATTTCAATTTTTTGTTGTATATCATCATTTTATATCCTTGCTAGTGTTTTGACAGTATAGCATTCTCACTACCAAAATACCCCACTCTATAGACCATTGAGCTCTTCCCCACTGCGTGCCCCCCCACTTCTTCCCATCCCCTTTTCAAAGTTGCAGATCTGCGGTCAGCTAAGAAAACAATATTTCAACTACTTATAAATTAATCCAAATGGAAATGATCTCAAAATCAAATGATAAACCAGGACAAATAAAACTTGAGACTAAATGACAAAAAAAATTAACTTCCTTGATATACAAAGGTTCTAGAAATCAGATATAAAAAGATAATTCTAAAGAAAAGTAGCTGTAGAAAAGGAACAATTCACAAAAAATAAGCATTTGAAAAGATAGTCACACTCTTAATAAGATAACTTATTGTACTTAGGACTTATAGTGAATGTATATATATAGAAATATATATATACAATATAGTAAAATTATAAGTGCACCTACTCTTTGATACAGCTAATGCAATCCTTAGCTTTACTCACAGATATGAAAAATTACACATGCACAAAGCTGTAGCATTATTTTTAACATAAAACATGATACATTAATAGGGCCTAGTTAATATGGTACAATCACATAAGGAACACTTTTCTAATGTAAATAGGATGAGAGAGATTTATCTACATAAACACTGATAAACACACACACAGAAAAGATGTGTAAAATGTATATGGAGAAATATAAAAGCAAGGCATAATATGTATATAATACATTAAAATGTATTAAAATGTATATAATACACTATCATCTGTTTAGGAAAACTTTTGTTTTTTTGTGTATTTCTGGAACCTGGACATTTTATTGCATATAAAACATCACACCATCTGAATTTGTCAATATATTACTATTCAAAAATATCAAGAAAAAATCTTTTAATAAATTGAGAACTCTAAGAAATGTTTGGTTGTTTTTAGAATTAACCTTACCTTAGAGTATATTTATGGTGAACAATGATACTTACATTAACTATCCCTTCTTTTTGCCCCCATCATATCAACATACCTGTGCTGAGAGGAGAACAAATTTCTTTGGAGGCAACATGTGCTGCTGCACAACAACTGGTGAGTCAGTTATTGGAATATGATCCTTATTTAAAGGTGTAATTATCTTTTCTACTTTCAACTCATCTATGGCAGAAAGAGCCCAGGAATGACCATCAACACGAGTTGTCATCTGTTAAAGAAATAAACATTTTATACATATAATGATCATTTCATAGAAGACAAATGCTTTTTCAGAAACATAAAAGAATTCCAAAGGTTTTTTTCTTTTTTAAAGGTTGTTTTATTTTTATTTTAAAGATTTATTTATTTATGCATACAAGAACTGAGATGCAGACCAGAGGTGTGGAGGTGAGAGGATCCACCAGAGACAGAGTTGGGAGCAGGACAGGCAGACTGACTGAAATACACTTCTGAGGGGAGCAGTGGGCGAGGCAGGAGAGGTCTGCTGTGCCATGTGGGTCCCCTCCCTGGTCGGGGATCGAACTCGCACTGCTGTGCTGCAGATCCTTCAAGTGCGGTGCTCAACCCGTTGCACCAATAGGGAGCCCCTAAACGTCTTCTTATGCTTACAGATAGATTTATTTATTTATATGTATAAGAGCTGGGGTGCAGGCCACAGTTATGGGGGTCAGGGGATGAGAGAATTCACCAGAGACAGAGTGGGAAGCAAAACAGGCAGATTTACTAAAATACACTGCTGAGGGGACCAGCCAGCGAGGCAGGAGAGGTCTGCTGTGCCATGTGGGTCACCTCCCTAGATGGGGATCGAACTCATGCTGCAGTGGCTATGGATACCTTCACAGTGCTGAGACTTAACATCTTGTGTCACCAGGGAGGACCTCAATGTGACCTCTAATCATATAAGATTGTTTGAAGCAAACTGCACTAAATGAGAAGGTAAGTTTTTTATAATTTTATTATGCACTTAAAAATTATATAAAGAGGGCCCTCCCTGGTGGCACAGTGGGTTAAGCAACGCACTATAAAGCAAACTGCAACCTCTGCAGCACGAGTTCGATCCCTGCCCCCAGCTCTGGAGGGGACTCGTGGTGCAGCAGACCTCTCCTGCCTCGCCTACTGCTCCCCTCAGCAGTGTGTTTCGGTTGATCTGCATGTGCTGTTCCTCACTCTGGTGGATTCTCTCACTCCCCTGCACCTCTGGCCTGTACCCCAGTGCTTGTATGCATAAGTAAATAAATCTTTAAAAAAAAAATTTATGTAAAGAATTTTCTTTTAAATCTCTGGAGAGGGGCCTCCCTGGTGGCGCAGTGGGTTAAGCAACACACTATGAAGCAAAAACGCAGCCGCTGCAGCACGAGTTCGATCCCTGCGGCCAGCTGGGGAGGGGACCCACATGGCACAGCAGACCTCTCCTGCTTCGCCTGCTGCTCCCCTCAGCAGTGTATTTCAGTCCATCTGCCTGTTCTGCTCCTCACTCTATCTGGTGAATCCTCTCACCTCCCGCGACTCTGGCCTGTACCCCAGCTCTTGTGTGCATAAATAAATAAATCTTTAAAAAAAAAAAAAAAAATCTCTGGAGAACTCACCTGGGTTTCCATCATTGGTTTTTGGAAAGGAAATGTATCATGGTTAACACACCACAAAATGTCATTATCTTCATTTTCTGAGGCTGCCATCAGTAGAATTCCTTTAAGTTTAATACAAAAAAGTATTAAAAAGATGTTCAATATCACTAGGCAGGTAAAGCAAATAAAAACTAAAGTGAATTCCCATCACTAGGATGGACATAATATAAAGAGAGAAAACAACAAATGTAGGTAAAGATGTAATGAAAGTAGAACCTTCATGTATTATTTGAAAAACAGCCTGGCAGTTCCTAAAAGGTTGACAACAGACTTACCATTTGATCCAGCATTTCCCCTGGCTAGGTATATACCCCAAAGAAATTAAACTTCATTGTTCATAGCAACATTCATAATAGGCAAAAATGTAGGAACAACTCAAATGCCCACCAAATGGAGAAATAAAATGTGGTTGCAAACATATTATTCAACAATAAAAAGAAATGAACATGCTACACTATGGATGAATTTAAAGCATGCTAAATGAAAGAAGCCAGTCAGATATTGTCTTACTCTCTCTATATATACATATCAATTATCTAGACAGGCAAATTCTAGAGAAAGAAAATTATTTCCAGAGCTGGGAAAAGGGGAGTAAAGGAAGTTGTTAGAAAGGTGTATAGCGGGCCTCCCTGGTGGCGCAGTGGGTTAAGCAATGCACTATGAAGCAAACTGCAGCCACTGTAGCATGAGTTTGATCCCTGCTCCCGGCCAGGGAGGGGACCCACATGGCGTGGCAGACCTCTCCTGCTGTGCCTGCTGCTCCCCTCAGCAGTGTACTTCCGTTGACCTGCCTGTTCTGCTCCCCGCTCTCTGTGGTGAATCCTCTCACCCCCCACATCTCTGGCCTATACCCCAGTGCTTGTATGCATAAATAAATAAAAATTAAAAAAAAGGTGTATAGCGTTTCTTTCAGGGTGATGAAATGTTCTGGAATTAGTTTGTGTTGATGGTTGTACACTTCTGAATTAAAAATCACTAGATTGTATACTCTGAAAGTCTAAATTTTATAGTATGTGAATTACATCTCAAAAAAAGCTGTTACTAAAAAATACTAAGAAGATGCATGATTCTATGCATTTTTAAAAATTCTAATTGTAAAGACTCATTTAGGTGTTAAAAACCAAAATTTTGCAAGAGCAGAATAAAAATGTAAAAGATTTCAGAAAAACTAGGAAGTGACAATAAACATTTACAAATACTTTCCCAAATGAGAAAAAGCAGATTTTTCATTTTTGATGTTGGACTAGAATTTAATCTTTTAAACTTAATGAATTAAAAAGTGATTGGGGGCTCTCCTTGGTGGAGCAAGGGGTTAAGCAACGCACAGTGAAGCTGGCTAGGGTGGTGACTCACATGTCACAGCAGATCTCTCCTGTCTCACCCACTGTTCCCCTCAGCAGTGTACTTCAGTCAATCTGCCTGTTCTGTTCCCCACTCTGTCTCTGATGAATCTTCTCAATCCCAACACTTCTGGCCTGTACCCTAGTTCTAGTATGCATAAATAAATGAAATCTTAAAAAAGAAGTGATTGGAAAAAAAAAAAAAAGAAGTGATTGGACCGTCATCAAGATTTTATATTATAGCATGCAAAACTCTCTATATCCACTAATACACTGACACATTAAACATGGTATCAAAATCATTTGAATTTTTTTAAGGATCCTGAAAAAAGAGAATGCAGTCTGCTAATACTGATTTTGATTAGTGAGTGCATAAACATGTTAATAACATGCTAAAGTTAAAACATTTTAAAAGGTATTTACATATTTAAAAAATACTATAGATTTTTTCTTAAAGATTTATTTATTTATGCATACAAGAACTGGGTACAGGCCAGAGGGGCAGGGGATTAAAGCATTCACCAGAGACAGAGTGGGGAATAAAACAGGCAGATCAACCGAAACACACTGCTGAGGGGAGCAGCGGGTGAGGCAGGAGAGGTCTGCTGCGCCATGTGGGTCCCCTCCCTGGCCGGTGGCAGGTTTGCTTCATAGGGCGCTGCTCAACCCACTGCGCCACCAGGGAGGCCCAAAAAGTACTATAGTTTTTATGTACATACTAATTGAAAATGCTTGAAATATAATGTTAATATAAAGAAAAAGGAATTCCTGGGTAAAATATCAAAACATAAATTTGTCTGTTATTTTCAAATGCACTCTAATTTAGTAATGAAGAACCCAATATTAAGTCAGACAGTATATTTCAGAACTTACCCTTACTATAAAGAGCTTTATGTACTTTTGAAGGCTTTTCTACTGTCGAAGATGCTGAGAATCCAGGAGGTAAGCGAACGTGAACCAGTGTCAATGTATTAGGTCGTGCTAATGGTTGTCTGAATGGACAAGTGCTGAAATATAACCTAACACCTGACAATGGGGTAAAATTATACATCAGTAACAGAAAATAAGAGTCCTGAGATACATGTGCAATTGAAGCAATTCACAGAAACTGTAAAACAAATACCATTTTGCTGATTACATCAAAAATCACCATCAAAACTATCAGCTAAATCATAACACATTTCTTTAAAAAGAAGGAGACAGAGTTCTAATTCAGGTTGTCACTGAATGAATTTGCTCCTTTATCTTACTGACCTGGTTTTAGATCTATACAACGAGGAGCTAGAACTATATGAATCTTACAATTTTCAGTTATCTTTAGTTGGGTAAGTTATTAATATTGATTGATAATATAGTAGTAAAAACATTTCTAATTATAAATTCCAAATTTGAGATTAAAAGTCATAACAGCAATAGCAAATATATAATAAAATATACCTGCATGTGTTACAGCCAATAACTGACAGTCCAATGATTCAGAATTTTCAATCACTGCTATTTGAACAATTGGTTTAAAAACAGAACGATCTATAGTCCTAAAAGAAAAAACGAAATTGTATTTTTAAAATATGTTTCCTAGATTGTAAAGACTTCCCACCAGCATTTTTACATTTCTAAAATAGAGACCAAACACTCTTAAGATATTGGCTTCAGTGATGTCTTTGGGGCTTTGACTCCAACAGCAAGGGAAACAAAAGCAAAAATAAACAAATGGGACTACATCAAATTAAAAAGTTTCTGCAAGGTGGAAGAATCTACAGTTGAACAAAAGCCCCCAAATGAAAGAAGATATTTGTACATCATACATCTGACAAGGGACTGATATTCAAGATCTACAAAGAACTCACACAACTCAACAGAAAAAAACCAACCCAATCAAAACACAGGTAGAAGATTTAAATAACACTTTTCCAAAGAAGACATACAGATGGCCAATAGGCACATGAAAAAAAATGCTCATGATCACTTATCATGAGGGAAATGAAAATCAAAGCCAGGATGAATTATCACTTCAAAGCCTTAAAAACAGCCTATATCTAGAAGAACTGAAATAACAAGTGTTGGCTAGAATATGGCAAAAAAAAAATGAATGATTATACACTCTTGGTGGGACTGTAAATAGGTCCAGATCCTATGGAAAAGAGGGTGATTTCTCAAAATATTAAAAATAGACCTGCCGGGCCTCCCTGGTGGCGCAGTGCGTTAAGCAATGCACTATGAAGCAGACCGCAGCCACTGCGGCACGAGTTCGATCCCTGCTGCCAGCCAGGGATGGGACCCACATGGCGTGGCAGACCTCTCCTGCTGTGCCCGCTGCTCCCCTCAGCAGTGTACTTCCATTGATCTGCCTATTCTGCTCCCTGCTCTCTGTGGTGAATCCTCTCACCCCCAAACACCTCTGGCCTGTACCCCAGCTCTTGTATGCATAAATAAATAAATCTTTAAAAAAAAAATAGACCTGCCTATTTACTTAGGTATTTACCCAAAGAAAACAAAAAAACAGTAATTCAAAGACATATTCACAATCCTTTGTGCACTGAAGTACTATTTATAATATCCAAGTTGCAGAGCAACTTAAGTGTCCAAGAACAGATGAGTGGATTAAGATATGGTATAATATAAATGGATTACTGTTCAGCTAATAAAAAAAGATTAACTCTTGTCATCTGTGACAATAAGGGAGGAACTTGAGGGGACTATTCTAAGCAAAATAAATCAGAAAGGAAAAACAAATATTGTATGATTTCACCATATGTGGAATATAAGCAAAATATAAAGAGATAAAATTAAATCAAAACAGGGCCTCCCTGGTGGCACAGTGGGTTAAGCAATGCACTATGAAGCAAACCGCAGCCACTACAGCACAAGTTCGATCCCTGCTGCCGGCCAGGGGAGGGACCCACATGGTGCGGCAGACCTCTCCTGCTGTGCCCACTGCTCCCCTCAGCAGTGTACTTCCGTTGATCTGCCTGTTCTGCTCCCTGCTCTCTGTG
>JAGFMF010011791.1:14570532-14582648 GCA_019455555.1 Galemys pyrenaicus
CTCCCTGCTCTCTGTGGTGAATCCTCTCACCCCCCACACCTCTGGCCTGTACCCCAGTGCTTGTATGCATAAATAAATAAATCTTAAAAAAAAATTAAATCAAAACAAATACTAGAAATATGACTTGCAAGGTTGAGCTATCAAAAAGGGAGGACAAAGGTGGGCCACAACATTTGGGGGTCAAAATGAACTATGTGCAGGGTTATGCTTGCTGTGATTGTGGGTATGGTGTGGTAACATACATCTGAGGATGTGTGAATCTATACCTGTAAATCACATACATTGCTGTAAACCAATGTTACCTCAATAAAAATGATTAAAAAAATCTTCTTGAATATGTATTGGTTAGATTTATATTGCTATGAATAACCCCTTTTTCAAAGTTCATAGAAGGCTAAAGTCTACTGCACATAAACAGTACAATTATGCTTGTAAATAAAACACTAGGCAATAAATTATATTTTACCTAGCAATGTTTCCAGCAGCAGAGACAATGGAATTCTGTGACACTGAGGCAACTCTGCTCATTCCTTGACCATCCTGGCCCAAATCATAAACCTGTGAATAAAAAAAGTATGCCCATTCAAACATATAAATTTGATACACTTTAAAAATACATTCAATTAAAATTTTATTGAACAAACTTTTCCTTTTAAGTAAACTTTATTTTGATACTTCAGACATGCAGGGAAATACTTATATTTGAAATTTCATTAAAAGTTGAGGGCCTCCCTGTTGGTGCAGTGGTTAAGCAACCCACTATGAAGCAAACCACAGCCACTGCAGCATGAGTTTGATCGCTGCCGCCGGCCAGGGAGGGGACCCACATGGCACAGCAGACCTCTCTTGCCTCACCTGCTGCTATCTTCAGCAGTGTGTTTCAGTCAGTCTGCCTGTTCTATTCCCAGCTCTGTCTCTGGTGAATCCTCTCACCTCACTGGACTCTGACCTGTACCCCAAGCTCTTGTATGCATAAATAAATAAAAAAAAAATCTTAAAAGTTGAGATGTTTTTCAAAAAGCAGAGTTCACAGAGAAAGTCTAAGTGAATCTTCCTTAAAAACAGGGATGTTCTTTCTACCTAACATGCTAGTGTAGTATTATAACATTAATACTTACTTGTATTACTCCTTTCTCAGATCGTGTATACAAAATATTTCTGGAATTATCAATTGCAATTTGAACAATAGGATCTAAAAGAAAAATAAAGAGGAAAAAACCTCTGAAGATTAACAAATCAAACAGTAATCACAACAAATTTATATGGCTAAATTAGAACTTTGCCTTAAAGGGCTTTTCTTCTGCTTTGTAGATAAATCTTAGAATATATGCATAGGAACAAAGCCAAGAAACATGTAGGTAGGTCAAACCAAAACCAAATTTAGATTATTTCTTCACTCAGTAAACTTTTCATGACTGCTTGCTACAATGCCACACATGAAATAATTATAGCTGGTCCTCTTTGAGAAACTTCCACTTTAATAATTCATTAAGTAAAGGGAAATAATTTAAATATCCAGTCACAGTAATACTTGTAGATATATTTATCTTATTTCACTATTTTAAAGTTTACTTACCTGCTTAATTTTTTCATTCTTAAAAAAACTTAGATGTTACTTTTATACCGGGAAATTTTCTTAATTAGGGAAAACATTAGGTGATCCATACTTTTTAATTTTAATATATATGTTGTTCTAGATATAGTTCCACAATTTATAGAAACTAGGGAATAAAACACATTCTGTCTCTGTGCTTTATAATCACGTTATCCTTTAAAATACCTTGTAATATATAAACAGTATTTAATAAGAAAAACCATTTCAATTAAGAATGAGAACTTTGTAAAATAATGTTAACATTAACAACATCAACAATTTTATTTGTCAATTTATTTTCTGCTTACCATCTTCAGAGAATGTGAACTGAAGCAATGATGGAACAAGGAAAGAAAGTGAGCTCTTTGAGTGGTTTATTTTCCTGCATCTTTGGCTAAACCAACCTGCTTCTGCCTTAAAAGAAAAATGGAAGTAAGTGCAGGTACCTTTGTTGTAGCAACAATTATATACCCATGTTTGTAAAAATCTTTATATCTATTGAAATAGCTGTAGTTATAACTGAAGTGAGACACACTATTAAAAAGTTAAGTACTATTTTTAGTCCTGTAATTAAAAACAGAAAATGTATTTAGCTATCAAGTCACTGTCATTAATAAAATTAGTTAGGTCTATTCCAGATCAGTAGTGAACTCATTTTAATTATCTTAAAAACTCCCATTGTAAAGTTGAAAGGAAACAATGAACACAGTTTATATAAGTGCTAAATGTACACAAAATATAGGTATTTGTATCATCTCTTCACATTACTGCTAAAAGGAAATTTAAACAGAGCCACCACCATCATTAACCTACATTAATGCAGCCCAGTGATTAAGTTTTGCCATATTTAAAACTACAATAGAACCCCTTTTCTTTGTAACTGAATATAACTAAGAGAAACTGGGAAGAGAGTGATGCAATACATATATATAAAAAAGCCTACATGACCTTGTGTCATAATCTTAGCTCTGCCACAAATTAGCTCTATGATTATGAGAATATTATTTTATCAAAATATCTGTGAAAACTCAACAATACAGTGGGCAAGAAACCAACCATTCAAATGACACAAACAGGAATTTTAGAGTAAACACAAATGAGCAATAAACATATGAAAAGATGCTCAATTCAACTAATAATAAAAACAATTTCCCTCTTTCAAATTGGTCAAAGTTAGTCAGTTGGATAATACTGGTCTGTGAGAGAGCTTGAGTGTGGAGGGAGGGAGAGACATTCACAAATGCCTGCTAATGTTCTAGAACTCTAAGAGGACAATAAGAAAAGATAAAGTAAAAATTTAAATGCATGTACTGTATAACCCAACTATTAGAATTTTAAGTCTCTAAATTGGAAAGTATCTACACATGTGTACAAGGAGGTCTGCAAAAGAATATTTAATAAAGCATCATTTATGAAAGGGAAGATATGAAAACTCAGAAGTCCATCAAGAAAGGCAACTGTTAAGTAAGTCATGCATACTCATCTTATAGAGACTATGTGACTATCACAACACATAACATATGTTAAGTATTTAATTCTACTAGATACTGATAAGGAAAGATTTTCAAGACAGTTAAGTATAACGTCAATTTTGAAACAAAATGTAAATAATAAAGTGAACTCATACACACACAAGAGTAGATGACAGTTAAGTAGGTCAATTATGAAACAAAATGTAAGTAGTAAAGTGAACTCATAAATGCACGAAAGTAGACAATTTCTTTGTATGTATGCACACACACATAAATGCACATATATACAGATACATTTACCAAAGTATGTGTCATGTTCTATAAGGACATACACAGAAATGATAATGGCTTAACCTCTGAGTTTTTATAAGGCATGTTATAGTCATGGAAGACTACATTTTTAACTACCTTTTTAAGTACTTTCCATTAGAATATATTGTGTAAATCATTAGGAAAATAAAAACAAAAGTTAATCAACTGCCACTCCATTAAGAGGGAAGAAGAAAACTGTAAGTGTCAAACTTACTTGGTATGCTACTTCATATAAACAGCCATCTTTTCCAGCCAAGAAAATCCTGCCATTATCAGTGGAAGTTATTGTTAGAAGGTAAGTGTTATCAGTGGGAAGAGAATATAAAGGATCTGGAAGCAACTGCATTCCTCCATACATACTGTCATTGAGAATTCCAGAACCTATGTTTTAAAAAGAAAGTATAAAGGAATCAGTTTATCATATTTTAAAAAGTGTTAAAACAATCACTAAGTTATCTTCAGAACTGATATTCTTACTGCATTCCTGACATGCTTAAAGGTTCTCTAACATACATTTTTAAACGACTATAAAATATTGATAAAATTCGAAAATTTAAGGTAAGTATAACATCGTATGTATATATAACATGAAAAATGCAATATATAATTATATATAGTATTATATAATAGCAAAATAGCAAACAAAAACTACTACAAATCATTATGTTTTGGAAAAGGGTATAAGGATGTGTTAGTAATAATCATTAATTTGAGTCACTGAAAGTCCTTTCTTTACCCAAACAGATTGCTAGAAAGCAAGAAGAGATCATGGGATGTTCTCATAATAAAATAAGAACTACTTTCTATAGGGAAAGTAATGTATCATATTTCAGTGTTCCATCCAAATAATTAGAAATAAAGGAATTAAAAAGCATTATTTAAAAAGAGACTTGTATCAATTATTTCTCTACTGTAATCTTTCCTGTATATCGAATATTTAGAAACTGCACATTATGATAAATATACATGATATTAATTAGATATGCTCCAATGTACATAATGACAAATATTTTTCTAGAGTGACTAATCTGAAAGATACTATACCTACAGGAAAATATTTTCCTATGAGCAAAACCCCTGTAAAGTTAACTTCATGAAAGAGCAGTTTTTAATTATTACATTGGCCAACTTGTTTTTACTTAAAAAACAATAACAACAAAATACCAAATCAACAAACCCACACCATGCGGATTGTTATACCTGTTTGTAAATTAGCATAGCTGAGTCCAAGAATCACTATATCCACAGGGGTTGCCAAAACTAGTAGGTGTCGTACATGAGGTTGAAAAATGCCTAAAATAAAGGTGGGTTAAGTATTATTTTCTGAAAAATATCTAGCATCTAAATATCAATAGAATATGATTTTACAGTTAAATTAAGCTATTGGTTAGATATATGAAAAGTCTGAATCCAATTTAGTGCATTTTGATGTTAAATATTTCTATGTATGATCATTTAAACAAATAAACAGTAGTAGAAAAGAACCACCTTAGTGCATGTGAAATCACCTTTCACATCTGAAAAGGTGTGGCCCTATAACCCTAAGTCATATACAGTGTTGTAAACAAATGTTACTTCAATAAAAAACACAATTAAAAAGAAAGAAATGACTTACGAAATAGTTATATAATACCAATTAAAATTAGTGTTACATTATAAAATAGTTTAGGTTTATTAAAATATAAAGACTTCTAATTGTATACACATTTTAATAACAGTATTACTCATAACACGCAAAGGGAGGCTTCCCTGGTGGCGCAGTGGGTTAAGCAACGCACTATGAAGTAAACCGCAGCCACTGCAGCATGAGTTCGATCCCTGCGGCCGGCCAGGGAGGGGACCCGCATGGTGCAGCAGACCTCTCCTGCTGTGCCCGCTGCTCCCCTCAGCAGTGTACTTCCATTGATCTGCCTGTTCTGCTCCCTGCTCTGTCTGTGGTGAATCCTCTCACCAGCCCCCACACCTCTGGCCTGTACCCCAGTGCTTGTATGCATAAATAAATAAATCTTAAAAAAAAAAAATAACACGCAAAGGGTTTCAACAACAGATGAATAAACAAGCTGTGGTATATATACACAACAGAACATAACTGTCTTTAAAACAGAAATCTCTCATACATTCAAACATGTAGAGCCTTAAGGACATTATATTAAGTGAAATAAGTCAGTTACAAAAAGACAAACATTATATGATTCCATTGTATGAAGTACTTGTAGTATTCAAATTCATAAGGACAGAAAGAGTTTATCAAACAAGTTGCACCTATCAAACAATGGGCAATTTACAGATTCAGAGGAAGGAATTAACTAAGTAAAATCTTATTGACTGTTAACTCATGTTAATGTATTCAATTTTTTTAATTTGCATGTCTTTGTATGAGATTGTATCTGGAAATATGAAAATATATAAAGTTATTTTCTGCAGAGTTCACTGACTATCCAGAAATAGTTAACTAAACCTGAAGCAGTAGGTTTACCCTACTGGAGAGTCAAAAGGCCTTTCTAAGAATATTAGGTGGTAGGTCTATTAGATCTACAAATAAGCTAAATTGGTGGACTTATATAATCAGTATAATGAATACTGCCCCAACATGCATTATGCAACATGTTCTTTTGGCTAAGTTACCTCCCAGTGAGATGAGATTAAAACTGGTCAACTAGTGAATTTTCTAATACACAAGATTTATTTCACTGAACTTGAAAAATGTGATTGTCAGATTTTCTGTAGGCAAGAAACATGTAAATGCTAGAAAAAGCAGTATCTGCTTCCTCTGAACAATTCTTGTGTTTTATTGAAACAATCATAAAATTGAAACATACTCATAGTCTTCTTTCTTACAGTGCAACATGAATAAAGCAGACTCCAAAAAGTTTAATGTTGAAAAAGATGACCTTTACTTAATGCTCCCTTGCAAAAGGTGAAGTAATAGGAACTGTTAGCTTAAACTATTAACAGAATTTTCAGTAGTTGTGGACAACAAAGTCAAAACTGCTTAACTTCCATATCAAGGACTATGCCATAACATCAATTTTTCACTGAAATATAAATTTCATTGAACAATACTTTACTATTTAAGGTGAACAATTTGTATTACAAAATATAAAATTACAATAGAAAAACTGTATTTTTTTGTAATTGCATAGTTGAAATACAAAAAAAATAATAGAAGGCAGGAATAGTTGTCAGCTTTTATATAAATATGTTCACAATGAAGAAAAAAGTAGATACATCTATTAGGACAAAGTGTATAAAATTTCATGTTTGTACTTACATGATTATAATTTCAAAATACCTATGACTACAGAACACAGAATTTTTATTTAGGCCTTGCAAACAAGTAAATGTTGCATATTATTACCTCTTGTAGGAAGGTGCATTCAAGTGATACATATTAAATTTAAATCAACCAATTCAAGAATTATAGTTTAATAATTTAAATGTTAAATCATACCATGAAAAGCAAACTTACACATTCCTAATCACTTCATATATTTCTAATCAGAAATAATTAAATAAAACCTCAGTAGGAAATTCAACTATTTAAAATGTGTCATCAGTTCTAAGACATTTGTGGTCCACCTATATACAAATATAATTTAATCCTTATGTTTTTACTTCTTACCAGCTTTTGGTTTCACAAGTCCCACAGCAAGAATAGTCTCACTAAGTCCATCAAAGTAGGCAAGGTCTCCTCTAGCAATAGTTGAAGAAAAACATGTTAGACATATATATATAAATGAAGCTTTTATCATTAGGATACAATAAATAAACAAATAAGTAAATAAATAAATAAAAATAAACCCACAAAACAAAATGGTTTCAATTTCAAGAACCAGACACACAGTCCTGCCTAAGGGTAAGTATGAGCCAGGAAAACAATTCTTATTCCAAATATCCGCTCCACCAAGTTTCAAATTTCAAGTAACTATCTTATTTGATCTACTTCTGGGGAAGGGATAAGAGAGTACAGAAGACTCTCAGAAAGGAAAGCCTGTGGTTGAGGATAGAATAGAAATACTGAAAACAAAACAAAACAAAAAAACAACTCCAGCAATTGAATCTGTATCCGAAGCACAAGTTAATTCTAAAGGAATTTGAAAGCTGTGAACTACTGACATAAAGAAAACCAAATTCAGCTCAATCCCGGATTCAATCCCCCTGCAAGAAAGGCTCACCAGTTAGGTCCCAGCAAAAGAAGATGCCTAATTCTAAGGATAGATGCTATTTATGACAGTATCAGTTGTCTCCCTCATGAGGTCCAAGTTCAATCAAAAAGCATGAGAAACAAAAAGCAAGAAAAAATTGCCCCACTATGAAGAACAAAGCAATCAACAGAACCAGACTCAACTATGAACCAACTGGAAAGACAAGAATAGGCTCTAGGAGCTCTTTCTCCCTATTTGTATCTGTGCGCCTTTTCCCTTCCCCTCTTCTAATAAACCTAATCTTTTTTGATATAAAAAATAGTTAAAAAAAAAAAGAATAGACTCTAACGGAAAAGGTAATAAGGACTTGCAGCAGAGATGAAGAGGAGTCAGTAAAAATGTTAGAAGTAAAAAGCACAGCATGGATAAAGAATGTCCTAGTACTGTTCAGTAGACTTTACATGGCTAAGAAAGAAATTAGTGAACCTGAAGTTAGGTCAACAGAAAATGCTCAAATTGAAGCAAAGTGAAAATGTGGAGAAAGAAAAAAAAAAAAAATGAACAGAACATCCAAAATTTTTTGGATAACAGCAAATAGTGTAACAAAAGTGTAAATAAAATCTGAGAAGAGATAATGGGGCAGGAAAAATATCTGAAGATAATGTTGAATAATTGAAACAAACAAAACATAAAACATCCAAACAAAAATCCAAGAAGCATAAAGAACACCAAGCAGAATAAATACCAATAAAAATATGTGATTTAGACTTTAAAGAAAATTTCTGGTTGTCCTGAAAAGGGTTTAAGCAAAAAGAATACACTTAAGTAGCAACTTATGTTTACATAGGCACTTCTACTAACTGGCACAGCCTCCAGACACTAGGCAAGTTGGGGAATAGAGAACCATTGCTTGAACAAGACTATGTTTCTATCATCCAGCTAGAATTAGAATTAGAAAGCTAATAGAATAACTGAACCTACGAAGCCTAAGGTTTTTGTAAACTGAATTTGTAAACTAGAGATTTATACCCAGTACTTGACCCTTGATTAAAAAGGTAAGGCAAAATTTATCTCTAAAACGTCAAGAAGGGGCCTCTCTGGTGGCGCAGTGGGTTAAGCAACGCACTATGAACCGCAGCCACTGCAGCACGAGTTCGATCCTTGCTGCCGGCCAGGGAGGGGACCCACATGGCACAGCAGACCTCTCCTGCTGTGCCCGCTGCTCCCCTCAGCAGTGTACTTCCATTGATCTGCCTGTTCTGCTCCCCGCTCTGTCTCTGGTGAATCCTCTCACCCCCCCACACCTCTGGTCTGTACCCCAGTGCTTGTATGCATAAATAAATAAATCTTTAAAAAAACAAAACAATAAATAAAACATCAAGAAGAGGATCATCAACTCAATAAACCTTAGGCAGGAATGCCATGAGTCTTCACTCAGACTCTTATTACATATATTTAATTTACACACAAGTCAAGCCCACAGAGTAACATCAAAATTGTTGTCATTTCAATAAATTAATAGCCTTGCATTCCACTAAATGCAAGGAAAATAGAAGTCTTAAAAAACATTAAACCATCACCTCAAAAGAATTACTGAAACACTATCTTTTCTATAGGCTAAGAGCTAGTCCTGGCCCTCAGAATGGTACCAAGGCCAGCAGCATCACCTATGAGCCTGTTCAAAGGCAGAATCTTGAACCTCACTGCTATAACAGAGTATCCATTTTATCACCAGTGATTAGTATGTATGTTGTATACAGAGAGATAATTAAATCCAGATGTTAGGTGAATGAAAGATAAAACAGGCAGTGAGTATAACTGTATCCCAAATAAAGATAATCTAAATCCTAATCAAGCTTAAAGCAAACCATCCTTAAGTACATACCCATCTTCATAGTTCCACATGAATATGTCACTGTCAATTGTGAGCCAAGCTCTGCTGATAGGAGGGAACACGCCCATCATGCAGTTACACTGCATATCTGAGGTAGAATGATGTAAGGTAGATTTGACTCTAATCTTCCTTAAACTTTCTTTAAAAGATTTTTTTACTGGAGCCTTCTTGGTGGCACAAAGGGGTTAAGTCAGTCTGTCTGTTTCTGGTGACTCCTCTCACCCCCCATACCTCTGGCCTGTACCCCAGTTCCTGCATACATGGATAAATCTTAAAAAAAAAAAAAAAAGATTTTTTTACTTAAAATATGACTTAAAAATTTATTAACTCTTAGCTCATTATTAAAAGGACCAAATGAAACATCTTCACTTAAAATCTATTGTGAAGGACAATACATTTACATTTAACTTAAAGGAATATTGATTTTAACACTATTGAATTTATGACATCAAAAAAATTATTTCCCTGCATCAGTTTTTCCAACTGCATAAGAATGAGAGTAATAAACAAACACATGGTGTGCTAAAGTCATAATTCATTATTGGCAAACCTCTTATAAAGCAACTGAAAAACAGACACAGAATTATGTTATATAAAGACAATAAAACAGTGACAATAAAATAATTTCCTACCTTAAGGAATCTTCTCTAACAGTGTATAGTATTATCAGAAGATTAAAGGATATCAAGAAACTAAGCAAGATGAGAGTATGGGATAAGGCGCAATAGATTTAAAAGTACTATTTTACAAAGTCTCAGAAAATACTGACATTTTGGGGGAAACATTTTAGATATAACTAGTTATTTCATAAGCCTTTCCCCTAGTTTTCCATTTCCTTTCTTTTTCTAAATCACACAGTATTGAGATATGAAACCTTTTCACTTCTAATGTTAATATAACTTTTAAAGTATTAGATGAAATTTTGTATCTCACCTGAATGTCTTCATTATGAAACCTATAATGTTTCCTTGCAAGTAACTATAAAACTATGCTTTTATAAGATATATTGCAAATCAAATGAGAAAAATCAAATAAATCTTTATTTTTTGAGGTTAAAAACAATTTTAGTCTATGAAAACACCATAGCTACCTAAGTGTTTTATACCTTTAATTACAGATTCTCACTATGATATTTAGACATGCAATTACTCAAGACACTAGTAAGTATAAAAGCAAATGTAAATGAAACTCTAAGGCACTACTAAGTGTAAAAAAGCCAGCAAAAACTTTTTTTGGGGAAAAAAGTAAACACCTGGCAGTTTCTATCTTGCAACATTTTTAGAGTCATAATACAATTTTTGAGTTTTGAAATAAGGTAAAAATAAAAATGAAAATCATAGATCTTTGAAATAAAAGGCATGATAGTAAAAACATTTTTGTATTGCACTTAATTGAAAAGTAGTACTATGTAATGTATCATTCAAAAATGCAACATTCCTCTTTAACAAATTACTTTCCTCTCTGTCCAAAACAATTAAAATGTGACTCAATTTTCAACATTCAATTTTATGAAACTTTCTGCATATACAGCAAACTAGTCACATAAATATTTTAAATGAGGCCCTTACATGAACATATAATACACTAAGCATGACACAAGAATTACAATAATGTGATACCAATTCTAACATTTTTTTTTTTTAAAGCGTTAACTAGAAAGTAAA
This sequence comes from Galemys pyrenaicus, assembly GCA_019455555.1. Lineage (NCBI taxonomy): Eukaryota > Metazoa > Chordata > Mammalia > Eulipotyphla > Talpidae > Galemys > Galemys pyrenaicus. The sequence continues at coordinate 14,581,614 of JAGFMF010011791.1, forward strand.
AGGATACGTCCAAACTGTTCAACAAGTTCAGGTGGGAGAGGAACTCTTCGAATGGAACTGATCTCTGGAAGGTTGGGTACTGACAGCAAACCAGGTCCTTGTAGAGGATAATCCATATCTGACATACCAGAAACAGTGGGATTATCTACAAAAAAATGAAGTATTTTTTTAAAGTAATAACATATTGGGTATCAATTAGGCAGACAGAAGTACTGCACACTACCAAATAAAAGTGTTTTAAAATGTTAAGGAAATTTCAAAAATATATACAACTACAGAGAAAAATGCAACCTATATCTGTGTACTGATTACCCAGCTTCAACAAATTATCAGTAACACGCTTAATAAAGTTTCATTTATATTACTACCCATACTTTCCCTAAAGGATTTTTGAAAGCAAATCCTATATAATCTTAAACCATAATTTTAATAGAACACGGTAGAACACTGCACCTATTAAACAGTAGCAGGAACATAAAGGATGGAATTAATCATTTTGATGAGAATGGAATGGTTATGAAAGTGTTCACAGAGCTAGTTGTATTTAAGGGAAATTTAAGAGAATATGAAAGGTTTAAGCAAAGAAATAAGTCCAGAAATGAAGAAAAATGTAAACGAAAGTCCTGAAGAGGGGACTTCTTATGGGAAACAGTAAAGTCACTGTAACAAGAGAGTTGAGAATAGGATGGAAGAGGGAAGATCAAGTTGAAAAGAGTTGTGCAAAGGTCGATAAGGAAGATGGGGGTTAGATATCATGAAAGGACCAAAAAGTATGGGGTGTATTTATATAAATATGTGCTTTCAAACCCAAGGTCAAAGTAAGTAACGCTGTTGAAAATAACAATAGGCCACTGACTTCATATAGTACAAGGCCATTGGCAAGCACCTATCAAGAACAAATACTGGGCCTCCCTGGTGGCGCAGTGGGTTAAGCAACGCACTATGAAGCAGACCGCAGCCACTGCAGCATGAGTTCGATCCCTGCCTCCGGCCAGGAGGGGGACCCACATGGTGCAGCAGACCTCTCCTGCTGTG
>JAGFMF010011791.1:14582769-14607019 GCA_019455555.1 Galemys pyrenaicus
CGCTCTCTGTGGTGAATCCTCTCACCCCCCACACTTCTGACCTGTACCCCTGTGCTTGTATGCATAAATAAATAAATCTTTAAAAAAAAAAAAAGAACAAATACTATTTTTGCTTCGTTTCTATCTTTTCTCTGATTACAGATCTTTTCAATGATTTTAATAAATTGCTAGAGATATCTTTTAGGTTTACAAGGCAGACTATCCTGGTTAATTCATCTTGGTTCTTGCTTCCCATCTTACACTTTTCTTCAATTTCCATCTCGTAAAAAGGTCACTTTTTCCTAGCAACTTTTGTAATTCTGTATGCCTTGAAGAACCTGGCTATAATCAAAAACCGTTAAACAATATTTTCAGTCACCGCTCTTTTGTTGGCTCATAATCTGCCTTACTCTGTCCATCATCTCTGCTTTCCTTGTTCTCTTCCTTCGTAGACTAGTAGCTCTCTTAACATCTAGCCACTTGTATTAACTAACTCTACACATAATAAAACAAATCTTAAGAGAATCTGGTGAATTTCCAAATTAACTTCGTTTGCTCTTCCATTTTACTTTGATAATATTAAGTTGAAATAAGAAGTATGACACTTGGATTAGGCGACCCTCCTTATCTAGCCCTTAAACTTTAGAAGACAATGAGAAACTGTCTAAAAGGGTTGGGGCCTTTGGCTCTTTCTCCTTCGAATGTGGACTTGCTCTTCACTCGTCTCAAGTATCTGCAATGAAGAAAACGAGGCCAGAAAAATAAATGCAGCAAACAAATCTCAGAATATCTTTGCAGGGTCCACCTTGGGGAAAAGGACGCACTAAGGGAGTCAGGCAAGAGTCTTTGCCGCTGAAGAAGCAGAGTCACCAAATGGGCACCTATCACTCACTTGGGGCAGACACCATAAGCAGCTCGGAAAGGTCCGGGTACATGCGGTCTTCTTGCAACTGACGGTCGATCAAGCGCCCGGCATTTTCCAGAGCTTCCTGCAGGGATGCGGCCCCGGTGGAGGCCGGCATCGCCAAGCCCAGTAGAGAAGACGGCATCTCGTAAGCAGAAAGCAGCAGCGTTAGAAAAAAGTCAAACACCGAGGAGAAATTAGGAAAAAGCCAAGACCCTAAATGAGACCCGTGAATTAGGGCGCGCGCGGCAAACAAGAGCCCCGGCGCCTGAGCATGACGCACTTCCGGCTGGTCAGGTGGGGCATTTGAAGCGGCTGTTTTGGAGCTGGAAGAGGAAGCCGTTGCGGAGGCTGTGCTTTTAGAAAGGGGTGGGGCGAGTAAGCGGGAGGCGCGTTCCCGGGGGCTGTTTGGATTTAGAGGGGAGGAGGAAGAGGTCTGGGAGGAGGTGGTGGCGCGGCTTGGGTGAGGGCAGGGAGGAATTTGGGGAAGGATAGGGGTGGGATGGGGGCGGGTGGAGGGGCAGGGAGGGAGCCGGGACGGGTTAGCAGCGAGCGGGTAGTGTTTGGGACAGCGTTGGCTGCTCTGGATCCGTCGGTTTTCAGCGCGCGCTGAACGTTGTGCCTCGAGCTATGCTGGTCGGAATTCGGCTACCGCAACTAAAACGATGCTGATCAATTTCTTTGGTGGCCCAACGCTCCAAATGTTTTCTGCGATTGGTAATTGTTGAGAGAAACAGATTCGATATGCCTAGAATGTCGCTGCATTCCTAAGGGACTAAGTGTAAATTAAAAGGCATTGGGTTTTTCTATTTGTGTGTCGCATGACCTGTGAAAAGTTGGGCGTTTAAGCGAAGAGTTGGGCGTTCGCTGCGAAGGGCTTGCTTCCTTGCTTTATTTCCCTTTACAGAGAGAGAACGCTACTCTCATTCATCGTTTCATTTCCACCATAAAGTAGTGGTACTGTTTTACAGTCGGCCACCCAGTAGGATAGTCACTCAAAACGTAAAGAACTCTTAAGAGTCAACAAAAACGTAATTTTCAAAATGGACCAATGACCTTAACAGAAGATGAACAGATGCTGTTGAGCACATGAAAAGATGATCCACATCATGTCATCAGGAGCAAGTAGATTAAACCGATGGAAATACCACTGCATACCTATTAAAACGGCCCAAATCTGGAACACTGGCAACACCAACTGGAGGCTAGTAGGAACTCGAATTCATTGCTGATGGAAATACAAAATGTTAGTCACTTTGGAAGACAATTTGGGGGTAGAGGGGTTTCGTTTTACAAAATTAAACATGTACTTAATATATTAATCAGAAGTTGTGATTCTTAATATTCCATCTCCAAAGGAGATGGGAACTTATGTCTACACAAAAATTTACATGGATGTTTATAGGAGCTTTATTCATATTAAACTTGGAGGCAAACAAAATATCCTTCAGGAGGTGAAGTTAACTGTGGTAAATCCAGACAATGAAATATTAGTTATGAAAACACATGGAGGAACCTTATTTGTGAATTACTGTGTAAGAGAGGCAATGTGGAAAGGCTACATACTCCATGGTTTCGATTATATGACATTCTGGAAGAAGCAAAATTGTGGAGACAGTAGAAACACCAGTGGTTGATTAGGGTTGGGGGGAGGGAGGAGTAGTGAATAGATAAAGCACAGAAGATTTTTAGAGTAGTGAAAATACCCTATGATAATAATGGATACATGTCATACATTTGTCTAATATAGAATGTACAATACAAGAGTGAACTGTAATGAAATTTATGAACTTGACTATGTGTCAGGTTTATTCTAACAAATGTACCACTGTAGTGGGAGAGGGGTTGTAAGGAAGAAGACTGGCGATTTGGAGGCAGAAAATATATGGGAAATCTCCTTACTTCCCCTCAACTTTTTTACAAATCTTAAATTGTAAAAAGTTAAAGTTTTCATCAAAAATGTATTCCCCACAAGTTCTTGACTACTGAAGAGCTGAAATAGCTATAAGCTTAGGGTTTGGGTTCACAAAGTGAACTTTACTGATAAAGTTTTACATTCTAAGCCGTTTATCTGTACTTAGAGAAGAAATTGTGGCATTAATAGTAACTTGTTAGACACACAGTGAATCAGGTTTATTGCCTGGAGTTCAATTGACTCTTATGGTTCAGTGATCTCTTTGGGATGAAACACCTTTGTTATTTCAAGTTTTAGGACATCCTGCAGAGAAGTGACTTTTGCCTTCACGACTACTTTATGTTATTCATTTAAAAATAGTGAGTATTGTTATACACCCCCCATCCCCATGCTCACATTGATCGAAGTTTGAGAACTGATGGATCAGTAGTGTTAAATTGATTATGGCATGGGGATTGGTAAAGAGTCAGAGCTTTTAGGACTGAGGATACTTCTAGCTGAAAGCAAACACAGCAGAAAATAGATAAAAGATTAAATAGGAAAGGCTTTGAAGGTTATATTTTGAATTTTATTCTAAATGGAAATATTAAATTTGATCAATATCACAGGGTGCACAGACAAAGCATAATTTAAGATAGGACTCAGGTAGTCACGGAGCTAATAAGTTGGTAAGTATGAAAACGTGTTGATTCAATAGCATTTATTAGGACTATACAAGTTTTTCTAGACTTTAGACATAAACTATACTATTCGTTCAGATCATAGATAAGGAGTCATAGAGAAAACTGATACAAAGTGAAAATATGTGAATAAGAATGGCTGGTAGTGGGAGACTTCAGCGAAAGTTATGAATTGTAGAGCATTTTCTGTCAACTCTTAGCTACTCAGTTCTTTTTGGCTTCTGAGTGCTTTTTAGTCATGTAGATCTCTAATTTTTAAAATATGCACTATTCTAATATACCTTGAAATGACATTAAAGAAAATTGAAAAAATTAAACTCAAAAGTTGGAGGACTGTGGACGTTTTCACCTAGAATACAAAACACAAAGCGAGTTTGTTGGCTTCTCTTTAGAATTCTGTGCTGAGTCAGTGTCACATTGGCAGGAAACGCGACTCGCTAAAGGTGTTACAGAAACTCCAGATGGCTTTTCCAAGCCCTGGGTGCAGCGGGCGGGCGGCCTGGGCGGCGCATCTTCTCCGCCCGCCTAGGGCGGCGCTGCTCCGGGGGCCGAGCCGCCCCTCGGAGGCGCCGCTCTTGGCGTTGGCAGCGACGCTGACGTTGCGAGGCGACACTTCCTGCCGGCTCTGCCGCGAGATTTTTGCAGCTGTTTGGGCTGTGCTACGGCTCTTCCTGAGATCGGCGCGGGCCATGGAGCGCCCGGGGCCCAGCGAAGGTGGGTTCCAGCTGCGAGTCGGTCGGGGTGAGCCGGGCAGGGGGCTTCGGGGCGCCGCACCAATGACGCCTTTGTTTCTTCTATTACTCCAGTGACAGGCTCGGACACGGCGGGACCAGACCCGCAGCTGGCGGTCACCATGGGCTTCACGGGGTTCGGTGAGTGACTGCCCGCGGGATCGACGGGTCTCCTAGTGTAGAAGTTTCCAGGGTCGCAGGTGGAGAGGGGAGACGAGCTGTCACCTCTTCCTCGCCTTTCGTGTGCCAGGTCCTAATTTAGCGCTAGTGCGTAGCTTGCAATTTCTCCACTCTCTTACCCATCCATCCTCGTAATTCCTACTTATCTGTTAGGATCAGCTCTGGTGACACTTAGGGTATGTTGGCTGGTAGAGGGAGCTGTGTCTGTGCGTCCCGAGACTGAGCTAACCATTGACAGCTGTCTGTAACGAGTCGGACCTTCTAGCCACAAGCGGACCCTTAAGTGATGTTATAATGGTTATTAAGTCCTTTTGATTAAGGCCTTTTTTTCCCCTCCAGAATCTTCACTCCAGTGATCTCTGTAGAGCCTAATCCTGGCACATTATGGGAGGAAGAAAAACTTAAAAAATGTAGTAATCTTTCTAGACATTAACAAACAATTAGGAATTTTTTTTTTCACCCTATGTCTGTTTGGTGTTGGCTAGAACAGACATCAGGTTAATGTGCCCAGGTCTCTTGTTTGTTCATGTTTTCATTTATTCTGACAACTTATAATTATATATTTCTAATTGTACATACCTATTCTTAGTATTTTGAGGATTTTCCCATCTTATAAAATACTTTTCCAAAACATGATTTTTAATAGCTGGACAGTGGCCCACTTGACAGAAATGCCATAATTTGTAATATTTTAAACTTTTCTCCTATAGTTTCTGTAATACTAAAATGTAAAGTTTAATTGTTAGGGGGAAAGGTAGTCCTGAATGAATTACACCGATGGGTTTGTGGACTCCAACCCCCACTCCAGACCATCAGTGTTCCCAAACCACAAATCCGATAATATGATTATCAAAGAATGGATCACTGGGACCTAAGGGTGGAGTTAAACAGCCAGGCTGGCTATAAAACCAGAGAGGTGAGCCCTGGGCTCTCTCTTCCTTTGGAGCTACCTCACTTAATTCAGAGCCAGCTCTTAACGCACCATTGCATTCCAGCTCAGAAGGTCTGGTAAAATATTTATGGATTTGTATCCCTCTCTTCCCTTGGTGTTATTTCTACTTTATTCCCCTTCTTTTGTAAAAATAAAACCCTTTAATAACTTGTGTGTGCCTGAAGTTGAGGCTTATTATAAAAGTCTTCTGAGCACGTGGGTAAGAACCCAGTCAGGGAAACCCATTTTATATTAGGGTTGCCCTGTAACAGTTTGGTGCCCAACATGGCTGACCAGCCCAAGTAACTTTACTTGCACTGGTCGCCATAAGCATATTAGGTCTACATATGTCCTTTTTTGAAAGGAATTTTATGCATATTTCCCTAGACCAGGTTTATAAAGGTGGGCCTACTTTCATTAAAAAAGCAAATATTAAAAAGTAACAAAAAATTGGATATGTATCTTTTAAAACTTCTTGATACATACTGTCATAATGCCCTTCAGAAAGTGTTTCGATTTATACCAAAATCAGTAGTACAGAAGAATGCTAATTCCACCATATCTTTGCCAACACAGAGTAGGCATTATTTAAAAAAAGGCAATGAAAACAAATACAATATTGCTTCAAATTTGCTTTCTTGTGGTTTTAGGATGAGGTCCCTTTTTCTTAATGGCTATTAGATGGGAATATTTAGCTTGTTAAGATTTTTTGTATTTGTTGCCTTTCCCTTTCATCTTCTAAGGAAATAATAATGTGTTGGGTCCTTCTTCTAGTTCAGTTGTCCCTAATTCTTCAACTGTATCTGTTCAGCTTCTTTGTAAGGGCTCCTGTGATTGGATTGAGCTAACCTGGATAATCTCCCTATTTTAAAATCCTCCGTAATCTTGATTTCACTCCCTATTGCTATACAATGTAACACAGTCAAGGTTTCAGAAATTAGGGAATAAGGATTCTTTACTTGCCTACCAAGCTATATATAGTTTCAAGGATTAGAGTCTAAGATGAATTAGAGGAGTATTGGAAAGTTGGCTGGCCGTTAGTGATGAGATTGTCATTAAAAATTCCCTGGGCTATTAAAAATACTAGCAACTACAAATGTTGACAAGGATGTGGTGAAAAAGGAACTCTCCTACACTGCTGGTGGGAATGCAAACTGGTCCAACCTCAATGGAAAGCTATATGGACGTTCCTCAGTCTGCTAAAAATAGAGCTACCATATGACTCAGCAATCCTGCTCCTAGGGATTTACCCAAAGGGCACAAAAACATTAATTCAAAAGAATACATGCACCCCTATGTTAATCACAGCATTATTTATAATAGTTAAAAGACTTGGAATCAACCCAAATGCCCAAAATAGATGACTAGATCAAGGAAATGTATATATACACTATGGAATATTATTCAGCAATCAAAAAAGATAAACTAGAGCCATTTGTAGAAACATGGATAGAACTTGAAGGGATTATGCTAAGTGAACTAAGTCAGAAGGAAAAGAAAAATACCAGATGTTCTCACTTATAGGAGGATTACAGGGAATCAAGGGAAAAAAATAACAAAGCAACAACAAAACAAAACCAAAATAAACAGATAACTACAAATCAGAGTCATCTGCAGGGATGAGGGAGGCACTGGGATCAAGGCTGGGATGGGAAGAGCACAAGGGACTTTGGTGATGATGCACTTGTGAATTGGTGGTAGAAACCCTATGGGGACTATACCTAGAAAAGAAAACAAACATTGTAAGAAAATAAGTAAATAAATTTCAGAAATATTCCCTGAGAGGTAAATTTTTGGTTACCTTGTAGCTTTTATAAATCAGAATAAGTAGCAGCAGTTATTGAATTTTGGCCAGTTTATTATTGCAAGATCACAGTCTGCTACTTATTCCTATTTTAGGGAAGAAAGCTCGCACATTTGATTTGGAAGCAATGTTCGAACAAACTCGAAGAACAGCTGTGGAAAGAAGTCGGAAGACACTGGGTAAGGAGTTCAGTTATCTACTCTTTTATTGGTTTGGATGTTGTATACACCTTACACAAATGTGGTGATGAATGATGAGAGTGAAAAAAAATTTCAAAATTGTTAAAAGTTCATATGTGCTAGATCCTTTGGAAGTAGAGGTAGAAGACTTTTTTTTTTTTTTTAACTTGGTAAAAGTTGCATCTAAATAGGATAAGAAGAACTGAGTGCTAAAATCTTTCGGAAGCATGTACTATGAACAGACAAGGATTCTAAATTTATATGAATCAGAATAGCAATTTATTACCTCTCTTCCCACCTCTATCTGATTCTCATTTCGTTTTTTTCTTTCCTGCTTACAGCGGAACCAGTATTTGGAAGGCTGGGCGAGAGGTGGCTCTCAGAGCTGTGTACATCATTGACTGTTGACCCAGACAGTATAGAAAATTGAGACATACAGTGAATGTGCCTGCTGCTGTTGAATCTCTGCATTAATGAGTTGTGTCAGACTTTAATGAAGGCTTTAATTCAGACTTTAATTTGATACCAGGTGGTTGGCAAGTCTAGGGTCTTCGAAGGAGACAAAATTCTTCTACTGCTTTCTTTGGATCTGATTCAGATCATTATTACCTGAGAAAAGGAATAGATATAACTTGATAGAGCAGAATGGACTAGAAATCAGAGACAGGGCTCCTGGAAAAAATTTAAATGAACGTTATTCTGGTGTTTGTCATTGTTAGTTTTAAAATTATATATATTGTATAGCATTAATATTTAATATTTGAAAAGTTAGCTTGATGTCAAATATTTTTGGTCTATGGAAGAATAACAGTTTCTTTTTTTGTGATGAAAAGACAGCTATTTATATATATTATTATATAGTAGTATAGTATGAACTCCCTATACTTATAAAACATTCTTAACTATTGTAAGAATTTACTTTTTTAATATTTGACACAAATCCTAAACTCATTTTTTTAGTGTATGTCTTTTATATGTATCCTTTTAAAAAACTGAAATGCCATTATCACACCTAAAAATATTGAAAAATGTAATGTCATCAGACTAGAGACATAGACATGTTATCTGAGGTGTATTTACAAAAGCTTCAAAACATAATTTATAGACATTTTGTGAATACTTAAAGTATACCTATTTCGTATTTACTTTTTTTAAAGTTTTATTTAATTTATTTTTAACTGAGGTAATAGTGGAATGTCCTCATCAGATATTTATTTCTTTTAACATTGATACAAAATGCACTGAACAGGGATTGTTTGTTCACATCCGTTTTATAGTCCCTTGTACCATGCCTTGCAAGATTGGTTCTGATACACATACACATATATGTCAACATCTCTATATATTTGAGGAGGATTAATTGCATTTAGAACTGTAATATTGCTTTATGAAAAATGAATCCTGCTTCTTTGGAAAACGTTTAAAAGTAGCATGATACTTGGAAAGAACTTGGGATTTGTAGTTGGAGCCCCCTTGAGGGTTTTGAGGGGTTGGTACCACGCTGAAGTAGATGAGTAATGGTGAATGGATTTTCTCATTTCTGATTCTTCATTTCCTCATCTGTGAGGTGAAAATGGTAAGGTCTTCCTTAGAAGATTCTTGAAGAGATTGAGATGTTGGCATAAGGCCTTTTAACAGTAAATGACTATAAACATCACTTTTAATTCTTGTCATATTCTTACTAAAGCATATATGTATTTAGCAACCAAGAGGAATTCTAATAAAGAGGTATTAAATTGTTTTTTTAATTTTGAAAAATTATCTCAAACACATGCTTTCCTTGTGATGTTTGTGGATGAATTTAATGTGGTAAACTTTCTTGGTTTAATGTTACATTCTTGGACTGCTCTTTATACCCCTGATCTAAACACATGAATCCAAAGTTTGATTTTTTTCTTAAAAGTTTGGAAATTCTGATTAGTGCACTATATATCTGAGGATTGGTGTTGGAATCATTCCCTGGGCATTGACATCAGACTTGAGGAAAATCAGAACTTTGGTCTTTTTTCTTTTCTTTGTCCAGTGTAATTGTGTATATGGATCTGAAGTGTTGTGGTTGCTAAATGCTTTAGTAGAAAGGATGACTGACTATAAAATTTCAAGATTTGCATTATATAAAATGTCAGGAGATAACAGTGATACAAGTTGTTTTTATTTTTTGTTCCCGAAAGCTTTATATGTGCTGCTGAAGTGAGCACTGTTCCTGAAAGCTTTAAGTATATCTAGGATACATGAAAGACCTAGACCCTTTTTTAGAGATGCTATGCTGTGTAGAGATAAATGGGAAAGAAAAATTCTTCTATTCAAATGCTTACTTTGAGCATGCAATAACCTAAAGGTTGTGAACCTTCTTTGACATTGGACTGGAAAAAGCTTCTTTGAAAAAATGATTAAGATAAGATTTGAATATAATTTCAATGGATGATTTAGTAATCCTGAAAAGAAAAATTATTCCAGAGATTTTAGAATTAGAAGAGCTATTTATTTTTTTAACCTGAAACATTTTTCCTAGTTCATCCTACCTCATCCTTTAAGGCCTCCACTACTTTACCTCTATTAGGTATTATTTTGAAACTTCTGTGTACATAACTTCCTTGCTTTTGTTTCCGTAATACTTTAAAAAATATTATACAATTATTTTAATATTGTTCATGTCTGAGGATAAGAACCTTGTTCTTTATTTTTATACTTAAATGTCTAACACAGAGCTTGATACATAATATAGCCCTACATATTTAATGGAGAAAAGTAACATAAAGTTCTCATTTTTAATTTACAAATATTTCAGCACTAAACATTTAAAATTAAAAAAATCATGAAATTGGTGGACCAATCAATTGTTATATATTAGTTTAACAAGTGAAATATTTAAAAAAAAAAACAAGTGAAATATTTAGCAAGATTTAGGTCACGTGGATAAAAAATATGATTAGATAACATTTATTCTAGAGTATATTTCTAAAAATGAAATTTAATTATTTTGTTCATCTTAACTTTCACTTTTTCTTAATTAAGTGGTTGCTAAAATGATTGATTCCAAGATTTCCAGGTGCAAAATTATGTTAATTTGAATCTGCAGTCTGGAATCATTACAATTGAGACACAGTAGGTTTTAGATAGTTTGCTGTTAAGCTACACAAAAGTTATGTGCAGATGACAAACTTTTACAGATATCCAAAACGGATAGCTATTTGGAAGTGGAAAGATAACAAGTGAGGTGTTAGGGAATAGGTTAATTCATTTTTGTTAAGGGAAGAAAGAAGCATTTCTAAGAGTGTTTGCAGTGTGCTTGATTCCATACTTTAATAAAAATGCATAAAGCAAAGCTCTTTGTCAGGTTGCTACAGTCTGTTGACTTTTTTTTTCTGGTTTTTATCCAGCCAATAATGAGGAAAAAAAATTAATTTTCCCCCTAAAATATTTTGCTTTCCTCCCTCTTTTTTTTTTTTAAGATTTTATTTACTTATGCATACAATAACTGGAGTACAGGCCAGAAGTACAGGAGGGCAGTAAGAGGATCCACCAGAGACACAGTGGGGAACAGAGCAGGCAGATTGACCAATTACGCTGCTGAGGGGAGCAGCGGGCGAGACAGGAGAGGTGTGCTGTGGGTCATCTCTCTGGCTGGTGGCAGGGATTGAACTTGTGCTGCAGTGGCTGCATTACGCTTCACAGTACATTGCTTAACCCATTGCACCACCAGAAAGGTCCACTTTCCCCCCTTTGATGAAGAAACAAGTGAGCTTGTTTCTTGTTTCTTCTGAACTGAAAATCCTTGCTAGTATAAAAAAGTTTTTAAATAAAAAAATTAGATGCTTCACTAGGATTCAGCAGTCATTTCATGTACTTAATCACTGGTGAGGAGCTCTGATTAGACAGGGATGGGTCACAGTTTCTAGGTAGTCTGGTGACAGCAAGCAACAAAGGACAGTACTTTATAGCCTTTTGGAGAGAGGGCCAGTTTCACTATCATATGGGGAGGTGGTGCTTGTTGGATGATTTTGAGGTCTTTAGAAAATCTGGTCACATCAAGGAAGGATATAGTCGGGGAGTCTAGTTTACTGCTTTGGAACCAAATAGCTTTGTTATTTAACTTCTGTATGGGTTAGAGTCCTCAGCTGTATAGTAAGGATAATAGTACCTTCTTCACCTTGTATAATTAAAATGAGCTAAAAGTACAATTAAATATTCTCATAAAAAATGGGGGTGATAAAAATGTATTCATTGGTGCCATGGATAGAGTCCTTTCACAATGTATTATATCAAGTCATTTTGTTGTTTACTTTAAAATAAAGTAAAATTGTGAAATACAATTTTATTGTCAATAGTACCTCAATAAAAGCTGAAAAAGATATCTATGGCAATTTTTATGAAGATTAAAGAAATTAATTTGTAAGATGTGCTTAAAACAATACCTGATCTATAGTAAGTTCTGTAAGCTATTTGCTATTATTATTGTCAAGTTAAGGCTGGTCCTAAGAGGCTTTTAGCTACTTGCAATGAAGTCATGGAAGAGCTAATAAAAAAAATGGCTGAAATATAAAAAATATAGTACAGCACATGACAAGGACTCTGGAATGGGGCTCTTCCAACTTAAAACCTGACATGAAGAATATATAGTTTCCCCCCTTTTTGATTTGCCAGCATTAGGGTGTTGGCTTAACCCTAAACTGACTGTGCTCTAACTGCAAATTGCCTGTTAAATATTGTTATATGTTCATTACCACATTTGCAGACTGAAAGGATACTGTTTTGTGTATCCTTTAAAAAATATATTCTCAAAAGGAGTAAGAAAACCTTTTTCAACTATACTTTCACTGATACTCCCCTCATTTCTTATTGGTATTGCATATTATGGGTGACTTTGGCAAGAACCAGAGCAGAGAAGGACCCAGCATCTCCTGAAGCACAATGCTGCCTTAGGAGGAAAAAACTATGGTTTTCTTAGCAAGGGGGAAATGTTTCTTGGGTAGATGACTAATAGTATGAGCCTTGGTATTCCAAATTAGAAGGTCCGAACTGCCTCTAAGACCTGAGCCAAGAGCCCAGTGTAACTGCCTTGCCATCCCTATTTACCTCCCTCTAACTCTGTCTTGGAAGCTGTGGAGAGATTGATTGGAGAGGCAGGATGAAATAGAGCAAGCAATGTCTAAGCCAGCCACTCTTAAATTTGGATTTTACCCTTTTTTCTTTTTTATCAACTTTCTCCAGCATCAGATGCAGAATTGTGGTTTTTTTTGTGTTTGTTTTTATTTATTTATTTGTGCATAGAAACACTGGGGTACAGGCCAGAGGTATGTGGTGGGGGGTGAGAGGACCCACCAGAGACAGAGTGGGGAACAGAACAGGCAGATTGACTGAAACACACTGCTGAGAGGAGCAGCGGGCGAGGCAGAAAAAGGTCTGTTGTGCCAATCCAGTCACCACCCTAGCCTGTGGCAGGGATTGAACTTGTGCTGCAGTGGCTGCAGTTTGCTCCATAGTGCATTACTTAACCCACTGCACCACCAGGGAGGCCCAGATGCAGAATTGTTGACTCAGCCTAGTGGAGTGCATGGAAGAAAAATCAACATCAGCTAGAGGTACAGCATTTGCCTTACGTATTCTTGGAGAGTTTTATCTTCCATATTTGAAATAAAAAACTAGATATTTGTTCCTTGTGCTAGAAATATCCTTGCTCCTAATACTTTATCTCCTAGCAACAAAAGACCCTAAAGAGTACAACATTCCCTGGCCTCCCTGGTGGTGCAGTGGGTTAAGCAACGCACTATGAAGCAAAACGCAGCCACTGCAGCACGGCCAGCTGGGGAGGGGACCCACATGGCGCAGCAGACCTCTCCTGCCTCGCCCGCCGCTGCCCTCAGCAGTGTATTTCAGTCCATCTGCCTGTTCTGCTCCCCACTCTGTCTGGTGAATCCTCTCACCTCCTGCGACTCTGGCCTTGTACCCCAGCTCTTGTGTGCATAAATAAATAAATCTTTAAAAAAAAAAAAGTACAGCATTCCTATTAATAAATGCCCTTTTCATACTACTTAACATTGCATGGATCATTTTTCATTATTAAAGGTGAAATTGTTAAAGATTATCTCAAGTTATTGTGGATGGTGGCAATTGACAAGCAGGCTATTTAAATAATTCCTTCCTTCCTGTGTGCCCCCAACTGTAGGGTGAAATTATCAGAGGAGATAGATTAAAAGTAAGCAACTTTCCAAGGTAAACCTAGAAACCTTACATAAGTGAAAATTTCTTGTGATTTTTTTTAGGAAGTCTCTGACCAAAAATTCAGCGTGGGAAATTCAGATGTACAAAGTGCTAAATTTAGGATTAAAAACCTTTAAAAGTAGGATGCTGCTCTGTTATTCAGCAATTTGAAGAATGTTGTCAAGTTGCTGAGAATAAATTTTACAGGAAAAAAAAGGGTCTGCAAGCTTTTCCATCTGTAATTAGACCTTAAGATTTGAAATCAGTGGAAATTTCAGAAGACTTTGGAGAAGTTTAAAGAACTGATGGCTGTACTGATAAGATTATGACTTAATGTTATAATTTAAAAAAAATTGTTTTCAAATATACATGTATGAAAACAGTTCTGCATACAACCATAGTGAGCCATGATTAAAAAAGATCCTTTTGGGGATGTTAAAAAAGGTGAAATTAGTCAAAATCTTATCTTTGAATGCTTTACTTTTTACATAGTGCCATTGTGATTCATATACTATTCATATGCTAACTTTACTTAGCATATCTGCTAATAATATTCCAGGTTTATAAGTTTCCCATCACTATTTTTAGTGGGTGATATGTGAAATTGATATGTTGATATGAAGTAATTAAATTGTTTTTCAGTGTTGGGCACTTAGGTTGATGATTTTTTTATAGATTTATTTATTTATGCATACAAGAACTGGGGTACAGGCCAGAGGTGTGTGGGGGTGGGGGGAAGACGTCTCACCAAAGACAGAATGGAGAACAGAACAGGCAGACTGACTAAAGTATACTGCTGAGGGGAGCAATGGGCAAGGCAGGAGAGGTCTGCTGTGCCATGTGGGTCCCCTCCCTGGTTGGGGATCAAACTCCTGCTACAGTGGCTGTGTGTGCTTCATAATGTGGTGCTTAACCCTTTGCACCCCCAGGGAGGCCCAGGTTGATGCTTTTTGCTGTTACTAGTAATACTATGTTTATTTTCAGCCAAATTTAAAGTCTGACTTGGAAATATTTTTTAATATTTTTAGAAGCAAGAGAAAAAGAGGAAGAAATGAACAGAGAGAAAGAATTAAGAAGGCAAAATGAAGATATTGAACCAACATCTTCAGGCTCAAATGTGATGAGAGATTGCTCAAAATCATCTTCCAGGTACTGGACTTACTCAAAAGGATTCTATTAAACTGTCATTTTCTAGGCATTCATAACACAAGTTAGACAGAACCAAATATTTAAAGTTTACATAGTTTCTCCCATTTTTGGCAATTGTATCTCACTAAGGCTGTGAAAAATATCCTGTGTCCCATTGTGAATCAAGTGAGTTTTTCTAAAGTATTTTAGATGTTGTATCAAAACCTGTGCCTTTTGACTACAGAACATAACTAAGGTTGAAAAGATGTTGACAAGTTTCAACTTTTGTCATGTTTATTTTGGCGTTTACGGCTTTGGTCCTTTTTCTGATCTACTGCATTCTTAATAACCTATTTTTGGTAGGATCCTTAACAAAATAGATAATATGAAACTATACACGTAGGGACATTTGTAAAGTGTGTGGAGTTATAGGAGAAAGTAATCATTAAAATTACTTCAAAGTGAGCTTTAATGTATTAAATTTAATTACTGAGAACACAAGTAAAGTTTAATTCCTTCCTTGTTTTGTAATTTCCAGTGCACAAGTCTTTTTACCTTCTAGGTTAAATTTACTCCTACGTATTTTATTATTCTAGATGCTTTTCTAGCATCTTGTTTCTTAATTACCATATTGGATTGTTCATTGACGGTTGATTTTTCAGTTATATTTTATCTGTTGATTTCCTATACATTCCCTTTTATCCTACATATCATATAGATTTGAATTTTCTGGATTTTTTCTACCTCCTTTTTTTTTCCCCATTGGTTTATTTAGTGTCTTTTGTTCTTATTTTCTGTTAAGAAATTAAAATAAAAAAATGATGGACTTTTTTTTTTTTTTTATGAATTTTCTTCCTAAATTGAGACTGCACAACTGAGAAAAAACTAAGGCTTACCTCTTAACTATTTTCTCATCCAATACATATCATTTCTCAGGCTCTTGTTCTGGTTTTGGTACTACATTGGATAAGGCACATTTTAAACATGAAATGTGTTCTGTTTTCTGTCAAGGACATTTTTGGACATTATTTCATCAACTTTATTTTTCAGAATATTGAAAATGTTAAGGATTTTATTTTTTTGTTTGTGTATATTACACACAAAATAACAGAAATGGAGTTAGAAACTGTATGGAAGCTGATACATTCCATCTGATTTCATGTCAGTGGATATTAGCTTTATACAATCAGCCGTGAAATCAGCATGGATCCATTTAGTTCCCATTTCAAAGCTACCTTCTGAACTAGTTAACCCAGTTAAAGCATGGGTGCTAAACATTAACATTTCAGTTCGCTTTGTGCCCTGAATAATTTTGTGTTAAGAAAATGTGACTTTTAAAACTAATATAGCTGGGATTTGCTATTTAGTCACAAGGGGGACCAATTTGAGTATGTAACTACTTTAATACAGATATCGTCAGTTAATTCAGTTATTATTTATTGAACATCTGTGCTGGGTTACATACTGCTTTAGGCAGTGGGAACCCAACAATTAGCAAGTTACATGGTATCTATGAGCTCATATTGTTGTGGAGGGATTTGTAAGTATGGATGATAACATTATAAACAATCAAATAATCTATCAACAAGATAACAATACATGTAGTAAAGATAATCAATGCAAGATAATTAAGATATGAACTGATGGGGGTATATTTGAAATTTAGAAAGGAGGTACAGAAGGCCTCTTTGAGGAGGAGATATTTGAGGAGACCTGAGTAATGAGAAAGAAACTATGTAACAATGAGTTTTAGCAGAGGAACTTTAAGCGGAAAGACTTGCATGCTGAGCCAAGCTAACTTGGACATTTGGGTTAAGCAACACACTATGAAGCAAACCGCAGCCACTGCAGCGTGAGTTTGATCCCTGCTGCCGGCCAGGGAGGGGACCCACATGGCGCGGCAGACCTCTCCTGCTGTGCCCGCTGCTCCCCTCAGCAGTGTACTTCCATTGATCTGCCTGTTCTGCTCCCNNCTCTGTCTGTGGTGAATCCTCTCACCCCCCACACCTCTGGCCTGTACCCCAGTGCTTGTATGCATAAATAAATAAATCTTTAAAAAAAAAAAAAAAAGAAAGACTTGTGGGGCTGGAACAGTGTATCTAGACTATTGCTAAAACAAGGAGAAATTCTATGGACATTTCCTAGCTTCTGCCTTTGTCTAAAGATAAGATATGTGAGAATGTGCAGGCATACCCTGGAGATACCGCAGGTTTGGTTCTGGACCACTACAGTTAGGTGAATGTTGCAATAAAGTGAATCATACAAAGTTTTTGGTTTATAGTCCCTATATAATTTATGTCTGCATTATATTGTTATCTGTTAAGTGTGGAATAATAGTGAGTTTAAAAATACAGTGTTCATGCCTTAATTATATAGTACTTTGTTGACAAAATATGCTAACCATCGTGTAAATCTTCACCAATTTGTGATCTTTTTGCTGGTGGAGGATCTTGTAAAAAATGTAGTTACTTGTGAGATGCAATAAATGATATATGCCTGTATTCCTTTCAATATTGAAGCTAGAGGAAAATAAAAATAAAATTCCCATTCCTGTTATATGCTGGGCATCATTTAGGTAGTCAAGATACAACAGTGCATTAACAGAGAGAAATGCTTACTTCTGTTGAATGTTCATACTAGAGACACTTCATTAGAAAGTAGTGACACTTCAATTTATCTAAAATATTTGATAAATTAATTGATACAATTAAGAATGTAATTCTAAACCCTGTGGAGTGGGGTAGGAGCTAGAGGGCTGGTGAATGGTGGTGGCTTTCAGAATGCCTGGAGGAATTTGATAAAGACGTAAAAGCGAGTTGGTGTAGTGTTTGGGTGTTTTGAGTAGAAAAATAGCCAAGAATTGATGCGATACTTCTTGGAATAAGGTATTTTTAGGATCTGGAATATGACGTTTAACATTTATCTACTCAACAAACCTCTATTAGCACTGGGAAATTGCTTATCTATCAGAGAATGAAATATTGGAGTAATATTAGCTTCTTTATATGATTGACTTTATTTGTTCCTGTGGCAAATAGTGTTTGGATTCAAATGTAGTAAACAGAGGTGTTGGCTATCCCAGTGGTTTTTATTCTTATGGATATAGAGTTTTATTATTTTTCTCCCACATTCCAGTGATTCTGCTGGCTTTTTATAAGTGAGCATGATCTACTGGGCCTATAATGTATAATTGCTGTGACCTTTAATGTGACTTTAATGTATGTTTTGTTAAGATAAGTAGATTAAAAAAATATTTGAGTTACACATTTAATGTTTTAATCACAAATTTAAAAGAATTTTAACTACTCATTTGTTGATAGAAAAGGCAGAGTTTCCTGAGAAATTCACACTATTTTGTGTTCTTTGTTGCAGCAGAGACAATTAGTTTCTATTTCTCTATTTTCAGGGACACAAGCAGTAGTGACAGTGACGATAGTTCTGATTCTTCATCTGATGAGTTAATTGGACCTCCTGTACCTCTTAAAATGGTGGAAGAATCAGCTAGTCATATGGAGGAAGACATCCTCTCTTCTTTGCCTCCACCTCTTCATGAAGATGTTGAAGAAGATGATGATGACAGTGATTCAGAAGAGGAGGAAGTAAGTATTTCAGTTATAATTTAAAAATTAAATATAATACTTTTATGCAATTATAATGTTATTCAAAATAGTTGTAAATGGATTAAACTTGCAACTTAAAAGGCAAAAATTTGCAAATAGGATTAAAGATTCAATTATATTCTGTTTATGAGTGATATAACTGCAATGCAATGACATAAAAAGGTTAAAAGATGAATAGAAGAGAATATAGCAGGAAAATGCTAACCAAAAGATAAAACTTATTAGTATCATAATAAAATTAATGTGAGACAATAATTGTCATAATTGTAATTAGCAAAATGATGAAAAAAAATATTTCCCAGGAAATTTGGCATTTTTAGATTTTATGTATTTGAAACAGCATATGCAAAACAAAAATAGTCACAATTACAAGGATAAATGGATAAATCTACAATTATAATGAGAAATTGTTAATAAACAGTAACAGCATAGATTTGCGCAATACAAGTGATCAAGTTTTATCTCTTTAGCATATATTGAATCCTTATCCAACCTTTTTTTCCCAAGCATACATGGATAATCGGAAACAATACAACAATAACAACAGCAATAAAAGCACACATCTAGGTCACAATAGGGTGTAGATGTGACAAAGATGTGCTTAATTGTTTTGGGTAATTCACAGAATAGGTAATATTGAAGTTGAACTATGAAATGTGAGAATGGATTTTGTTATGCATGTTTTCATGTGATGAATGTTTGCTTTCCTCTTACCCCCCAGTTCATATGTTGAATATTTTGAAATATAGTTCAGTGTGACTGAAGTAGAGTCCTTGTAAGGAGATGGACATTGGAGAGTTAGGTATGCATATAACATAGTAAGAAGGTAGCTGTTGGGCCTCCCTGGTGGCGCAGTGGGTTAAGCAACACACTATGAAGCAAACTGCAGTCACTGCAGCATGAGTTCGATCCCTGCTGCCGGCCAGGAAGGGGACCCACATGGCACAGCAGACCTCTCCTGCTCGCCCGCTGCTCCCCTCAGCAGTGTGTTTCAGTCTGTCTGCCTGTTCTGCTTCCCACTCTGTCTGGTGAATCCTCTCACCTCCCATGCGTCTCTGGCCTGTACCCCAGCTCTTGTGTGCATAAATAAATAAATCTTTAAAAAAAAAAAAAAAGAAGGTAGCTGTTGAGAAGTCAAGAACAGACCTCTCATCAGGAATCAAACTGCCATCAGTATTATTCAGCAATCAAAAAAGATTAACTATAGCTATTCGCAGAAACATGGATAGTGCTTGAAGGTATTATGCTTAGTGAAATAAATCAGAAGGAAAAAGAAAAATACAGGATGATAACACTTGTAGGAGGAATATAGGGGATCAAGGGAAAAATAATAATAACAACAACAACACACTGAGGAGGGTTACATTTTAATGGGCCTGGTGGATTTAGGCTATGTCCTGCCTACGAAGAATGCATGGTGACACAAACGCTCGGTGTATAAGGCTAAATTCAGAATGGTGACAAAATCAACTTATCTAGAATAGAGAGCTGATAAAGAAGACCAGACCTTTGCCTTAGAACTGCTGTGTGAGTGAGTCCAAAATGCAGCTATACAGAAGTAGAAATATGCTTGGTTATGGGGCTCAGAAGCCCACTTACAAACTCTAGTCTTCTATGGCCGTAAAGCATTTCAAAAGACTGAATAACATCTTTCTGATGTTTTTAAATGAGATTATATACTACTTATTTTTGGAAGTAACTCTTTGAATCACTTTATGCTGTGCTTTTTCTTTTTCTTTCTTTTTTTTTTTTTTTAAAGATTTATTTATGCATACAAGCACTGGGGTACAGGCCAGAGGTGTGGGGGGGGGGTGAGAGGACTCACCACAGAGAGCGGGAGCAGAACAGGCAGATCAACAGAAGCACACTGCTGAGGGGAGCAGCGGGCACAGCAGGAGAGGTCTGCTGCACCATGTGGGTCCCCTCCCTGGCTGGCAGCAGGGATCGAACTTGTGCTGTAGTGGCTGAGGTTTGCTTCATAGTGTGTTGCTTAACCTACTGCACTACCAGGGAGGCCCCTGTGCTTTTTCTTTTGTAATCTGAGTAAAAAATGCTGATAAAATAATATATAGGTTAAAGTAAGACTATTGGTGATATGTGCCAAAAGGGCCTCAATTTTGAGTGTGCATGAATTGATAATGCAAAGCTTATTAGCCCTGCTAATAGAGTAACTACAACTTTAGGACAGAACAGGAGCAGGAAATTACTATTTTTCATTTCTAATATTTATGACAATATTTCTAAGACTAGGGCAAAGGTGGTAGGTGACGTACATAGCATGAAAATTTAAAAATGTGAATGTGGCTTTGCAGCAGTCTTCTTAGAATCTGATAAAATTGTTTTGACCTTAGTGGAAGCCTTCAGTTTACAGATGATATGCTTTGATTGTAGATCAGTGGTAATTTTAGGCTGATAGTAGATAGGTTCTGAGTGAGAACACACTTTCCTTGCTTTGTTATAGTTGATAGGTGGGATATTGGAACTCTTCTAGATCAAATAATGGAGTCAGGATCAAAGGAAATCTGACTTTTGTCTTGAATATGAAGGTTATACTGGAACCTAGATAGATAAATTTATTCATTTTTGCTAATTTGCATAGTAGTGTTTGACCTATGTTTCAAATTGAATTCAGGTATTTCTGCCCTTTGAAAGAATATTATTTTTGTGGTTGGTTGGACTTAGGGTCTAATAGTTTTTTATTTGTTGATTCAAAACTGAATTTAGTTCCTTCAGGAAATCGGTTTGAGGTAGTGCTCAGCAAAATTACAAGAGATTGTTTTAGATTATTAGAATGCTAACAATATTTTCACATTTGGGATATATCAGAATTGTCCTAGCTACTTGTCAAGACTTATCCAAAAGGCACCTATTCTATAGGTGCCTCTGATCTCCTCTCCTTTTTTCCTCTCATTGTTGGATTCATCACCATCAACCTTTTGTTTCCATTTATGCTGTCAGCCTTTTCCTTTCTGCCCACTCTTTACTCTTAGGTTGCAACATACTAAAATCTTCATTTAACTCAGTTTTCCAAGTTACCATCTAATTTCCTCTTTGTCTCTAAATTTCTTGAAAGCAGTATCTATATTTGCTATCACTATCACTACACATGTTCTCCTTAAATCTTTATCTGTTTCTTGCTTACCCTTTCACTGGAAACTTTTTCATAGAGACCCCTAGTCACAAAACCTACATATCCAAATCCAAAAGCCAAGTCCCTTTCTCACTTCTCATTCTCTCTCTTTTTTTAATTTATCATACAATAGCTGGGGTACAAGCCAGAGGAGTGGGTGGTAAGAAAATTCACCAGACACAGAGCTGGGAACAAAACAGGCAGATCAACAGAAATACACTGCTGAGGGGAGCAGTAGGCGAGGCAGGAGAGGTCTGCTGCACCATGTGGGTCACCTCCCTGGTCAGGGATCAAACTCACGCTGCGGTGGCTGTGGAAGACCCACAGTGTGGAGCTCAACCCTTTATGCCATCGGGGAGACCCCTCATGTCTCATTCTCTACCTCAACAATATTGGAGCTTGTTGATTCTCCTTCCTTGAAACTCTCCTTTTGCCATTTCTTTATATTATTGATTTGCTTCTTGTTTCTTTGACTTCCACAGATATTTATTGAGCACTGATGAGTCAGGAAGTTTCCAGATGTTGGGCATGTTACATTGCGCGAAGCAAACAAATCCCTGCTCAGATGGTACTTCTATTTCCGCTGTTCTCTTGTATAGTCTCCCAACCATAAACATTTCATGAGGGTCTGGCCTTGCCTACCTTATCATTTCAGACTTGGCCTGGGTGGAGTTTCTTAACTCTTCTTGTCCTCATGATTTCTCTTCACTCAGAGCAATTGAAGGTATTGCCACATCTCATCCAAACTAGCTTTTATTTGAGTTGATTCAGTTTTTTAACCATTCCTGAAATACGTCTATATTTAAGCTCCAATAGTATTCAAAATTCAACATCTAGAATCAAACTCAGGCTTTTATTTCCTCTTACTTAAACTTCTGCAATAGCCATGTAGCTAGTCTCCTTTGCTTCCATGATCTTCTGTTTCAATCTTGTTTCCTCCATGCTGCAAGACTGAACTATTTGTAGCATGAGTCACATTGCAAATAGTAGTACTCATTCCCTAAATGAGGGAAAATAAACCATCACAGCATGCAAGACTCCATCTGGAGATTCCTGAACACAATTTGATTATTTTTTCGTTCAGAAACTTGCAAAGCATTGTGACTTTTCAGAGACACATTCTACTTAGTAGGAAAGCAGCCAAATTCACATACTTGAGTAACTAAATATTTCCGCAAGTATTATGGAAATTAATGGAAAATATTTTAAAAAACTTTTAGCCCAGCAGTTCTTAACCAGAACATAAGGGTTATCTTTGATACAATTAAAACATATGTGTTCCCAAGCTCTGTAATCAGGAGGTAGATTTAGTAGGACTGGGTAGACCCCCACCTTAACACTTGTGGTCTTTGTTGTTACTGGTCTCCACAGGTGATTCTGATGTACTTCTTTCCAATCTGCTTGTGGTTACACACTTAAATAGAAATAGTCACAGTTGGGGTAATAAGTTAGCTAAATTGGGGGACTGTTACAGGTTATGATTTGTATCATGCTCATGGGCACTTAAGGACCTGGGAGCTAGCTTACAAAATAATGTTTCCTAAAAAGAAGGATATGGGAAAAAAAAAAAAAAAGAAGAAGGATATGGAACTGCTCCATTGTCTCTCTTTGCTAGTGAAACTACTTTAAAGTTTTCATATTAGACTTGCAGGAAGAATATTCTTTTTCCTAAATGACTTAGAATATTTGTTTTGTGAGAAGTATTTTTTCCACAATATATGAAAATTGGTGTCTCTGGATTTGTTAGTGTTTAGTTGCTTCTGAAGATGACAGGGAAGAAATGGTGGGTAAGCTCTTCTGGCCTTTTGAACCTCATGCATTTTTATGTCTTTCTTGAATGATACCTATTAAATCATAATCATTATGTTTCTGTGAAGGTCAGTAAACAGGTAGACATTCTAGGAGTTGAGCCAGTAGCTGTGACAGTTTTTGATACTGTATTACTAAGTATATCATGTATATACATATACACACATATGCTATTTCCCTTTGTGCATTGTAAACAAAAGACCTAAGATTATGAATACTATTGCATAATCTTTAAACTCTTAGGGTTTGGTTACTACCTCTTAGCATGCATGAAATTCATTTGAATTCCTTTGTGTCTATTTTGTCTTGCTATTTAGTTACACTACTGTTTTTGTTTTAAGAATGAGCTACAATTGTTTTAGTTCATTTTACTTAAAAAGGAGTCTATGAAACTAACTTTGGCTAAGATTATAGTGAAGTTCAAGTATCTGTGAAGTTCACTTATATAAAGAATCACTGAAACATCCTTAAGGGAATGTGAGATACAGAAACTGATTTTTTTTTGTTTACTTTATAAAAGGATTTTCAGTAAGGGGATTTAACAGAGAAAGTGCATTTTAAATGTTCATTTATGGGAGTGTATCTCTTTAGTGAAACAAGTTTTAACTAGACGAAATAGGTTGTTCCCTTTAATTGAGTGCATGATTACCATTTTTTAAAAAAGAAGTTTTATTTCTTCTTTATTCTCCTTTTTTGTTTTCTACAACTGGTGTGTATTTATTCCCCATTTAGCGCTGGCTCAATCATTCAGAATATTTTGTTTAAGTATATATCTAACCTTTCATCAGACCACACTAACTTGTAGAAGACCTGACTCCTAAATTTGTCAGACCTCACCAATTCCTTTTTGTCCAGTAATTCTCTCTGACAAATGAGTCTGCTAGTTTGTGTGGGTATTGATCAAAACTTTAATACTTCCTTCCCATTCCTTCAGTTCGTGCTTGTTAAAATTCTGTTCAGCTTTTTTTTTTTTAAAGATTTATTTTATTTATGCATACAAGCACTGGGGTACAGGCCAGAGGTGTGGGGGTGGTGAGAGGATTCACCACAGAGAACAGG
>JAGFMF010011791.1:14607473-14633837 GCA_019455555.1 Galemys pyrenaicus
TCTCTGGCCGGCAGCAGGGATCGAACTCGTGCTGCAGTGGCTGCGGTTTGCTTCATAGTGCGTTGCTTAACCCACTGCGCCACCAGGGAGGCCCTGTTCTTCTTTTTTAAAAAAGATTTATTTATATATACAAGAGCTGGGGTACAGGCTAGAGTCCAGGGCGGTGAGAGGACTCACCAGAGACAGAGTGGGGAGCAGAACAGGCAGAGCGACCGAAACACACTGCTGAGGGGAGCAGTGGGCAAGGCAGGAGAGGTCTGCTATGCCATGTGGGTCCCCTCCTTGACTGGGGATCGAACTCATGCTACACAGTGGCTGCGGTTTGCTTTACAATCCATTGCTTAACCCACTGGGTCACCAGGGAGGCCTGAGGATGTTCTCTTTCTGACATATTTATCTCTTAGTTACTATGTGGAAATTGGAACTAGAGATGGAGGAATAAAGAGAGGAAATGGGAACACAGAAGTGTACATGGACTCCTGTTTGTGTAACAACCATTACATATGTGGCGTCTGAAGTTTAATATGTCCTCAGCATAGTAGTTTAATAATTGTAAGAATTGCCCCATGGTTAAATGAGATTAATTAATTTAATTGTATTCATTATAACTGCTTGTGACTTTGTCAAATGAGGCAAGAAAAAAGTCGTAGTTTTCTTTCTCATTCTCAAAAAACTTAACAAAGGTATGATTGTTTTTGTTGAGGTATAATTTATATATAATAATGTACAGATTTTAAGGTTCTATTTGATGGGTTTTGACAATTGTACATATTCTGTGTGTAGCCAATACTCATAACAAGATAAAGAATATTTTCATCACCCAAATAGTTCTTTGTGTTCCTTCTAGTCATAATACTTCTTAAAATGAGTTTTTGATACTGTTAATGTTGGAAGGGAAATTACCAAAGATCAAATTAGTAGATACATTAAGAACTTAAAAAAAACAAAAACAAACCAGCAACTAAAAGAAGTTTACCACGTGGTCATGATTAATTTTTCATTTTTTTAAATATGCATTTTACTTCTGCTGATGGTTAGTAGTTGGTTTAGTATAGTTGCTAGTCACTAGACTGGAAATGTTATATATCATAATTTCTTTTGATAACAAACTTGCTTCTTACTCATTCTTTTTTTCTTTTTTTTTTTAAGATTTATTTATTTTTGCATACACGAGCTTGGGTACAGGCCAGAGTAGCGGGAGGTGAGAGGATTCACCAGACACAGAGCAGGGAGCAGAACAGGCAGATGGACTGAAATACACTGCTGAGAGGAGCAGTGGGCGAGGCAGGAGAGGTCTGCTGCTTCGTGTAGGTCCCCTCCCTGGCCAGGGATTGAACTCGCTCTGCAGTGGCTTGGATGCTTCACACTGCAGCGCTCAACCTGCTGCACCATCAGGGAGGCCCTTATTACTCATTCTTACTTTATTTAGCTTTATTTATCTGTAGTGGTAACAATTTTTTTTTCAAATAAAATGAAAATGTTATGCAAACCATTATGGAACTTTATCAAACCATATTATTAAATGATTAGAAGTATTTGGCGAATCTGTGAAGGCTTGTTGTTACTAATTTTCTTGGAACTTAATACATGAACAAAAATTCAAATGCGTTGGGTCAGAGAAAAGAGGGGAAAATCAGTTTTTACTATATCTGTTACTTGTGCATGACTCCAATTTTCTGTAAGGTAGACTTTGAAAATATTGAGGACATTCATTATTCTTGCTATTCTGTTTCCTTTTACTATAGAAAATTGAAAGTTGCATTTTATGACTGTAACTAAAGGCTAAATGTAACACTGACTTTTTAGTTGTGAGCACCTGTTTTCATGAACTTTCTCTGACTCCCTGGTTGGCACGTTCTGTGGTGCACAGTCCAAGTTTAGGCCACCACTGCGCTTCTCTGACTTCTGGTTTGAGGCTTCTCATCCCCTTGGCCTTGGTCATTGCCAACCACCTGTATCAGTCAGTCTCTTTTCCCTCATGCATAGGCAAAGGTTGAAGAATTGGAAAGGGAAAAAAACTTGGTTCTCAGGAGTTGATAGAAGAATGAGAGGAACTGTGTAAATAGTGTAAGGGTTGACATATACTGAGCACTCAAACCTCCTGGGCTTTATCATTGTTTTCATCATCATTACCAACATTTGATTAATGACTAATTTTAATTGCTACTGATTGGAATGAAGTTTTTCAAAAGCAATGGCTAAAGCATTATGATTTTTGATACTTTTTAACTAAAGAGGAAAGTTACTATTCTTTAAAACAGTGCAATTTAATTACACCTGCAAGATTCTGTCAGCAGAGGATGCTAGAAGCTCTATTCCAAAATCTGATGATAGTGTTCTTACAATATCGAAACTGATGTGTAAAGGTCTTCATTCTTTTATATGAACACTAGGGGGCAATAGAGGCATTTTGACTTGGCAGGAATCCATTTTTTTTCAACTGTCTCCTCTCTACAGTGAAAGGGCAAAAAAATAATCTTATATACAATATTTTCTACAAATTAGAATGAGAAAGTTTTAGGTTTGAGATTAATTCTGGAATAATTGCCTTTTTGAAGAGTAATGCATAATTTAAAAACTATGCTTGTGGTTTGACAATATTAAAACAAGTATATTGAATGTAAAAAAAAAATCTTCAATTTTTTAACATAAGTAACAGATTCCTGAATTACATAAGACTTAGTGACAGGAATTTTAAGGATGACCTATGTACAATTTAATATTTAAGAGTATAAGGTTTGTTTCTTTGATCACCAGTGTAATCAAACTTTTAAAAGTACGTATTAGTTCTTGTTTCTTTTCTGCTTCCGTTTTCACTTTCCTGTTATAAATGGTTCAATTTCTCCCTATCACTTTGCTAAGAAACTCAAGTTTCTTGCTTTGAACTCAAGACCCTACATAAGTTGGCCTTTGCAAATATCTGATTTATCCTCTTTGACTCTTTGTTGCTCACTTTCCTCTACTCACACTTGACCTTTCTTCTTTTCTTTGAAAACTCTACTTATTCCCTCATAAAGTCTTACTGTTACAGGGCAGGGAGAGGGGCACCTCAGAACTCCAAAATCTGCCCTTCCTGAATGGGTTTTGTCATCTGCCACATCAAGACAAACATATAAGGCCTTTAATAGAAAGGAACTTTAATACAATTAGGGTACAATACAGAAAAGACAAAGAACATAGTTACTAAGTCTATTCACTCTTTTTTTTTTCCTGTGTGAAATAACATCCAGAGCTTCACATGCTTCCCTCATTTCAATTTTGAATTGTTACATATTTTGGATATCACCAATTGTCTGATACGTAGTTTTCAGATATCTCCTGTAAGCTGCCATTTCTTTTGAATGACAGTTTCTTTTTCTGGGAAGAAAATTTTTTAGTTTGACATAGTCCCATGTGTTTACATTCTTTTTGTTTCACTTGCTATTGGAGACAAATTGGAAAGGATATCATTTAAACCAGTGTAAAAGACCTTACCACCTGTGTGTTCTCCTATGTGTTTCATGGTTTCATATTTGAGTCTTTAATTTATTTTGAATTGACTCTAGTATATAGTGTAAAATAGTGCTCTATTTTCATTTTTTCACTTGTGGCACCCAGTTTTCTAAGCATCATATGTTGAAGAGACTTTCCTTTCTTCATTGTATGCTCTTGGCTCCTTTGTCATAGTTAGCTAAATATACGTGTTTTGATTCTGTTCCATTGATCTGTGAATCTTTTTTTTCCTTCCCAGTAGTCTACTATCTTGATAATATGGTTTGTAATATGGTTTGGAGTCAGGAATCATGATAACTCTTTTTGTTATTTTTTTCCCTCAGGATTGTTGTGGCTAATCAAGGTCTTATGTGGTTCCATACACATTTTAGTGTTTTGTTTTGTTTTTTATGATTTATTTATTTATGCATACAAAAGCTGGGGTACACCAGAGTCATGGGAGGTGAGAGGATTCACCAGACAGAGTGGGGAACAGGCAGATCGACTGAAACACATTGCTGACGGGACCCCTGGGTGAGGCAGGAGAGGTATTGTGCCCCATGTGGGTCCTCTCCCTGGACGGGGATCAAACTTGCACTGCTGTGCCCTGGGTGCTTCACAATGAGACACTCAACCCGCTGCGCCACCAGGGAGGCCCCTCTTTTTGTTCTTTTTCTGTGAATAATGCTATTGGGATACTCATGGGATTGCTTTGAATCCGTATTATGTTTTAGGTAAAATTTTGACAGTATTGATTTTTCTGATCAACAAGCATGGAATATCTTCTATTTCTTTGTGTCTCATTTTCTTTTATTAGTTTCTGACAGTTTTCAGTGTATAGGTCTTTCCTTGTTTTAAATTTTTTTCTGTGTATTTGATTATTTTTGCTCTGATTGTAAATGGTATTATTTTCATCATATTTCTTTCTGCTAGCTCATTGTTAGTGTAGAGAAATGCAACAGAGTATATATTATTTGTAGGCTGCAGCTTTACTATATTCAATTACTCTAACAGTTTTTTGTGATACATATGATATTATGTCACCTATATGTATGTACTCTAAATATTGGAAGAAACCATGTACAGAAGTAGATGCAATCACTTTTCAGTTAATAATAAAAACAATATATTATTATTTTAAAGATTTATTTATTATGCATACAGGAACTGGGGGGTACAGAGGTGTGGGTGGTGGTGGTGAGAGTATTCACCAGAGACAGAGTGGGAAGCAGAAGTGGCACATTGACTGAAATAAATTGCTGAAGGAAATAGTGGGCAAGAAAGGAGAGGTCTGCTGCGCCACATTGGTTGTCTTCTTGGCCAGCCATCTAACTGTGGCAATGGCTGCTGATAGCTTCAGTTTGCTGCAGCTTAACCCCTTCTGCCACCAGGGAGGCCCCAAACAATATATTACTGAAAGTAGAACAGTTTCCCTGCTCTTTCATCCATTCTATTTATATTAGTAAAAGTATAAGATTTGTATCTGTCAGTTTCAAAAATGACTTCTTAAAGCTTTAATCCTTTAACTCAAAAAAGTAATTTTAAGGAATTTTACAAAGTCATGAATATTTACCAAAATCTAAGTAACTTTTCTTTTTACCATGTTACCATGATCCTAAAATTTGCATTTGAATAAATCTTGTAAGTGCTAACTTGATAGGTTAGCGTTTAAGTATATATTAAAGCAGCACCAACAGAGCTTGCTTTTCAAATTCTTCTATAGTCCTTGATATTTTTTGGAAAGACATTTTGTTCACGCTGTTTGTGCTGAATGTTCTACAGTGCAGCTAATTGTGAATTTGAAATTAGACCAAGACCACCAAGTTGATTTACATAGTCTACCAAGCAGCTGTTGGATAGTAATTTTGCCATTTCACTGTGGATTTGTATTGGAATGGGGGTGTCCTTACCTGTCTTCAGAGATCTTACAGACTAATGGGGATATGTCAAGTAAACAACGGGCTTCTGTTCTTCAGTGAGAAATACTCAAAAGCAATTAAGACTATTTGTTGTAGTTGTGGTGGCTATAGACATTATGGGAAGTATGATGAAGTATTTACACTTGTTCCATAGCAGGGTGTAAAATTGCTAGAGCTAGAACTGTAGAACGAATTCAAGAGAATATATATAGTTTGACTTTTGAGATGTTTCTTACTTTCAGTGTCCCTTTGACAATTGTGAAGCATATACAGATGCTTCTGATTTAAACACTTTGACTTACACTGATGGCATCCAGTAGAAACTATACTGCAGATTTTGGTTTTTAGTTGTTTTGTGGGCTAGTGTCATGTGTGCTACAATACTCTCTCCTGATGTTGGGCAATAAAAAGAGCTGTGGCTCCCAGTCAACCATGTGATCATGATACTCTATCGATGGTTTTGTTTTTTGCCCTAGTTATTGGGTTGCCGTAGTTATTGATGTCATGGTTTATACATCTGTAGAAAGAGTAAATATGTATTGAGAGTAAAATTTTATACCTCCACATGTGTACATGCTTCCTCACTCTATCCTCCACTAACTCTCTAGTGACACAGTCCTATCACCTTCCCATCCCTATCTCCCTCACCCCTATCTCTTCTTCCTTACTCCCACCACATCCACTTTAGGAACCAGGATATTTTTCACTGAATCTAAGGATTATCCTAGTTGTTTAACTAGTTTGTTTCCTTTGGTTACTTCTTTGGTTATTGTGCAAATCAGTGAGACCATCTGGTAACTGTCTTTTGCTTTCTGACTTATTTTACTTGGCATAATCAGTTCAAGATGCATCTATTGTGTTCTAAAGGGCATTGCTTTATTTTTAAGCAAGAGTTCAGTAGTGATCTATTGCGTGTGTATGTGCGTGCACGTAGATAGCCACAATTTTTTAATCCAGTTACCTGCCAGTGGACATGTAAGTTGGTTTCATGACTTGCCTGTTGTGAATACTGCTGCTATTAATATAGGAGTGCATAGTAACTCTTTCCTATTAGTGTTATCATATTTTTTTTTTTTTGGTAAATACCTATTTGCATCATATGACAATTTTTTTTTTTTTTGAGGAGACTCTATACTGTTTTCCATAGAAACGGCATCAAATTACATTCCCACCAACACTGGATGAAGATTACTTTTTTTCCATATCCTCACCAACATTCCAGTCTTTGGTGAGGTAGTATCTCATTGTAGTTTAATTTGCATTTTCCTTGTAATAAATGGTGCTGAACATGTTTGTTGTGTTCCTTAGGCCATCTGAATGTTGTCTTTGGAGAAGTATATATAAACTATTTTTCACTTTCAGTTCAGTATTCAGTAAATTACGTGAGATATTCAACGGTGGTATAAATAGCTTTACGTTGGGTGAGTTTATAAAGGCTAAGGAAAGTATTGGGACATGTTTAAGGTAGACTAGACTAAGTTATGAATGCATTTTTGATAGGATATTTTCATCTACTTTGTGTTTATCAAGATTAAACCCCATGGTAACTCGGAGAAGATATGCATATACTTCTGTATGTATAGAAAGTTATATTAAGTCAGATAAAACACTTATTCTGCAATGTTAGGTTTTTAAAACAGATGTAGTAGAGGAGAAGAATAATGATATGATTCTCAATATCAGCTAAATTTAATAAAATTTTGTTATGCCCTTTGAATTAGTGTTCTTGAATTCTTTTTGGTAGATACCTTGGAGTGGAATTGCTGGGTTGTATGGTAAATCCATTTTTAATCTTTTGAGAAACCTTCCTACTGTTTTTCATAGGGCCAGGACCAGCCTAATCCCCACCAACAGTGTAAGAGTGTTTCATTTTTTATCCCCACATCTCTTGTTTCTAATCTCTTTTGATAGAGCTACTCTCACATGTATTAGGTGGTATCTCACTCACTATAGTTTTGATTTTCATTTCCTGATAAGTGATGAGCATTTTTTTCATGTGCTTGTTCATCATCTGTGTGTCTTCTTTGGAGAAGTGTCTGGTTAGCTGCTCTGCCCATTTTTTAATTGAGTTATTGTTTTATGTTGAATTGTATGGAAAAAATACATATTTAACATACAGTGGTGTTTTGTGATACATATATTATAAAATGATTACCATAATTAATTCACCCATCACCTCATACATAGTTCAGTTACTTTATGGGGTGATGGTCAGAGCACTTAATATCTACTTAGCAAATTTCAGGTATACAGTGTATAGTATAACTAATAAAACTTACTATTAGTTTATGGTCACCATGCTATATATTAGATCTCTGGAACTTATTTATCTTATCATTGAAATTTATTCCCCTAACCAGGAAGTTCTTTAAAACATTAACTTTTAAAACTTAACCCAAAACAATAGTTTTTAGCCAAATGCTATAATTTCTTTTTTTAAAATATTTATTTATTTATGCATACAAGAGCTGGGGTACAGGCCAGAGAAGCAGGGGGTGAGAAGATCCACCAGAGACAGAGTAGGGAGCGGAACAGGCAGATCTACTAAAACACACTGCTGAGGGGAGCAGTGGGCAAGGCAGGAGAGGTCTGCTGTGCCATGTGGGTCCCCTCCCTGGCCAGGATCTAATTGGAGCTGCTGTGCCCCGGATGCTTCACAGTGCGGTCTCAACCCACCGCGCCACCAGGGATGCCCTGCTGTAGAGAATTTCTAAAACAAAAATATGTGAATGCTGTGAAAACTTATTGATGCTATTAAAGAATGTTGAGAGCCATTCAAGGTTTTCAATGGAAAATAACCTAGAAATAATAATATGGCAATGAGCGTTGTGGAGAGAAGTGATGATGATAGAGTAGGGAAGAATTTTTCAGTTACATTGGATAATGTTTACAGTTTCAAATGTGAGTATATTTAAGATACATAATCACAGAATGTCATGAATAACTAAAGTTTGAAAAAAGTGAGGTTCTACACAGTTCAGTAATTTAGTGATGGTTACAAGTGGAGTTAATCACGTAGTTCTGTCTAGATTTCTTCAAACTTCAAGAACAAGTAAGAATAAGAGATGAGGGGCCTCCCTGGCGGTGCAATGGGTTAAGCAGCACACTATGAAGCAAACCACAGTCACTGCAGCATGAGTTTGATAACTCTCCCCTGCCAGAGAGGGGACCCACGTGCCACTGCAGACCTCTCCTATCTTACCCACTACTCCCCTCAGCAGTGTGTTTCAGTTGATCTGCCTGTTCTGTTCCCCACTCTGTCTCTGGTGAATCCTCTTACCCACCATACATCTGGCCTGTACCCCAGTCCTTGTGTATAATTAAATAAATCTTTAAAAAAAAGAATAAGAGATAAAATATTTATAAAATTTTAGGGTGTTAGGAAATAAGACATTACTAATGATAGCTTTTGAAAATATATTTGTCATTTGGAATAAATTCTGTTGGCTTATTATTTAACGTTGTATGATAAACATGACTAATTTCCACTGTACTTATTGACGGTGTCATAGAGTTTTAAAAATATTTTAATTTCTGACAAAATATAAGAATGAATTGTTCTTTTTGAGTTTCTCACCTCTCACACAAGTATAAAATGTTATTTGACTATGTACTCTTAAGTCATGTTACTGAGAACTGTTCTACCAGGTTGCAGATTATGTAGGACATAAATGGCTTGAAGGTAATTTAGAGGTGGTTTGGGAATACTACTAATTGAAGAATTGGAACCAGCTGTGGGTTATATAGGAAATTGTCTTTTCTTCCTGTAATATTTTAGACATGTTACTTTGCATTTTTGGAAGATTTTAAAACATTTGATAAATGATTTTTTTTGAAGTTTACTTACCTAAGGTTTATTAGAGCATTGAGAAGTAGTTAATTTTAATATGCACCTTTTAGTCGTTTTATTTTGTTTGTTTGCATATGTGGATTATAACTTAGTTTTTTTTTCAGTTTTGGTAAAATATATATTGCATAAAACTTACAATCATAGCCATTTAAAAATAGCTGTGTTACATTGTTGTGCAACCAATCTTTACGACTTCTTCATTTTGCAAAACAGTAATTCTATGTTCATTAAAATAATTTTCCATTTTTCTGTTTCTCCTGACCTTGGCAAGCACTATTCTGCTTTTGATATCTAAGAATTTGATTTGCATAGATAAGTGGAATCATGCATTATTTATCTTTGTGACTGGTTTATTTCACTTAGCATAATGTTCTCTAGGTTCATTCATGTTGTCACTTCTGTCAGAATTTCCTTCCTTTTTAAGAATTTTTAATTTTTAGGGACCAACATTCTGTTTTCCATATCAGTTGCACTATTTCTCTCCACTGATATATAGTGCTCCACCTTCTATACATTCCCTTTTTAACACTTATTTTCATTTCCTTTTATGATAGATAACTATCCTATTGGGTGTGAGGTTGTATCTCACTGTGGTTTTGATTTGCATATCCCTAATGATTAGTGATATTGAGTGTCTTTTTTTGATATAAATTCCCTTTTTAAAAAAAAAAGATTTATTTATTTAGGCATACAAGAACTGGGGTATGGGTCAGAGGTGTGGGTGGGTGAGAGGATTCACCAGAGACAGAGTGGGGAACAGAACGGGCAGATCAACTAAAACACACTGCTGAGGGGAGCAGTGGGCGAGAGAGGAGAGGTCTGCTGTGCCATATGGGTTCCCTCCCTGGCTGGGGATCGAACTCATGCTGCAGTGTCTGCTGATGCTTCATAGTGCGGTGCTTAACCCCTTGTGCCACTGGGGAGGCCCTTTATTCTCTCTTAGATGCCTGCCAGAAGACTTCTGTTTTTTCAAAGACATCTCTTTCATGATGTCATTTCTAGTCACCACCCACTTCTCTGAGCAGAAAGGAATAAACACTGATGCCTGTATGTTCTTCTGCCACAACATCTGAAATTTTTCAATTTGCCCATTTGTTTTCCTGTCTGTTTTGTTTTATAAGACTGACAGTTCCTATTAGCAGAGTCTTTGTTACTGGTCTTTTTATCTATAATCCAAATGTAGCTTTTAGTATGTGGTATGTAAATTGCATATTCAGTAGATGTTAAATGAATGTGTTTTTACTGAATGCATGAATAAACGTATTAATGGTAAACCAAACATACTGGATTTCCATTTACTCTAGAATAGAGTATAATTCTCTGTGGTACTGCACAGGTAGCTAGTTCCAAAATGGTTTTTGGGAGAAAGTAGAATTAATTTTCAAGTTCCTGTTTGGTCATCCTCATTCTCTCTCTCTAGCTCCCAACCATTTTTTGGCATATCTTTGTTACCAGTTAGACACTTTAATATAGCTTATAGTACTATACAGATACAACATTTAAAACATATAACAACTCTGCTCTAGGAAGGTTATTTCTTATTTGCAAGTATTTTGAAAACACTGTAAGGATGTATGTCAGATGGAATTGTGCATATTATTCCAGTTTGCTATCAATGTTATTGGGGGTAAACCAGAGAGCCTGGGAAATAATCCTTTAGTTGGCATTAAGACCAAACAAAAACAAAAACTGGTATCTCTTCCCCTCTTCCATTAAGACTGTAGCTCTTGTTATGAATTGTGGTAATAAATAACTTCATTGAAGGCTTGTAGTTTATGATATCCCCTGGCAGGAAAATCTTGAAAATATTTTACTGTTATAGCAGATTTCACACTAAGCTATATTTCAAAAAGTCATTAGTAAAAGTTCTGGAAAAAGAACAGTCACCATCAAATGATATGTTACCAAAAGATGGATTGCTACTATTTTAGATGATTTAGTTGTGCCAATTAAATGGACTTTTTATGAGTTATGCACTATATGATTTCCAGTAAAACTTTGATTTTAGATGTAAACAGCATTTATTTAAACATTTAATTCACTCCTAATGTAAATACTAAGTTGTTCTGTGTTTTTGTAAGTTTTTTCCCATTAAATGTTAGATGTCTATATATAGGCACGTTCTGCATTGCATTCAATGAAATAATTTTCATCCCTCCGTTTGGTGACAGTGTTTCTGTTTCTTGAGTGATGTAAAAGTAATTAATTATAAAATGAGAGATAGACTGTAATAGAGTCTTCTCTAAGTAAAACATTTGAACTGTTTCTCCTGGTTCTTGTAAGAGCTTAGAATTTACTTTGCTTACAAATATTGTCAATTGCAAAGAGCAGTGGTTTACATAATTACATATATGGGTAGTCCAGAATTTGAGTTTTAAATAATTTTGGAATTTGTGTTGGAATATTGCTATCTCTGAAATAGTTATGTATAGCTCTTTCCAAAACACAATGAACCATATTTTAATGTCTTTGTCTTGAGATAAACTGCAAACTCTCTGGCAGTTTGTTGGGTTACTATGATGTAACCTATTTAGTGCCTTCTTAATTCTGAATGTCCTTCCTCACTGATCTGTGATATGGTAATGGACTACAGTAACTCTAGGATACAAATAGTCTAAAACAAAAATGCCTTTATTTCTCTATATGTTGCCACTTTAAATCTTCTTTTAGTGTGAGGTATTTGGTCTTCAAAGCTTTTCACTTTTTTTTTAAAAAAGGTTTATTTATTTATGCATACAAACACTGGGGTACAGGCCAGAGGTGTGGGGGGTGAGAGGATTCATCAGAGACAGAGTGGGGAACAGAACAGGCAGATGGACTAAAACCCACTGCTGATGGGAGCGGCAGGCTAGGCAGGAGAGGTTTGCCTGCACCATGTGGGTCCCCTCCCTGGCCGGCGGCAGGGATTGAACTCATGCTGCAGTGGCTATGGTTTGCTTCATAGTGCATTGCTTAACCCATTGCGCCATCAGGAAGGGCCTGGTTTTCACTTCTTGAAAATCTTCATGTGTTCCTGACTCTCACTTACTTGGCTAGCATGATATATAGCATTCACTTTTTTTTTTAAATATTTGTGTATGCATATAAGAACTGGGGTACAGGCCAGAGGTGTGGGGGGTGAGAGGATTCATCAGAGACAGAGTGGGGAACAGAACAGGCAGATTAACCCAAATACACTGCTGATGGGAGCAGTGAGCGAGGCAGGAGAGGTCTGCTGCACCATGTGGGTCTCCTCCCTGGCTAGGGATCAAACTTGTGCTGCAGTGACTGTGGACAGCTTCATAGTGCAGTGGTTAGCCCCTTGCTCTTTTTTATAGACATTATCACTGATGATTGGAGGTAAATAAAAATTTGCAGCCTAATGTGATCTTTAGGGTGGACATTCAATAATTCATTCCCAAACCTTTTTGTGTGTCTGCCATACACTATCTGTGGACTAGGTATCCAGAGAATGATAGACGTACACACAGTCTTTGAGAAGTGTCCATTTTGCAGTTTGGTTAGGAAGTAGTGGGAGGTAGACAGATCAAAAATTAGTATGCATTGTGATAAATGTTGAGATAGAGACTAGAGAGGTTGTCATGGAGTGCATAGAAGTGTCATTTAACCCAGAGTTTGAAATGTTGGGAAATGCTTCCAGGAATAGATCACATCTGAATTAAGTATGGAAAGAGGACTAGGAATTTGCCAGGTAAAGAGGAAGAGAAGCCTGAAAATAAGATGATATGAGAGGTAAGATATAAGCCTTACAGTAAATGGTAACTGCCAATTATTGAACAGTTGCTTTGTGCCAGACTGTATTATAAGCATTAAACCACTTACTGCACAGAAACTTAAAGGATAAGTAGATATTATTCTCAGTTTGCAAATGAGGAAACAGAGTCATAACTTTACTGAGGTTATTGCAGGGTTAATATGTAGCAGAACTAGATTTAAACCCATGACATTTCTGACTTTCTATCAAGGATTTTTTTTCCCCAGGAAAGTACGTTTTCAAGATGGAGGAAATAGTTAAATAATTACCCTGCAGGACAAATTCTGAAAAATGTCCCTGGGGATTTGTAGTGATTTATTTATTCATTCAATAAATAATGAGAGACTTTTAAGTGCCAAGAACTGTGCTAGGCATTAAGAATAAAGTGAAATGCCAAAGTGTTAGAGGTAGAAGCATGAAACAAAATAGACCCTGAATGAAAACTATAGCTTGAAAAAGCTTGGTTCCAAAAGAAAAGTATTACAATTGTTAACATGGGGGAAATCAATGTATCTATTTTTCTTAATATGGGAATAATTCAAGATAAATTGAACTGGTGATGGATTGATTCATGAAGGATTCTTTTTTTTAAATTAATTGATTTATATATATTTGACATTAATTGTGGTCCCCATGGAATTCCCATCACCATTTCACCAGTGCACTGTCACCTCAGTCCCTTGTGTTCTTTCTGTCTTCATCCCAGTCGTTTCCCCTGACCAAGTGCCTTTGATTTGTCTTTTTTTTTTTTTTAGGGAGGTAGAAAGATCATTTTTTATTATTATTAAATTAATTTATTTATATATATTTGATCTTAATTGTAGTCCCCACGGAGTTCCCACCACCATTTCTCCAGTGCACTGTCACCTCAGTCCCTTGTGCTCTTTTTGCTTTCATTTAGTCCCTCCCCCTACCCTCTCAAGGTACCTTTGATTTGTTTTTATCTTTTTGTTCTTGTTGCGTTTTTTAATTGTTATTGTTCTTTTCCTTAACCCCCCTTTTTGTTTCTTTATAGTCCTCCTAAAAGTGAAGCCATCCAATATTTTCCTCTTGCCTTTTGACTTATTTCACTGAGTATAATTCCTTCTAGCTCCATCCATGTTTTTATAAATGATTCTAGTTTATCATTTTTTATTGCTGAATAAGTATTCCATTGTATATATGTACCACATCTTCTTGATCCAGTCATCTTTTTTGGGCATTTGGGTTGTTTCCAGGTCTTACCAATTATAAATGGTGCTGCAATAAACATAGGGGTACACGTATTCTTTTGGAGTGGTGTTTTTGTGTCCTTTGGGTAGATCCCTGGGAGTGGAATTGCTGGGTCATAGGGTAACTATTTTTAGTAGACTGAGGAATCTCCATAGGGCTTTCCATAGTGGTTGGATTAACGTGCATTCCCACCAGCAGTGTAGTAGAGTTCCTTTTCTCCACATCCTCACCAACATTTGTTGTTGTTGGTTTTTTTGATATGTGCCATTCTTACCGGTGTAAGGTGGTAACTCATTGTGGTTTTAATTTGCATTTCCCTGATTATGAGGGTTGTTGAGCATTTTCTTATGTGCCTATGGCCATTTGCATCTCCTCTTTGGAAAAGTGTTTTTTAAGTTCTTCTGCCCATTTTTTGACTGGATTGTTTACTTTGGTTTTTTTGAGTCATGTGAATTCTTTGTTTATCTTTGTGATCAGTCTGTTGTCAGTTTTTCCAATCAGTGGGGTATCTCTTTGTTTTGGTTAATGTTTCTTTTGCTGTACAGAAGCTTTATAATTTGATGTAGTCCCACCTGTTTGTCTTCTTTTTTATTTTTATTGCTTTGGGGGATACATCTTTAAAGGCATAACTGAGATGTATATCTTGTAACGTTTTATCTATGTTTTCTTCTGTATATTTTAAGGTTTCTGGTCTTACATTCAGTTCTTTTGATTCATCAAGGATTCTAAAGAACAGTGGGTAACAGGGACTGGAGTTGGTTAGATTGCACAATTTTCATTAATCAGATTGCAAGATGATTGTAACATATATTTGTAGTGGAAAATGGAGGCAGTGGAGACTTGACTAAACATAAAACTTTTTGTTTAATTGATGACTGTGACCTTTATTTCTCAGTTCTTCTGTTCATACCCTTGTCTACTATGGAATATTGTACTGAATTAGAATCACTGATGTCTCCTTATTAGTCCATTTGGCTCCTGGGAGGGGAGATGAGTAGAGGCTCTGTCTGATGCCACCTGGGTTGTAATATCTCTCTAATAAGTGCTCATGGAATGATGACTGTGGGTGACATAGATCCTTGTTTGTACCACTTTTTAAAAGCAGATAGTATTTTTAAAATTTTAAGGGATAATGGTAATATGTATCTGCCATGTGCAAATTTTGTTGTCTATTTTAAATTAAGTAGGTAAGTACTTTAAGGTCATATGCCTAGATGCCAATGAATAGAGGATTTTAAATATTTTGTATGCTACAGGGCCTCAAGGTTTCATATAGCCTGAAGAGTTTCTTAAGTTTATCATTTTTGAAATTTAATGTAATTTTATCAATTTAAAATGACCAGTTGTAATATACCTAGAAGTAAAGGGTATAAGATACCCTCATACTTCCTGTTGATTGTGATCTTTGTTTTAAAATCCAATTATGCAACTTAAAAAATTATATTTCCTGTGATTATGGTATTCAGTTTCCCGCAAATACGTTGTGTTACTCATTGATGTCATGGAATTTTCTTTTTTCAGAGTCCTGTCCAAAGGATCCCTGATTCTCATGAGATAACTCTAAAGCATGGCACTAAAACAGTAAGTCTAAAAATTATCTTTTTTCTCTACAAAGCTCTCATAGAAAAGTGAACTATTCAGATATATTTGCATAAGGCTAATTGCATAATCAACTTATATCATTAAGAAAAATAGAAAGATTACTTTTCTGTTCAGTCAAAATATCCATTGCCTTTCATTTAAAATAGGAACACTTATTGTCATTGTTATTGTTGGCTTTAAAAACCTCTTTTTCCTTGATAGAGGAAAATTGTAAGTGAAAGAAAGAAATGAAACTCAAATACAGTTTTCTTTTTTGTGGTGTGGGAAAATTTCTCATTACCCTTAGCTTTATTTCTATATCAGTAAGACGCCTGAGTTCATTTTTCAGATGAATGTGAGAGAAGACTTAAACATAAAATAGTAACTATATTGCTCTAAGAGTATATTAAGTAGATTTATAGATTATATTTTTAAATATGTTTTTATAACATGTTATTTAAAGATTAATATGAGATTTTTGAGATATATGAAATCATTTATCTTATTCTTGTAATCATTTAAAAAGGATAGTTAATTTATGAAACCCTGTTTATGAATGAAAGAATAATATTATCTCATTTTTCCTTCTTGATGAAGCTACCTTTTTCTAGATGTGTGATGGAAAATCATTCATTCCATAATGAGGGGAAAACATTAATCAGTAGAAATAGTTCCAGAAATGATAGAATTAGTAACAAGGATGTTAAAACAGTGACATTCTTCTCACTATTTCCTTTTGAAAATTTGTTTGCATAATATTTATGTTAAAATATGGTGGGTTGATTATGTTAAATGAACTGGAAAATACATATTTTTAACTGTCTTAGTTTTTTTTTAAAAGATTTATTTTATTTATGCATACAAGAACTGGGGTACAGACCAGAGGTGCAGGGTGGTGAGAGAATTTACCAGAGAGAGAGTGGAGACCAGAACAGGAGGATCAACTGAAACACACTGCTGAGGGGAGCAGCGGGCGGGGCAGTGGGCAAGGCAGGAGAGGTCTGCTTTGCCTTGTGGGTCCCTTCCCTGGCCATCAGCAGGGATCAAACTTGTGCTGCAGTGGCTGTAGTTTGCTTTGTAGCGTGTTGCTTAACTCACTATGCCACCAGGGAGGCCCTGTCTTAGTTTTAATTTCTACAGTGGTAACTGTTGACACACATTATTTATTTATTAAGATTTATTTATTTACATACAAGAGCTGGGGTACAGGCCAGAGATATAAGGAGTGAGAGGATTCACCAGAGACAGAATGGGAAGCAGAACAGGCAGATTAACCCAAACACACTGCTGATGGGAGCAGCGGGCGAGGCAGGAGAGATCTGCTGTGCCATGTGGGTCCCCTCCCTGACTGGGGATTGATGTGGTACGCTGCTGTGCCACAGATGCTCA
Organism: Galemys pyrenaicus; assembly: GCA_019455555.1. Lineage (NCBI taxonomy): Eukaryota > Metazoa > Chordata > Mammalia > Eulipotyphla > Talpidae > Galemys > Galemys pyrenaicus. The sequence goes on from JAGFMF010011791.1 coordinate 14,624,650, forward strand.
ACCCACTGCGCCACCAGAGAGGCCCAACACACATTATTTTCATGAACAAATGCTTTCTTGGATCCTTAATAAGATTTTTAACAGTATAAAGGATCTTGAAACCAAAATATCTGTGAATTGCTGCCTTAAATAGTCATTTCCATTTAATTCTTGAAATTATAGTTACTTTTTATTGAATCAGATTTTTGTTATTTTTATTTTGAAGCTGTGACAGAATTTTGCTAGCTTTCATGTTTTTAAAGAAGCAAGGTAAGCATTCAGACAGTACTTAAAGAGGAAGCTTTTCTAACATTCTGTCCAGTATTTTTGTAACTGGCTATAGTTCATAGGTTTTATATATTTTATTTAAATATTCTTATCTTTTCAGATCAAATTTTATTTTTAAAGAAATATAAATAGATAGTAATCCAAGTTGTTTTACATTTTAAAAATAATTAGAACTTCTAATTGTACTTCTATTTTTTTGTAATCTTACCTTTATCTTATATCTATTTAAACTTCTTGCAAAATACATTTACATTGCTATCTGAAAAACATCAGGTATTATGGATGCTAGGCTGCATGGCACTGTTAAACCTCCTCTGATAACCATATATATGGAAATCAGTGCAAATTCTGCTTGAGATTACACAAGTGAATTGTGCACATAAAATGGTCATGCCATTTGGATAACGGCACTCTCAGCATTTATGTAATAACGAAATTACAGGGCAACCCCAATGTCAAATTGGTTGTCTGGACATCCTTTCCCCCCAACATAATGACAAAAATTTCATGGCTACTGATGTGAAAAAATAAAATTTTCTTTGCAGTGAAAAAAACCCAAACTTCTTATAAATATGTTCATGATTGGGAAGGTGGCTCTTCTGTATGTTTCTCTTTTTTATCCCCCAACTAGTTATTATCAAAATATTTACACAATCATAGAATTATAGAGAATTCTAAAACACTTCTGTGTGTGTGTATGTATGTGTGTGTATAATTACCTCTATATGACCAGTTTTATTTACGATATATTTCTGGTACTGGCCCCTCCCCATGTATCTGCCTTGTGGGCTTGTAAAAGCAAATTCCAGAATTCAAATAATTTCAGCTGTAAATATTTCAGTAAGACTCTCTAACAGATAAGGCTAGTCTGTTACTTTCTTTTTCTTTGTCATAACAGAACATCTTTATTACATCTGATTTTTTTCAATAATTGTTAAATATAATCTATTATCTCATTATTGTTCAAATTTCTTCAGTTGTCCAATACTTACTTTTATAGTTAGATTGTTTAAATCATAATCCAAATAATGTCTGATCCGCTGTACAGAATCTTATTCTTTTGTTATGTATACCTGTTTTCCTGACCTGTTTTTGCAGCCTTGACATTGAAGAAATACATCCATTTGATAAATATACTTTCTATGGTTAGCTGAATAGTTCCAAGAGAGTGTAATTTTAACATCATAGTATAGTTTGATTTTACTACTTTTTGTGTTTATGACATGAAATAGGAAGAGTTGTTAGATTCTATTATAGTCTTAAAACTCTTCCTCTTCACATTCAATCTTTTGGGTCATTTTAATAGAACAGTATGATGAAACTGGAAAAAAATCACAAAGTATTGTTTATGAATTTTTGTCTTTGGGGCCTCCTTGGTAGTGCAGGGGTTAAGTTCTCAGTACTATCAAGCTATTGCCAGTCACTATAGCATGAGATCTATCCCTGGCCAGGGAGCTAACCCACATGTTGCAGTAGACCTCATCTGTCTCACCTGCTGCTGCCTTCAGCAGCATATTTCAGTAGATCTGCCTGTTCTGCTCTCCACTCTGTCCTTGGTAAATCCTCTCAAACTGTCCCTCCCCACCACTGACCTACACCCCAGTTCTTGTGTGCATAAATAAATAAAAATAAATCTTTTAAAAAAATGTTTTTCTGTATCAGCATTTTCTCAGTATTATGGATCAAAAATAACATCAATAACTATTGGATACTAGACTTGTATAAAAGTGCTGGTGTTTTCTGATACTCTGGTTTTTAAATTTTTGTAGTAGTTAGTGCATTCACATTACTCAAGATTTTGTTTTTTTTTTTAATATTTATTTATTTATGCATCAAGAACTGGGCTACAGGCCAGACATGGGGGTGAGAGGATTCACCAGAGACAGAGTGGGGAACAGAACAGGCAGACTGACTGAATATACTGCTGAAGGGAGCAAATGGGTGAGGCAGGAGAGGTTTGCTGTGCCACATGTGGGTCACCTTCCTGGCCTGGGATTGAACTTGTGCTGTAGTGGCTGTGAATGCTTCATAGTGCAGTGCCTAACCCCTTGTGCCAGCAGGGAGGCCCTTTAATTAAGTTTTTGATAAGAATATATAGTCAGCTCTATATTTGCGCAGTGCCAGTTATAGAAACCTGTGCAGAATGACACTTTTTTCTCATAGATCTTGAAAGTTTATCTCATTTCTTTTGGATTAGATTTTCAATCACAAAGCCAGGAAATACACTCTAATGACCTTTCCTGATCTCTCTAGTTTCGAGGACTGCTAACAATATATTATAAATCAACCACTACCTCCACTTTTATTTTTTAAATAAAGGGGAGAGGAAAAATCAACAAACATGATGCATTCTGCAGCAGGCAAATTATGTTAGCGTTTGGATTAAAATTTCTATTTGAACTGAAAGACTCAGTAAAATTGTATTGCACCCTATTCCCTGTAAGGTAATTTCATGCTGGTAATGGCAACTGCACAGTAAAAATAGAGAAACACAGAGAAGCAGATTAACCATGGTATTACCGTTTAACACATACTCTGCTTCTGAAATACAATTCAGTGACATATCTCAGGAAAGTTGTCATAACTACTGATGAAAGGGTGATAGGTTTATTAAAAGATTAAAATTAAGCTGGCAAGGATGTGGAACTTTGTAGGTAAAATGAAGTTTTTTTTTTTTTAATGTTATTGTCCAACCCTTAACCAGATCTTATTTCTTATTTTGTCTTTTAAAGAAAAAGAAATCAAGGAATGTTCTTGGTGACCTACACATCATTTTCTTTGTAGTCTAGGAAATGATCCCAATCTTTAAATAGGATCATAGCCTTGTTCTTTTAAACATTGTAGTGCCCAGGAAAGCTTGTCAGTGGAGGGAATTCTTCCCAAGGAATCGATTTCCAACTTTCTTTTTTAGATTCTATATTCTTTGGTTCTGAATCATGAATCCCATCTATTTCTTCTTTCTTTAATATAGTGACATAATTGTCATTTATTTTCCTTCTTAATTAAAGAATTCATATTGAGACAGAGCAAACATTTTTTAGGAGAAGGGTTGCTTCTTCCCAAGTTTCTTTTTGAATACATTCTTCCCGGCTGTCATCAAATCAGTCACCCCCAGGAAGTCAGAAATTGCTCTCTAAATAAGCCTTTCCTCTTCCCCAGGAGAACACAATGAGGATGATCGCAATTAGTTACTGCCGCTTCTATCATGACTCCAGACCCACCCTTTACCCCAGTGGGGTTTATACTCTTGAGGAAGGACAAACACAGAATGCAAGCTACAAATGAATTTGGAATTTCAAATTGCATTGTAGGTAGATGAACACTGTGGGGCTAGCCTGATCAGAAGAGACACCTCTTTAATTCTTTAATTGTAATAGGAAGGAAGAAGGATCATGTAGTCAAGGGTGCAAGTAAGCTTGTAGTGAGTGATAGTGGAAGTCACTTCTTAGACTTTTAAAGTTACTGTTTATTTTTGTTTGTTTTATGTTTTGAGACATTATTCAGTTATAAAAAATGCCTTCTCATATTTATGCTTTTCATAATACATTAGAATATCTAATAAATAGTAAGGTACATGGACTTCCTGCTCTGACACAATATTAAATGTAGCCCAAGGTCAGTGAGTTTTGCATGGATTGTTCACATGTGAATTGAACAGGGAAAGAGAAATTTTGTGGAACCAATATAATTAATTATAATGTGCTAGTTACTTATAAATTCATTTTAAAAAATGATTAAGTAAGGTGCTATCCTGAGTCATTTAGCCATATGCATAAAATAATAATTCCTACTCTGTCCTACTTTGTAGAATAGATTTCTTAAAGTTCCCAATACGGTTATGCATTTTGGTAATTTTAATTGTTGTGGTCTTCATTTATGGTTAAACTTTCTTAAAAGATTTCCTCAAAATTACTTATTGGAAAGATAGAATGATTTGCAAGATTTCTACGTAGATACTAAAGCCAACTTGTTGATCATATGGTGTAATGATAGTTATCTGAGTACATGGTAAGTTGGGGCAAATTTGGCGATTAGATTAAAGTAAGTTTTTCCCCTTCATTTCAGAAGAGATGATACCCATAAGAACACAGTCAAATAATGCAGAAAGTGCTATCTATTTGTACTTTTCAAAAGTCACAACAGATGATGGTCTAGCTAGAAAGGAAATGAGGTTTACAGTAGTAGACGTGAGTAACTTTTTCCAATTCATTTTTTTTTTAAACCAGGTTTCTGCCTTGGGTCTGGACCCTTCCGGTGCCCGTTTGGTAACTGGAGGATATGATTATGATGTTAAATTTTGGGATTTTGCTGGAATGGATGCTTCTTTTAAGGCATTTCGATCCCTTCAACCTTGTGAATGGTATGTATTGTGTAACTTAATACAATATTTTCATATTGGAAGACTGAGTGCTGTTGTCTCTTGAAATGCATCTCTAATGATTTGTACCAAAATGCAGTAAGTCTCTATGACTGTGTTCTGCCTTCATTATTCAAATGAAAGTAAAATGTACCTTAATTACCTTGCCTAGTTTATTTTAATTCTCACCAGTAAATACTGAGTAATGTTATGTATATGTGTATCACATATGTTAAGCCAATGTCCAGGTGCTAGTCAGTGCTGCACTAGGCAGTGGATTAAGCTGGTATTAGAAAACAAAGGCTTTTACATGTTGCTACTTACAAGCCACCCTCTTATTTTGACATTTGACCATATTTGACCTTTTAACATATTGGGTATAGGGCCTCCCTGGTGGCGCAAGGGGGTAAGGCACAGCACTATGAAGCATCAGCAGCCACTATAGCACGAGTTCAATCCCTAGCCAGGGAGGTGACCCACATGGGTGTGGCAGACTTACCCTGTCTTGCCTGCTGCTCCCCTCAGCAGCATATTTCAGTAGATCCACCTGGTCGGCTCCCCACTCTCTCTCTGGTGACTCCTTTCACTCCCCGCACCTCTGATCTGTACTCCAGTTCTTGTATGCATAAATAAATCTTTAAAAAATGTATTGGGTATAAAATATGTGTTCTATTGGTGAAACTAATGGGTTGATAATTTGCATAGCATGTTGGAAATAGGCTCAAGATATTCAAGATACGTAGATTAGCTGAAATAGACTCAATTTTCTCCTTTTGCATAAACAGAGAATTGTTTGTTTTTTATAAAATTATTTTTAGTAAAAAAAATTACCCCAAAATGTATTTATTTAATTCATTTATCACAAGGCTCAACAAAAGAATTATTTTAAAAAATGGAAACAAAATAAAATGACACCAAAGCTTACAGGATACAGAGCACAGGATACAGAGCACAGGATACAGAGTCCTGTGCAGAAACCAAGAAAAAGAGAGACCATCTAACAACAGCAACAAAAAAGTAGAGACAATGAATGCAAAGTGAAAGGCTAGATAGTCCAGGTCAGGGTTCGTGGTGCAAGGCTTGCTTTGAGCAGGTTTCTTGCTGTACTTCTTAAAAGCTGTGAGGTTTTTCCTGAGCTTATCAGCTTATGTGTTCAAAAAGTTCTTCATGTTGGCTCTCTTATCATGCTCTGAAGGGAGAGCAGGATCATCCTAATGTCATACAGGGTGATGCACTTGTTCTTTAGTATATCCAGGGAGATGTTACCCTTGATATCCACTTTGGGGTGGTAGTAGGATTTGGGGAGCTTCATTGTGGACATGATTTAAGAGTAGTCATCAGGGAATTCCAGGGAGAAGTTATACTTCACATTGTCACGTACTGGTGCCAGGTACTCCATGGATGATTCAGCCCATTTGAAAAGGTTGGCTGATTCAGGAGAGGCAGAAACTCATTTTTTGATAGCCTCTTCTTCACAGGTCCCCAAGCAGTGCCTTCACTGGGTTTGGCTTCTTGATAGGCAGCGTTCACACTGGTGGGTCATGGTTTTGGAAGACCATATAGGTGACTTTTGCAGAGGATGGGAAACTGGAGCATGTGACTGGTTTTCCTTTTATCCTGAACTCTTAGAGATGTTTTTTTGCTACCTAATATCCATGTGTGAACTCTGGATTCTGTCAACAGTGTGCAGAAAGTTTCTATTCTTGGACTGTTGGGTTTTTGCTTCCAGAGAACCTTTTGCATGGTTGGAGCATGCAAAATGCTAGTGAGCTGGGATTTTTCTTAGGTGTGGAACAGTTCATATGAATCATTTTTGCTTACTTGAAAATAAATGCTTAGATAGTAAATGTTTGTATGTGGATAAGAAGTAGATCTGAGACCTTAAATTTCTCTGACAGCTTTCTCTAAAGTAATGCTGATCCCCTTTCTACAAATCATACTGATTTGTAAATTTTGAAGTCATAACTCTTTAGTTATCTTTAGTAAAGTTTTCAGAATTTGGTAAATGAACATAACAGATCTTTGATCATTTGACTTGGACAGGAAAAAGCTTTTAAAAAACTTAGTGTCTCCAGTGATGACTGTATTTAAAATAGCTTTCATGATTTAAAATAGTAATATGTTATCTTGAATTAGAATGAAGCCTTTTAAAAAATGTACTTAAAATATGTCACAATATCCCTTTTCCCTACATGATAATCTCTTGATTCATGTAGAGATTATTCTTTCTTACCCTTGCAACTATAATCTGATTGTTTAGGACTATTCAGTGCTGATCTATTAAGCTGATCTCTTAATGATCAACTCTGAGTAGAATACATGTCTCATGAGTCTCTAGCCAGTGCTCTGTTATTGAACTATGTTAACTATATTCTCATAATTGAAAATGCAGAAAATCCCATGAATAAGCACAGGGTATTTTTCTTCCCTAATTAAATTGTTGCAACCTATATATAATAGTGAGCTAGCCAAGGGTAGATGGGAAGAAACAGAATTCTTGACAATCCATATAAAATTAATATAAACACTAATACTGCAAACACTATGTGAATGTGGCTATTTTAAATCATGAGAACTATTTAACATTGCCATCCTTTGCCCCTAATCTCCTAATAATGTGACTCTACTTTTTATGATACTGGATTTTTTGAACTCAATGTGTATTTTATATCTATTTATACATTTGTCTGTAAATCACTTTTTCGTGGAAAGTTTCAAAGATAGAAAAAAGTAGAGGGGTTAGATAATAGCCATCTACTATTTTACTAAATATAACAGTTATAAACATTTTTCTCTATTTGCTTCATCTCATTTTTGTAATTTTTGAAGTATTCAGAAGACAAATAACTTTCACTTTGGAATACCTCAGTACATATTTTTGGAAACAACAACAACAACAACACAGACATGTTGTGGTATATAAATACAGGGAGTAGCTCTCAGCCATGAAAAAGATGAAATATTGCCACCCATGTGTGACAACATGGTTGGATCTTGAGTGGGGGGGGTTATTCTAAATAAAGTAAGTCAGAGGGACAAAGATAAATACCATATCATTTCACTCATTTGTGGAATATAAAGGGGAAAAAGCAGTGAACAAATAAAATAAAAAAGAAACCATTTGATTCTGACAGCAGAATAGTGGTTACAGGGGGAAAAGAGTGGGGACAAAATGAGTAGAGGGACTGAATAGTGACTGGATAGTTGGTGGTAATCATGGTGGGATAGATACAGTTGTGGAGGTGAGAAAATGTACTCCTGGAACCTCTACAGCATTGTAAACTAATGTTAACTGAACAAAAAGAAAAAAATATATAATTAGTTGAATGTATAACATATTTGATGAAATGTTTCATCTATGCCTGAATAAAATTTAGTAAAAAAATTATATAGGCATTTCCAATTTTAAATAGTCCCATTATTACTTAAACTTCTTTATGATTCCTTAATATTTCTAATAAGCATCCCTTATTTAAATTTCCCCATTTACCTTCAAAATGTGTCTTAATGTTAGACATGGATCCAGTCAAGTAATACATATCGCTATTCTTTTGTATCTCTTATCTATCAATGTAGGACAGTGTCACCTCCTTACCATTTTCATGTCCTCTTTCTTACCTTTCTTATGACATGATTCTTTCTCCCTAATTTTCTAATTGCTTTCTTACAGTATTAGTCTTTATTTCCATTGTTTCCTGTAGATGATCTAAAATCTTTATCATAATTCATATTGTGTCACATCAAGTGACACCTATTACCGAGTTTTTGCCACGATTACTAAGTAGCAATTAAATTTAGTCCCTGGATTAATATGGTGAGAGCCAGTTCTTCCATTGTAAATTAATAGATGTATACTTGTGATAGGCAAGAACTTTGTGGGGAGATACTCTGCTACCATGTAATATCCAGAGTCTCCTCATACCTCCATTTTATAAGTTTAGTATCCATTGATTACTCAGCTGCGTCAGTTGTCTCTTCGAAGAATGCTTGTTGGCAAGTTTTACTTCTATTAATTTATCTACTTTTATTTTCTGGCATTTTTTAAAAAAGACAAACTTTTCTTCATTCACCAGTGTTTTCTGGTTACCCTGAAATATAATTCCTGCTGGAGGGAGACTAGGATAAATATTAAGTTATTTCCCTTTAATTTTCCATTTTCAGCTTACAGGTTTTTGGTGATAAATGAGTTGTTGCTGTTTTTCATAGTGATGGTTTTGCTTTTCTTTTTTGAGAATCAGTATTTGTGATTTTAAAATTTTCATGTGTTTCAGTGAATTGCAGTCATTATTCTTTTTGATGTTTAAATTGTTTCATATTTGGCCAGTGGGAGTCCCTGATTGCTATGTAATATTGACATGACCTCATTAGTCTTTAAAAGCTTATTTGTTTTCTGACACAACATTCCTTTCCAAGTCCAGGAATCAAAATTTCCCCATGGAGACCTTTTTTTTATTTATTTATTTATTTATTTTTTTTTTTTTTAAAGATTTATTTATTTATGCATACAAGCACTGGGGCACAGGCCAGAGGTGTGGGGGGGGTGAGAGGATTCACCACAGAGAGC
>JAGFMF010011791.1:14633887-14662431 GCA_019455555.1 Galemys pyrenaicus
CCCCCTGGCCGGCAGCAGGGATCGAACTCGTGTTGCAGTGGCTGCGATTTGCTTCGTAGTGCGTTGCTTAACCCACTGCGCCACCAGGGGAGGCCCGGAGACCTTTTTTTTTTAAAAAAAAAATTCTATCTAGTGGGAATAGTATTCAGAGACCAAATCTGGATACTACACATGCTCATTTTTTTTACTTGAATTTTTAACTTTTTTTAAAAAAGATTTTTATTTATTTATGCATACAAGAGCTGGGGGAGAGGCCAGCGGCATGGTGGGTGAGAGGATTCACCAAAGACAGGAGAACAGAGCAAGCAAATCCACTGAAATACACTGCGACGGGAGCAGCAGGCGAGGCAGGAGAGGTCTGCTGCGCCATGTGGGTCCACTCCCTGGCCGGGGATCTAACTGGCACTGCTGTGCTGCGGATGCTTCACAGTGCAGCGCTCAGCCCTCTGTGCCACCAGGGAGGCCCTGCACATGCTCATTGCTATGAAGGTATCACTGCTTCTTAATCTTTTCAGTGGAATGAGGTCGAAAATGTAGATAATATATGCACGTGTATGTTTAAATGACAAGATCATACTGATTCTTCCATTTCAATTTTTTTTCTAAACTCTAAATTTTAGAATATATTATTTTTAATTTACAGAAAAGCTGCAAAGATAGTACAGCTTTCAGGAGTACTCCTAACTCATTTGCCCTCATTGTTAACATTTTATGTTATCATGGTACAATTGTAATAATTAAACTAATGTTAGTACATTGTTATGAACTAAACTATGAACTTTATTTGGATATCACTGGATTTTTCATTAATAACTCTTCTAAGAAACCACATTATATTTAATCTTCATGCCTGTTTAATTTTCTGCTTTATTATTTAAATATATATGATACATATTTATATTATATATGAATATAAATAATATATAATATATAACATATGCAATATATAACACACACATATAATATATATAATATCTCAGTCTTGTTTTTCATGCACTTGACAATTTTGAAAAATACTGGTCAGTTATTTTGTATAATGCCTCTTGAATTTGAATTTTTTTTTTTTTCTGTTTTTCCTCATGGTTCGACTGGTGCTCTGTGCTTTAGGGACAGATATCATAGAGGTGAAGTGCCCCATTTTGTGCATGTCAGAGGTACATACTGTCATGTTTTTTAAGGTTTTTCCAGAGTAGTTGCTTTTTGTTTCCATTTCTACATGCTATTCTCTGGAAGCAAGTCAGTAAGGAATTTCACACTGGAGTGAGTGGAAAAATTAAGCTTCACTTCCTGGAGGTGATAGTAGTTACATAAATTGATGTATCTACCATTTTGGGCACTTTTAAGTCTGTTAATTGCATGTGGACTTAGGCTCCCTCGTCAGTATTTTCTCTAATCCAGTCTGCTAGTCATCTTTAATTTTTTTTTATGTTTCCTCACAGATTTTCAATAATTATGTTATAGATTCAAGAGTCAGAATCCTTTAGATCGCAAACCTAAAGTCCTTCCTTGAGCATTTTTATTTTAATCTTGTTCCTTGCTGTGTATATTCCTTGAGTTTTTTTCCATACCATTATCAAGAAATATTTGTACCTATTAAAGAACAGTATATATTTATGGTTTCATAAATGGTGCCAGATGGTATTATTACATAGTTCCCCCTTACCTCCTTTATAACATTGCTTTGAGCTTTTTACAATCACTACATATATATTATGTGTTCTTCCTAAGTGCTACGTAACATATCAGATATAACTTAACATATTGTTCATTGGTTTTGGAATTTAATAGACATCAGGATCATCTGAGGGGCTTGGTAAATGTTGAAAGTTTAGATTTCCTAACTTTGTAGATTTTGGATAGCCTGAAAACTTGCATTTTTAACAAGTTGGTATACCTGTTCTGAGGACAGACTTTGAGAACCACTGTACTGATTAGCTATTCTCTCATTGATATACTTTAGGTTTGTGTTGCAGCCACTTTTTCATTACTACAAATAAATGATGAAGTGATTATACAATTTGTGGGTCTGTGTAAGTTAAGTAAGAGCAGAGAGCAAGAAGCGAAATGCCTTTTCTGCACATTTGAAGTTTTTGAATGTGTGTTGCCAGTGATAGACTTTGGAAGAGAGATAGGATTGTTCATTGATCAGGAGGTACATCTGTTGGTTTTTTTTAAAGATTTATTTATTTGTGCATACAAGAGCTGGGGGTTAGGCCAGAACTGTGGGGATGAGAAGACTCACCAAAGACTGAGCGGGAAGCAGAATAGGTGGATTTACTGAAGTGCACTGCTGAGGGGAGCAGTGGGCTACACAGAAGAGATCTGCTGTGCCATGTGGTTCACTTTCCTGGCTGGGGATGGAACTAGTGGTGCAGTGGCTGCGGATAGCTTCATGCTGTGACTTAACCCTTTGCGCCACCAGGGAGATCCCACATCTGTTATTTTTGCAGTGATTTTTGAACTGAAAAGCTAACAGCAAAGTTTGTACTTCTTGCAATTACTCAGTTAATATACCATAGTAACTGAAATATGAACCATGTTGTTGGGGCCTGGTATTATTTATCTAAACCATGGTAACGGAAATTCATGCATATCACAACCATGCAAAGCAAGGATTGCTTGTATCTGACATGAAAAAAAAAATCAGTGGTATGTGCAGCATGAGACACTTTCTTTATAGTGAAAAATGAATTCTATCCCTCTGCTGATCTTCTCTGCTAACAGATTATGATTGGTTTGGAGACTTAGTAGTTGAATGATTTGTTTTAATTTTGGGGATAATTTAGTCAACCAAGTTTTGTTTAGTTAGATGCAGTACAACTTCATGCACTAAAGCATTGATTAAATGATTGTGTCTTAATTATGTTCACTTCTGAGAAAATTTTTAAGATTTTAATTATCACATGATATGGTTTTGCATAATTTATTAATATTTTCTGTAAAATGATCTATCTTTTCAAGTAGATAAATTCTCTTGTCAGGTGTTTCTTGATTTAAAATTTCTATTCTTATATAAATTATAAAAATTAAAGTAAACTTTCACTTCAGATTCAAAGAGCTATAATTGATGAGAAGGTAGTTTTGGGTCATGCTTCATAGAGACTGTTAACCAAAGACATTTTGTACATACTGAAGTCAGGGCCCCTCATACTTCAGTAACATCTTTTCTTTTTCTTTAGCAACTTAAGACATTACATTACAGTTTTCTTAGATTGGAGTGTATGACATATTCTTAGGGTCTCACAAATTCTTTTCATTCATTTAATTTTTTTTTCATTTTGATAACACTTGCTCATTCTGAATGTCTGCACTTGTTTACTCATGTTTCCAGACACTTGGATTCAAGTACTTTTACTTTCAGTTGCCGTTGCCTCCTGAAAAAGGAGCAGAGACATGCTTCATGCATAAATGCAGTTTTGATGCCAAGAAATAGTTTATTTTGTCATAAACTTCATATCAACAAAGTTTTCACAGAACTCCATATAAAAGAAACAATTGATTTGTGGGAAAGTTGTTGGGAAAATTTACTCATCACTAAAACACAGTAAAATAGACATATGCTGTCACAGGCAACAAGTAACTTACTCATCTAATGGCAAATTGGAGGACTTTGATAGAGGTATATAATTAAGTTGTACTATAATAAAGAAATTATTTCAGTTTGTAAGGCATTGTTTCAGCAAACCACATTTAAGAAATTAGTTGGAATTTTATTCCTTGTGTATTACTTTTTCAAAATTACCTTTTTAAAAAATTAAAGTTATCTTTTAAGCTGTAATTTACAACATAAAACTCATTCATTTTAAAATGCAATTTTGTGATTTTTCACTAAATTTACTGAATTTTTGTGCAGCCATCACCACAATTTAATTTTCATCATCCTAAAAACAAACCTCATTTCCATTTGCAGTACTTTTTCATATCCACCAGTCTTAGGCAGCCTCTAATCTACTTTCTGTTTCCCAAGATTTGCTTTTTCTGAATATTTAAGATACATGGAATCAAACATACATTAATATACAATAATATATTTGGAGATACATACAGACGTACATAGCTATGTGATCTCTTGTGTGTAGCCTCTGTCATTTAGCATAAAGTTTTTATAAGATTATGGTAAAAATTGTCATCACAAAGTGACCTCTAAACATTTTTCTGTTAAAAGGAAGGTGTTACTCAAATTTGTAAGATGCTGTCATAAGACATCAAGAAAAGTTCAGTTGTAGAGTAATCTTAAAAAAAACATTGAATTGGGCCTCCCTGGTGGCGCAGAGGGTTGAGTGCCACACTGTGAAGCATCTGCTGCACAGCAGTCCGAGTTGGCTAGGGAGGGGACCCACATGGCGCTGCAGACCTCTCCTGCCTCACCCGCTGCTCCCCTCAGCAGTGTATTTCAGTTCATCTGTCTGTTCTGCTCCCTGCTCTGCCTCTGGTGAATCCTCTCACCTCCCGCGACTCTGGCTTGTACCCCAGCTCGTGTATGCATAAAAATAAAATAAAAAATCTTTAAAAAAACCCACCGAACAAAACATTGAATTAAAAAAGAGTACAGTATTGAATAGATTATAGTTTTTGGAAAAGCAGTATATACCGCTTGCTTATAGATGCATAAAAGGGTCCCTGAAAAGGTACACAAGAAACCGATATTATTAGTTATAGTGAAAAGAGTTGGTTATCAAGGAGACCAAGTTGGTTACCAAGATGGGGGTAAAACATGTTATTTGTTTCTTTATTTCTTTTGAATTTTTGCCTCCATGTATATAAATAATGAAGTTGTGTTCCGTAACTAATAGTAGATTAATAATATATTTCATTATCACTGTTAACATTTATTGAGCCTGGCTGGACTGAGTTCTTTTTTTTTTTTTTTAAAGATTTATTTATTTTATGCAGACAAGCACTGGAGTACAGGCCAGAGGTGTGGGGGGTGAGAGGATTCACCACAGAGAGCAGGGAGCAGAACAGGCAGATCAACGGAAGTACACTACTGAGGGGAGCAGTGGGCACAGCAGGAGAGGTCTGCCGCACCATGTGGGTCATCCCCCTGGCGGGCAGCAGGGATCGAACTCGTGCTGTAGTGGTTAAAGTTTGCTTCATAGTGTGTTGCTTAACCCACTGCGCCACCAGGGAGGCCGCTAGACTGAGTTCTTTATATCAGCTAATTGCTTGGTGTCATAGGTTTCAGAAATGTGGAAATGGAGTTTTACAGAGATTATTTAATTAGCCATGTCATACAAGATCTGGCTAAGTATAGTAATAGAAGAGGCATTTGAATATAGACATTTTACCTCTGGAGCTTGTATCATTAATTTCTATGTAGGGACAGAAGAGATTGAAACTCTTTATAATAAGTGTCATCAGAAACAGTCATGGATGTGTGTGTTTGCTTTAAACTCATTTATTTGTAAGCCTTTCTTATCTTAGCACTTTATTCACTGCCTATGCCAGATAACTTTTTTTAGCTTTTAGGGAAATGTTTTTTCATTAGATTGCAGCTGATATTAATGTAACATAACAGTTCATTCATGTAACCATAATCAGAACTACTTCCTTTTCATTTTCATAATAGTGTCTTTTTTAAGAGAAGCTTTAATTTATTTTAAAGTACTGTTTTCTATCCTTGGGTATTTTCTGCCTATGTTACTCTAAACCATGTTTTCTTTGAATTTTTATTTAAAATATTTCCACACTTTTTTAATTGGGCTCTTTCTTTTTGTTGAGTTGTATGAACCTTTGTAGATCTTTGCTATCAGTCCTTTGTCAAATGTATGCTGTGTAGATATTTCCTCCATTTCATTAGAATATATTTTTATTTTGGTTATAGTCTCTTTTACTGTGCAGAAGCTTCTTAGTTTGATGTAGTCCAATTGTTTATATTCTCCTTTATTTTCCTTGCTGCTGGGGATGAATCCACAAAGATATTTCATGGAGTGTTTTGTTGATGGTTTCTTCTATGTATTTTAGTTTCAGGTCTTACATGCAAGTCTTTTATCCATTTTGAGTTCATTTTTGTGTATGAGATAGTGGTCTAGTTTCATTCTTTTGCATGCAACAACCCAGTATTCTCATCATTGTTTCAATGTATATTTGTTACAGGGCAACCCTAATATAAAATGGGTTTGTTTGACTGGGTTTTCACCCGTGCGCTCGAACCGCACTTATAATGCCCCAACTGCAGGCACACACAACAAAGGTTAATAAAGGGTTTTATTTACAAGGGAAGGAGAAATAGCGTAGTGAATAACACAAGGGAAAGAGAGGGATACAGATCTGTAAATATCCTACCAGTTCCTTGGAGCTGGAACCCAACCGGTGGGCTGAGAGCTGACTCCCAAGGAAAAAAGACCCCCCAAGGCCCACGTGTCTGCTTTTATATTCAGCCTGGCTGCTCAACTCCACCCTCAGGTCCCAGTGATCCCTCTTTGATAATGACCTTATGGGATTTGTAGTCCTTGGATCTTGTAGGTCTGGAATGGGGGTCGAAGTCCATAACCTATTTGTATAATCCATTCAGGAGGGTCTTTCCCCCTAACATATTCTTTGTTCCTTTGCCATAGGTTAGCTATCCAGTTATGTGTGGTTTTATTTCTGGGCTTCTTAATTCTATTCCATTGGTGTTTTTGTTCCAGTACTATACTGTTTTAATTATTATTGCTTTATACTATAATTTGAAACCTGGACCTGTAATACCACCATGTTTCTCCTTTTTTTGTCAGGAAATCTTTGGCTCATTAGGGTCTTTTGTGTTTCCATATGAATTTCAGTAATATTCACATATAAAATGAACAAATAACATTTTCAAAAAGTTCTATTTTTGTAATACAAACTTACATATTTCTGTTTTTCAGTTACTAGAGAAAATGGAGGTTGCAACTTAAGAAAGGAAGTGTATTATGCAAGGAAAATGAGGACCTTCCATTTTCTACTTTTATATAACATGGCAAAACAACATGAGTTGCTTTTATAATTAAAAGAAGTATATTTTATAAAACAAAGGCATTATTGATAAAATTTAATGAAAAATTATTAAACTCAAAAAGGGTTCAAATACATATTGAGAGCACCGGGTTATATTCCATAATGCATAGAGAGTGGAAGCAATTAGCTAAGTTTTTTCACAATATATATAGTTCCTAAATCAATAAAGATCAATACTAAAGAATAATAAAAATCAACAATAAGGATTAATAAGGAAAAAAATCATCATGTTTCTCTAGTCCACAGAGGATATTGTTTAGGTATATTCAAAAGGTCACTTACCTTTTGAACTTATATTTTTACATGGACTTTAACTGTGGATCATAAAAAGTCATGACTCTTACTATTTTTTGAAACAAGAATATACATTTTAATAAAAGAGAAGACTGAGTCTAGTGAGGCGGAAGGGTTTGCTCACTCTCTCACTGCTGGTTAGTAGCACAGTGAGGACGACTTGGAGCTTTGGCCTCCTGACTCACATTCCATTGTGCTTTTCACTATATCAGGACACCTTGGCTCCTGAGCCCCAAGTGACAGCCCCAAACAGCTGTGTTTATCTGCATGTCTTGCATGTCCCAGCTTGTTTTGCTAGCCTAGCAAAAACTACTTAAAAGGATCCTCAATCTTCACCTTCCCACTCCCCTCCACTTACACTCTAGTACTCCCACTTGCCCCATGACTAACTTCACAGAAAGAATTGTGCAATGTCACTAAGCCTTCCTCTGGTGTCAGAGTTACTCCCTGAGAGAACATTCACTTCCTCATGACTCTCATTTACCGTCAGATTGGCTTTCCCTCTCTTCTCTTTGATCGGAATCTTAGTTGTTTAGGCAGGAATTTGAGGAGCAGATGTTATACCCCTTGAACAAGCCCTTTAATTCTCCTTAGTACTGTGTCTAATGACTCTTAATCCTGTCCTTTTAACTCTGCGACTAGTAGAAATAAGAGTGAAGCGGGACAGGAATGGTGAACTTGATGCTGAACATTTCATTTTAATGTTGGCAAAGAGAGCACATGAAAGGCAGTGAGACAGAGCGAAGATGTTAAATTTTCCTATACAGCTAAAAAAAAAAGTGAGTATTAGTGTGGGATTACTGAGATTTTATATTTCCCTGCAAGTGTAACTAGAGGAATTTGGTAGAGCAATAGCCAGAGAAATGGAGCCTGCTGACTTTTTTCTACTACTCTGTCATCTTAAATTTCACTCTTTTTTTTTTAGATTTTCATTTCCCTTTGGAAATACAAATGATTCATCTGAAAAAAAGAATGTGATCACGTATACTACTTGCTCTTTCATGGTTAGTGAAGGAAATTCAGACTGTTCCTCTATGGGGAAAGGAGTACCTTTAATAAAGGTGTATCCCATGACTAGCTGGTTCATTCCCTTCTTTTAGAGACTGGTTTACCTTTCTAAATTAATTATCAATGATCTGTTTGTTTACACATTAAAAACAAATTGGACTAAACAGCCTCTGACTTTATCAAAGTTCCTCACATAGAAATCTAATTTACTAGATGGGGTTCTGATTAGGAAGAGAAATTACATGGTAATTTGAATAGGGAATGTTTATTATAAAGCATTGGTGACTGTAGCAGGGGACTGGAGTAAGGAGGATTGCTTAGTTAAAAAAGTAAAGACAAATTTAAAGAATACAGGAATAGCAGTAAAAAGAAGGATCCATTTCTTCTCTGATGAGATCTAGACCTTATTTGAGAGGGGAAAATCTATGGCTCACTGAATAGTAAAAAAAAAAAGTGTTCTGGTGATATAAATGCAGAACCTGCCAGAAATCTATCTCAACCTAGTCACTTTACTACAAAACTTCCTGGGTGAAGTACAGGGGAATTTACTGGGTGCTACTTACTAGTACTTTAGCAACCTGGTGGTAGAGAAATCACACAAGCTGCAGGAGCTAGCACTGGAAAAACTGTGTATGGTACAGGGACCTACCAAGAGAGCACTCTAGATGCAGGGAGGAAAGCCCCTTACTTTTACAATATCTTTCTAGAATCCTCTATGGACAAAACTTAATATCTAGCCAACTAGAAAAGGAAACATGTTTTAAGGGCCCAAATCCATTATTGCTGAGCAGGCAGTGAAGGGTAAATTTGAGGCTGGACCCACTGAATATCCACATGTTAATGAATGAAGTTTGACATCTACCTCACCATGCATAAAAATGATCTGGGAAGGTAATAAAAATTAAGTAAAGCTAATAGAGGGGGATTTGGTTGGTTGAAGATTTATGGTAAGTAGTAAAGATTTTAATAGATTACTTTGGACACTGGGAGGAGACAACTAATAAGATAGCCACTGGTGTTGAGGCCCATTTGAGGTTATTGTTCCTAATTTTATAGAATTAGCAAATTGTGCAATCGTGTGACTTCTTTTCTGGCGGTGCTGAATGTAGTGAAAGTATAAACATTTTACTCAGTGTCTTACCAGACTATTTTTTCTTTTGCACAGCCATCAGATCAAATCATTACAGTACAGTAATACAGGAGACATGATTCTTGTTGTATCTGGAAGTTCTCAGGCCAAAGTGATTGACAGAGATGGTTTTGAAGTAATGGAATGTATAAAGGGAGACCAGTATATTGTGGACATGGCCAACACCAAGGTAAGCATGAAAAAGAATATTTTAGTGTGTTTTATTAATTAGGTACACACCAACATAATTCCCTCAATCAGTTTTCTGTTATGGAGTGTCCAGTATGCTAGCTGTCACAAACAATTCAAATATAATTTTATCATAAAATTATATGCATTTATGTTGTAATGGTATCTTGAGTAGTTTTATATTTGTATTTGTATCTGTAATGCTTATATCTTTGTGTGATTACATGTTTTTTTTTTTTTAAAGATTTATTTATGTATACAAGAACTGAGGTACAGGCCAGAGGTGTGGGAGGTGAGAGGATTCACCAGAGATAGAGTGGGGAGCAGAACAGGCAGATCTACTGAAATATACTGCTGAGGGGAGCAGTGGGTGAGACAGGAGAGGTCTGCTGCACTATGTGGGTCACCTCTTTGGCCAGGATTGAACTCATGCTGCAGTGGCTGTAGATAACTTCATAGTGTAGATAACTCCTTAACCTCTTGCACCACCAGGGAGGCCCCCATTTGTATTTTTTAATAGTGGTACAGAAGCACTCTTTTCAGTTATATATCATAACATAATGCATTATAGGGAGAGTAATTGCACTTAGCAATTAACATTAAAATTTATTGAGTTTCTAGTGTTTCCTGTTGACTATAAAAATTTGGAAAATAAAAGAAGAAAAATTTAATTATAATTCTACTACCCAAATATAATCATTGTTAACACTTCAGTTTCTAAAAGTCTTTTTTTTCCCAATATGTTTGAAAAACATTTTTCTGATCATTCCTGAAAAATTGTGAAGCTGTGAAGATACCAATATGGAATTCATGTGGTTTATTAGTTATTTTATCTGGGAAAATGAGAACTTACTTCTTAAAATTTATCATACTAGCATGAAATTTACACAGATATTTCTTTATGATGTCTGACATGTGCTCATAGCATCCCAAACAAATCTGTTGGAAGTTTGATGATCTAGTTTTTATATGTTGTTTATCATTAGGATGCCACATACTCTGGTATTTAAATAAGATTTCACAATAACAAAGCCTTATTGAAAAACAAATATAGAAGAATTTCAGGTTTTTAGGAATTTGTTGTTTTGAATTATCCTGTGACTCTTCTATACATTTCTATATATAAGTTTACCTGTCTTTGTGCCTGATACATAGATACTCAATGATTGTTTATTGAATTAATAGATATTGTATAAAGTGTAGTGATTATGAAAATAAAAAAAAGTACATGATTGGAAAAGTGGGACAAGGATAAGCAGGAATCAACCTTTATACCAAATAAAAGCATTCTTCAAAAAAATTGTAGTTATTTATAATGCCTTTTAAAATTCATTCATTCTAAATCAGAACTATGATCTATTCTGTCCAATCAGAGAGTGTTTTCTTCTATACTTTGAACTCTTAGGCATACTCTTTGTTTGAGATTCAGATGGGGCTCTTTGACCACTTTTTTTTTTTTTTTTATAGATTTATTTATTTATGCGTACAAGCACTGGGGTACAGGCCAGAGGTGTGGGGGGGGGGTGAGAGGATTCACCACAGAGAGCGGGAGCAGAACAGGCAGATCAACAGAAGTACACTGCTGAGGGGAGCAGCGGGCACAGCAGGAGAGGTCTGCCGCGCCATGTGGGTCCCTTCCCTGGCTGGCAGCAGGGATCGAACTCGTGCTGCAGTGGCTGCGGTTTGCTTCATAGTGTGTTGCTTAACCCACTGCGCCACCAGGGAGACCCCCCTTTGACCACTTTTAATATGGAGTTCTATTTACTAATCAAGATCTAGTCTCTGCATATTTTCATTGTGGCTGAGGTGTCATTGCTCCTGAGCTATTATAGAAGATAGAAGGGAGTTGTATGAGGGTCAACAACAAACCAAAACTAGCCTAAACTCAGAATATATAAAAAAAAAAAAAGCATGATTTCACAGACATCCAATTCTAATCTAACTTTTTGATCTTTCCCCTTTCTATGTTTGTTTCCCTTCTGCAATAGCGAGAAACTTGGCCTCTGACAACGTCAGTGTATTTATTCATTTGTTCAGTGCTATAGTATATAGCAGGTAGTTTCAGATTGTTATATCCATAGTCCTGTTAGAGGCAGAATTCTAAGATGAGTATAGATATGAACTGCATGTATGAGATACTCCTGTGATTATTTTATATTCTTTGTCACAGTTGACTTTAAGACAGTAATATTTTCAATCTGAGTGGGTCACATTAACCCTTAAAAGGGATTGGGCTCTTCCTGGCCAAACCAGTTTGACTTAAGGGAGATTTTCTGTTGCTGCATTGAAGAAGAAAGTAGAACTTGAGTGATGATGTTAGATATATAGCAAAGGAGATTTTTAAGCAGAGAGTTGAAGATACTGCCTAATTCTTCTTCATGCTGATAGTAAAATATGACAGAAGAAAGCTACATTGAGGGAAGACTTATTGAAAGGGAACCAGGACTAGATGACATAGTTAATTTTGAGCCTCTCCAGATGGCAAAGAATGTTAAAATGAAGGAATTGCTTCTGAAAGTGTGGTCTAGAGAAAAATCCAAGCATGTGACCGAGTAACCTTTTGCTAAAACCTCAGAACGATCAAAAGATAGAGCATTCACTTACACTAAAGACTCTTTCAAGGAATCAAGCATGTGCTTAATTTCTTAACCAAGCCAGGTGACCTCTAGAAAGTTCAAGGATATGACTTAACCATTTCAGCAAGAGCTGTATATAAAGAAGCAATTGCTTTGCAAAGGTTCATGTGCATGACTTTGATCTAGTTCATATTCAACATGAGAAAGATTCTTATTTGCTGGCATGGAAGATGGAGCAATCCTTGAAGCAAGGAAGGCACATGGCTTTATAGATGCTTGGAGCAGTCCCCAGTGGACAGTAACAAGGAAATGGGCATTTCAGTCCTACAACTACAGTGAAGTTGGGTTTTCCCAGAAATCCTAGTAAGCTTGGAAACCAACTTCCCGAGACTTCAGAAAGGAATTTAACCCTACCTTACTGATTTCAGTCTCTGAGATGGAACAGAGACTATAGCCACATCGTGACTGGACTTCTCATCTACAGAACTGTTAGCTAATAAATTGGAGGTGTTTTAAGAACAGGTCATAAATATTTGTTAAATCAATAAATAATGGAAATTCATGATATCAGAAAAGGAGCTTCTCATGATAATGGCAGAGTTAGCTATGGTTGGAGCTGCTGAAATATCTTGAAAGAGGTAATTGGAGTTGAGTAGATCAAAGAAGAATGAAATTATCTCTTTGATGTGTTCAAATGGATTTTAAAATTGTCCAGGAATTAAAAAGACTTGGACTTCAGAGTCCTTGATTCATAGAAGGAAATGACTAAGAGTATGATGGATTACAACAGGGGTTGGGAAACTAGGGGTTGGGAAACTACAGTCTGTGGGCCAAATCCAGCAGGCACCCTTTTTTGTAAATAAAAGTTTTATTGGAACTCAGCCATACCTATTCATTTACTAGTCTATGGCTGCTTTTTTGTGCTGCGGCAATAGAGTTGAGTAGTTGCATGGAGACTATCTGACCCTTGAAGGAAAAACTGTGCTTACCACCAAATTAAAGCTGTGAACATTTTCTCAGACAAAATGTACTCACACAAAATTTACTATTTCAAGAAGTTTGGTGATTCTTGAAAGCCTGTAAATGAACTCTGGTTAAGAAGAACTTTTGGCTAAAACCTCATACTGATTCTCTGCCACATTTCATCTCCTTAGGCGTTGCCACTCTATGTTAGTTCACCTTGCCAAAGACAGGGGTCCTTTCATTTTTGTGGGTCACCTCCATTTGGGCCTCACCTGATTCAGTGACTACAAATGGCTTCAAATCATAGCAGCTGTTTTACATCTTTTGTCAAGTAGTCACAAGAGTGTGTGCAGATTACTATAGATTAGGAGATTCTCTGTGTGTGTGTGTTTGTGTGTGTGTGTGTATGTCTCTCTGTCTGTCCAGGAAATAATATTGATCATGGACCAGTCATGCCTTTGTTTATATAAAGTACAGCATTTTAGGAGAAATGAAGAAGGGCTTAAGTTTTAATTCTTTCTTCTAGGCTATCCCTAGATAAGGCTGTTAAATAAAGTAAAAAGTTTGCTTTTCTTTTTCACCCCCTAGGAGGCCCTATGTTTAGATAAAGGAGAAAAACTAGTATATTTGAGGAAAAAGTAGTATAGCCACTGATCTTTAATAGGTATCACTTTAAAATTTTTTTCCACTGATGTTGTTAGCCATGGTAGGGAATCTGTTTAGATCCATTTAAGAATCCTCAGTTGACCTTCATTTTTGTTATGACTAATTTTGGTCATTGTTTTAATACAAGGGTACTTAACATTCCCATTGCCTTTGTCATGCTCCTATCGTTACAAACAAGAAACAACACATTTTTTTTTTCAATTTAACCTACAATTTGCGTTCATATTTTTTCAATTTAACCTACAATTTGGGTTCATATCCTAAGTATGAAACATAAAGGGGTCACATGTTCCTTTGTCTTAATATCCTATGTAATAGGGATCTTCTTTTTTTGGTCCTTTAAAAAATATTCTCTATAGTCCACAATGTTATTTCAACTCCAGTCAACAAATATCGCTAAAAATTCTGTCTTGGTGATCTTGTCTTAAAGACCTGCCTGGATGGGGTGAGTTGTTGGTTTGTTGTTAAAACAAAGTACAAGAAGTAAATTTCTGAGAATTGGACTGAGCAGCACCCATCTATAGAATCCCTGAGTCTGAAAGTGGGAGAGGAAAATGTTAACCTAGGAACTGACTGGGAGGTAAGCAGAGTACGTAATAGAGTAAGAGGCCAAACAGTGCTGTCAAAGGAGATGGGACTGAGTTAAGTGTTGGAGAATGAGTATGGAGTACTGTAAAGATTGAGGAAGCCAAGACAGTTTAGTACCTAATCCTCCAAGATCTTGGGTTATTGAGGTCTTCCTTTTATTGCACGATGAGCTATTTTCTGACCCAGAGGCAAATATTTATTGCAGTGAAATTAGACCAAATGGTTATTTGCTGCTAGGCTTTAGATATACTTTTTGTCTTGATTAGCATAGTCTGAAAAATTTCTATTTTAGGAAGAGATTCCTATGGATTTTAATCTACCAGCCATTCAATGATTACCTTTCAATAAATTAGGTGCACTAAATTGAGGGGAACCTAATTCATTCTTCTGTTCATGACTATGTCATATTTGATGGTTAATTGTCTTTTCTCATGATATTGTAACTCTCAGCAGTGGTTGACATGGCTGAAAATGCTGTCCTTGGAATACCTTCCTTATTTGACTTCTAGCTTAATTCTCCTGTCTTGGTCTTCTTCTTCATTGATCATTACTTTTCACTCTTATTTTGTTATTCCTCCTTTCAATTTGACCTCCTAAATGTTGACATATCCAGGGTTCAGTGCTGAGCCCTCCTTGGTATTTGTACCTATTCCCTGATTGATCTCATTTGGACACAGGACTTCAAATACTATGTGTGGTCACTGATAACTTCCAAATTTATGTTTCTTTCCCTGTCTTACCTGTCCGTTGACACCAACTTATTTCATAAACTCACTAGAGTGCATAATAAGCATCTCAACATCAAATGTCCAAAAAGGAAATTGTGATTTTTATTCCTGATCTACTTCTTTGTTTTTTGTTTTTTTTTTAAAGATTTATTTATTTATGCACACAAGCACTGGGGTACAGGCCAGAGGTGTGGGGGGGTGAGAGGATTCACCACAGAGAGCAGAGAGCAGAACAGGCAGATCAACCGAAGCACACTGCTGAGGGGAGCAGTGGGCACAACAGGAGAGGTCTGGTGTGCCATGTGGGTCCCCGCCCTGGCCGGCAGCAGGGATCGAACTCATGCTGCAGTGACTGCGGTTTGTTTCATAGTGCGTTGCTTAACCCACTGCGCCACCAGGGAGGCCCCGATCTACTTCTTTGTGGTCATCTTTATCTCAGTAAATGGCTCCACCATTTACCAATTGTTCAGTCCCTAAACTCAAGTTCTGCTTGACTCCTCTCTTCCCTCACGTATCTAATCTGTCTCATGGGTAAACCATGTTTTACCAACAAAATTTTATGAATACAGCTGCTGTAAATATTTGTATATGGTCATAAGTTTTCAGATCAGTTGGGTTAATACCAGGGATTTATATTGCTGAATCCTATGGTCAGACTATGTTTAGCTTTGTAAAAAGATGCCAAATTATATTCCAGAGTGGTTGTATTATTTTGTGCCTCCACCAACAACAAATTAAGTTCTTGTTACTCTCCATTCTTGCTAACAGTTGGTATTGTCAGTTTTTTTTAACTTAGTTATTATAATTGGATCTTGTTTTAACTTGCAATTTCCTAATGACTAATGATGTTGATCATCTTTATATGTTAACCGTTTTTTTAATCTTTGTTTGTAGGGTGTCTGTGTTTTTTTTTTTTTAATTTTAAATAAAATGTTGTCTTGAAAGAGTTGCAGATTGGCATGAAACTGTAAGAAAGAATATGGAGAGAACACAAAATCTTCCCAGTGGAGATTGTGAAATGATATCATAACCAATATATGGCTATTTATACAGACAAGATTTTGAATATTTCCATTATCACATGACCACTTCATATTGTACTGGCTTTTTTCTTTTTAAAAGACAGTATGTTTTGTTATTTATTTTTCACAACCCTTCTCACCTATTCTGTTTACTGAGGTAAAATTGGTTTGCATCATTGTATTTGTTTTAGGGGTTATGCCACTAGGGCTACTAGGGGTTCAAACCACTAGGAATGCATGTTTTCACACCAAGCCCCATATCTTCCACCATGCTCCACTGGGCCTCTTCCCTCACTTGCTTTTACCCTGCTACCTTCCCCTTCAGTTTGCTTGTTTTTCAGTCCGATGTCAAGTGTTTGTTATTGCTTTAGTTTTGTATGACCCTTTGTTTTGTTTCTCTATATTCTACATATAAGTGAAACCATCCAATATTTGTCATTTTTCTTCTGACTTATCTTGCTGAGCACTATCCTCACTAGGTCCATCTATGTTGCTGCAGATGGCAAGAGTTCATCTATCTGTCTGTCAATCTATCTGTTTCTCTCTGAGTAGTTTTCTATTGTGTATCTATGCCGCATTTTCCAGATCCATTCCTCTGTCCTTGGCCACTTAGGATTCCATAGCTTAATTTGCTAACTCTGTCAATCACTTTATATTTATTTATTAGCATTCTACCATAGGATGAATTTTCTGTTTATAAGTCTCCACTTTAGGGTTCTTATTTTAGCCAATGGTTTATAATCCAGTTCTCTCATTATTTATTTTGATACTCTAATTGTCTCAGATTTGGTTGGTGGAAGCCCCTTCAGTGTGCACTTTCATTATTTTAACATAGTCTCATATTTTTGCAGTATTTTCTTTTTTAGTATAACACAATGTTTCATGTTCATATTTTATTTTTCCTAACTCAACCTTAAAATTAATCATTTCTTCAAGGAGCCTTAGTTCATTTTAGTGGAGAATGGTATTTAGAAACTAGAATCTTTGTGCAGGGTTTGATTTGAGGTGTCATTGCTTCTAGGTATTCCTAGCACATGAAGCTAGACTATAATTTGCACACTTACCTATATACCTATATTTATATCTACCTATTACAAATCATGACTTTGTGTTTCTGTCCCCAATTTCAGACACCACAGAATTCATTCTAATTTTCCCTCCGCTCACTTTTATAACTCTCCTCTTCAACTGTGAGAAACCTGAGTCCCATTATCCCCAATGTATTTTCTCATTTGCTTAATTCTTCATTATATTGAAAACAGTTTCAGAATTGTTAATGCATACCACTTCAAAAAAGAAACAAATGTATTAACTAGCATTCAGTATTTATTTACCATTCTTTTGGTCTTTAGAATGAGAGTATTAAGTTCAGTGAATTAGATTCCTAGGACTACTGTAATAAATTAACACACACTTAGCTTCAAACAACAGAAATTTATTCTTTCACAATTCTGGAGACCAGAAGTCCTAGATCAAGGTGTGGGCATGACCATGTTCCCTCAGTGGCTCAAGAGGGATCATCCTTTGCTTTCTAGCTTTGGGTAGGTGTGGGTTATTGTTTCTACTTAACTTCGGTTTCTGCTTCCGTTTTCAGAGAGCCTGCTCCATCTTGTGCCCTACCATTTTCTGTCTCATATAAAGGTACTTGTCATTAGATATATGATCCACCTGAATAACCCAGACTGATCTCATCCCCAGCTTCTTAATTATATCTGCAAATGCTCTTTCTTCAAGTAAGGTACCATTCACACTTTCTAGCAAGTAGAACATGGACATATCTTTTTGGAGGCCACTATTAAACCTACTTCAGGGTATATGATTACTGTGTTATTAACTTCTGTTTATCCTTTTAAAGTATTTTTTGTTTATTTGAAATATAATTTGAATCATATGTCTTTGTTTATAGTCAGTTTTAGGTTTCTCCCCTCCTGGTTTTTGTGTATGAAAACATTATAATTTAAAAAATCAAATCACATATTAATAGATAAAGATTAAAATTATGGTTACTTTTATTAAGGAAATGGTAGAAAATAATGAAACAAGCCATAATTACTCTTTACAAGGCCAGGCAATACATATTTGAGCAAGTGGCATGTAAACTGATATTAAGAATGAAAAGAAGCCATTCATGTGGAAGTGGAAATATGGAACTTTTCAGCATATGTGAAGGCCCTAATGTGGGATAGAGCTAAGTGATTTGGAGAAAATGAAAGGTCAGTGGACTAGTGCATGGTGGACAACAGTGAGCACAAAATAAGTGAAGATGTAAAGAAGCGGGAGCTAGAAAATTTAAGTTGTTGTAGACTATGTAAAGAGGCTGGGAGCCAGTAGAAGTTATTACGCAGAAGAGTGACACTTTTAGAAGTTTATTTTTAAAAGACTATATTGGTTGATAAGTGAAGAAGGAAAGAGGAGACCAGTAATAAACATGTTAGGGTGCCTAATAACTGCTGGGGGGACATGAGATAATGTCTGTCTGTGCAGGGGTGGGATTGGTGGAAAAGAAGAAAGGTAGATGGATTTGAGATATATTTTGGATTGAATTTACAGGACTAGCCAATGGATTGAATCAGTACATAAACAGTTTAGGGATTATGGTTATTGGTATTTAACTTTTCAGCATGTGTGAAGGCCCTAATGTGGGATAGAGCTGAGTGATTTGGAGAAAAATGATTTCTGATAGTTATTGATGAGTAGAATTTAAGGATAGCATATATTTAAGCATGACTTCCAAGTCTGTAGCTTTAGCAATTGGGAAAGAGGTTGATTTTTAATGAAGGGGACAGTAAGAATCAAGATTTGCCTATTGGGCCTATTATGCTTGAGAAGTTCATGACATGCAGATGGAAATATCAAGAATATAGTCGCAAATGCAAGTCTTGAACTCAGGAGAGAGAAATGGAATTTCAAACTTCTTATCTAGTTTTTGCGGGCCACTACTTCAATCCTTCGTTACTGCAGGAAAGGGTTCCATCTCTCTCTCTCTCTTTTTCAAAGATTTATTTATTTATGCATACAAGAGCTGGTGTACAGGCCAGAGGCGTAGGGGGTGAGAGGATCCACCAGAGACAGAGTGGAACAGAGCAGGCAGACTGACTGAAACACACTGCTGAGTAGAGCAACGGGTGAGGCAGAAGAGGTTTGCCACGCCATGTGGGTCCTATCCCAGACAGGTGGTAGGGATAGAACTCGTGCTGCAGTAGCTGCGGTCTGCCTCCTAGAGCGTTGCTTAACCCATTGTGCCACCAGGGAGGCCCCAAGATTCCATTTCTTGGTCCCCATTTACGTCCTGCAAACATGAGCATAATGTCAGTATTAAGCTAGACATTCTTTGAGGCACTGTGAGCAACTTGGACTAGAGATGGTCTCCAGGCTCATGTGGGGGTGCTTCAGTTCCAATTCATTCTTTCCAGAGAATTACAGTTATTTCTCTTTGAAATCATTTAAATATGAACATTTTGCTTTTTAACATAGTTTACTTTGGACTCTTTCAGAATAAGAGACCTTGCTATTATTATACTTAAAAGTAATCAACTTTTCTGTCCTACCTGAACCTGAGTTAGTACATGCAACCGTTCTGGTTGGCTTTGCTACCTGGGATGAAAAAGTGTGTGTGTGTGTTTATATTTGATATATTCTCTATGGCTGATTTGTGTGTATGTCAGTTCTTACAGCAACATCACATTGTTTTAATTATAGTGTTTTTATGTTATATTTTATATTTAGTAAGGATGATTTTCCTGATCATTTTAAGATTTTTTTTCCTTTTCTCATATACTTATAGTCAGTGTAGAATGAAGACTGTTGACACATTTTAGGATGAGTGTTCCTCACACCTCTTGTTTTAACCTTCTCTACTTGTAAATTTCTTCTATTCTTGTTTTCCACTGAGAAAAAAATGTCTTTAAGGATGAATGTCCTTTTTATGATAGTTTTCTACCTTTTACTTTTCTCCTAAAAATAGGGTGTTATTTTCCCTCTATTTTTATCCTTATTAAGCATCTAATATATGCAAGTATAGTGCTAATTCCTGGGTATGGGGAGGTTGTACAAGTAAGTTTAACAACATGAAAATAAACAAAATGAAATAAACATAGCATATTATGAAATACTATTGGGATAAAGTAATAGCTTGTAATTAAACTAATTTTAGAGGACTAAATTTTTTTATTTTTAAATCAGTTTCTTATCAGTTTATTTTCTACCTTTTTGATCATTTCTCTTCCTTTATTTTTATTTTTTTGTAAGGGTCACACTGCGATGCTACATACTGGCTCATGGCACCCCAAAATCAAGGGAGAATTTATGACTTGTTCAAATGATGCGTGAGTATTGTTAGTAATCTAATACTTTACACATTTTTAATAATTTAATATTTCCTTCTTTCTAGAAAGTATGGAATAGAATATTAGGAATTCTGATGTTTTTATATTCTTATGTTTTGATTTTAACTGATAGTATAAGTTTTGATTAAATAAATGTGGAAGCTATAAAAATGAGAGTTGGTATAAATTCCAATAGAATTTATCAGGGAACACCTGGGTCAGAATGATGCTTTTAAGTGTACTCTGATAGCTTTGAAGTTGTGATTAATAATTTGTTGCTTTTCATAGTAAATGCTGAGTTCCATCTGAGACTAATAGCAACTGTAATTTATTGTTTAAATAATTGTTTTTGGAAGTAATAACTGAAAAAATTGTTTAAGTGGTTATTAAGATTCTTCTGTGTTATTTTTGTTGGCCTGGATTCAAGAATATTAGAACAACTTTTTCCTATTCTGTTACATTGTTGACTAATTTCTAGTATTAAAAAAATTCCTGAAGAATGTGAGAAAATTAGGATTAAAAATATTAAATTAAAAATATAGATGGTATTATTTTGGTGAAACTGCTATATTTTTCTATATAGTTGTATCTTTCAGGACATTTTCCTACCTAGATTATTTTGTCTTTAATATTTTTTTGCTTTCTGATATTTATAATTTGCCTCATTGTTTTTCAAAACTGCTGTTCACATTCTTGCATTTTTTTCCTCCAGGAAAAAAAATGCAGAGAAAAGACATTCTTAGAATGCATTCTTAGAATGCAGAGAAAAGACAATTGCTATATTGCAATTTAAAAATCAGTTTGATTTTCAAAAATCTTTATTTTGTTATGAACATAGTTATCTTTCCAAATGCTTAAACTATATACATTTAAAGTGACTTTTCTTACCTATAAATTAAGAAATCTAATTTGTCAGCTTATCTAAATTGATAGTATTCCATAACTAAGTAGAATTTTTCTAGGAATGCAAGGATATTATACTATTAGAAAATTTTACCTTCAACACATATTCATTATAATTCATTATTTAGCAAATGAAAGGTGAAAATCATGTGCAGGGCTTGTCTCAGCGCTGTCAAGCTACTGCCAGCCACTGCTTACAGGAATTTGATCCTAGGCCAGGGAGATAACCCATATGTTGCAGCAGACCTCTCCTGTCACACCCACTGCTGCCTCGGCAGTTTATTTCAGTGATCTGTCCTGCTCCCCACTCTGTCTCTGGTGAATCCTCTCACGATGGTACCTCTGGTCTACACCCCAGTTCTTGCATGCATAAGTAAATAAAGTAAATCTTTAAAAAAATTAATATTTGATCAAATTTAGTAGTCATTTCTGTCAAAGTTCTGAGTAATATAGGAATAGAAAGAAATCCAACATACTTGATCAAAACTATATACCAAAATTTAAAGTAAATGTCATATTATATAGAGAGCATTAAAGCTTTTTGTAGCTTTAAATAGGAATCAAGACAGGGATCCTTGCAACTATTTAGAGGCTTTATGCTGCATCATAAGACAAGAAAATAAGTAAGTGATATTAATGTTGGAAGAGAACAAACACACATTTAAAGCACAATGGGTCCAGGCTATTCTGCTTAAACCTTAATCTGAATAAAAACAATTAAAAAATTTTGTTCTCAGAACCCTGTAAGAATTAGAATCAATAGTGGTTTCTCATAATTGCTACCATAATAACTTTCATGAACTCTGCAGATGCTTTCTCCAAATTGACTTCCAGGATATGTAAATAGTACTTTGAAGAAAGACATTCCACAGTTAAAGAAGTTTGAGAAACTTTGAGTGTAATATTTCCATGCCAGTGATCCACAATTCATGTTTCAATGGTTTTGAATAGGGCATAACTAAACCTACTTAACTTTGTTAATCTTCTAAACAGTAGTTTAGGTAAGGTTCTGCAAGCATAATATTTGATCAAATATTACAGGATATAAAATGTAGTTTATATCATTCCTTGAAGAAGCAAATCTTTAATTCCCTGTCCAAATCATTGACTTAACTAGTGTATTGTACCTTTTAAAATATGCACCAGTTTCTCTTTACATAATACGAATTGGGCTTTCTTTGTCTGTGGATGTGTGTGATTTTTTTATTCTTGATCTTTGACTCAGAGGTTAGTAAGTAGTAATGGGATAAACTGAGGGGAGACATTTAGTTCAGTCACTAAATGTAGTGTGTTCACTCAGTGCCAGATTCACTGTGTAAGCCCAGCCTTTGCCTTTAGGGGGCTTAATATTCCAGTGGAGGTGTGCACAGGGAGATGTAAGTCGATACACCAATAAATAAATAATATAGTTTTTTTGTGTGTGGTTTTTTTTTTTAAACAGGAATAAGCCTTAAGATTAAGTAAAATAAAACAAAAGGCTGGAGAGTGCATAGGAAAGAATGGTCTCTGTATATAACTAGAGAAAACCTCTGAGGAGGTGACCTTCTAGTTGAGGCTTACATCTTGTACTGGAGGCAACCTTAGGGGAAAGAGCTTTCCAGGCCAAAATAACAACACAGTTAAAGACCTTAAGATGGGAGTGCAATATAGCATATTTGTGGAACAGAAAGTCAAGTTTTGTTGATATTTTATAAGTTGGTAGGAAAGGAAGAATGATAGGAAATGAACTTGTGGAGGAAGGTAGGTTCCAGGTCATATAAGGTTTTACTGGCTAATGTATAACGAGCTTGGATTTTAATGTAAGTACAGAGTTAGCCATTGAAGAGCACTAAATCTATACCACAATATTACTGAAAATCGAAATCAGGGACCTCCTTGGTGTCATAGGGGTTATAAACACAGCGCTATCAAGCTACCAACAGTCAACTGAAGCATGAGTTCCATCCCTGACCAGGAGCTGACCCACGTGGTGCAGCAGACTTCTGTCTCTTTAAGTATTAACCAAATCCTTAATACTTTAATATGAGCAAAAATCCAACTCAGCATAGAGCTCTATCTATGGGTACTCGTGAGTTAGTCAGATGCTTCCATTTGTACTCTGAGGATTTCCATTACTTATTCAGGAATTTGTATCGCAGACAAATTACTTCATATCTGTTGTGATTCCTTCTGTATCTGCATGCGGATAAAGATGAGGAAAGTCAGGAACATAAATGTACAGTAAAACATTTTACATAGTGACCTACTATGGAAAATAAAGATTAGTGAAGATAATAAATACTGTAGAAATGACAAAATGTTATGAAATCATGTCACCTTTCAGAATCAGGGAAGAGAGAAAGTATACAAGAAAAGGTGGGTAGTGGCACTGCCCATGGTGATTAAAAAAAAAAAGGTAGACACAGAAAGAGAACCTGAACTAGCATAAAAGAGAAACTTGGGTACTTCAAAGAACCCATTTGTATGTAAGCACTTGTAAATAAGACTTCTAAGCACTGAATGAGTCTTTGAGGGTAGACTTTTGGAATGGTTGGTAGAATTATGAGCCAGAGACTGGTTTTCTCTCCCTAAAGTGAGACCAGCTTTTATTCCAGGCTGCACATGCAATGATAAAATTACCTACCAGCAATGTGTGGGTAGGGACAGGGGTCATAGAAAGGAAGATGCTAGTGTTACTTCCCTGAGGAATCAGGGAAATCTCAAAGAGTTTGAAATATATTTTTTGGTATAAATTCCTTTTATAAAAAAGTAGGGAAGTGATAAAGGAAACAATTGGAGAGTTTGAATATTAGATGATATGACAGATCATAACAATCGCCATATTTATCTTTCTTTGTATCCATGCCCTTTACAACATGATTTCATAGTTACTCACATAAGATCGTGCCTCATGAGTCAGGGCTTGTCAACAGAAGGTGGCAAAAATGATAGTATGCCTAAGAGTGTAGGCTTATTAAGAATTTTTGTGAGCTTCTATTTTCTCAGAACCATGTTATCACAAGCTTTGACTTCCCTGCTGAAGACTGAGAAATCTGGTGAAAGAGATCTCAGTTGCTCCAACTGAGACCCTCCTAGATCAGCTTATAGTCATCCAAGTCCCAAACTTGTGAGAGAACCCAGCTTACATCAGCAGAACTTACAGACACATGAGTTAACCCAACTAAGAGAGAACACCTAACTGACTGTTGGCTGGTATCTCATAAGCAATAATAGTAATATATGAGTGTTGTTTTATGCAATTAATATTAGGGAATATTTTGTTCTGCTCAGTTGTTAACTGTAGATGATATCATTGAATAATGTTATATAATATCAGGGTTATTTAGAAGAACGTCTTTGTTCTTAGAAGACACCAGTTGATGAACATATGCAACTTTAAATGGTGTAGCAGAAATGAAGTATTGTATGTGGGGTGTGTGTGTGTGTGTGTATGAGAGAGAGAGGGAGAGAAATTGAGGATGCAGATGTTAGAGTTTGGTGTCCATTTGGAAGAGTAAATGAGTATTAGGCTCCTTTTTAACATTTTTGTAGTTTTGTAGCTTTTCAAAACAAAAAGTTAGAAGAATCTTCTTGAGGATAGTTCATTTGTATATTGTCCCCCCCAACCTTTTTCTCATGATAAAAGAATGAGATAAGAATAAACAGGGTCATGCAGATTATACTCAATTAAGTTTTTGCTTGGATGATTTTTTCAGTCTATTTTAAGTTTCTCCATATCAGTGCTGACTTAAAATATAAGACTCTAATGTCTGGAGATCATGTGCATTGAGTAATACATAACAGGATTTCTTGTGTTCCTTGGAATGCTAGTACCTGTAGAGTGCCCAGGGAGAAAAGATTCCTTTTTCCTCCATTTGGAGAGTGATACTACCAAGGGATAAGTGTTTTGAACAGCCTTAGAAATATATTAACAGACAAAACCAGCTTTTTCCACACATAGTGATAAGGTTCCCTCTCTCTTGACCATAGCTGGTGATGCCTGTTACATTCCGGGTATAGTGTTCCCAGGAATACACTTTGGGAAATGAATGTTGCCACTAGTACTTGCTTTTCAGGGTAAGACAATAAAGTATAAATCTTTTTAAAAAAATTTAGTTGCAGCTTTTAAAGATGAATTATGTCAATTAAAAATTTTGGCAAGGCATAATAGAAAATGCATGCACTTTCCAGACCCTGTGGACTTGGGTTACCCTCCCCTGGTCATGACTTTCAGCTAGTGATTTAGCACTGAGTCTCAGATTTCTATAAAGTGGGCTCATACTTGACTCACGAGATTGTAATCTGGATTAAATGTGCGTGTGTTGTGCAGAGTTCATATCCACACATAGGGCCAGTCTTGGATAACCTGAACTGTATTAATAGCTGTGCTGTAGACTTTTCAGTCTTTTGTTTTTCTTAGCATTTGTCTCCCATCTTGATGAGCATCTCCTGCTTGAGAGCATGTGTGGGGCATGTTGGGTCTCTCAGGCTTTGTTGGAAGGCTGTTGGGCAGATTTTACTTATTTTTATAATAACCAATAACATATATACATATAATTGTAAAATTCTCAATGGAAAAATGATTTACAGGAATAGAACCTAGAAAAATAAACTTGTATTAAAAACTCAAATTTTTTTCCTGTTTTAACTAACAAAAATAGATTAGTTTCCTATAGTATTCATAAGTGTTTTGAATATGATTTAACAACATCATTTATAAATCAGCACATGATTGTATGCTATACCTCAGAAAGTCTTGGCATATGTAGGCTTATTTACAGCTTTTTGAATTCTTGACTGCTATTTTAATTTTTCTGTTGTCCTTTTCTATTGTTAGTTCTTTGTTGCTTGTTGGCATGACAGTCTTACAAGTGCCTCTCAGTTTCTCTCAGGTTTTTTGTTTCTAATAAGCTGTAGATGGGGTTGGGATCAGATACTTCAGGAGTTTTAGAATTTGGAGGGAAATGGAATAAGCAATTAATGTAGCATATAAGTTTTTTTTAATTTTGAAATAATAATTTTTGCCATTTGCTTTGGCTTCTAGGAGACTTTTTTCTTTCTTATCCTGAGCAGGGTTTTACACTGTCCATGCTACCAATGAGTAAGGTTGCGTTTACATTCCTAATGGTGTTCTTTGAACATGCCCTCTCAGAAACAGAAAATATACTATTTAGATCATGGTTCTACAATATCTGCTATTGTTTTTATTTCATTCTTTAATTCCTTTTTAGTGTAATTTCATATATTTTCATTTTAAAGCCATCAGGAAGCTTTTAAAAACTGTTTCAAAAACTACCAGAGTTAAAAAAAATACGTTTTAAGTTTATTTTTATTATGTGGGTAATTAAACTATTTTTATGTATTTTGAGGTATTTGCTAATGGAAATTTTATAATAAACATAATTTTCTAAACAATTAATTTTGATATAGCCATGGAACCTAAATCCTAAAAATTTTCTCATCAAAACTTGTGGCTTCGGTGAAATATGCTTATGATAACAGATAATTTACTCATATACATCTTATTTTCTTAAAAAAGATTTATTTTATTTATTCACACAAGAACTGCGGTGTAGGCCAGAGCTGTATGGGGTGAGAGGATTCACCAGAGACAGGTGGGGAACAGAATAGGTGGACTTACTGAAATACACTACTGAGGGGAGCAGTGGGTGAGACAGGAGAGGTCTGCTGCACCACGTGGGTTAGCTCCCAGGCCAGGGATTGAACTCATGCATTGAACTCATGTTTCAGTGGCTGGTGACAGCTTGATAGTGCTGTGTTTTTAACCCCTGCGCCATCAGGGAGGCCCATCTCATAGACATTTTAAAGTCCCTTTTTTTTTTTCTCGTAAGTTTTGAGACTAATGAAAATTTCTCTCAAACTATTACTGTAATTGAAATGTGCATGTTTCAGTGTTTGATTTATATAGAGTCTATTTGCACACTTTTTATGTAGGCTTAAGTGGAAGAAAGATACAGATCTATTGGTTCACAAAAGAGCCATATTTTTCAAAAAGGTTTTAAGGTTTTAACTCAGATATGTTTTAAATCTATTATATTGAGAAATATATAGTAGGTAAAAAGTATGTAATAATTAACAGTAATAACCCATTGTAGAGCTACCAGGACAAAGTCTTTAACAAGTTAGTTTTACAAAAAGACAAGGACAATTTGGAAACACTTGGTGGGGAGGGGGGAAGGAGAGGATTGAGGGTAGATAAGAGCACAAGGGGCTGAGGTGATGGTGCACTGGGGAAATGGTGATGGGGAATACATGGGGATTCCAACTGATGTCAAATATATATAAATAAAGGAAAAAAAAGAAAAAAAGTTTTAGAAATGACAGTTAAGGTTTATGGTGTAGTTCACCCTTCAGGTTAACATGTGATCATCACAATTATAAATCTCTGCCTTTAATTCAACCATAGTGTAAAAATAATTGTCTGAATTATTAAGTTTAATTAAATATGGAAAGAATTTGTGTTTGTTAATTTTTATATTCATTAATTTGTTCTATAGAAGACTGAGATAGGATTTTTGTTTTTATTCTTAGCCACTTTTAAGTGGTAAAGTTCATGTTCTTAGTTTCTATCATGAAACATGATACTGTAAGACTGAAAATCCTGGAAATATATTATCTTAATTGGACAGTGAAGTTATAGAGAGCCATGCAGATTTGAAACTTTAAAGTTAGTTTTCCCTTAGGGATTGGTGACACCATAAAATAAGACCCTGTTTTTGAGTGATTTGAAAACAATATATCAAAAACAATGCAAAGATTTATTCATTGTAGTTTGGTTTTGTGATGATTTAGTATAGTTGTATGCTTGATTAAAGTAGTCAAAGCACTAGGGGCAGAGGATTGGATTTTCATGCTTAAATTTAGGGATGAATTGAAACATTACTATTTTACTGGTGACATAATTTATATTATGTCTCAAAAACTATAGCATTTTTCAGTGTTATTTATATACCAAATACAGAATTACCACTGCTATTATATTCTGTAACTCAAAATATTCTGACAAAATACTGCTGAGGGAGTTGAATTTACTGCATGGGCAAGAATTATTTAAAATTAAGTGTTTCAGGGCCTCCCCTGGTGGTGCAGTGGGTTAAGCAGCGCACTACGAAGCGGATCGCAGCCACTGCAGCACGAGTTCGATCCCTGCTGCCGGCCGGGGGGGGGGGGGGGGG
>JAGFMF010011791.1:14662481-14718136 GCA_019455555.1 Galemys pyrenaicus
TCTGCTCCCTGCTCTCTGTGGTGAATCCTCTCACCCCCCCACACCTCTGGCCTGTGCCCCAGTGCTTGTATGCATGAATAAATAAATCTTTAAAAAAAAAAATTAAGTGTTTCGATTTTATTTATATTATAATTTTCAAGCTACTGTTAGCTTTTGAGTTTTTATTTTGACTTATAATTTTCCAATTACTTTCAACTTACTTATATATGTATATTATCACATGTTTACAATATAAAACTACCTCACTACTACAAACATAAAACATTTTATTGTCACACTGATATAAGTTTTATGTAATTTTTATATAAAAGTTCCTCATTGGTACTATATTGTCTTAAGTAATAAAGGTAAGATATTTAACTTAAACAATTTGGAGCAAAGTTTGATAAAGCCCAAGTTTGTATTGTTTTACACTTAGTATACTTTTTGCCCAAAATTGTTAAGCAATAACTAATTTTGACATGGGATGATTAATATTCAACAGTAATTCCAATGTAGGTTTTATAGACTGTGGAGGTTAGTACTTAGCATTTTGTCTGTCTTGAAATCCATGTGAAAACATCAATATCATCGACACATCTTTATTTCATTAATTCAATTTAAAAATCATTCATTTATATTATTTTTAAAAGAAGTAGTTGGATGTTCCTAAGTATTGGGCGTACTTGTTTACTGACATCCCCAAGGTAACTGAGAATGAATTGGAGGATAGTTTAAATTTCTTCTGGGGATTTCTTCACTGTAGATACAACCATGCTCTGTGAATGACTACATAAATCTGTGTGTATGACTAATACAGCAGTGCTCTTGTGCTCTGTGGTGGCCCTGTCAGCCATGTATGGAATAGTTGTATATGAAGAACATTGTTACTGTGAAAATGGATGGGATTGAATTTAGTTGTTGGGAATATAGGGTCTTTCCATAGTGTAGACTTTGCAGTTCTTAACACTCATAATTAAAATGTTTCTTTGTTTTGACACTTTTTTTCAAAAGACAATTAAAATTAAAATAAGGGTTTTTTTTCCCCTTTTTAAATGACTCTTCCCTAAGTTTCTGTGACTAAAGGCAAATTTATATGTATACTATTTATAATTCCTTTCTTTCCTATTATGCCGTGTTGGCCTTTTGAATTTATTCCCAACTTTGAAAAAATTGTCCCCTCATCTTTTTAGCTTCATATTGACAGGGTTGGTGACAAGATCATAGGTACTTAGCCAGGAAGCGTAAGTAGTGGGTTGCCCTTTTCTATGGCCCCTTTCTAACACTTGTGACTTTATAAAACTATTTCTGTCTTATAAACTATTCTTTCTTGTAAAATATTTCTAAAATTTATCTTGAAAAAAATGTTCACTTTTATTACTATTGAAAAGGACTCAAATTCAAAATAGTTTACTTTTGCTTGATAACACTTTTCTGTTAATATAATAGTAATAAAATCAAGTGGACTATAAAATAGATCTCATAAATTATTAATTACACACTTTCCTTTGATACATGTTTTCTTAATAGACATTAATTAGATTAATAGATTAATTAGATTAATAGACATTAATTAGAATAAAACAAATGTTATTTTTGAGAAGCTGTCCCAACCTATCAGCCAATAAAACCTAGCACAGGCTTGTTTAACAACACCATCAGCTCACTGAAATCTTGCAGTATCAATCAACAGCTGTGTCTTCATGGAGAACATTAGACTCACTGATGACATTCTTTCCAACAAAATTTGGATACAAAACTGTATATCTGTGTAGAACAACCAAAGGTGTGGGATGATTCTGGATATACCACATAACTTTGTTGCCATTAACATTCTTTATCTTACCTGGATAGTTTTGCTTATATGACCCCAGTAGGCTGAAGCTTATAATTCTTTTTCATAACCCATTACATATTTTTTTTTCACAGAACAAGGTGTCCTTTGCAAACACAAGTTTTTACTTTATTAATTCCATTCTATTCTTGTAAAACCCTTTAACCTATCAACTCGCACTGTTTACTGACAAATTATTATATGGCTGGCCTCAGTTGGACACTGGATAAATGAAGCGGTTCTTGCTCTTGGAATTTATAATGTATAAGTAGATAGACATTTGGAAATACTTTCATTTGTAAATAACTATAAATGCATAAAGTGTTATGAAAGAGCAATATATGAGGATGTCCTAAAGTAGACTGGAGAGTCAGTAAAAGCTTCTCTGAGGAAATGATATTTAAACAGAGATATAGAAGATGAATAGCTAGTGATAGGCACAGAGGGATTGCCATCTCAAGACTGAGGAAACACCACATTAGGGTCTGTTGTGGGAATGTAGCACAACAGCAAATGTAGCAAATTCTCTAATGTCTTTGAAGACACTGAATGGGAGATAATAAGGAGTGAAAAGTTGGTTCACTCCATTGCTGTTAAAGACCAACTTTTCTAGTGTGATCCATGGGCGTCCGGATGACCCTGAGAGCCTTTTAACTGGTTCAGAAGGGCAAAATTATTTTCAAAATAATACCAACTCATAATTTGACTTTTTTCCCTGTGTTGCCATTTGCACTGATGATACCAAGGCAATGGTCATAATAACTCCTTGCATTTTGACCTAACTCATTCATTGACCATTATTTGTAATAATGATTATATTAACTGTGACACACTCATAATTTTTTAAAAAGTCACTTTTACTTAAAAACGTCCTTGGTAGGGCCTCCCTGGTGACTCAGCGGGTTGAGCACAGCACTGTGAAGCATCTGCCGCACAGCAGTGCAAGTTCAATCCCCAGCCAGGGAGGGGACCCACATGGTGCAGCAGACCTCTCCTGCCTTGCCCGCTGCTCCCCTCAGCAGTGTATTTCAGTCAGTCTGCCTATTCTGCTCCCCACTCTGTCTCTGGTGAATCCTCTCAGCTCTCGTGACTCTGGCCTATACCCCAGCTCTTGTATGCATAAATAAGTAAATCTTTTTTAAAAAGTTCTTGGTAAAAGAAAATTATTAGTTTTATTAAATCTGAACACAAATATACTTTACCATTCTGTAAGAGCTAACAAAATCGGAAGGGGTATAAAACAGGTCTGCCACAAACCTCAGTGTGGTGATTAGCTGGAGGAAAAGCATTTGTGTGATTGAGTTGTGAGCTAACTGGTTTTGTTTTTTTTTTTTTAAATGAAATTTTATAGTAAGAACTATTGGTAGACAAATTAATGGTTACTTAAACTGGGTATTTGGCATTCATCTTATCAATAACATGAATGAATCATCATCGTAAGAAAAAGAGCAGTTACTATTTCTGTCCAAAAATTTTAACTTTCTTCAAGCGAAGGTGAGAATTTTTGGAATTTGTATATGCGCCTTTGAACCTGCAGCTTTCCAGTACTTAGGACTTTTTTTTTCCCAAAGAGATTGGTGGTCATTTTAACATCTTTTTTATGGCAGTTGTATAATAAAATATATCACATTTTGAAGACTTGCATAACCCAGTGAGGAATGTTTTTCAGATGACTGTCAGTCCATGATGTTACAATATCATACACAGCTAGAGAATCCATTCAAAGTATAATACAGAATTATAGATTTTAGTGTTAAAGTGTATTGATAGGTTTCAGATACCATATTGCAACTAATTTTAAGAAACTACTACTTATTGAGTTTTGGTGCAGTAGCAAAGAATATCTGCAGTTGTAAAATGGATTTACTTCATATAATGTAACAAAAACAACATAATGTAACTGGTTCTACTGTCACTCTTTAAACTGGTTAGTAAAAATGTGGACCAGTGCCCTTTTTTGTTTGTTTTGGGAAATTTTGTTATAATTTAATGAAAATTTTAATATTTTTAAAATAAAAGTATTCTTAATTGCGCTAAGTAGTAATATTCTTAATTGAATTCATAAAGCATTTGAGTTTTGAGTATCTATTATGGTGAACATCCATCGATAGGACATACATCAACAAAGCTGTTTGAGACTTGTGGGCATTTTAGTAGTATCGATACATCTTGTAAAACTGACATTACCAGCCCTAAAAATTTCTACTAGTAGAATTGAAAGTTTATATTTACTAGATTTCTATAAAATATGTAACTCAGCATTTTCAGCCACTGACATTGAATTTTTTCAATTAATTCAGTCTGCTGTTATTAGCACATATGCATTGGCAGAGAACTTACTATGTGTTTTTCTTCAAGATTGTTTTTTTATATCACCTAGAGAATTTATAAGATAAATATTTGTACAACTCTATAGGTTTGTTGCAAGCTTTAAATGTGGTGATATACAAAAAGCATAGCACTTAGCACATGTTGGTGCTCAGTATACATTTACTTTCATTTGATCTGTTACTTTTTTTCCTTCAACCAAATGTATTTAAAATATGCAAGACAAGAAGACAAGGCAGAAAAAAGGAGTTGTGTGGAAATGAAACAGATGATAGAGATTTACATTTGGAGGAACTTTTCTCCACGGTTCAGAGCTGAAAACTTTTCTTCAGTTAAGCTCAGCAGACGTTTATTTTACATCTATTGTTGTGGTTCAGGTCCTACATTTGGTACCATGCTTTGAGCTGAAATGCACAGAACGAACACAACATGGTCCATTTACTCTCCAGGATGACTCCCAGTCTCCTGGGATCATTTGGCACCCATAACTATATTTTGCAGTGTATAGCAAGGGGATGGCTGTTTCTCATTCTGGATTGTTTTTTCAAAGGAACAATGAAGCCTGTTTATTAGAGGACATGAAACCTACATTGCAAGACTAGGTACAAAAAGTACTTCATTTTCTCATAGGTACTTTTCAGCCTGGAAGTTAGCTCAGACTCATCGAGGAAGGAGCAAGTTCTCTTTATTTTTTTTTAATTTATTTATTTATGCATACAAGCCTGGGGTATAGGCCAGAGGCGTGGGGAGGTGAGAGAATCCACCAGACAGAGCAGGGGGCAGAACAGGCAGATGGACTGAAGCACACTGCTGAGGGGAGCTACGGGCCAGGCAGGGGAGGTCTGCTTACGCCATGTGGGTCACCTCCCAGCCTGCGGCAGGGATCAAACTCGTGCTGCAGTGGCTTCATAGTGCGTTGCTTAACCCACTGCGTCACCAGGGAGGGCCTGCAAGTTCTCTTTAGATAGAATGATGCTTGAGTCTTCAACAAGTCATAGTCTCAATTTCTGGATCTTTTCCCATTTCAGAACAACCCAGCTTTTGCTTTTACTAAATAAGTTACTTTTTAAAATTTTTATTTTTTTAAAGATTTATTTATTTATGCATACAAGAACTGGGATCTAGGCCAGAAGTATGGAGTGGGAAGCAGAACAGGTGGATCTACTGAAATACACTGCTCAGGCGAGCAGTGGGCGAAACAGGAGAGGTCTGCTGCACCATGTGGGTTAGCTCCTTGGCCGGGATCCAACTCATGCTGCAGTGACTGCAGATAGCGTGATAGTGCTGCAATTAACCCGTTGTGCTGGCAGGGAAGCCCCTAAATTTACTTTAAACCAACAGAGTAAACTTAAAGAGTTGGGAAAGAGGGTGGAGAAATTAGTCCTTTCTTTATATATGTTATGGGCAAGGAGCTTTATTTACTCTGTGGTTTAATCGTATTCTGTAGCCTGTTTACTACATCTTCCTTCAGCTTAGATGGTGGCATCGTAAAGTTGATCCTGGAATATTGCAGTGTTTTTCAAACTGCATTGAAAGACCCATTTTGTGTCATGACTAGCATGTTTTACAAAATAAAATGGGAATAGAAGATAT
The DNA here is from genome assembly GCA_019455555.1 of Galemys pyrenaicus. NCBI lineage: Eukaryota > Metazoa > Chordata > Mammalia > Eulipotyphla > Talpidae > Galemys > Galemys pyrenaicus. The sequence continues at coordinate 14,668,216 of JAGFMF010011791.1, forward strand.
CAAGATTATGATGCAGGTAAACTATTACCTGAATATTTCCTGAAATTTTTGTTTCATTTAGGAGGAGAAGAGAGAATGGGGGTGTTTCATGTGTGTGTTGGTGCCTCTTAAAATTTCTTTCCTACTGTGTGTAAACTATCCCCCTCCACACACACTGTTTTTGAATATAGGTGTCATGGTTACAAGTTCAGCATTGTGTTTTTTCTATAGACTTTGAAAACACTCATATTTTTTCCAGCTATAAGGCAATAAACTGGAGCAATAAACTCAGCGTGGACACTGGAGCCAGACCATCCAGGTTTAAATCCAGACTCTGCTGTGTTTACTGCCCTATGACCTTTGGCAAGTTATCTTTATGTCTTGGCGCCTCTGTTTTTTCTTCTGTAAAATGGAATGAAAATAAGCACTAAGTCAGTGCATTCCCAGAGTGCTTAGAATAGTGTCCTCCTCACAGTAGCTCTCCATAGTAGCTCTAGTTGCTGTTACTATTTGTTATTGTGAACATTGTTAAGGGATTAGTTTCTTAGGGATTATGGACATAATGCTATAACAGCAACCTTCCACAGCAAACAACTGACTCATTTGGTTAATTGATTTATTGCAAATTTTTCATATGCTGCCAAAATTCTAACTTTACCATCATTTCAGTAGACTACACTATTCATATACTCAGAGTATTCCTATTTGGTTAATGTCACTGAAGACTGCTACCAAGTCATCGGTCTAAGAGTTATCATAGACAATTGTGAACTGACTCTGTGAAGAACTGGCTGGCTTTCTAACAATAGGTTGATTTAATAACCCTGGTCATGGGCCAGCATTGCCAACTCAGAAAATATGAGTCTGTCTTTCTACGCTGGGTTATAAAGGGCTAAATATGTGCTATACCTATGTCTGCTTGCATCAAGCATGTAACATGTTTGCAGGAAGATGTTGTTTGGATTATCAGCGGAGACTTCACAGGAAAAAATATTTGAGTTTGGGATTGAAGGATGAATAGATTTTCTGGGAAGTGGCTAAAGGAAAATACTTCCAAGAACCACTATGATTTCATACCAAGCTCTGAAGTCTGTAAGTCTTAAAATGGTCATAGAAATGTAAGAATAAGCACAAGCAGTGAAAAGAAAAAACACTAGATTGTTAATGTTCTAAGATATCAGTTACAGAATTTTATAAGAACTTACTGGAAAGAAAACTAAATATGTTAGAGAATTATATGTATTTTTTAAACAATATATTTCTTTAATGTTTTAAAAATTATATCTCTTATATTCCCAGCCATATCTTACAGTGGACAGTCAACTGTTATTGTGATTATTGATGAAACATTCTTTTTTTATAAAGAATCATACTATGTGCTTTACCTCTTTTCTGGAATTTAGATCCCCTTAGCATGCACCACCTAGTGGCATCTTCTAGAATTGCAGGCAATAAATGCATTGGAAAAATCCACAGGATTTGGCAGGAAAAATTCAACCCTGTTTACAGAATAAATATAATATAGTGATGTGAGTTAAATCTTTCCACACAGACTCTTCAAAAGCTTATATTAATTGTTATATAAATTATATATAGTTAACTATAAGAGTAAAACAGTTTGTTTCTCATCCCCACTTCAAAGATACAGCATTCTATTATATAAATATAAAAGATGAAATTTTTCACATACTTAGGTTAACAAATGAATTTCTTGAGGTTAGAAGCAATAAGTTCATGCCATTTTTTTATGTCCTTTGTATTTCCTTATTGCTTCATGTCTAAAAAGTACATGTAGTGTGTAATTATAAAGTGGTATAACTGCAAGTGACATTTTTCTTGTAAAGGTTGCTTGATCATAAGGAAACGTCATTGTTATTTGAAATATCAAATACTTTATTCACTCTCATTTTTCAAAAGAGTGTTCTTTTTAATACTCTTTCAAATCACATTATAATTTTAGTTAGATGTTAATATCTGTAATGTGCCTTTTACCTAGGCAGATGTCCTGGATAGCGATAAATTACATTGGCAAATAGAGGAAACAGGAGGGGTAGGTTGGTCATTACTGGAGAGTAGGCACAGTGGCACCCAGTTTTTGGTGATGGTAACTGAATTTGAGAGTCAAAGGAAATGCCTTTATGTAGAATTCGAACTTAAGAATGTTATGTGTCAGTTTCTGATGATGTGGCAGTAAAACCTTGCCTTAACACTGTAAGAGGGACCATAGTTATTGAGTGGTGTAAAGTATGAGATGAGATTAAAACATAGTCATGTTTTTTAGTAAGATTGAGGAAATGACTGGGGTGAGTTTGTTGCGGAGATTGGGAGCCAATTGCCAATGATTTTATATTCAAATTAATATAAGGAAGAGATGTTATTTAGTGATATTTCACTGAATTTAATACTTAAAATTTCCTTTTGAGAGTATATATGTTAGAAATGAATCCACTATGAGTTTATTTTTAGATTGATTAATTTCCAAAAGAAAGGACCAGCTAAACTGAGCTGACTCTATTTGGTGGTAATTATATTATGGGAGTGAAATGTATGCACAGCCTCTGTGAAAAGAAGATAGCTATTGTTTCAAAATAGCAAAACTAATGCTTGACATTTATGAAGTTCATTGAAAAAAAAAAAAGTTTACAAAAGTACTGATGCTAATGACCACCCAAGTAGCTGTTGTAATTAATGCTGATGGGCCTTGAAGTGAATTGGCAAGGCAAGGACCCTGAATAGATCAACTATGAATTGACCAAATATGGGCTATTTATTCTTCCTAAATAGTTTATGGAGATTATGACTTTTGTAAAACTGTTCTTTGTATGACAGTAATAGCTAATGTTACTGGGCTTTTGCTGTGTGCCAGATGCACTCTTATAAACACACTGTATGTTTAACTCCATTTAATTTTCGCACAACAAGAATTTATCCTTCTTTGACACTTACTCTCATAAGTATGAATATTCTCCCCCTCTCTGTGAGCAAGTCATATTGAACTTCTCTTAATTTAGGTTGGTTCACATCTCATTTCTCATTTACCCTCCCTACTTGTTCACTCCTTTGTCTCTTCCACTTTTTTCTCCTCCCCATTTCCTCTCCTCCCTTTCCTTCTTGCATGTTCTTCCTCTTCATCTCTCTCAACAACAAATACTAATCTGGAGCTACTCTTACAAAACTATGTGAAAATATTGATTGATTTAGGCATTTTAGTTAATGACCAGAAATGTGTTGATCGATAGATATAAACATAAAATAGGATTTTTGAAAGCCTTGGAGGATTATGGCTTGACTTTGTTACCCTTTAGTAACACTAAACTCATTTTGTTCTTCTTACATTGAAAAATTTCACTTTTAATTACGTATTTGGTTTTGCTTTAACTGATAAATTTCATTTAATTATACATATTTTTATACTCATAACTTTTCAAGATAACTTTTATAGGTTTCTTAATATTTTCTTCTTGATAGCAGAATAAAATTTTGATGTTTTAACTAACCAATTTAAGTGAAACCAGCTATAGGGAGAATTTAAAACCAAGAGAAACCTTGAAAAACTGAAACTATAAAAAACTATTCACTGTTGCTTGAATTATAATTTTGTGTCATTCAAGAAAAGAATAAACACCACCTTTATTTTGCATGTAAATATGATAAGATGCTAATATTGTAGTGACTTGGAGGACTAGGTCGGACTAGAGTATTTTTCAAAATCATTATAGATTAACTACTGCCTTTTGATAATCATTTTCCCTTCTATCGAAAGACAGTTCTCTGACCTCTTGTGCCATGTACAATCCCTTTGGCCAAAGCAATACATTTTTTGACAGATAGATATTCTATTTCAGCTCCTATTAACATATAAGCTACCTTATATCCCCTCCTCAAAATTAAAGTTAAATAATTAAACATTGTTTATTATATTAAAATGTTAATTTTAAAGTTTAATTTAAAGTTAAAATTTTAATTCCTAAGTTAAAGTTAAGTATTAGCGTCTGTCTGGTGAGCCAACTGTGAGCTATTATCTTTCTTTTTTTTTTTTTAAGATTTATTTATTTATGCATACAAGCACTGGGGTACAGGCCAGAGGTGTGGGGAGGTGAGAGGATTCACCACAGAGAGCAGGGAGCAGAACAGGCAGATCAAGGGAAGTACACTGCTGAGGGGAGCAGCGGGCAAAGCAGGAGAGGTCTGCTGCGCCATGTGGGTCCCCTCCCTGGCCGGTAGCAGGGATCGAACTCGTGTTGCAGTGTCTGCGGTTTGCTTCATAGTGTGTTGCTTAACCCACTGCGCCACCAGGGAGGCCCTATTATCTATCTTTCTAATCAGATTGGCATCTTCTATTTTTTTGTCTTCTTTCAAATCTTTTAGATACATACTTTTGACTGAACATGAATTGTATGTTGTAGTTATGGCTGATTATTACAGTAATTTATTCAAAGTGGGCTACTGTCTGTGTACCTCAGGAGCTAAATGAATCTATCTGGGGTGCTTTAATAGTTCATTATAAAAAAAACAACAACCAGGGACCAACCCTACTTGATAGAGTAATCAAAGTTCACTGGACCGTCCAGCTATTCATCATTTATTTCTTTTATTATATGAAAAAGATTTGCAGAACCAGGCTTAAGGAAACGAATTTACAAATCAAAGCATTTTATTTAATCAGGAATTGGCTTTGGCTGAGCCGGCCAGGTGGGACGGACCCAGGAGGTAGCCATGGTCCCTCAGGTGCATGTTCACTATGACTTATGTCACCCGCACTTTGCTTTAATCCAGTGAGACAAGTGCTCTGCCACATGTGCTGTCAGGGAAGATCTACTGGGAAGGATAGTTGTGACCAGCTACTGCAGACTCTCTTTGTCTCACCTCGTGAGTGTGGCAGGAGAAAGACCAACAGGAAATACAACCTGTAGAAATAACGCCCACCTGTTTTCTAGTTATTCTTATTCTGTTAACTTTATCTTTCAACTATTACTTTTAAGTGCAGTGAAGCCAGGAATATTTTGTTCTTCTCGTATCCTTAGTAACTGCTTTCAAAGTTCTAGAAAAATATAATTAACTAATATAGAGAAGATGACTTCTGTCAACTGTAAGTCCGTATTTTATAACTCTTTTTAGAAATAAAATCTTCACTGGTTGATATCCCAGAAATGCTATACATTAATGTTAAAACAACTGTTTAATTAAAATATTTGTATAAGATTCATGGTCAGAACTCATGACCACACAGGTAAGGTTTACTGATTGAGGGGTGGTGGTGGTGGGGAATGGAGCGGTGGTGGTCCAAGAATCAGCAGCTGTTAGGTTGGCATGGTGCTGATGCTTGTTTTGTCCCCAACAAGGACAGGATCTGCTGTAGGAGGGTCTTGGCAACAGAACATATCATTGTGAAGGTTATTTTTATAAAGCAGGTCTCATTGTATTGGGAAGACTTAATCCTTTGGTGGGTAGAATTCCTTTTCTTATAGTTTGTATTATGACATACTGTGTTTTTAGTAAAAAACTGCAAAAATTCTCTGTTGATTTAACATAAAGATAGCTTCCAAAATTGTAAGTGCATTTGCTATTTACATATATAAAAAAATAATGTCTTTGAGTTAGCGTGGAAAGGGGAAAAAGAGCTTGTGCTCTTTAGAGAATTAAAGCTGAAAGAAACAGTGACAAGGGAAAAGACATTTGAATGGAAGGGAATAGGACAGCCACTCTCATCGTCCCTGTGTAGGCACCCAAGATACACTCGGGGATCCTAAGGTCTGTGGCAGATGCAGGAGATGACAACAAATAAGTATTCAAATTTTGTATTAAATGAAAACATTTTTTGTTCTTTAAAATGACATTTTAGAAAAATCAGAAAACTTGGGTAGGAAACTACAGGGTTACAGTACTTGACTTTGAGACTCGATTTCCTTATCTATATAATGTGGGCATGTTAGATAGTTTGGGAGACTGGATTTCTTTTTAGGCTGGAGATGGAAAAATTCCTCCTTATTTATGATGAGATTGTGAGACTCCAATTGGTATGACAACTGCGTGAGATCTGATAAAATTTATGATATAAGGATGAGATTATCTGTTTATACTGAAAGTTATGGTTTCCACCCTTTTTCATTAAAGTATTTTTGAATTATGGTTTTAGAAAAAACTCTTTTCTATTGATGTTGACATTTTTCTAATTGTGTTTGTTTTATTTTATAGACAACTTAAGTGCAGCTAATGTTTTCACACATAAACATTTGTAGTAACTCATGCAGTTAAAATTTAAATATAAAATAAACCATTTTGTGGTCCTTTAGAAATAGCACGGCCATAAATGTGAACCTCTGTATATCACATATGATAGCACAGAAAATGATCTTTTAGATCTTGTTCTTCCTTGATGTCTTAATTGTGGTAAATTGATTTTGATATATATAAGGTAGTAATAAGAAGGAACTATGAACACTGCTACAGATTTGAAGATCTGAAATAATCTGCAGAGAACTTCTAGTTAGGAAAAACTGTTTTCCACCATAGTTCAGAGATACCCACTGGATACATAGAACTCTAAAGTATATTAAAGTATATTTAAATAAAAATTATACATCAGTTTATAGCCTGCCCAAGTCAGATCTTGTAAAATGTTTTCTTCCTTTTGCTGCTTTCATGAAAGATTCTTTGGTGTCATTAGTAACTGAGCTGGTAAAATATTTCAGCTGATAGGCATATTTTGCTTCAAAAGTCATTCCCTTTTGAACTTAACAAGATGTGCCGTAGTCATTTTATTGTGTCTGTTATCGCGTTGAAAGAAGAACCATGAGTAGATTTATTTTATTACACATCATCTTGATATGTGAAATTGCTTATCTTGTCTGTATTTACAACTGTTAAATCCCAGGAAAACAGGTGCTTTTATGTTATGTAGTTCACTAGAATTTAAGCCTTTAAAAAAAAATGGATCTGTTGATATATCAAAATTGTCAATAGTATCATTTCTATGCTTTGAAGAGTTTTTAAGAACCTATGACTATTTAGTGGATTTGAGTAACTAAAGAAGATTAATATCCTAGAAAATAATAGGCACAACAGCTTACCAACAGAAGATCTGAATATGCTCCACATATTAACCTAGAATAGTTATTTCTTTTTAGTAATTCACAATTAATTATTTAATTAATGTGTTTAGCATTACTTGCTTTTTGTAGCAAATTTATTGAGATATAATTCACTTACTACAAAATTTATACTTTTAAAGTGTACAGCTTAGTGGCTTTTAATATAGTCACAGGGCTGTGTGACCACTCATCTAATTTGTAAAATATTTTCATCATTTCAAAATGAAACCCCATACTCTTTGATGGTTACTCCTCATTTTCTCCTTCCCTCAGTCCACGGTGATCACTAATGTATTTGTTTTTGCTGCTTTTTGAACTTTAAAATGTTGCATTGAAGTGGAAGTACACAATGATTTAATGCCACTGATCTTTCATCTTAGTGGAATTATGTACATTCTACAGACATTAAATGTTGCATTGTGTTGTTTAGGTTTTATTTTCTTCATGTTGTAAATAAGAGTTCATCATCACTGTATGCTTTAACTAGGTATAATAATGTATTGTTAATGGCTATTTTTTAATGTACATTAGCTTTGAGTCTACCTTTTTTTTTATTTTGTCCTTGAAAAATTGAGGTAATTGTTTCTTTCCTTTAACATCAAAATTGGGATACAATGTACTTAACTGTTTTTATCTTTGCTTAGACTGCTTTTCCTTCACAGTACAAGTATGTATAGAAATAAAAGTAATGTTTAGAGTAAGCTCTAGTTTTCCCCAGTCTTAGAACTGCCCCTTTCTACACACAACTGCTTGACATTCTTTGTAGATTATTCTTATTTATTCACTAATGCAAACTTTTAAGATACTTTCTAACTGTGTGATGTAGGCACCTGATTGTTTGAACAACCAGTGGATCAGTAATACAGATATGTGGTTATCATAAGAGATTATTCTAGTTTTGTCTGACTTAAATCAAGGGTTGAAAGTGAAAGATAAAAGGAAAGTTTTTTGAAGTGAGCAGTTGTGCTGAGGATTCTGTTGTGTAGAGATCTGCTTTATATAGTTCACTTGGGATTTAGTTCAAATGAGAACTGTCAGAATCATGCTAAGACTGCTTTTATATAAAACTCTAATGTGTAGGGAGCAAAAAGGATATTTGAAATTGATTACATAAGAATTTGGGGAATAAGACCTCTCTTAGGGACATCAATATAAGGTTTCTCTGATTTCTCTTATATAGTGGTAACAGAACCTGGGGTCTCCAAAAGTAAATAACAATAGTTTACTGTGACTGTCCCTGTAATAGTTAGTATTGACTGTCTCGGTAGTAGTACGCAATGGCAAATACCTACAAGGGTTAAGATAGCAGAAGAATGTACAGGTTGAACAGGAGCTCCAGTCTTTAATTTATACCTCAGGTTTCTCCTCTGAATAGAAAAATCAAAACGTGACCTCTGAATTGTAATTAGAGAGACTAACACATTCCCATTGCTGTATACTGAACGAAAGGCATGCCTGGAGCCTAGATCAACTGAGAAGGTGGAAAAGGAGTGTCATGAGACCAGTGGACATCACCCTACAAGTTTTATTGTGGTGCGCAAACATATAACCTAAACCCACGGCCTCAGGAGCATGCTTATATATAGATACACATGTTGTATTTTATAATAGCTCTCAGAGGAAGAATGGGTTTCACTTTACAAAATTTTGTTCTGCCTACAGAATTTTAAGAATAAATCTCTTGTATAACCTGAAGCTCTTATGTAAAATTAAAAAATGAAAAGCTATGCTGTTTAAATATCATAAAATAGGTTCTGGTAAACCTATTTTACCACAATACCGTTAGGTTCTGAACTTCTTGTTTTGTACCCATTATTTTTGTCATGCTAAGTTAGCTACTCCAGTTGCAGCACCCAAAAGGTGCAGTTTATTGCTGTGTCTTATACATTTTTTCACTGAGTTTGAGCAGGCAGTTTTGTCCACATCTACAGAAGACTTCTTTCACTGCTCCCAGTTATCAGACCTGGCTTGTGTAATTGGGTAGTCATCAGAAAAAGGGTGAAGGGAGGGGGGGGGGATTTTTTTTTTTAACCTTTGAAAGTGATATCCTTTTCAGCTTTGGCAGTTTCAGTGTTCTATCTTTGTCTCTAAAATCCACATCGGAAATGCTAAGAGTTCCCATGCTAGAGTTAGGACAGGTCGTTGTCAGGATCCTGTAGCACTTTTCAGAAATTAGAGGGTCATCCAGCAAAAGTAGGCCACATAGTCCAAGGATCAAGTGCACCCAGTAATATCACTTGGATTTGAAGATCTGCATGTTTTTAAGCTTATCTGTAATTTGGTCTGGTTTCTATTTACTTATTCAAGCCCAGCATAATTTTTGCAGTTGCTAAAAAATATCTTACAAATGTCAATTTGTACATATGAAGGTATTTTGCCAATGTCATTGATTTTTTTTTCCTAGTAGCTTGCCAGGTTTATGTGTATTTTCCATAAGAACTCATTTAATTCTGCTCATGTGGCACCTTCTTATGGTACCCAAGTACAGTGGATTATTCAGTGGTTGTTTTAGAGGATTTTTTCTCTTCGTGATAGGTATTTAGGGAGTCAGTTCATGGGTTGGTCCTTCTGAATTATGTAAATACATATTTTCCTTCATATATTGAAAAACTTGATTTTGAATTAGCTCTTGTTTACTCAAATCATTGCATCTGTGATAGATACAAAGGGCTTTCCATTTCAAGCATTGTTGGTAGATCACAGTGAACAAAACAGAATGCACTCTGGTAAAACCACTGTTCTCTGAAATCAGCACAGAATGACACCACAATAAAGTGAGTTATCTAGTGTAAATCTTCTAAGTTTCATTCTGATTATGGAAAACTTTTCACAGTATACCTCCCTGCCTGTAATGTACGAAGTGTAACTCCTTGCTGAATAAGAATCATCATTATAAACATTAAAATTTATACTATTCACAGACAATGCATATATAGTGCCAGATATCATGAAAGACTGATTATTAAAAAATGGCCTTCGTTATTCCCTTCCTGAATATCTGTCCCTTGTAATGCGACTTTGTAGAGATGGAGTCTGTTTACTTACTTCTTGAATCTGGGCTGGCCTAGTAACTTTCTTTGGCTAATAGATGTGGCAGAGGTGATGGTGTGTCAGTTACAGAACTAAGCCTCAAGAGGCTATGTGTATTTCTGTTCTAGAACCCTATCTAGCGGCCATGAGAATTAGCTTGGACTAACCTGCTACATGTGTCCCCATCATCTCTGTTGTCCCATGTAAGTGCCAACCAAAAACAGTATATGTCGGGAAGGTCATTCTAGATAAACCGATCTTAGCTAGCTATCAGACTATTGCAAAATCATGAGAGAGCAAGTGAAGATGGACTGGCCATGTGACCTGTAGAATTAAGAACAGGAGATGTTTATTATTTTAAGCCCCTGGTTTTGGGATAGTTTGTTATGCAGCAGTGTCTAACTTCTGTATAATGGTGAACAGTAAATATCTTTCTTGGGGTGGAGGAAGCTGTATATATATTTTATCACTTACTGCTTTCTCAGAAAATCATCCTGAGTGATATTTCTACAAAATTAGTAAATCAAAGACAGTGGCAGCTTTTTTCCATTGTTGTTGGCTATCCCTAAGTGTTTTGTTGAATTGAATTGACAGTCTTTCTCATTAAAAAAAAAAAATTGTTCCTGTTCTTTCACAATAATATTTCATATATTATCTGTTGGTCTTATAAGAAGGGGAACCAGAGGAAGTTCCCTGTCATTTTTCAATCTTATGTGTGCTGTTATTTAGTGAAGCATGTTAAAAATTTCCTCATCATTTGTTTAGTCATAATTAGAATAGTTTTTGCGCACTTACAGTCTGCATTTGCAATGTACCAAGGGCTTTTGTGAGCTTGTAGTCTGGGAAGATACTGATTAATAAATAACAAATATAAACACAGCAAGATAGATTCATCTTATGATAGGAACATATAAGGGGAGGCAGTTGAGCAGGTACATGAAAAGATGCTCAATATCACTAATCACCAGGGCAGTACAAATTAAAACCACAGTGAAATTGCTCCTCACACCCATAGGGTGTCTTTTATCAAAAAGAAGAGATAATAAAAATTGTTAAGGATATAAAGAAAAAGAACCTTTCTGAGCTGTTGATAGGAATGTAACTGGTATAGTCCCTATGAAAAACAATATTGTGGTTCCTCAAGAGATTTCAGACAGAACTACCATATAACCAGGCAATCTTACTTTTGAGTAAGGAAACAAAATCCTTATCTTTAAGAGTTATCTGTTGTCCCTCATTAATTGCAACATAATTCACAATAGCCAAGATATGGAAACAACCTAGGTATCTATGGATAAACAGATAAATAAGATGTGGTAGATATACACAACAATATTATTCAACCTTAAAAAGGAAACCCTGCCATTTGCAACAACATAGATGATCTTGGAGGATTATACTATACTGAATGTGACAATGAAAGATAGATACGGTGTGCCATCATTCATATGTAGAACTTAGAAATAAACTGCACTCATAAAAACAGTAGAATGTCTAGGGAAAATAAAGAGGTTGAAAAAACAGATGATAAAACATCTAAAACATTAGATGTATATTAAATGTCTATATTTGACAATATTGTATCATATAACTAAAACTTGTGAGATGATAGATGTAGTCATTTACTTGATGGTAAAATTATTTTTAATGTATATTATATATATCAAATCATCATGTTGTGTACTTTACATTAACATTTTACTTGTTAATGTAAAAAATAAAAAAAAGAAAAAAGCTCTATTCAAAAGAAGAAAAGCAAAAAAGTAACTTCTGTGAGGAAATGATAGGTAACTTTATATCTAAAGGATAAGTTAATAGACAGAAGAGAACAAAAGTTGCATCTTTAAAAAAAAAAAGTTGCATCTTGTGTGTAGGAAATATCTGTGGAAATACCCAGAGAAACTAGATCATGCAAGATGCTATAAGACATAGCATTGTGGGTGGACTGGCAGAAAACAACACTAAAGGCAAGGGAGTCCAGTTAGGAGGTTTTGTAATAATTTATACAAGAGGTGATGAGACCATAAATTAGAACAATGGCAGTGATATGAATAATAGATATGAATAATTCAAGTAAAGGCAAAATTGACAAGTCATAGGATCTGAATAAATGGTGTAATGGAGAGAGAGGAGTGAAGGATAATATCTAGATTATTTCATCCTGTACGACTGGTTAGCTAGTTCACTTAGGTGGAAGGGCATCATAAGAGGAGAAGAGAGTTTTAGAGGAAGGCAATTTAAATTTGGAAGTGTTAAGTTTGAGGTACTTGTGACATTTTGAAGAAGTATCCAGGAATAGCAGTTATTTGACTCAAACTCAAGAACTATCTGAGTTCTGGAGATGCAGCTTTAAGAGTCATGAGTGATTTCAGTGACCATTGAAATCATGGGAGAGGTTGAGATTAAGTAGACTGAACCTTGTCACTTTGACAGAACTCTAAGGAAATGGCACTGTATAATAGACAAGAGTCTTCAGAGTACTGAGTAAGATCAACCAGAGAGATGGGAGTGTGGTTTAGCTGAACAAAACAAAAAGAATTATTAAAGATAGGACAGTGGTCATCAGTATCAAAAGCTGCTATGGCATCAAGTAAAGTGAGGTTTAAGGAAAGTCCTTTGATTTTAGGAACTTGGTGTCTGTTTTCTCTGCCTAGATGTTCTTTATTCCTTTTTGTATTGGTGTTTTTATTGAACTCTTAGTATTCTTTCAAGGTGTTTCTCATCTATTCCCTCTTCTGTGAAGCTTCTCCCAGCAAAATTATTTCTGTGCATAGTTTCACAGCTCATGCAGCATATATAAGCATTCTTGGAGATGATTTTGAGCTGATCTGTGTACTGTGATAAGATAGAGTATTCCTCAACTTTCCAAGATTGTATCAGGATCTTGTGTTTTTCATCTTTGCTCCTTAACACTCTTTGCAATACTTAGCAAGTAGGTTTTGCTTGATAAATGTGGATCTGAATGCCAGATTTTGAATTCAATTCTAGGCAAAAACAACATTTAAAATTGCACATTAACAGTTACTTTAAAATCAAGTTTTCTAAATAGTGTTGTCTATTGGGTAAACTTTGTTATGTGCACTTTCTCAAATTACGCTCATAATAATAATTAAATCCTGCTTCATAACATGTGTTATTAATATAACATTGTAGAAGGAGAATGATAGTTTTCAATAACTGGCCAGAAGTAGACTAGATTTTTTTCTAGACCCAAAATGATCTTTCAAGACAGTGCTGAAATAAGTGAGATTCAGTCAAGTAGTCTCTTCTTGCCTAGTGGTTAGGAATAAATTTGGTAGCTTCTAGTGACTTATTTCAAGTCCGTGTATTCATTTAGGTAAATATATTGAGCTGTTTCCTGTCAAATTATTAAGATACCCCATGAGTTTTTATTTGAATGGAGTTACTATTAAAATCCACTGGAGCATACTGGCCTAAGAGTTGACTTTTATTTAGAATGCAACACTGGTAATGTTGCATAAATATATAAATACATACCTTACATTTTTAGTTGTAACTTTGAAAATTGGTAACATCCCTTTTTCTTCCCTTCTAAAAATTTATGTGTACTTAATTTGTTTGAACTCTTCTTTTCTATACTATTCTGATTTTCTTCCCATAGGGATGGGGGAGGGCTTGATCATCTACTATGCTTCTATGTATAGGATATTCACAACTACAGAAACAAAAATAATGCCTTCTCCAGTGAAAAACAAAAGGCTAAGAAATGTTAAGATCTGGCTTATGGTGTACAATGATTTTCTGAGATAAAAGGAGAAAGAAGGGACCAACTTGTATTAAATGAGGATTTCTAATTCCTAGAGAAAAAAACAAGAAGAAAAGCCAGTGATAACAGCTTCAGAAATAACCCATAAATAAATTACTGGACTGAAGGATTATGGCCTGTTCCCAAAATATATGTAAAATTATATATAAAGGTCAATAGAGCAGCATTAATATGCATGACCAGATTCCAACTCTAGTAGGCAATTCATTCCCTGAGGCATAAAATGATAGTTGAGCACTGCAAGAGAAACAGGCTGTGCAAGCCTATGTTGTACGATATAATGGTGTCATACACTTGTATCCTTTGGTGGTATGATTTTTAGATGGGGTTGGAAAAGGCTTGGTTTACCACCAAGAGATGGAATTACTTGAATATATATGGTCTTGGAGCCCCTGGGAAGTTGATGTGCAAATTCTCTTACATTCCTTAACTTTTGTACCCACTCTTCCTTCTTCCTGGAATGATTTTACCTCTACACAGCTTTTGGTAACTTTGCTTGCTCAGAAATACTATCTCCAATCTAAATGAGGCTCCCCTGAAATACTTGTTGAAATACTACTGTATATATATTTAGGAATTGTAAAAGCTGGCAGCTATCTAAGTAGAATTTCCAGAGTGTGAGTTGGTTATCTGTAGTCTCTCTTCTTTTCTCATCTGTTTTATTTCAATTAAGCATTTATTCACTTGTTCCACTGAAAATGCTCTCTTTAGGTTTCTCAGCAACTTCCACTATGCCAGTTCCACTAGCAGTTTTCTCTCCTTACTTGACTCAAAGCAACATTTACCATAATGAACCATTTCCTATTTGAAAACGCTCATTTTGTTTTGTGTGTTTAATTTTGTTCTCCAGGATGCAGGTGCTCATATGGCGAGAGGTATGCAGGAAGCTTATTGTGGGAAGAGGTTTTCTTGGGAAATATCAAGGGAATGAAGCAGCATTGGATGGTTCAAGCCTTTAGACCAAGACCTAATACCTATGAAATGAAAGAGGGGAGAAAGTGGAACTGGGCAGTGAAAACCTCAGCTCATGATTCAAATCTAAGAATCTCTTGCCCAGTGTACACAGAAGCCAAACATTGGGACACCAGTTTTGCAAGTAGGGAAAGTATTTCATTGTGAGGCCAGCCATGAAGCAGATAGGAGTGTGGCTCAAATTTATTTCTCTGCTTATTTTGGGGCTTGGGGCTTTAAAAGGTAGGTGGAAGGTGGGTAGAAGTTGGTGTGGTTCAAGGAGAGAAAGGAAATAAAGTTCAGGCTGCGTATGTTAGTAAGCTATTCATACATGGGTTACATATTCAGTTCTTTTGGCAGGGGGTGTAGGGTATGGGCATGCACACCTCAACATGTATTCCACAGGGGATTTGGAAAGTTCAGACATCGTAGGCGCATTCTAGGTCAGTGTCGTTGGTGGTAACTCTTGAACTCTAAAATCCATTTTCAAAAAGGACTGTTAGTTCATGTTTCAACAGGTTTTCTCCAGTCAGGCCCTGCTGCTCTGCAAAGTAAGTGGGAGGAGCTTCTGAAAAGGCAAGCAGAAGGGTTCATGACCAGGAAATGGAGAAGCAGTGAAGCAAACCCTTTTGAAAAATATGCTTTGATCACCTTTACAATTAACCCTGATTATTTTTTAATTTTTGTTTTTTGCTAAATGAACTGTGGTTTCACAACACTTCAGGGAGCCCTGGAACAAAGTTTTCTCATTGGAGGCCAGACCCTACTACTCACAGTGGGCTCAAAGATCAGCTGGGGTGGCCTGGGAAGAATGACCTTGGCTCTAAAGCTAAGTATAACCTAAGGCTGTTAATATTTGGAGGTTGTGGGTTAATTGAACTTCCTACATCTAAATGGCAGCCTCCATTACCACAGTACAGCAAATGTTTCCGTTTCCCCCCTGATTTGTTAATTCTCAATTTTTTTGCTTCCTTCTATTTTGTTCAAACTCTGAGTTAGAATGTGTCAGGGTTTGATGCTGTGTCTTCCCCTCATCTGTACCCTGTTCCTGTGGATTGTAGCTTCTCGAAGCCATCTTCATGCCCAATTCCTAGTTTCACATCTTTAGTTTCGCCCTTCCCACTGAATTTTGGGCTGCTAAATTGAAAAACCTTCTGGAGAACGCCAAAGAGGAGCTCTAATATCTAATATCACCTCTGTATAAACGAAATAGAGTTTTTTGTTTCTTGGCCAAATATGTACCTTTTACCTTTTCTACTTTCCCCCATTTTAGTGAGTAGGAGCACTGTACCCATCAGTGCAGGCTTTAAATGTCTTCTTCAGTGCTATAACCCAATGCTCACAGTGGTGTCTGGTACATAGCAGATATTGATTAAGTATTTGTAGAATGAAGAAATGAATGAGTGAATGAATGAAATATTTTTTCACTTAGAGATTATGATTCAAATCAGATTACCTTTTCCATGCTTAAAATTCTCCAGTGTTTTACCAACTTAGAATATCATCCAGACTATAAAATACAATATGGTCTGATGCCTGCCTGATTTACTATATGGCTTTATATCATATAACACTATGCTTCAGTCATATTCCCTTCTTTCCATTTCTCACACCAAGCTCTTTATCACATAAAGGTATTTCAACTATTGTTCCTCCTTGTATGTCTGAAGCCATGAGATAACTCCTTATCATTCAGGTCTTTGCTCCATTCAGGTCATAGTCTCCTATATATTCACTGGCCATTGTTTATAATTTAGCTGGCCTCCCCCTTCTCCATCCTAATTTTGTCACACAGTTGTATTTTATTGCTCTGTGTCACTTAATTCTTACAACTATTTAGTCTTTAAACCTTATTCTGACTTAGGTTATCAGAACAACTAGGTTCTTTTTTTTAATCTTTTTTATTTGCAAACTTGTTCTTTTTTTCAGCTCTATCAAACAATCTTTTCTTACTCTCCATTGCATCTAATGTTGTAAGAGTAACTGGGCACCAGCCAAGAAAATTGAATTTATATTATAGTCATTTTAGGAAGGCCCTTGGAGATCATGCCATGTGTATCTGGAACTTCTGAACTATTAGAGGTTTCTCCTCAACAGAGTGACATCAAATTTATCCCATTTTTTTTTCTGGAAAAAAAATCATTTTTAATACAGGGTAAATACTTAGGATTAAGACAGGGAGCTCATTCATAAAGTTATAGCGTGCGGACAACTGGTTAATGACAGCCCAATCCAATGTACTGGTGGCAATTTGGTGGAAAATAGGGAACAGATGTGAGACATTCTTCAGAATGGGATTCATCCAAACTTATCTGATCCAGTATTCATTCAGTCACAGGTTATTGGGACTTAGTATCACACCCTGAACTAGATTATAGGAGACCTTAGTGAACGAGATGATTCCAAATGTAGTGAAAGAGAAAGACATTCTTGTATTCATGATTGTAATATATAATCATTTCTTCGAAGCAAAAAGGTCAAATGACATAACATGAGGATGATAATGCTAATTATTGGAGGAAGGGCTAGGAAGATTTTTTTTTTTAAAGATTTATTTATTTATGCATACAAGAGCTGGGGTACAGGCCAGAGGTGTAGGGGGGTGAGAGGATTCACCACAGAGAGCGGGGATCAGAACAGGCAGATCAACAGAAGTACACTGCTGAGGAGAGCAGCGGGCACAGCAGGAGAGGTCTGCTGCACCATGTGGGTCCCCCCCCCCTGGCCGGCAGCAGGGATCGAACTCTTGCTGCAGTGGCTGCGATTTGCCTCGTAGTGCGTTGCTTAACCCACTGTGCCACCAGGGGAGGCCCTAGGAAGATTTTTTTTAAAGAGATAACCTTTTAGTTGAGAACAGAGGGAGAGAGAAACAGGAGGCAAGCTGATATTTAGACAGAGGGAAATGTGTTTATTATGGGCAGGCAGAGGGAAAGGAAAGAGTTAAGGAAGAGTAAGACCACTTCCTTGAATAGTTGTGTTAATTCTTATTCCTGCTTTGAGGAGGAAGATACTACATTCTGATAGGCTAAGTCCTGGGTGATGCAGGCAGATAGTTGGAAATGTAGAGTTACAGCCCATGTAATAGATACATGGATAATAAAATTAGCCTGAGAGTCACTATAGAGGTGTTATTGAAGCCACAGGGCTTCAATATTATTAATCACCTCAGAACCTGAGAAACACCAGCTTTTGAAAGACACAGTTTAGACACGATTCAGCAAAAAACCCAGGAAAACTCATGGGCAGAGAAGGAAAATTTTCAAGGTTAAGACAGATCAAGGACGTCTTAACTTTGGTAGCCAAGGAGTTATGTTGCTCTCACAGAATTTAGTTTCAGAAAAATGGAAGAGACACAAGACAGGGCTATATGGAAAATGTGAAAGAGTTGTTGGTAGAGAAAGAAAGAGGCGTGGAGAGGTAGAATTAAGGGAAGTACCATTAAGGGAACTGGCAGAGTGGAAAGGAAGAATGAAGCCAATACTTTGAGTAATTATAAACATGCCAGCACTTTAGGATTTTTGCTTTGCCCTTTTTTTCAGACTCTGTAACAAAGCATTGTCATTTTATTTTATAGCTGTCAGTGTGACAAACCCATGGTTAGTGCAGACCATATGAATGTCAGAAGGTTGCAGAGTTACAGTGTAATCAACATGTGGAAGCAGTCTTCCAGTAGTTAACCATTCAGCCAGAATTGTACCTTATTTATGAAATTTTAATAACTTACTGATTTCTTGGCTGTGTACCTCATGGAACTTAGTTTTACTGAAGATCAAAACAAGTTTGTGTTTATTTAATGATTAAGATATAACATATTGGGTAATTTCCTTCATTATAGTAAAATGCCATCAATTCAGCAAATGTATTTGAGCTCATTTGCAAGGCACTGTTCTTGGTATTAGGGATACATAGTTCCATAGAGCTGGATTCTGTCTCAAGGAGAGAAAAAATGCTCCATGTAAAGTACAGCATGCTATATGACAAGATCTGTAACGTACTTAGCCCTACAAAAACACAGAAAACACAACACATTTAGTCTGAAGAACTCAGAGGAGGCATCTACCCTTGAGCCCTGACCTGAAACTGACACGTCTCTTCCACTTTATACATTCTCATTTAACTAGCCTACTTGAAGTTTTAATTTTTCTGTACAATCTTAACCTTGATGTTACTATTAAATTTTGTTTCTCTAATTCCTAATGTGTATGTTCGTAAAGATACACAAAAGAGATATTGAAATGAAGGAACAAATAAATGACTCAATGTCCGTAATTAGACTCACAGCTTCACAAGGACATGGATATTTGTCTGTTTATTGTTACACTTGGAATGGTGCTGTCGATACATCCATAAATATTTTTTCTTTCACTGAAAGGAAAAAAGAAAGAAGAAAAAAAGGAAAAACTTAAATATACTCACTCCTAGAAGAGCAAAGAAAAGAAAAAGGACCAAAAAATTAACTCTTAACAATGAACAGTTTTGAAAAACTAGGTATTTAGAGTAGTCAGAATTTTGTTTATAGTCTTGAAGGGAATTGGATTTCATTGCATGTCTAACTTTTATCTGTATTCATTTTGAATAATCCAACAGGAAGTCATTTTCTGTAGCCGGGATACTACATTCAGGTTTTTGTGATAGACAACAACTTTTATAAACAAGGCTCCCTAAATTTTTTATAGCACATTTTCTTTATAAGATCATTTCTACTTTGTCTTATTTTCTTTTGTATTTCCTTAACATTCCATTTAATTTTGCTCACCTACGATTTCCAGATAATGTACTTTAACATTATTGAAATTTAATGTTTTATTGATTCTCTAAAGGTTATGTTTTTCTTCTTGGAAACACATTTGCTTCTCAAATTTAGAATCTTATATGTTGTCTGCTCGAGACAATCTGTAACATCTTCAAAGTATGGGCTTACAATATGTATAGAAACTCACATAATGTTGATACTGACACCTGAAGTAGTGAAAGTGCTTTATAACTTTATTTAATGAATTCACTTAATTTTTTTTTACTGCCTTGTTTTTAATTTTCCACTCCCCACATGTGAATTAAATTAAGATAGTTTATTTAGAAGCTGTATTGCCAAGCAGCTATGGAAAGCTTCTTTGGCTTACATTTTGAAAATTTTTCCCCTTTGTCTTCGGCCAATAACTCAACCCCTTTGGTGTCCCATCTGCTTAACACACGACAGCTATGGCACATTTCCATTCATCTGGGTCAGAAAATAAGGAGACTGTAACTCAGCTTGGATATTACCTACCGTTCCTGTGGGTCCCACACAGTTAAAGACAGGAAACGTTTGTTTCTGTTTTCCCCAGGAATCGATGCAACTAGACATTTATTGTGAATCTGTAGCTGCTTTTGAAATCCTCTTTATTGAAATTTAAAAGTTATTTAACTTTGCAAACATAAAAGTATCACCTCAAAGGAATAGCATGTTGCTGTTACTCTTCTTGTTCTTATCACACCAGTGATTTGCTTTGCTTTTTTAACTTTAACTCTTGATGCAGCTTTCATTTTGAGAGACCAAACTGAGCTAGGATAGATTCGACATTTGGAAGTCTAGAGAATTCCATTTTTCCTGACTCTGTAGCCAATATGCCTATGAAATAAAAAAGCAAAAAAGTAAACTTTTAAAAATATAAATTATCAGTTCAAAAACGAGACTACTGATTTTATCAGTTTGTTAATTTATTTCTTTTATTCATTTTATCTTATTCTGGAAAAAAAAAGAATTTGAAGATATTTAAAATATTAATGGAAACACAATTTATAGGAAACCATCCGTGGCCATGGGAAAGTAAGAATAAAGGGATAAAGTTATTTCATAAAAATTTACTAGGAGATATTCCTACTTATTGAATAAAGCTAGCTATAGATTCAGCTTTATACTTGCTAGTGACCAGAGCAAAGACGAAGATTGTTAAAAGAGCCCCAGGTTTCCCAAGATGAAAACAGACCTTTTCTTTTTAATAGAGTATAAAAGAGAAATGTTTCACAGAGACCCTCATATAGTGAGCTCTGGTTGATGTGAACAATATCCTTATAGTCAACCTAGTACTATTTTTTTTTCTTATTTAAAGATTTATTTATTTATGAATCAAAAACTGGGGTACAGGCCAGAGGTGTGGGGGTGAGAGGATTCACCAGAGACTGAGTGGGAAACAGAACAGGCAGATCTGAGATCCACTGCTGAGGGGAGCACTGGGTGAGGTAGGAGAGGTCTGCTGTGCCATGTGGATCGGCTCCCTGGTCAGTGATTGAACTGATGCTGCAGTAGCTGCAAATAGCTTCATAGTGCTGCATCTTAACCCCTTGTGCCACCAGGGAGGCCCGGACCTAATACCTGTTGCAATTTTTAAATTGAAGCAACATTGCATTATAACATTATATAAGTTTCAGGCACACACATATTACAATATTAAATTTTATACAATATTAAATTTTATAATTGGGCAAGGCACTGTGCTCATTCAGTTGCTTAAAGTTTAACTCATTGAAGTAAATATTCTTTTAGGAAAGTTAAGTAACTTGTCCAAGATCACCCGTGGAGAGAAATGATTTTAAAATAGGCAAATTTGACTTCATTCTCACCCTGAATTAGTTTTCTGTGCTGTGTTCTTGTTACTGTTTTTCATACCCCTCAAAATAAAGTGAAGGTAAAACCAAAGCAATAAACTTCCAGAAAAGCCATTTTAAGAGGGAATCAAAGCATGCAGTCTAAATATACAATATGCACTCTGAACATCTAGCTTGGTGCAGGAGTATAATTTAGATAAACTAAACTGTTCTTAACCTTTGTTGCATCTTTAATGATCTAGGGGGAGTCTACAGACTTTCTTCAAAAAGTACATATGTAGATGATTTTAGGTAACTCACAGACCACCTTCTTTTCTTCTTCCCTGCTCACCTCCAACATTTTCTTTTATATTCTATTGAAGAAAAAACTTGTTTTCAGGAATCTGTAAGATGATGAAACACGAGTAGGCAGAAATGTGCCTTGACAACAGGTACAGTAGTTTGTTATTCTACTTTGAATATTGACACTAATTGTGCTTAATCCCTTTATGCCTTAGTTTCCCTTCTGTAAAACAGAGGTAATAATAGTATCTTCAAAAGTCTTCATAGACACACACAAAACCTAAAAAACAAAGAGCAAATGTTGGCAAGCACAACAGTATTTGCTTCATTATGAGCATGTAAATGTTAGCTATTGTAATTATTAGTTCAGATCTTAGCTTTCATTCAGATTATTAGTTCATATTTTGAGTTCATTATTAAACACTTTGGTATTCATGAATTCTAGAAAGACTCCTCCAAGTACAAGAGTTCTATTTTTACTTAGTTAGAGATATAGAAAGTTTCACTACTTTTGCTGTAAACTTCTAAATTAACATTGACTTCATTACCTAACTCTACAACTTGATTGAACATTGTTTAACTTTTTAGTCAGGACAAACCATTTATTCCCTTTCAAAAGAAGAATATTTATCTCATTTTCAAATTTGCACTGAATCACTCTTTGGCACATAACATTTTATCTTACAATCTGTTTTGCAGATGTGGAGTCTGCTGCTTAAAGCTTAGTCAGTGGAAATTGATGGAATGAAAATTTCCTATATGTATTGTGTTGCAGAGACATTTAAATAAAATAGAGAATGAGGCTGTAATCATGTTAAACTTCAGTGACTTGTTGGAAAGCCTGTCTGCACCTGCTAATATCCAGGAAAAAGTTGGTCTAGAAATACTGTTGAGCCCTGGCAGCACCCTGGTAAAGGGGGGGTGGAGGTAGATTTCTATAAGATTCATCATACCACTTCATTCTGTGCTGGCTACCATAATCTGTTTCATCTTCCCCCATCTCCCCATTCTTTTCCACCTACTGTGCCTTGTCTTACTCTTGTCAGGAGATAGTCATTACTTCTTAACATAAATTAAACCGCCATCTGTAATTACAGGCACATTACATCTTTCTCCACATTTTAAAGGAAAATCTACATATTTCTTACCTTGATATTTCTTGTAAGTCTAATTAATTAGTAAGCTAGCACTAAGTGACTTGCTTTAAGCACCAAATGGGGTCATTGTGGATTTTCTGTTCAATAATCAAGTACATGAAATGCAGGTGGCAAGTTCTGTTCTCAGTGCCTTCTCCAGAAGAGTTGATTTCCATCAGTGACCTCTTCATATTCATTTCCAGATCATCAGAAACATATACCATTAGAGAATTGGGTCTTTGCTATTTAAGTTCATTTCCTAATACCTTCCTTTCTTGTCCTTAAATTCATTTGTTAGTTAGTAAGAGCATAATTTGCCTTTGTCCAGGACTTTTATAGAAATACTCCCTCTGGCTTCCATACTCCCCAACTGTGGCGAGTCAAGCCCTGTAACTGGAGCCCCAGGCCAGACAGATTTTGAGGCACACCACTTACTGAGAAAGGGAGTTCTGACCTACTGTTCACTATCCCAGTGCCCTTGTTGGTGTAGACTTCTATCACTTCCC
Organism: Galemys pyrenaicus; assembly: GCA_019455555.1. Classification (NCBI taxonomy): domain Eukaryota; kingdom Metazoa; phylum Chordata; class Mammalia; order Eulipotyphla; family Talpidae; genus Galemys; species Galemys pyrenaicus. Next base: position 14,691,563 of record JAGFMF010011791.1, read on the forward strand.
AATGTTTGTGCATGCTCCCTGACATTTTGCATGGCCTTTCCCAATCCAGACCTAGTCTGTTTCATCCAGGTCTCCAGATTTGTGTGCAGCACGTATAAACTGGAAGGACTGGATGATTCACCTTTCTTTTCAAGGTCATTGCTTATGGTGTTACTTATGTCATAAATCCCTACTTCAGATCTACTTCATAACTCATTCGTCCCATTTAGGAGCCGAACTGAATGTTACTTGTAATGGTGGCATATTTTATAAGCTAAAATTTGGTATTTGCTGTATGCTTGTTACACTCCAACTTTTAGTTATGCACCCAGGATTCCATATCTTCTTGTCACAGTAGATTATTTGTTGTTCTTAGAATAAGTTGTGCTTTTGAAGCCTGCTTATCTATCCATCTTCTACACCCTTAATTTCACTTGCTGAATCTCAATTCTTCCCCCAAATATACACCTCTTTGAAATCCTTTCCAGTTTTTTTCCAATTGAGCTGCTTCTTTCTCATCTCTGGGTGCTACCTTATATAATGTGCTTACATTCCCCCAGTCTTTCTCCCCCAGTAGCTTATGTACTTTTGAGAACAGGCACCTATGTAGCCCCAGATTGCCCCACCAAGATATTTAACCCATAGAAAGTATTTAATATGTAGATTTTTTACAAGAGTTTTTTAAAAAAAGATTTTATTTATGCATACAAGAGCTGAGGTACAGGCCAGAGGCGTGGGTGTGTTTGTGTGTGAGAGGATACACCAGAGACAGAGGGGAGAGCAGAACAGGCAGATCTACTGAAATACAATGCTGAAGGGAACAGTGGACCAGGCAGGAGAGGTCTGCTGAGCCATATAGGTCCCCTCCCTGGCTGGGGAGGGAACTCATGCTGCAGTGGCTTCAGAAGCCCCACAGTGTGGCTAAACCCTTGCACCACCAGGGAGGCTCTTAATATGTAGATTTGCTGAATCACAGCTGTGTAGCTTATTGCTGGCATATTACATCCAACAATCAGGCTGTGATTTTCATGAAGGCAAAGGCCCTGTCAGAGTCAATCTTTGTTTCCTCAGAGCCAGGAACTCTGAGACTCATGCTTCAACAAAAAAATGTGTGAAGCAAATTATTCTGAAGAACATTTTTGGATAACTCAAAAGTGGAGTAGTACTGAAATGCAGACAGACAGACATATAGTTAGATGAATGATAAAGTACTAATATAAGTATATGTGTATATAATTATATATAATTCATGTAGGATTTAATTTTATTGAAAAACCTATTATATATATAAACTTAACTTAGATTTTAAGAAAATAAAAGGAATCAAAAGGAATAGCTATTTAGAAGATTTACTTTGGCATTTTAGAAGGTGTCCATACAGAATAGTTAATTTGTGACAAAAGAGCCAAGAACTTACACTGGAGAAAGGAAAGTCTCTTCCACAAATAATATTGGGAAAACTGGACAGCCACATGGGAAAGAATGAGACTGGAGCACTATCTGATACTATACTCAAAAATTACTCAAAATGAGTTAAAGACCTGGATGTAAGACCTGAAACCATAAAATATATGGAAGAAAACAGACAAAACGCTCTAACATTGAAAATGAAAAGACCGGGCCTCCCTGGTGGTGCAGTGGGTTAAGCAACGCACTATGAAGCAAACCGCAGCCACTGCAGCACGAGTTTGATCCCTGCTGCCAGCAAGGGAGGAGACCCACATGGCACGGCAGACCTCTCCTGCTGTGCCCACTGCTCCCCTCAGCAGTGTACTTCTGTTGATCTGCCTGTTCTGCTCCCTGCTCTCTGTGGTGAATCCTCTTACCCCCACACCTCTGGCCTGTACCCCAGTGCTTGTATGCATAAATAAATAAATCTTTAAAAAAAAGAAAGAAAGAAAATGAAAAGACCTAGATACTTCTCTAGAGAAGACTTGAAAATCACCTACAGGCACATGAAAAAATATTTACCATCATTTATTATTAAGGAAGTGCAAATCAAAACCACAAGGAGATACCAACTCTTGTGAGAACGGCACACACACACACACACACACACAACCTAAAAAAACAGAGAACAAATGTTGGCAAAAGTGTGGAGAAAAGGGAACCCTGAACACTGTTATTAGGGATGTAGATTGGTCCTGCCCCTATAAAAAACAGTATGCAGGTTCCTAAATATTGAAAGTGGATTTAGCATATGACCCAGCAATTCTACCCCTAGCTGTTTAGCTATCTCAGAGAACTATGTGCATGCTTATATTCATCACACCTCTATTTTTACAATAGCCAACTTATAGAAGTAAGCTAAGTGCCCAGTGACAGAGGAGTGGATTAAGAAGATCAGACACACACACATTGGAATACTATTCAGCTATAAAAAGGGACGAAATCTTGCCATTTGCAACAATATGGATGGAATGGGAGGCTATTGTGCTAATAATAATCAGTAAGTCAGAGGGAGAAAGACAAATATTGAATGATTTTACTCATATAGAATATAGAGAAAACAAAAGGACTAAATAAAAATTAACCCAAACATATGCTAGACTACAGAATTAAGGTTACTTATGTGGAGGGGCAGGGGTGGGAACAAAGGGAGGAGGCTACCCACTGGTATATAGTAAGGAATGTGGGTGCTCTGGTGGTGGATGGTGTGTGATGTACATTTGAGGAAGTAGTACCCTAATCCTCTGAATCATATACAGTGCAGTAATCCAATGTTACCTCACTAATAATAATAATATAATTATTATTATTGTGGTATTATGTAGAAGCTAGAAATTTTTCCCATTTTTTTCAGTACCTTAACATTTGGGCATTTTTGCATGAAAGGCATTCTTAATGGATTTGTTCTGCCAAGAGAGCCAAGTTTCAAATTTTTACATTGCTCAAATTGCCTATATAGTTATTTGAGAAAAAATTAAACCAAGATCTCTTAAGCGATTTCCATGCAAAATTAATGCTTCCCTTGACTTCTGCCAGATGCTGTGATGCATTTATGTAGCAGGTGCCAGAAAGTTTAAAACTTTTATTTGGGAAGAATTCAAAATTTTAAGACAGAAAGCATTTGTGCCTGGGGCAATGTAATGACCCCACCTGTATCTTTTTCTTGTCTTTTGGGTGTTTTCATTGTGTGTCTAGAAAGGTCTGGGCAGATCTTCTATTTTTAAATTCTTGTTATGAAACACAGTTTCAGTTTTATATGACCAGATTTCACTCCAAGTTTCAAAATATGTGTTCCTTAGCATAAAGTGTTTTGACAGATACCTAAAGGCCTAGCACTTTAGCAGCCATTTTTTTTTGGCACAGATTCAGTAAATCTTAGCCATAAAACATTAGTGCAATTAGTCACTATCAGATGCTACATAAATTTGTATTTCATACATCTATGTGCTAGGTTAACTGCTTTTTTTCCTTTCTGTTATTTGATAACAGCTTGTTAATATACCTCTGAAATAAATGGAATGTACTTAGTTGTTGGGTTTATTAGCTTTAATATTTTATTGATGGTGTAAGAGAAGAACAGAACTAATATTAGTGAGTGCCTACCATGTTCCAAGTACTGTCCTATACACATTTACATCCATAATCTCATTTAATCCTTGCAAATCCTCACTGTTGGTGTTATTATCACCGTTTAGAGAAGAACTTTGAACAAGCCAAATAATGATGATGATACTTTATACTTATGTGGGACATTTTGTATCATAATTTTAAAGTATCTTCAGACATTTAGAAATGTTCAGTTATATAAAAAAGAAAACTATCATAATTTATCCCAACTATTGCAGAGTCAAGGATAGAAAGAAAAGGCACTCCTGGTTTTCTCAATTGTTTATGCATATTAACTATGAGAAGCATAGAAAAAGGACAGAAGAGACAAGTACGCAATACAGAATATGTTTAGTAGAAGGGAGGTTTTATGATACTAGACATGTGGTGCTGGAACAATTAGATAACCATATGCAAAAAATATTTGATTCTTGACCTCATGCCATGCAATTCAAATAGTTCATCAACTTAGTTGTAAAGCTTAGAAATATAAAACTGTTAGAAGAAAACAGGAGAATGTCAATGACCTTGGATTAGGCAAAGATTTCTTAGATATGATATTAAAGCATTTTAGTAAGTAAGCCTTTCTCAAAATTTAAAATGCCTGCTATTTGAAAAACTTAAAAAAGAATGAAAATAAGTTACAGGCTTAGATACATTTGCCGAACATGTATCTGATAAAGAGTTTACATCTAGAATATCTAAAGAACCCTCAAAATATAATTATAAGAAAAAATAGAAGCTGGTTAATATGGGCAAAATGTTTAAAGAGACACCTCATCAAAGAAGAGAAATAAATGACCCACAGTATACGGAAAGAGGAAAGAATCTCATCAACATCATTAGTCATTTAGAATATCATCATTAAAATCATAATACCAATACCCATTATGATGGCTTTAAGAAAAGAAAACTAGCAACTGATAATACCAAGTACTTGTAAGGATATTGAGCATATGGAACTCTGATTCATTACTGGTGGGAATGCAAGATAGAACTAATTTGAATAAGAATTTAGTAGCTTCTCTTAAAGTTAAACATACAGTTCCCATATAGCCATTAATCCCATGTCTAGATATTTAGTCAAAAGAAATGAAACTTTATTTTTATAAACAAAAACTGTATATTAATATTTACAGTGGCTTTATTTATAACCTTAGCTCAAACTGGAAACAACTGTCTTATTTGGTGAATGGATAAGCAAATGTGATCCATTCATATATTGGAAAGTTATTGTTGAAAAAGGAATGGACCACTTATGTGCACGCGCGCGCGTGTGTGTGTGTGTGTAAAACAGCATGCTAAATCAAAGAAGCCAGATTGAAAAGGCTATATATAGTATAATTATTAAATAATACTGGAAGAGGTAAACCTATAGTGATATAAAATGTTAAGGATTAAAGCTAGATAGGGAGGGTTTTTCTATAAAGAAGTGACACAAAGGAAGTTTTGGGAGTGATAGAACTATGATTTGTCAAAATTCACAGAGCTATAAAAATTAAAAAGGCAAATGTCATTTAAGTATGGTGTATTGTAATAAAGTTTACTCCCTTCTCTTAACAGCCTCCTGCCTTCTACACACACACACACACACACACACACACACCCTGCATGATTAAGTTGGCTTGGTCACTAGTGCCATCAAGGAACAGAGCACTTTTATTTTGTTGCTCTGATCAGATGCTGCTTAAGCTCAGCCACATCTCCAGTTAGATAGTAGAGAAAAGAATAAGAAAGGAGTGGAAAAGGGTCTACAACTTTCTTTTAGAGACTTTCCCAAAGGCTTATGCTACCCTTCCACTTACTCTGCATTGGTCAAAACAATTACCACATTCCATCACATGGAGCCTTAGGAAGGCTGGAAAATGCATACTAATGAGAAGAAAGGGATAATGGATGTTGGAGTGTGCTGTTGGCAGTGATTGTTACTCTTTTGATGGTTTCTAGCATCAGAGTGTCTTTTAACACTGAAATTTAGTCTCCTGGCTATCCAGTAGGTTGCTTTAAATCCTTGGAGCCAAAATGCCTTTCTGTTGTTCCTATCTACTTTTTCCAAACCTTTATTTGAACTAACATTTCAAATTCCTAGAATTCAGTCAGTGCAGTATGTCAACACTGGGGTTTGACAGTTCTGAAAACTAAGGTTTGGCCATATTGAAATATTGATTAAGTTCCCAAGCAAAGTTTAGGGGAGGACAGACAAAAGTTACTTTAAAAAAATCTTTAATTTGAAACAAATCATAAATGATTGACAACCCCACAGAAAATGTTGGCTATTTGAAATCTATACATTTAAAAATCAGTTGCATTTTACTGTTTGTTTATGCCTCAATAAAGTTGATTTCTAAAATGCTTAGGCAGGCATTCATTCTTTCATTCATTAAACAAACATTTATTGAGGATCAAGTATATATTATGTTAACGTTTTGTTCAAGGCATAGAGCATGTTTTTTTTTCCCCTAAAACAAAGAAACCACCACCACTAAACCAGAAGAATCCTTGCTCTCAATGATTTCTTCTTGCAGAAGAAATAGATGTTAATTTGTATAGTTGTAACTTAAGTGATTGTATTATAATGTGGATTTTAGAAAATAGGAGGAAATACGGTGACCTGGGAAGACCTGGGAGACTTAGTGCCTTAGTTTAGTTCCTTTTCAAAATTGTTTATGCTATTCCAAATTGTTTGAATTTCCATACAAGTTTTAAAGTCAATTTTTCTTAATTTCCATATCAAAAAACTCTGCCAGAATTTTCATTGAGATTGCATAAATCTAAAGATCAGTGGCAAGAAAATTGAAATCTAACAACATTGACTCTTCCTATCCATGACTATAGTATATCTTCTCATTTCTGTTGATCTTATTTCTCTCAGAAATACTTTATGGTTTTCAGTATACAAACACATATTTATCTCATTAGAGTCTATGTTTATTCATGTTGTTATAAATGGAATTTTCATAATTTCAACACTGAATTGTTGCTATTCAGTAGAAACAAAATTGATTTATGATTATTGACCTTGTATCTTAAGACTTTGCCAAAATCATTTATTAGTTTTAGTAGCATTTTTTGTAGATTTGTGGGATTTTCTACATAGATGATCATGTGGTTTCTTAATGAAGACAGTTTTATTTCTTCTTCCCAGTCTAAGCCTTTTATTTGCCTTATTTTGCTGACTGGCAATTCTAATATGAATAAATGGAGATAGTTTGACATTGTCCTGTTCTCTAACATAAGAAGAAAGTATTTAACTTTTCTCCATTAAATAGGTTACCTATAAGTTTTCCCTAAATGTCTTCTAACAGCTTGAGGAAGGGATCTGTTTGTTTGCCAGCTGTTGAGAAGGTGTATTGAAGTGTACAACTACAAGAATGTACTTGCTGTTTTTTTTTCCCTATTAAGTTTGCATTCATATTTGGAAGCTCTCTTACTAGGTATGTATGCATATAGGATTGCAATATCTTCTTGATCAATTGATTATTATCATTATGAAATTTCTTCTTTGTCTATAGTTCTATTCCTTCTTCTGAAGTCCATTATGCCTAATATAATTATGATCATTTCAGCTTCATTTTGACAGTGTTTACATGGTACATACTTTTTTCTATCCTTTTACTGTTAACCTACTTAAGTCTATAATAGTTATTCTGTGTTTTTAAAAAGACATAATCTACTGAATCATGCTTTTATTTAATCAAGACAGTCTTTGCCTTGTAATTAGTTTTTAGACTATTTACAATTAATGTAATTTTTGATAAGGTTGTATTTAAACCTTCCAGGTTGCTGTTTGTTTTACATTTAACCCTTAGTTCTTTATTATCTTTTAATGTTTCTTGTTCTGATTGTTTGTTTCCATTTATCTGTTACTACAGTTTTTTTTAGATGATGTGTAAGTGATTGCTCTAGTGTTTGTAATATATGTGCTTAATGTATCAAAGTCTCTCTTTAAATAAAATTATTCCATTTCAAGTATAGTATAAAGCTGTATGCTTCCATTCTTCCCTTCCAAACTTTGTATTATTGCTGTCATAAATTTTACTTGAATATAAATTATAAAACCCATAACATGTCTTTATAACCCCATTTGGCTTTTGAAGCAATCTAAGCATTTTAAAAATGTTTTTCATCTTTATTTTTACTGTTTTCAGTACTCTACATTTCTCTGTGTACATTCAGATTTACATTTGTGTTATATTCTTTTTTTTTTAAAGATTTATTTATTTATGCATACAAGAGCTGGGGTACAGGCCAGACGTGTGGGGGTAAGAGGATTCACCAGAAACAGAATGGGGAGCAAAACAGGCAGATCAACGGAAGTACACTGCTGAAGGGAGCAGTGGGCAAGGCAGAAGAGGTCTGCCTCACCATGTGGGTCTCCCCTCTTTGGCCGGTAGCAGGGATCAAACTCGTGCTGCAGTGGCTGCGGTTTGCTTCATAGTGCGTTGCTTAACCCACTGCGCCACCAGGGAGGCCCATTTGTGTTATATTCTTTTTGAGGAATTTCCTTTAGCATTTCTAGAATTTTCCTGTCTGATAGAACTTTATTTGTCTATACTTTTGTTCATCTGAAAATGTTTTTATTTTGCCTTGTTTTTGAACTATATTTTTGCTGGCAATAGAATCTTAAGGTTAACTTTTTTTTTCCTTTTCAGAACTTTAGAGATGTTGTTCAGAGTAGTTTGTTTGAATAGTTTCTGCCAAGAAATCACTGAACTCATCTTCATTTTGAACTCATCTTATTTTTTATTCTCTCACTCTCTGTGTCATATAGATTTTGATCTAGTTTTCTCAGTGGCAGTGCTTCTTTGCCTGGACTGTGAGCAAGAAGGAATTATGTCATTGCCCTAGCTCTAGGGGGCTACTGCTTGTTACTTGGTAAAAACTCAGGAGCAAACAGTCTCATTTCTACTTATACCTCAGAGAATATGTGACCTTTACCTGGTACATAAAAGAAGGTTGTGGTTCTTTAATAGTGACTTTCAGTTTTCAGTGAAAGTGCTTTTTGTTTTATATTCTCTAATAGTGTACTAACTCATGTAAGTAATTTAGAAATTAATGTGGGCATCTAAGGGACATGTGTTCAACAGTTTTACTGATCAAAGTATAATCAGAATTGTTTGGAGGCAACTGTTTTAGAGGCTCAGAACTAACAAAAATGATAGATTTGGAGTAGAATTTACCACTTGGTGTTTTGGTTTGATGACAGCAGGATTTAAATAGCTTACTTTATATCAGTGAGTAACCTCACTTATATGTGGGGAATGTTTTACATTATACATTTAATTTACTATTCAGATAATTATTAGCTTTATATGCTTAAAAGCAAAAGCAGTCTTTATGGGCTCTTTTCTATTTTAGTTTCCTTTTCTTATAAATGAAAATTTCCTTTTTTCTTTTTCAGAACTGTGAGGACATGGGAAGTTGAAAACCCAAAGAAGCAAAAAAGTGTTTTTAAACCACGGACAATGCAGGGTAAAAAAGTAATTCCCACCACATGCACTTATAGTAGAGATGGAAACCTCATAGCAGCTGCCTGCCAGAATGGAAGCATACAAATCTGGGACCGAAATATGACTGTAAGTTAAGGACATTTAAGTCCGCCTTTTTAAAAAATTTAAATGAAGACCATATATACAGACAAACATCACGTTAAAATATTATGAAGATCAATTTCCTGAGTTTAGCCTTAATTTAAACTTCAGTGGTAGTTGAGAAAACACTGGGACTTTTGCAGTAAACAGCATTGCAGCGAACATTTCAATGCAGTATTTTCCAGTGCATATTAGATTTTTTTAAAAAAATAAGTTAGATCTTTTGGAATATAATTAATAAGACATGGTGCAGTTTACTATATGGTGTCTCTTTGTACTTGATTTTCAAAGTGAAGGGTTTGATAGTAATATATTAAACAAGACTAAGCAGAGAACTAGAAATATCCTTTAAAATATTAAAGAAAACCATAAAATGTCCAGGATAACTCATGAGTTGTTTTGCAATTATTTCTTTAGTGATTTAAATATCTTAACATTGCATGCCATTCTATTCAAATAAGTTTCAGACTTTACCTTTTTGTTTTAAGTAATTATTAATGTAAATAAAATCTGGAATTGGAAGGGATCATAGAAGTCTAAAATAATAGAAGTAATTAATCTGCAAATTTGTGGTTAAATCTGTGAGTTACTCATAAGCTTTAGAAAGGAGTATCTTTATAGGGACATATGGTAACATAAGAATTTTTGATAAGTGGAATAAATCCACATTATCAAAGTTGTAATGAATATCTTACTATTATGGCAGGCACTGTTCTAAGCATGGAGAATACTGCACATTATCAAAAATTCCTACCTTCATGGAGTTTACATTCTAGTTCTTTCATAAAATTATGAAAGAACTTCTTTCAAACAGAATTGTCCATTAAACAGGTGTATTTTGAAAGTGTCCCGAAGAAGTATAATGTCTTTTTAGACAGATGAGTTAAAGTCATTTGTCTTAGAATAAGGTAAAAAGTAAGGATAGGAAAAAAAGAGTCTGTGTTGATAATACTGGAAATGTGTTTGACATTTTATATTTGTCAGATCTTTTATTTCTATTTTCATCTCTACTATAAACCCCATAAAGTTCCAGAGCAGTGCAGAGATTTTTAAAATTCTTGGAGTTGTAAACTGAATTTTAACCAAGTAGTAAATATTTTAGTAACTGGCTTTCATGATCTGTGTGTGTGTGTAGATATCTTTCTCTCAGAACCCATATATTTTTATAAATTTGAGTATAGTTTTTAAGATTGAACTTGCTTATCTCTTAAAATAATGAGTTTCTCCTATTTTTACTTTTAGAAAACAAAGTAATTTCAATCCCATTCCCTCTCCTCCCCTACCAAACCTTTTAAGTCATTCTACTATATATAACAGTCTTTGTATTTTGTTAGAATGTGATAATAAATGAGTGTATAATCTATTATCTCACTTCCCATTTGTTATATTTTCTTCATTTTTTACCTTTGCATATAAGTGTATCACCTAGAGACAAATCAAATTAAGAAGAAAAAGCTAGCTGTGAGGAAACACAGCTTGATTTAAAAAACAGATTTAAAATATTCTAACTATCACTTGAATAATAACACATCATCCATAGGAAAACACCTAGTAAAGAAAGCCTAATGCTAGAAAATGGTAAGTATGTATCAGAGGAAACTGGGGCAAGAACTAGTAATCACATCTGGAGATAAGCTTCTGGGCAAAGCAGGGCTCTGGTGCCTAAGGTATGAATAGGGTATGAAGAATTCAGAATACAGGAAATAAAGTAAGCAGTGGAAGCTTATATCCATTGAAACACGATCTTTAATGTCTAATCACTGTCAGATGATCCATGTTAAGATTACATTGATTTATGTCTTCTTTACCTTTCCCTTTACTAATATGTATATACACAGATCGAAGTATTGTTTTTACAGAGGGCGAATTTTCAATTTGCTTTTTTTTCCTACTTGAAAACAGAATGTGGACACCTTGTCAGTGAATCGAATCTGTTCTAACATACTTTTTCAAAACCGATATTTAAATGAAACTGTACCTTTTCATATATGAAATATATACTCTTTTCTCTATTTAATTATCTTACTCCAACCACGATGCTGGTAGCGTACCTGCTATGTGCCTTTCTGAACTTTTCTCTTTATAGCTATCTCTAGCTGGTTAGCTAGATGAGGAGCATTTCAACTGGCATTTTTGAGTACCTGCCACCTTACTGAGGAAGAGACAAGAAATGTAAACCGAGATAGTTTATAAAATGGTAACTTGTAAGGATATTCATAACTGTACACTGCCTTTTGTGATGCCCAGAATATGGAAGAGTTAGAGAATGCTAAAAGTAAGGGTAGACATTCATAGTGAGGGCTTCTGGAAAGTGTGAATTTAGATAACCAACAGGATGAGTCAAGATTGGGAGTAATAATATTGATCAAACAAATCAGAAACAAAGAGCTATTTTGTATTACAGCAGTCACATTGAAATTCACAAAAGAATTTGCATTTTTTCCCCATAGAATCACCATCAAGCTCATTTCAGATAATGATATGTATATCAGAGAAAAAGAGAATGTTTTGTGGGAAGGGATGGCATTTGAGTTTCTGGGTGCCCTCATGTTTCTTAAAATCTGGCAGAAATCTTTCCTCACTGTTGGGCAATATCTACTGTGCCTTGTGTTTTTATATGAAAAAATTTGCTTTCAGTAGTGTTTTCTGTTAATTTCCATAATGCAGCTTTGATTTTCCTTTTCTCAGACCACAAGTAAATTAATCCAAGTCAAACTGTCATGCTATTTATTATATATTATTGTTATATATTATGTAATAACTTTTTAGTAGAGAATATTTGTTTCCTCTTTCTGCTTTTTACACATTGTTGAAGCTATCATAGCAATTGAAAATAAAAGCAATATTTACTCTTACGGAATTTCAGACTTAATCTCTGTAAGTGGACTGAGAGACTATCAGTGAGAAGGAAGACTTTTATGAAGGACAACTCTTAATATTCACCTCCTCTTATTTATCCCAGTTAGAACCCCTTAGATAGCACATCAGCCTGTTTATATTAAAGATTTTGGAGATTTTATAAAGAATAATATGTTGAAATTTTTTTGACATTTAGTATTTTACCCTTGTTTCTAATCGTGTTTTATGATAAATTTGTTGTTTGTTCCACAATTTTAATGTTGCTTAACATTACTTTGAAAAACATTACATACCAGAAATAATTGCTTTTAGTCTCTTGTGTGTGTGTGTGTGTGTGTGTGTGTGTGAAGACCTTAATTATCAATCTTGGGGAATAATGTATAGAAAGTTTTTTGAGATCTGATTTGTTTGTAGTCTTTGGTTGCCCTTTATCTTCCTGATGCTAATGTCATCAGAGGGCTTACATGGGTTAAACAGGACTCAAAGACTGAGACTATTTTTCAGTCAAGGCTAATGCTCTCCTTTAATACTGCTTTCCACAAAACTGATCACATCACAAGAATTCACCTGTTACCCCAATATTAGTTGTTCAAATTAAAGCAATGGGATATTAACTACAAGGGTGTAGAGAGAGAACATATTATTGAGGAAAACATGATATTTTATTTTTTAAACACAAATAATAGAAGTTTCTAGTATTTTCTTTGAGAAGAAATGGTGTATTTCTAGAAAATGTAAAGAGCAACACTAAAAATCCTAATACAGACTTTTCTTGTTTTATCACCCCCTGTACTGATAGTATAGAAAAATACATGGACAGCTAAAAATTTAATGCACAGTTTTTTAGCACATTTACTATTGAGAACCTGAGATGTGTACAGTACTTGAGGTCTGTCTGCCACTTAATTCTGAATTTTCTAAACTATACCTTGTCTTCCTTCTTCATTAAATAAGGACAGGATCCCCACCATGTCAAGTTATTTTGAGGATATTGGGTAATATATTTAAAACACCTAGAATGGATCTTGCACATAATAGGCTCTCAGTAACTATTGATCGTCTTCCTCCTTTTTTTTTAAAGCTCTTATGTGACTTATGGTTTTCGTAGAATAGTGAAGTCAGAGCTCAAGATACTTTTTAACTCTCTCTGTGAAAGTGTCATGAATCTGAGTTTTACAAATTCCATGGTGACTAAAGGTGTGGCTGAGAAAGAAAAGACTATAGATTCCTCTCTAGCCAGTCTTTCAATGTATGAAGATATAACCACCATCAATAAATGAATATGATGTGCCCATTGGTTAGCATGTGTGTGAGTAGATAGATGAACTATAATTACATTTTTATCAACATTTGAGAGAAAAGATATGACTATGACATACAAGTTGTTCTGTAGTGTTTTTGACATGCATATTTTTTGAAAAAGTATGTCACAAGAAGTATATCATTGATTCAAAACACAAATAACATCAAAACTATGCAAAAGTACTTTCAGGCCCTGAAATTAAGTTCTAATTCGTCAATTATTTTAATGGAAGCTTTAAAGTTGTACTTATAATGCTCTTGTGAAATGTCATATGCTGTTGAAGCCAACATTTTTTAAATGAGAAAATACTGGCCTTTGGAAAAGTTAGGTTAAAAGGTTTTCTTTTAAGTATAGATGATTATTGTATTTGTACTTTGAAGTCAAGAATAATAGAATAATTGAATCTAAAACTTCCTTTTAAGCATGGTAAGTTAAACACATTCATTTGGCTGTTCCCCCCTGAAATCCCACTAACATGACAGAAAAGTCATTTAAAAAAGCATAAACCCACAGGAATAAAGAGAATTAGAAAGTAGATGACAGCAGAAAAGAGAAGTCAAGATACTTTTGGAAGCCGGAAACCAGATAGATGCATAAATGGTAACTGACTTAGTTAACTAGAGAACACTAAAACCTACGCTGTGCTGGGGGAAGCCTGTAAAGACAGTGATTTATCCTGCAATTCCCTCTTCTACCCTGTGCAACCAGATGACTGCTCTTCCCTTCACCTTCTCTTACTCCCACAGACGACTGAAGAATGACTTTTAGAAGTGGTCTGATAGACTGGTTCTTGCAAAGCTAAAATGAGGGGAACATCTTATATAGAACCATGTTTCCTCTCCCTCTCTGTTATTATCAGTATTATTGCATTTAGTGAGTACTTACTGTGGACCAGCATTTTAATTACTTTACATGTAGCATTTCATTTAATCCTTGTAGCCATCCTATGATGTAAATACTGTTACTGTCACCATCATTTTACAAATGAAGAAACCAAGACACTAGGAAGTTGTTTCCTCCTTAAGATTAATTAGTATGTGACAGAACTAGGATTCAATGTCAATCTTTCTGTCTCAAGAACCTATACCGGTTCTTGAGTCAGTAAGTTATCGCCCACATGCCCCCTTGCCCATTGTCTATTTTTGTATGACCTGCAGACTAAGAATAGTATTTATATTTTTAACTGCTTGTCTTGTTTTCCTCAGACTGCTGTAAGAAATACCACAAACTAAGTGGCTTAAGACAAAACAAATTTATTATCTCACATAGGATAGAAGAAGGTATTGTCAGGATTGTGTTCCTTTCTGGAAGAGAATCCATTTTCTTGCCCTCTAGAAAACACCCACATTCCTTGATCCTTGACACCTTCTTCCACTTTCAAGGCCAGCGGCAGTGAGTTGAGTTCTTTTCACATCACAACACTGTGATCTTCTCTTCTGCTTCTTTCTTCTACTTTTAATGCCCTTGTGATTACATTGGGTCTGCTTGGATGCAGGATAATCTCCCTATTTTAAGATCAATTAATTTCCAAAGCTAATTCAACCCCTTTGCTGTGAGGATAACAGATTCACAGACTCCAGGATTAGGACATGGGAATCTTTAGGGGGCATTATTCTATCTACCACATTTGTTTAAAAAATAAATATCCAATCAAGAAAAATACTTCATGACATGAATATTACATGAATTTCAAATTTTGCTGTCCATAAATAGTTTTTTTTTTTTTAGAACAACCACACTTATTTATCTTGTATTGTCTGTGGCTACTTTTCTGCTATAGTAGCAGAATTGAATAATTGCAAATGAGTTATGATCTTCAAAATATATACTGTGTGGGACTTTATAGGAAAAGATTTTTACCACTGACATAGAATTTCTTTTTTTTTTTTTTTAAAGATTTATTTATTTATGCATACAAGCACTGGGGCACAGGCCAGAGGTGTAGGGGGGTGAGAGGATCACCACAGAGAGCAGGGAGCAGAACAGGCAGATCAACGGAAGTACACTGCTGAGGGGAGCAGCGGGCAAGGCAGGAGAGGTCTGCCGCGCCATGTGGGTCCCCTCCTTGGCCGGCAGCAGGGATCGAACTCGTGCTGCAGTGGCTGCGGTTTGCCTCACAGTGCGTTGCTTAACCCACTGCGCCACCAGGGAGGCCCCTGACATAGAATTTCTAATCAGTGAAATGCTTACCTTGAATTTGAGTTATTTCCTGCTCATATATTGATGAACAAAGATCACTAGACGCTTGTGGAAATCCTCTAACATGAAATACATAGACTAAAACAAACAGAATAATTCACAGAGGGAGAGAAACAATGTAGGAAACAGAAGAAAATGTCATGAAAGAAATTCTACAATTAATATTCTCACGGAGAAAAGAGAGTATTGCAACCAAGAAAGTAAAGCAAAAACTACAAAAACAATCTTTAACATGTGAAATTCAAGAAAGAACTTTTGGAAACTAGATGCTAATGGGGAAAATGCATAGAAATATTGAAATATATTGTTAATGAAATCTAGAAATTAGACTAAAACACAGAAAAAAGAAAAGATGACTTTGAAAAGACTCAACTCAGGGTTTGGTATTGAATAGAAATTTATAGAAAGATAAAATGTAGAAGGGGGAGGATGAAATTGGATAAGAAATCGTTTCTTTCCTGTTCCCCAAAATCTCAGAATTGGAAAACAGTTTTCCAGATAGGGTGGACTCATCAAGTGCTCAGCACAATGAAGAAAAAAGAATCATAATAAGCCATGCATTGTGAACTTTCAGGACATTAAGGTTATGGAGAAGATCGTAAAAAATTGGAGAGAGAAAGAGAAATAAGTAGGAAACATTTAAAAGAACAATGGGGCTGTGCAATTTAGGAGTTGCTTATGATGTTGAAGACCACTTAATTATAACTCAATAGAGAAAATGAATGACAAGAGGGTCTGGTGGATGGATGGAGGGAAAGTAGGGAGATTACATTGTTTATTCCACAAAATTACATTATTTATTCCATTCGAATATAGCCAGCCCCAGTTTAAATCATGTGAAATGTAACATTCAGTGCTTAGTGCTTATCACATGGCAAATATGTAGTTCTCATTTCCTCAGATTGATAACCTACAGCCTTTCAGGTTGCCTTTTACCAACCCTATTGTCTTTGTACCTTTTCCTGTACTTGGCCACCCTGCTCTGTATGCCTCTCTTCTAGATCCCCCACTGTTGGTAGATAATTTATTTATTTATCTATTTATTTATATTTAACATCAGTTGTGGTCCCCATGGATTTCCCACCACCTTTTCACCAGTGCACCATCACCTCAGTCCTTTGTGCTGTTTCTGCCCTCATCCCATTCCCTCCCTGCCAACCCCCAAAGTGTTTCTGATTTGTCCTTGTCTTTTTGTTTTTGTTGTATTGTGGTTTTTTTTAATTGCTATTATTCTTTACATTGGTCCCTTATTTGGTTCCCTTGTATTTCTCCTAGGGTGAAGCCATCTGGTATTTTTCTTTTGCCTTCTGACTTATTTCACTGAGCATAATTGCTTCTAGCTCCATCCATGTTTCTACAGATAACTCTACTTTATCTTTTTTGATTGCTGAATAGTATTCCATCATGTATATCTAGAACATCTTCTTGAGCCAGTCATCTATTTTTGGGCATTTAGGTTGTTTTCAATTCTTAACTATTGTAAATAGTGCTGTAATAAACATAGGGGGTGCGGGTATTCTTTTGAATCAGTGTTTTTGTGTCCTTTGAGTATATTCCTAGGAGTGGGGTTGCTGGATCATATGGAAGTTCCATTCTTAGTAGATTGAGGAACCGCCATACTGCTTTCCATAGTGATTGGACCATTTTGCATTCCCACCAGCAGTGTAGGAGAGTTCCCTTTTCTCCACATCCTTGCCAACATTTGTTGCTAATTTTTTTTTGATATGTGCCATTCTCACTGGTGTGAAGTGGTATCTCAATTTGGTTTTGATTTGCATTTCTCTGATGACAAGAGATGTTGAGCATTTTTTCATATGCCTGTTGTACATTTGCATTTCCTCTTTGGAGAGATGTCTTTTTAGCTCTCTTCTGCCATTTTTTGACTGGATTGTTTGCTTTGTTTTTGTTTAGTTAGTCTGGTCAGCTCTTTGTAGATCTTTGTGATAAGTTCCTTGTCAGTAGTGTTGTGTGCAAAGATTTTCTCCCAGTTGGTGGGGTGTCGCTTTGTTTTGGTCAGTGTGTCCTTTGCTGTACAAAAGATAGCTCATTTATTAAAGATGCCTTTCTTTCCATGAAGCTCTTGCACAGTCATAACACTCTATTTATGGACTAGAAGATAATTTGTTCAGGAGTGTAAACCCTGAAAATACTCAACACCTTTAGGTTAAACTAAAATATAAACCTATTTCTTAAATTTAATCTTTATAAATGAAGAGTTCTTAGCCATACTTTGGCCCACAGTGATGGTGAGACTAGCTACAGAGATGTTCAGTCAATGACCTAACATTTGCTCAAGTTATTGTATAGGGAAATGGTAATTCAAATAGTGAAGTAGTATAATAGCCTAGTGTCTGTTTCTTCGACCTCCTTTATACTCACTAAACTCTAAAGTCACTGGCCTCTTTCTTTTCTTTAAATGTTACGAGGCCTTGTCCTGCCTGTGACCGTTCTATCTCTTTTTTTCTTTTTTACTGAGGTGGGATTAGTTCTTTGTGAATTTAGGGTGTACACTTTCACATCTCAGCAATGTATATGTCATACCATACCCACTACCAAGTGACCAGTTGCCATCCACCACCAACCTCAAAGCAGTGCAGTGCAAGAGAATGTAGATTAAGAAGAATGGTTCTCAAATTGTCAGGACTACTGGCTAGAGCATGTACTTCCCTTTGCCTGGCCCTGTGTCTCTTTCCCATTGTTTTGTTTTACTGAGTGTAGAACACTTTCAACTGTGTGATGATTTGGTTTATTTTTCCATTTATTTCTTCCTCAACTTCGTAAGAGCAGAAACTTTTTGTCTTGTTTGATATTTCCTTATGCCTAAAAACATGGCATATCGTATGTACTTCCAGTAATATTTGTTGGATGAATGGGTGATATCAGAACATCACAGATTTTTATCTTGAGTTGGTCTGGCTTTCAATTGCAGGTAGTTTTTTTTTTTAAAAGTTTAAGTTAGTGTTAATTGTGCTTCTGTATTATTAAATAAGCATGGTATAATGTGTTTGCTTTAGTCTTCATATAGAGTGATATATATTTGTATCAATCATATTTCTAGCTTACAGTTTTCTTTTTTTTTTTTTAAAAGATTTATTTATTTATGCATACAAGCACTGGGGTACAGGCCAGAGATGTGGGGGGGTGGTGAGAAGATTCACCACAGAGAGTGGGGAGCAGAACAGGCAGATCAAGTGAAGTACACTGCTGAGGGGAGCAGTGGGCACAACAGGAGAGTTCTGGTGTGCCATGTGGGTTCCCTCCCTGACCGGCAGCAGGGATCGAACTCGTGCTGCAATGGCTGCGGTTTGCTTCATAGTGTGTTGCTTAACCCACTGTGCCACCAGGGAGGCCCGCTTACAGTTTTCTAATTAATAGATTTTGACATCCATGATATTAATAATAGTAATATTTGTTGAATATATACTTTGTTTCTATTTAAAATACCTTATGTATATGTTAGCTTCTTTGGCCCTCAGAACAATACTATGAGGTAGGTACTGTGATTAATCATATATTTTAGATGAGAAAACTAAAGCGCAGCAGAGAAAGGTTTAACAACTTGTCCAAGGTTATGCAGGTAATAAATTGTGGGACTGGGCAGACTGCACTGTGCTACACTGCTTTATGATTCAAAATGAGTGGTTCTGATGGATTTTTTTAAAACTAGATTGTGGTGATGATTGCACAACTCTGTAAATTTACTAAAGATCATTGAATTATACACTTCAAATGTGTAAATTTAATGGCATCATTTTATAATGTGATAAATCTATTTAAGAAGTTAACTAATCTTTATTCCTTTTTTAAAATTTCATGTATAATCTTTTCAAAACTTCATCTACAGTGGAACTTTAGACCTTGAGTTCTCTTGCCACTGGAAAATGGGAGTAAGTGGAGATTATCTTTTTCTGCTTTCATTGGCTGAGGATAGTCTCTGTTATATGCTCCTTACTACGTTTTTGCTTACTTTCTTTGGATCCACTGGTATGTGAAGCCGATGTGATAGGATTTTAGTATTTGTTGAATTAAATTAAAAGGCTTTATCTGTAGGCTATATTTTTAAATTTTACCAAAAACTTCTCACCCTCATAATTTCATTTTGAAAAATAGATCATGTACATTATTCTTGAAAAGGCAGAGCTTATATACTGCCTCTGTGTACAGACAGTAGCATACAGAAGAAGAAATAGAACAAATGAAAAGATCATGTGAAAAAATTCGTAGATTTAGATGATCATATGCTGATCAAAGTTGCTTAAGGAATAAAAATTAAAATTGTGTTAGCATGAATATTTACCTATACAGACTTAAAAGTGTTCTCAAAACATTTTAACTCTTAAGTAAAAGTAGAATTTCCCCCTAATGTAATAATGAATATTTATGAATGTATGTACATATTTAGGACTAGAAAATGGAAATCAGTTGCGAAACAAAATCCCCCATCTAAAATATGTGAATAAGAGCTGTTCTTAGGGAGTCAAATGTGTTAACAGTGTAAGCTTGTATTTACATTGTATTGGATAAATAAACTGGAGGGGCTATACAAATTCAAGAGAGTGATTTAATTTTTGTCACTATTTGATGACTTGAATTTAGCCAATATATTAAAGCGTAAAACAGTTAAGACATTTTAAAACTGAATTTTGTAATCATAATTAGAGATGGTTGTTTTATGACTCTGTTTTTAATTTATTTAGACAATGTATTCAAAACGTAGCTCATGATTTCCTCTGAAAACCTGGTCCCAGGTTTTGTCCTACTTAATGGCCCCTAAAGAAAGTTAATTTTGGCAATTTTTTTGTTTGTAAAAGTAATCCTAAAAATATTCATCCAAAATAGAAAAGCATATGAAGAAAATAATTTGCTATAACTACACCATCCAAATATATCTAGTTTCTTTTCACTACTCACTGTAAGTCATATGTGTCTTACATATGTGTTTGCTTCATTCTACTGAGGTTTTTAGTAGCCTTAATAATTACCTCCATTCTTCCTTACATGGGTTAAAAACATCATGTTATTAAAGCATGACAGATGAAGACCAGAATCCACCTTTGTTACAGATGGTGGAAGAGGATAAAAGCCAAAAATGCTCCCTAATTATTTGCTCACCTCATCTTATCCAACACAGAGCCGAGTCAAACTTGATTCAAGAAGACTTAGGGCATGGAAAATCATAGGAAAATTACTATCTCAGAGCACCTTGTACCCTGAAGAGCTAAGCCAAGATTTAATTCTTCCCACAATCACAAGTCAGATTAATAAAATACCTTCTTGCCTAGGGAAGAGTGAATGAGAAGTAAGAAAAGGTCATGATTGAAGGATATCAGCTAAAATAGGGCTTTGGAGGCTATGGAAGTGAGTTTGAATGCTCATCTAGGGTCTGGGAAGCCCTTAAGTGGACTTAGGAAAATGACATTATCCAAGTTACATTTTTCAAAGAATCACTCTAGCTGCATGGAAAATAACTACAAGGAAAAAGGTAAAAGCAAAGAGGCTGGTTGTGAACTGTCTGTTGTGAATATCCAGGATATTTCCTGGATGAGGGTAGCAGTGGTAGATGTGATGTTTGGATTCTGAGTATTTTTTGAAGCTAGACAAATTGGTAATATCTAATGTAAAGCTATTTTTTTTCACAATAGTTTAATTATGCCTTTTTAAGGAGCTGTACATAGGTATAAATAATATAGAGAATCCATTGGAAAGTGATTCTGTAAAACACGTTTGATCATTTCCTGTCATGGTATTTGATTTTCTAATGCCAAGTAGGTTATTTGGGAGTTGAAAATTTGGATTATATGAAAGCTTGCTTTGATTTCTGTGTTATTTTGGTTAGTTTTGAGAAGTTAATTTTTACTTTTATTATCTTATATCAGTTGACAATACAGATTTTCTTTAAAAAAAAAAAAAGACTTGGTGTTTTCTATAGTACAGTAAAATCCCCTGCGATTGTCTAGACAGGGCTGTTATGTCGTCTAAAATGGTCAGACACTCTGCGCGTTGATTATAGTCTCTAGAAAGCCTATATAAGGGATGCCTCTCTCTAGGAGAGATGTTTCCTGAGCCATGTTTCTCAGCTTCAGGACGGCTAAGATTTATTTTGTAAGCTGACAAGGCCAAACATTACTGTGTTAACCATTATAAACAAAATAGTAAATGTTAAATGTTCACTCAATAGAGTCACTAGTAGGGCTTTTATATACAGAAAGTAATGTCTGAGCCAAAAATGTGAAACAGTTCTCTGGTCTGCGTGCTTTCTCTCTTAACCTGCCCTGTGATTCATTGCAACTGGAGCAGTGATGATTTGAGCTCCAGAACCCTTGGTGTTTGTAGTAAATCCTTCCTGGGTTCCCCTTCCTCCCACCCCCATCCTGCCTTTCCTTCTAATTACCCAAACCTTAATAATTTTCACTTTTTAAAAAACTTCTCAGAAACACTTATTTTTATATGTGAGGCCCAAATTGAAGAGGCTGACAAGATTCTGTTATACTTAAATATATTGGAATATTTTAATTTGTTCCATACCAGTTTTTGGGCTTTCAGCTCTATTTTGCAAAATAAGGCAATAATCAGGTCTTAGTTCAGAAGTATTTTTTAAATTATTGCCCACATTTATTTATAGTTAGTTATATAAAGAATTATACTCACTGTAAGCTTTCTGACAAATAATTTTACTTTTCTTCTGTTAGAATTGAAACACTGGTATGTACAAAATTGTGTAACCACTGTCTCTCAGGTGATTCAGGAGCCAGTTACTGTGTACATCATGTCGCAAATCTGTTTCCAAAAAAATTCTTATAGTCTCTCAATCTGAAAATGTAACAGAGAGAAAGGACTTACAGGTCTTATAAAACTTTTACTTTAACTACAGTAAATTATATTTTATGCTCTGACCCATTATACATATATATATATATATATATATGGGCAAACACACACACATGCAACTGACATAGATGTTTAACATAATAACTTCTAATCTTACAATGTGCAGTGCACGCCAATGTTTTTAATCCACTTAATTTCACTTTTTAAAAGTGCAGTTCACTGAGTATAAGTCATTCTAGATCTATCCATGTTTCTATAAATGACCCTAGTTTATCATTTTTGATTGCTGAATACTGTTCCATTGTGTATATGTACCACATCTTCTTGATCCAGTCCTCTACTTTTGGGCATTTGGGTTGTTTCCAGGTCTTACCAATTATAAACAGTGCTGCAGTAAACATGGGGATACAGGTCCTCTTTTGGATCGGTGTTTTTGTGTCCTTTGGGTAGATCCCTAGGAGTGGGATTGCTGGATCATATGGTAGTTCTATCGCTAGTAGACTGAGGAATCTCCATATGTCCTTCCATTGTGGTTGGATTAACTTGCATTCCCACCAGCAGTGTAGTAGAGTTCCTTTTTCTCCACTTCCTCGCCAGCATTTGTTGTTGTTGGTTTTTTTGATGTGTGCCATTCTTCCTGGTGTAAGGTGGTACCTCATTGTGGTTTTAATTTGCTTATACTCAGTGAAACAAGTCAGAAGGTGAGAAAAATATCAGATGGCTTCACTTTTAGGAGGAATGTGAAAGAACAACCACAACAAAAAATAAAAAAGAAGAAAACAACAACAACAACAAAAAAAGAACAAGAGAAAGCTGAAGGAAATGGGCAATTACAGCCAAAAACAAACAAAAAACTCAACAAGATCAAAAGGTCAAAGATAAATCAAAGGGATCATGGGGGGGTGGGGGAGGGCAAAGACCAAAGACAGGGATGAGGGCATAAAGAGCACAAGGTACTGAGGCAATGGTGCATGGGTGAAATGGTGGTGGGAACTCCTTGGGGACTACAAAGGATGTCAAATACAATTAAATAAATCTAATAAAAAATATTGAAAAAGAACACAATTGGGGGATAAAAGTGCAGTTCATAATCTATTAAATTGACTATATCGCCCAAGAATGAGATAGAATCTAGAGTTTGCAAAATATTTAAAGCATGTCCCAAGTATCACTTGATCTTTACAGCAGCCTTGGGAGGTAGACAAGACTAATATCAGCCCTCTGAAAACATAGTTAAAACCTATATTTACATGACAAAAGCTTTGCCTGAGAAGAAATGATTTGGGGCATTAGTGAGCAGGGGTCACAATGAACACTGGAATGATGATGGAGAAAAAGGGGATTTATACCAGGGGGTGAGTGGATGCAAAAGATACTTTGCCTGCCTTGGGATTTTTGCCTAAGTACTTAGTGACATCTATCTGGTATGCTATTAGAAATCACCCTTAATTAGACTGTGTTAGGTTGCTGGTGTCTTTAAAAGCTACAAAAGAGTTTGCTAGGCTCTACCTATAGATTCCTTTTATTCACCCCCAGAAGTCCTATCCATACTAATCCAGTGTAATTTCTCTAGTTGTCTGTTTCTCAGACCTCATTTATTTGCACATTATTCTCTCTTTTTTCTATCCATACAATACCTTATTGTTTACTTAATTTTTAAAAATTTATATAACACTAGTACTTTTTAAAATTGAGGTAGAATTACCTCAATTTGGAAACATACATTTCAGTGATACTAGTGTATACAAAATTGTGTAACCACTCTCTCTAGTTTCAAAACTTATTTTATCATCATGTAAAACACCCCATGCCCTTAAGTAAGCACTTCCCATTCACCTCTTCCTAAAGGAAACATAATGACTAGCATAAATAAAAAGCCAATTTTGTAAATAGAACATAGCAGTTTTAAACATTGTGTTAAAAATAAAACATTTATAAAGACTAGACACTATCATCCCCAAGGCGTCTGAATTTTTTCAGTATTAAAATGATACTAGCAAATTTTAAAGAGGTATTAAAAGTATATAATTTTCTCACTAGGAGATGCACTGCTATTTAATGTTATTTCTTGTACCACCTACATTTTCTTTCTATAGCTGAATTCATCCAACTCCACCCCACCCCCACGTTTACAAGAGAAATCTTGTATAACTGAATCCCTGGAATTCAGAGTACATATTTCTAAAAATAGTAATTGCAGTTTTCATCATTATCCTTGATCATATAAAATCAACTGTTTATTAAATAATGGGCTAGATGCTTTGGGAATTTAAAGAAAAGGCGGTGCTGTAAAATAATATGTCTTTGTTGTAAAAATCAATTTGTGCACCCATGAAGAAAATAATACTAATAGTAGTCAGATATGTGGATTATATTGTAAAAGTATAACCCATATACTGGCTTAAATTGTTTGGAACTTGTATATATATTTTTTTGGTAGAAACTATTTAGTATTAGCTATTATTGTGAGTACTCCAGATTAGCCTAGTGGCGTTCACCTTT
This sequence comes from Galemys pyrenaicus, assembly GCA_019455555.1. Classification (NCBI taxonomy): domain Eukaryota; kingdom Metazoa; phylum Chordata; class Mammalia; order Eulipotyphla; family Talpidae; genus Galemys; species Galemys pyrenaicus. The sequence goes on from JAGFMF010011791.1 coordinate 14,716,379, forward strand.
TTTTGCTCTTCTTTTAAGTGCCCCAGAGATAACTCTGCATCTCAAAGTTTAGTCTCCTCATCTGATTAATAAACTTCATTTCTACCTGGTTCTAAAAATCAAATGAGAGAACCTTTATGAACATACCCAGCATAGTGCCTGTGACTTAGTTGAAATCAGTATTTGTGCATTCTTTTATCCAATCATTTATATTCCTAGTCTTGTTAACATGTAATAGAACTATATCAAGATTGTTTGCTCAAAGAAATCAATTAGCTTTGCTCTGATGTGACCTATAGAAGTTGACTAGAGAACTCGTCTCACTGCTACCTCTCTCAACATTAGTTGTGGTGGTGACAGCGAGCATAGTAACAATAATAATAATTATAATAGGAGCTAGCATTGTCCATCTGTTATGTACCAGGAATTTTTCTAAATGCTTCTAGTGTATTTGTTTGTTTTATAGCTCTACGAGGGAAGTATTCCAAGTTAACTGAGCTTAAGTAATTTACCTAAAGGTACAGAGTAGGGAGTAGGTAGATTTGGAATTTGAAGTCAAGCAGTCTATCTTCAGAGTCTAATTTTAAGTACAATCTCTATAAGCTTCTCAGAGAATGGGATCCTATTCATCTACTCCAACTGAAGGGATCATTAGCAAGGGAGAGACTCTGGGGGGGTCTTAGTCTCTTCTACAGGTTGTTCAAGTGAGGATATACATATTATGAAGGATAAAATTGTTTAAAAGAGAATCTGGCTCAGATAGAAAAGAGCTGACTTCTGTGTGTACATGAAGAGAAGAAAGCAGGGTAGTAGGGACATAGGACAAAGGGAACTCTTGGTTCCTTCTAGCTGAAGAAGAAAAGAGATGAGTTTAGACTCAGGTAAGGACTGACTACTAGAGTCTTTCTAATCCAAGTGCTATTATCTAAATTGACTGCATTAAAAGCGCTTCTAAATTTTTGTTTCCCTTGGTGAAAATAATTTGTGGAGCCCATTTATATTGAAGGAAATAATTTTTTTCTGTACTATATTTATGCTCTCTATATTTTATTACTGAGATAGTGAATCAAGTTATAGAAATACCATAAAATTAAGACATTTTTGCTAAGTTTAAATGGTCATAACTTAAATTGAATTCTTTGTCATTAACTAGATCTAGTAGCATGATGACATTTCACTTTTTTATTTTTAAACTTAGGAAGATTTGCTTATAAACCATTTAGTAACAAACCTTTCAAATGCTATGAGTTAAAACATATGGAGATACTAAAGATACGTGGAGCCGTAATGTTTTCCCACACATAAAATGTGTCTCTCGAAGAGGGAAAGATATTTTAGACATTTCACTGACATACAAACTTGAAGTTATAGTATAATACATGATAGCTATTCTTTTTATATTGATATATTAAGAATACTTTTATAAGCTACAATAAGCCCCAAATAAAAAAATTATGCAGTTTTCCTAAATCTACTTTCTTAGAAAGTGATTCTCTTATTAAACCTGAAACTGATAGAGTTTTGTGTGTGTGTGTACATTAATATGTGTTTGAATTTCATAGTGATTGCATGTTTGTATGGGGTTTTCCCACTTACAAAGATGGACTTGGATCCAGTAGCTTCTATTTTTTCTTATAAGACAGTATTTTTAGATATTTTAAAAAAACAATATATATTCTGGGCCTCCCTGGTGGCGCAGTGGGTTAAGCAACACACTATGAAGCAAACTGCAGTCACTGCAGCATGAGTTCGATCCCTGCTGCCGGCCAGGAAGGGGAC
>JAGFMF010011791.1:14718260-14754019 GCA_019455555.1 Galemys pyrenaicus
CTCCCCACTCTGTCTGGTGAATCCTCTCACCTCCCATGCGTCTCTGGCCTGTACCCCAGCTCTTGTGTGCATAAATAAATAAATCTTTAAAAAAAAAAAAACAATATATATTCTATATTTTCCAAATAGCTAAGGAGACTGCTTTCTTTACTCCGTGTGTTATGAAAACAGTGGATATATTGAATATGCCTTTTCAAAAAAATCTGTAGCCTTACTCCACACTGTGATTTGTCATGCCTCTGTTGGTGATATTGGAATGGGGTAATTGAGGGGAAGGCCTACTTTTTTCCCTGGAGAGATGCATGATTAAGACTTAAGTTTTTTAGGAATAATTGTGGTCTATATGGATGGTAAATCATAGAAATTAAGGCAAGAGGCAAAGAAATTATTTAAGAGGGTCAAGGTGAATGAATCCAGTCCTAGATGAAGACCTCAACCAAGGGTATAAAGTGAACATGGACAACAATCCAGAGAAGTGGATTAGAGAGATATTTAGAGTGTAGGGTATATATGACTTGATTTATATATGAAAAGTGAAGGATTGACTAATGTGAATAACTGGAGACCCATCCTACCTATTAGATAGGGACATATGCCTGTAGATATGGAGGGAAAGAGAAGGTTCTAATGAGTTAACTTTTGATATGTTAGTCACAAATTCTCAACTCTATACCAATCTCAGGTGAAGAAAGGATTCACTAATTTTTGAGGCTTTATGCCCATGTTCATTACCCCCTTTTTCTGAATCCTGGGGAAGAATACTCTAACTCTTTAGCCTGGGGATGGGTTCTATTTTCACAACCTGAAATCTGGTTCTTTCTTCCAGGATCTCTTAGCCTAATTATCATGTTTCTACAGATTGAATTTCCATTTGACTCTCTGTTCCTGTTTTATCATCCTGCTTAGGAGCTCTGATCCTTATCAACTTAACTATTATCCTTATCAACTCCCTTCTTGGCCTACTTAGCTTTGGGTCAAAATGCCCCCTGGGTCCATATTCCTTAGAGACATACACAATGAATTTTACTAGATTTGTATTTCTCAGTGTCTTTATGGACTAGCTTTGACAGAGGGTAGGAGAAACCACAACACTATAGTATGGAGAAAGAGTATTATACTGAGTCTTATACCACTGTTGCTTCAAAACTGTTGAATTAAATTATTCAATCAATCCCTTCACACCTCAGTCTCCTTGTCTGTAAAGCTAGTAGGTTAGACTAAAGGACTGCTTAAACTCCACTCCCATTGCAAAAATTCATCACAAATTATTATTATTATTTTTTAAAGATTTATTTATTTATGCATACAAGCACTGGGGCACAGGCCAGAGGTGTGGGGGGTGAGAGGATTCACCACAGAGAGCGGGGAGCAGAACAGGCAGATCTACTGAAACACACTGCTGAGGGGAGCAGCGGGCACAGCAGGAGAGGTCTGCCATGTGGGTCCCCCCCTGGCCGGCCGCAGGGATCAAACTCGTGCTGCAGTGACTGCGGTTTGCTTCATAGTGCGTTGCTTAACCCACTGCACCACCAGGGAGGCCCATAAATTATATCTCTACTATTTGACCTTATAGAATTGCATTTGAAAGAACTGTGAATCAAATCCTGTATTTTAAGAAAGAGCTATAAGGATAAATTTATAAAGAATAGGTAAATAAATCTTTTGTTATAGAAGTTGAATGGAAAAATAAATCTCAATGAGAATAATTAAATTAAAGTTAAATTAAAAAGGGGAAAAAACTAAGAATGGTTTAGCATGGCAAAGATAATTGATAAAGGGAATTAAATTAGTCTAATGGAGTTCATTCTGGAATGTATTTTTTTCAGTGATGTTAATCAAAGTTGGAAATATTTGCCATTAACTGATTTGTGGATCACATGAGTCTTAGTGAGAAGTAAAGCTCAAGGCCCATTCCAAAAGCCCAAAGTGCCAAATTTTCACTTTCCCACCTTCTTTGTACTATTAGAATGCAGGTATTCAACCTAGGCTTGACCAGTCAAATCCACCCCCCTCTGGGCTTTGATATAGAAGCTGGTGAGAGGGGAGAATTCATTCTGCTGTGGGAGTGGAAGTAGGGAAAACAGTTCCAGGGTAGCAGTACCAACACTCAAAGTGGCTATGATGTTGTTCTGGGTCCGAAATCTGGCCAGGCTCTTGGCTATACTAAAACTACCTTGTCACACACATTTCTGAGCCTGGTTCCATAGCCTCTCCAGTAAACTTAGGATGTACTTTCTATTCTTTCAGTACATTTTATTTTTTTGTTATAATTGCAAAATCCAACTGATAATGTATAGACCTAGTAATGTTTAGATTTTAGTCAAACTATCAGTAAGATACAGTTAGTATATGATTTTAATGGATTGAATAACCTTTTCTTGTTATAGGAATACAGAGCTTTTTGGAACTTTCAACTGTCTCCATCTTTCTTATCATATTTGAACATTAAAATGAGCTTGTGATTACAAGAGTTTTTTGAGGCATGTATATTTTTCAATTCTTTAAAGTTTAATGTGACTTTTATGTGTGTTAGAATGCGCTAGTAAGTTGAGTCTGAGAGTCATTGCAGTGTAGTAGTTAACCGCATAGATTCTGGAGATATGACTGGCATCCAGGATTTGCCACTTAACTGAATGACAATTTCCTTGCTTATAATTTAGGGACAATAACGGCACATACCTCTAGGACTTGTTAGAAGGACTAAATGAATGTGTGTTTACTCTTAGAGCAATAATTGGCCAGTGATAAGCTGTTTAAGTTTCAACTATTATTATTATTTTGATGTTTAGAAGTTTATTTTTATTTGTTTTTTGATTGATTTTGGTATTTAATCCTTATTGTGCCCACAATAAATTTTTCTTGTTGAACCTCTCTCATATATGCTTTACAGAAAAAAGTTCTTATTGGTGCTGAGCAGATTTTGTGAATTGGAATGATACTGAAGCAGCTCTGATCTTGAGAGTTATTGAAATCTCTACAGTATTATCTTCTAAGTTTTTAACTCAGAGGGAAATGAATTTGTTTTCAAGAATAAAACTAAAATGTTGGCCTCTGTTATCTTTAATTATGTCTAGAATAATATACATAGCACTTAAAACAAAGTGTATCTAACTTATATAGATTTTTATGTCAGATGAGCAAAATGAAGCTATTCACTGACTGCCCAAGGGATGAGTAGGTTAGAACTTTTGGAACAAATGGAGAACATAAAAACAGCCCCAGAGAGAATACTCATTTAAATAATGAACAACAGCATCATTGTGCCGAGTCTTGGAAATTCTTTCCCTATTTGCCTATTTGAGTAAATTTTCCTTAAAGAATTATCATACCAGTTTGATGGAAATAAATTTGAAAAATTTCCCTGAAACTTCACACTTTCTGATCATGTGATTAAGACTCCATGAAGCAATTTTAATCATTATAATGGGACTGTGGTTCTTTACCAATGGATATGAACATCATTAGCTATCGCTGAATACCCATTAAAGCTTTCCTGAAAGTTTTATTGTATTCAGTTAGCAGTCTATTTAAGGAAAGGCCAGAGTGCTCCTTTGGGCTGCTAGTGAAACAGGAGGAAGCTAAAACGTACTTTAAGTACTTTTCTTGCCTTATTTGTGGACTGAGGAACTCTGATTTATTAACCATATTTATACATGAATATTCTTAAGTTTCCCTTTCCCTTTCCTGTTTCTTAAGCTCTTTCTGGTCTGAGTTTATTGCTCAGTTCTGTCAGTGGCTCCGGCCTATACCATGTTAGTTGATGCCAGTGTCATCTGTTTTGGGTTACAAGCCCCTTGAGGGCAATGATTCTTTTGGCTTGGATTCTATCAATACAATACTCTTTGATGATGATGAAGTGGCTTGCTCCTTTGACTTGAAGTACACTCCTGACTTCTGCTTAGCATATTCAGAGAATTAATAATAGTCTAACAATTTCTCAAATCTACTTTCCAATAACCTCTGTCATATCAAACAAAATAACAACTATTTGTCAATCACTTTCTGGGCACCAAAAGTATATTTGGACAACTTTATATTTATTGTTTCATTGCATTCTCACCACAACTCACTGAGATTGGTATTACTTTATCATTCTGTATATGAGAAAACTAAGATGTAAGAAAGTTGAAGAACCTACCTATTGTACACAACCAGAAATAGTAAAGTGAAGAAACACATGTATATCTGACTCCAAAGTTGCTTTGAGCCACTATACCATAGTTTCCTTTGCATTTCCCTGCACATTTACATGTGCCAATGGTTCTTTCCTATATCTGAAGTCTACATTCAGCTTTATTTTTTATAAGAATGCTTATAGTAAGTTATGATGCTAATAACTTGTTGAAAAACAAGCCCATTTTACTGATTTGTCTTCATTTACCAGAGAAAACCACTGAACATGGTTTAAGCCCCTATTCCTTTTTATCTATGATTGAAAATTTGATTATTTTAATTGTTAATGCTATTTCAGATATGAAAGTGAACATTCCTGATAGTAGCTATCAATGTTGATATATTTTGTATTTTCATGATAATTCTTCTGTCCTTATGTCTTAGCCTGTCTGATGTGGCATTCATTAGTCTTTAATAAATAGACTGTATTGTGTGGTTTTTTTTTTTTTCATTGAGAGAATGATGGAGTTAAAAATAATCACAATAATGATTTTAAAAGAACATGCTGACATTTAGATCTAAAGGCTTTCTCCTCCAGGCTATAAAGTCTTAAAAGTAGGTCACACTTTGGGTTTAAGCTCTGAACAGATACTTGCTCTCTGTATTAGCTTACCTTTTGATCTTAAAGGAGCACTTATTCTTAACTTCTGTAAATTTTAAGTTATCTTTCCAAATTTGGAATATTGGATGAAATGAAAATCACTAGTCATTTAAAAGAGACAATTAAAGAAACAAGTTAGCACTTTTCTTTTCTGACCCCTTGAAGAATTAGAACTTTTCTTCAATCAGTGACTCAACTTAGAAATATAAGGCAAATTAAAAGTACAGAAGTTCAAGCTCACTTGAATACAGTTGGGGCATAGGGTAGCATCTTTAAACTTCTCTATAAGGTTACCTTTCATTAACCAGATGGTAGTCCAGTGAGAGAATGTTTGTAGGCTATACCCTAAACATAGCCTGCTTCACTGAGTTAGCATAGTTGGCAATTCACTTGTTTCCCAGTACTCTATTCATTACAACAAAATTGCTGTGGGTCTTTTGAACTATTTTCCCTCAGTTCTACCACCACCACAAACCACTGGAAAACATGACCTTCAGCCTTTTCTCTTTTATTTCTCTGATTCACAGCACACTTTCTTATACTTGGAATTACTCTTCCAGATTTGTCTGCCCTGTGGTGCCTAGTTCTGGTAGGTATAAATATCAGGCTCATTTCTTAACTGTAGATAGTAGTCACTGAAACATTTTTCAAACTGATTTTCTTTCTTCTTTCATAGCATAAACTAATTTAGATATCAATTATTTTAGAAAAGCCTATTCTCTGTCCAGAGAATGTTGATAAGTAGGGGGTGTCATTAAAGATAACTTTAAATATTAATTACTCTCGATGCAATATTTAATTGAAACATACCTATAGGACTTTAAAAAATATGATCGCTAAAAATGTGGTACCTATTTACTTAGAATAGGTATCCCTTTGTTAGTATAAACTCCCTACAAATAAGTAAAGTTCACAGGAATTCATTTCAAGATCAACTTACTGGTGATGGTTAGTTCATGTCTTAGTTCTCTTAGCCCATCTTCTTGCTGTATTAATATTTAAGATGGTCTAAAAGAGGATATTTCCAGCATGAAATTGTCCACATAAGACATATACCAGGTTCTCATAACAGCCAGAAAGTAGGGAATTTTAATCAGAATACCTGCTTGGAGGCACAATGTTTAAGAATACACAGTGAACATGCATTTTATTACTGACTCACAAAAAGCAAAAGGCTTTCTCTTGATGTCTATGGAATACAAAGAAGTAAAAGGAAGAGTGGCACAGGAAAAAAGGAAAGCATTCGAGAGAGAAAAATGAAATCTTACTGTGCATGTTTTTATGTCTTCAGTTTCTTATTACTGATTTCTGATTAATTTCATAAGATGTTCATAAAGAGCGAATGTATAAATAGAATGACCCAGTATCTAATTATGCAACTAATTATTGCATAAATACTGTTGCTAGGTTCATCATCTTCATAAGTTTATGATCCAGATCAAAGTATGAAAACAACTTAAACTGATCAGAATTATGTGTATGCATTGTTTTGTTTTCTGAGGGCAATGAGTAAGTGATGTGTTTTCCTAAAGGGAATAAAATCTCTTTTGCAAGTTGGTTGGTAAACCCAGAATATTTTGAACTCCTAGTGGCATTTCTTAACTTTATCAAATATAGAATCAGATTAGGGATAAAACTTTGTTCTTCAGGAAATGGTCATTATTCTTTTCAAAAACATTGTCAATCTTCAATTTTTCATGACTTCCATCCCCCAAAATTATTTGGGAAATAATTTTTAGAAATTCTAAATTATCTTAACCTTTATCTAAATTAAACGGCAAAATAGGAAATAAATTTCCTCTCAAGTCATTCTTGCAGAAAAGTAGGACTTGGTTTCTGGGCAATAACAGTAAATGGCAGTAAAATAGGTGTGGTCTTTTCCAGCAGTATCTTTTATATTGTATGATTTCTTGTTATCATATAAAACCAGATATGTTCAGCAAAAGGCTGCCTGCTTGAAGCTTGTAAATTTCTCATAATATCTCAAACCAGAATTGAGACTCATTTTTCTAGGTAGCTTATGCTTTGTAAAGGAAAAACAACAGCTCTACATTTTGATAGCATCCTTCAAAATCCTCCTCAATTGAATGTTATTACCGGTGATAATTCCAGCCTTGCTAAACTACTTCCCATGTTAAAATGAATTTAGGGTCAGTTGCTATTTAAAGCCTTTGCTGATCGGCAGAATAATTCAGTGTCTTTTATTCAGTATTGTGTCTGTGAAACTTTGGAACTTATCTGGACATTTTTCTGGTTTACGTATGTCGTACATCAGGAATACCCAAATGTCTATATATTGACCATGTAGCATGAAATGGTGTCAAAATTTTCCTTATGAAAAGAAATTATATTTTACCTTTGAGTGTCTACCTCTGAGAAACAGGACACACTCAACAAATATTATTGACAAACTAAAATATGTCTTAAAGAGAGGAATTTGCAAAAATATGAAATTGTTTTCTGGAAACAAATTAATTTTCTAATATTTTTGTATCAAGAACCCTTTCCCTCCTGTTAAAAAAATCTCATAAATAAATATAGAAAGATCAGCTGAAAATGTTTGAGAGGGTATACATAATAAATACTGTACTTCAATATCTTATTTTCATTTACTTGCTTGGCTAAGATGGTAATAACTTCTGCAGTATATGAAAACCTCTTGGGTTCTGTTCTTAAAAAAACATGTCTTTCAGGAATATTGAATTTCCTTCTGGTTTTCCTCTAAATTTATGAAGTTACTCCACTGCAAAGTGTTATGCCGTAATTTAGAAGCTCATTGTGGCTAACCCCAATATTGACTTGTACGGCTAGTTAATAACATTTTAAAAAGAATAGTATTTTCCAGAGAAAGAGAATGATCATTTTAATGGTAATCTGTTGGTGGTTGAATTGTTTTAGAAATTATTATAAAATAAAATGTCAACAAACACATTCAGTACTCTACCAATTCTGTTGTCTGGAGTTTATGTCAAAAATAGTGGTTGAGATATTTCATTGGCTTTGACTAAAACACTACTGTAAAGTTGAGCCCTTCTTAATTCTTTGTTATTTATGGGATTTCAAATTATGGCAAGTTATAGTTTATGAAAGGAAAAGTACAACATATATAAATGTGACTATTTTATTTTATATATAATGGTAATAAAATGGTAATTTGGAGCAAGAATTTTCTCTACCTTTTAAATTTTTATCTCTTCTAAACTGCATTAATCCTACTAAATTTTGCTTCTTATCCTAATGAATTTTACTTTTAAAACAATAAATTATTTTTCATTAATATCATTGTCAGTGAACTCTAAATGACTTTAGAAATGACCTTTAGAAATTATTTAGAAATGACACAAAACTAAACAGTGTTAATTTTCAGTGATAAACTCCCTGAAAGCACAACCCTATACCCAGGTTTCTAACAAATTGAAATTTTAAAAAGGTTTTTTTAAAAAGAATGCATACTAGAAAAGTTTCATGTAGCAAAAAGTTCTTGGTTTAAGACATACAGGATAATTACAGGGGGGCAGACAGAGAGGAGAAAGCTCCTGAACATGGAATTTAGGAAGTGCTTAATAAATGCTACTTTATGGTGATAGTTATATCTATCACCATGCTCTGATTCTTTGTTATTCATAGTTACATGCCTTTTTGTCTCCTTTGCAAGATTTGGAGATTCTGAAGGTCAGGAACCCTGTTGCTCTTGCTTCCCAAGGGGTCTAATGCAATGCCTCATTTACATGAGGAATTTAGTAATTGTTTGATAATCTGCATTGAAGAGCCAGTTAAGTGTTGATACCGAACAATAGCAAGCATCTAGTCTCTTTCTCTAAAAACATAGCATCTTCAAATCCAAAATTAGAAAGATAACACTTTGTTTTATTTGCTTTATAAGTTACTGCTAGTTTTCACTCTAACACATATCTTTTTCAAACATGATGGCATATATCTTTAGTCATGTCACATACAGACTCTTCACTGTCATTACATAGTCAGTGTATTTGTGTAATGGAGCAAACCTTGGTGAAAGAGGGATGACTTGGCTTGTGAATCCTCATCCCTGGCCCTAAGAATACACGGAGGGTCCTTCCTGGTGGCTCAAAGGGTTAAGACACAGCATTGTGAAGCTATCTGCCCCAACTGCAGCACAAGTTCAATCTCTGGCCAAGGCAGTGACCCACGTGGCTCAGCAGACCTCTCCTATCCTGCCCGCTACTCCCCTCAGCAGTGTATTTCAGTCAGTCTGCCTGTTCTGCACCCCACTTTGTCTCTGGTGAATCCTCTCATCCCCCACACCTTTGGCCTGTACCCCAGTTCTTATATGCATAAATAAATAAATTTTAAAAAAGAATATAGGGACAGGACCCAAAAACAGATATACAAAGAGAGTTATAAAAAATAATTTATTTACATATGGAGTGAGAAAAGGGAGGACTAAGAAAGAGAAGAAAATTTATTGATTGGCATATGGAGGGATGCTGTCTGTTCTACCTGCTGATGGTGTAGTTGAGATGAGACCAAGGAACAATTGGAAATCTGCCAAGAAGAAAGAGCAGCTTGCCTGTGCTCTGTCTTTTAAAAATTCCTATTGTGGCTTTGCTCATCTCCTAGTTCCCAGCAGCTCCATTCAGGAAGTCAGGGTGGCACACAGAAAGCATGCCTTTTGCCAATAGTTGATTATGAGTGTTACACACTTGCTTGTAGTAACACACTTATAAGTGAGGAATTATGACTTTATATGATAACAACAATCATGTAGAAAAATGACAGCCCAAACTTGTTAACATTTGTTGATGGGTCCCTCCTTGGTTTTAGTTAAACATAAATAAGAGTCTTTAAAATTATAAAAACAGATTAATATGGCCAGAGATGAATGCTCCTGACTATCTGTATTTTACAGTGAAAATGGGAAAAACTTAGATACTTAAGCTTGTATCTTCCCATAAAATAAAGTAAAAATATTTTAGATGATAGTTAATATCCACAGAAGTTGCTTTTCAGTGGGAATCAAAATATAACTAGCTCTCTAATCCTACAGCCTAACTAGCTCTCTAGTCCCTACTGAGAAGGGACAATCAGAATATTATACTACTAATCAAGTTCTTAATCTCTAAGCATCTACGTCCTTTTGCATGCTTTACCTTGGAAAATAATGTTCCTGTTGTCTAGAATGTATTTTGCCCTTTTTTTCTGCCTGGTCACCCCTTAGTTATCCTTCAAAACCCTCCTTAGTCATTACCTCTGTAAAAACATTCCTCCTGCCTAAGCAGAATAAGTCACTTCTCTTTATCTATCTGTGTTTGCAGCTCTCTTCTCACACTCCACTATGATTTCAGTTACCATCCCTATGAGTTGAGCTTGGCAGGTGCGTGGTAGCTCCATAAGTGTATAAAACAAGGATGAATTAATGAGTGAGTTAATGAGTAAAACAGAAATCCACAATTAGTGAAGTCTAGGTTTGGACAAAGGCAATGGGCTAGCAACTTGCCCTTCCCCAGCCATTTGCCAGCCAGTGTTTTGTTTATTTTCTAAGACAATTAAACATTTGTTTTTGTTTCAGTTTTCCTCTTCCTGTATTCTGCTGGAAGACCATTTATTTAAAAGGTGAGGCTGAGATGGAGACTGTGTTTGGACTAATTGATTCCTAATATGTATTCTAGAAGGTTCTCTTTGGTACTGATCTTTTCCATCAGTAGGAGAAATGTTAGAGATGTATACATGTTTTACTCCTTCATTGTCCATTCAGCCACTTCTTAGAAGAGGATTTAGAAACAGACTATTATTGTTTCAGTTTCTTGAGGGAAAATGTGTTCTAACTCCTTAGTGACCTATTTATAGTTTAAAGTGGATGCTTCTGTAGTCAGAAAACAAATTATTAATACTTCCTTGCTGTTTGTGACTTACTGAAATTGATAGCCCCAACATTTTTTTCATTAGTCTCTTTTTTATTAAGCACAGAAGTCATAGTTTGATATAGCTTTCTGTTTGATTTTCTTGTTTTTGTTTTTTATTGATTTCTGCTCTTATTCTCATTTGGTCTTAAAGTAGAAACTTAGAACTTTCATTTGAGAGTTGTTTTTTTTTTCATTTTAAACATATCCATTAAACTTTTTAAATTCCCCTCTACAGACTGCTTTATTTGGTGTCTTAGTGGGCTGAGGCTGCCATAACAAAATACCATGGGCTGGGTGGCTTCAATAGCCGACATTTATTTCTCACACTTCTGGAGAGTTGCCAACAGTTTCAGTTCCTTGTGAGGACTTTATTCTTTAATGCAGATGACAGCTTTCTCATTGCTGTGTCCTTTGGTAGCGAGGGGAAGGAAAGAGGGCACAAGCTATGGTCTCTTCTTCCTGTTCTTTTAAAGACCTGATCCCATTGTGGAAGCCCCAACTTTAATAATCACATCTAAGCCTAATTACATCCTAAACACCCACTTCCAAATACCATCATATTGAGGGGTAGCACTTCAATATATAACTTTGGATGGGACAGAGACATTCAGACTGTAACAATTTGCATTACAAATGGTTTGGTGTTTTGTGTTTATATTTGCAGTAAATTAAAAGTATTTTCTAATTTTCCCTTCTGATTTCTGTTTTGGGTCGTGGATTATTCAGAAATATGTGACATAATTTCCAAGTATTTTGGTTTTTTTTTCAATCCTTCAGTTAATTGACTTCTACTTTAATTCCATTGTGGCCTGAGAATATAGTTTGTATGATTTCAGGACTTTAAAATTTATAGAGATTTGTTTTATCTGGACTATAAATATATAATCAATCTCAATAAATGTTACGTTAAAAGATTTTGTATTCTGCTATTTTGGGAAACAGGTCAAATAGGTTGACAATATTTTAAATCTATTAATTTTTCCAGTTAGAGAGGAATATTGAATCTATAATTATGAATGTCTATTTTTCTTTAAGTTCTTTATTTTTCTTTATATATTTTAAGGCTCTTTTATTGGTACATACACATTTAGAATTCTTTTTTTCCTGAATTGACCCCTTAATTATGTAATGTATCTCTACTTCTGATAGTTCTTGTTCTTTAGAATATCTACTTTGTTTGATAGTAATATAATTAGTATCTTTAGATTAGTATTTTTCTGGTATACCTTTTTTACTTTTAAATTACGCTAAAATGGATTTCTTGAGGTGTATATTATTGAGTCCTGCTTTTTTATACATATAGCAGTTATCTCTTTGCTTTTTCAGAGTATTTAGACTGATGCTGTCCAAGGTGTATGACTACTTAAATTTAAATTAATTAAAATTAAATTTCAAATTTAGTTCCTTAATCCCAATAGCCATATTCCATAATTTCAGTAGTTACTCTGGCTAGTGACATGTGTGTTAGACAGCATGCGTCTAGAAAAGAGGCAGTTCTTGCTTTCATGGCAAGAAAATTCTGCTTTGTTTCTGCAGAAGGTTTTGGCTAAGATATTCTTCATCTTTTTCTGCGACATCTGACCTTAGCTTAGAAGGGACAAGTCAGGACATAGGAGAGTCCCCTACTCTCTGTTAGTGGTAGGTGTCTTTTGCCTTATGTCAAAATAGTATCTGGTCAAAACTCATCACCTGCACCTGCCACAGCAGGTATGAAGGGTCTTAGGAGCAAATGCATGTACGAATATGCTAATCAGTCATATTGACATATCAACAAATAGCAGAGCTTCAAATATTTTTCCATTAAAATGTGGATGAAAAGGAAAGTTTAAGAGACTATTCTGAGCTTGTGGATATTGCACAGTTTTATAGAAAGTAAATGTTTTCCAAGATAAAAAAGATAAATTCAAAATATCTGGAAGTTTTTAAGTTCAGCTTTGACTTCCTAAGAAAGATTGATTTATGTTTGTTTGTTGACCCAAAGGCAAAAACGACCTGCCTTGATTACAACAGTCTTAATGCATCCCTATGCTTTTATTTAATATCCTACTAATAAGTAGTTATCTTTCCTTCAAATTAATACAGTTTCTTTCATCATGTTACCTTAAGATAGTTCCTTTCTCCTCTGTCAGCCTAGTATTGCAGTATGGAATAAGGGGTGTTAGATCTTTTAGTTTTTTAGGAGCATCTGGAAATCCCTAATTCTTTGAATGCCTGCAGATTGTTATAAACCCCAATCATTCTTCCATCTTTCCTCTTCTTCAAATTAAAAAACAAATGAAAATACTTTTGAAAGAGTTTCCTCTGAACATTACGATTTAGTGCTCATTTTTGTGGTTTTAGTTGAAAGAGTCCCATCACTAGGAACACTAACAGTTGTAACAAACAAGAAAATATAAGAAGCTTTTAAACATGGAAATGTTCAAAGTGTTTTATTAAGGAAAAAAGTTATTAAAAACTCCTAGACAGTGTATTAGAGTATACTCTTCTTGAAGGCAGGGATTATATTTTGTATCTGTTCTTACAAGTGTGGCATCTTGCCAGGCACCTTGGAAGCAACCAATAAGCATTTGCTGCAAATTGATTTCTTCAGTGACTGAAATTGGAACTCCTGTTCTTTTGAAATAAATTAATGCTACGCTCAGGATCAGCAAAATATGGATACTATCATTTTGGTCATTGTGAAGGCAATGTAACCAAATGTATATTTGAAAAAGGATAAAGGCTTTATTTTTGTAATCAAGCTGCTCATTTCAGTTGCATTACACAGATTTCAACTTCAGGGGCAAAATATACATTTAAACTAGTTTATTCTGGGACATAGTCTTGGAGAAAAGGCAAAAAAGATCATTTGACTTCTACAGTGTATGTCTTACCCAGATTTTAAATGTGCTTTACTTTCTGCAGTCCCAGTAGAATGATTTCTTTGGTTTTTAACTCTGGTTCTAAGTTCAACTTGATATAAAACTCACAGTTTTCAGGTTGGTACCATTCCAGTTGAGACAGATTTTCTTCTTGGCCCTCCATGCTTTTGGTAATCCCTCTCTTTTACCTCTCCAGTTATCTCTGTCATTTCATCTCTTAGAATATTTTTTAATTCTTCTTTGGTCCCCTGTGCAACCCCCACCCCTACTCAATTGTCTCCCCTCCTTTACATGAAAAAACAAAGATAATAGGCTGAACTTCTGCCAGAGTTTGTACCTGCACGTGCAGTTTGTGCTTCCTTGGTGTCTCAGTCTCCTTCCTCGCAGTCTCCAACGAAGAGGTTTTTTCTGACTCCTCACTAATCCTTCTACCTGTGTGCTTGCTCATGTCATTCCTGCTTCCTCTGAGACCTAGTTTTATCAGTTATCCCCTTTCCTGTATTTTTATCTTTTTTATCCCTGGTAGCTCCTAGAAAATATGCTCAAATTTCTACTTTTTAATCTATCTCATATAACAAAAACTTCTCCATCTCTTCCTTCCTTCTTTGCCACATTTCTACCCAGATTAGCCCCTATTTACTGTGTGTACTTCACAAATTCACTGTAACTACCTATACTAAAGTCACCCACGACAGCTTGTTTTCAAAAATATTTCTCCATTGTCTGACCTTAGCCCTCACCTGCTCTCACCTGGGTCACAGCAGGTATCCTTAACTCCCTACCACTGGATCTCCCCTTTCTAGTGTGTTTCTCTCACTGCTACAGGGTGGGTCTTCTAAAATACAGAAATGATCATATAATCTCTCTCTCCTAAATCCCCTCAGCAACTCAATATTGCTGTAGGGTACAAACTCTAAATCCATAAAAGGGCATCTGAGGTCATGAATGATTTCATCTCCAATACTCCAGCCTTATGTGCTACTTACTGGTCTGTCCTTGAGTCCTCAGTTCCCCCAAAAGCATTGAGCTATTTCACACTTTTGAGTCTTTGATATTCCGAGTCCTTTAGAGGAGTAACTTTTCCATGTGTTCCTAGAGATGGCCTTCATAGACCACAGTCAAGCACCCCCACCAGGCTTTAATGTATTTCCCTCTCTTCCCCTCCCAACCTATCACCATTATGCTACCGTGGTAGAGCTGACCATTATTTTGTGGTACCACAATATAGTTTGTCATTTCATCTCTTAGAATATTTTTTAATTCTTCTTTGGTCCCCTGTGCAACCCCCACCCCTACTCAATTGTCTCCCCTCCTTTACTTCACAGTGCACTACAAATATTTATTTTTACGTTTTCCCCCTTCCCAGATTACTTGGGAGTAGGGAGCTGTTTTCTTAATCCTTTACTCATCTGCAACACCTAACATTGTACTGTACACATAGTATAGGCTTCATAAATGTTTACAGAATGAGTAAATGATTTCAGTATTAATTGGTACTTCTGTTGACTCAGTATTTTACTTTCAATGTTAGGTAGTAAGGTTATTTTTTTTAAAAATTTCCTATCTTTTATATCTTAAACTGGCTGCTGTGTCATATAGTTTTGAAAAAAATTAAAGAGCAGAAAGGAGGATGAATGTTTTTGTACCTAGTAACCTATTAGGATAGTCTGGATATTTAGATGTTTCCTTCATATTGATGTAGTGCATGGTATAAGCTCATCCATCTATTTCTTTCTTAATCAAATTGTACAAAACCAGAGACAAGATTTCCTGAAATTTATGGTCATTTTCCTCTTGGTTTCCAATCTCCCTCTCTACCTCCATGTAGTTGCAAGAGAACTCTTATCTACAATGCAGACCTAATGATTTACTCTTCCATCATGACCCTTTAACTCTTCCTTTCCATTCTCTTATATTATTATTCATGTTTGTGGTCTCCACTTAACCAAAGTTAAGAAGTTGTTCTTCACTGGACCTCCTTGAAAAATTTGTTGTCACTAAGAGAACTGTTCTGCATCCCTTTTGCACCTGCAGCTGATAAACCTCACTATTCTCAACTCCAAGCATATGGTTCCAGAGGATAAACATAACAACACATTGGTAATATTTATGTCCAATAAGCCAGTCTTCTCCAAGCATCTGCTGCACAGGCGCAGAAATAGATAAGTGGTTTCAGCTATTGGCTGCCAGGAGAACAGAAAGGTTGCCACAACAAACTCAGCAAACAACCTCAAAAGTCCCCAAGAAGCATAAACTCATGCTGCTGGAAATTCAAAATCAGTGAAGAACAGTGCATTTTTGGTGCTTGACCTTAGCTTTGGCCCCTGCATCCCTATGTAGCAATTAGAATGTTTTCTGCAGCAACTAGACCATTTAAGAAGAACACATCTGAGATCCACTGAGCTTTTGAAGGAAGGTGTACTTGAAATCACTCTGGTCACTCAAAAGCTGCTTTGTAGTGGTGTTGGGTTTGCTCCCCTTGGAAGCTTGGGCTCTTGCCTGACATTGATAAGGTCGACTCCAAGGAAACCCAGCATCCTCTTTGCCCTGGCGCCACTAGGCCCGCCACCCTCCTGCCCCCACCATTCCCTCTTCCTCACCACCCCCCCTTCTCTACCACCTCTCTATCCCTTACTTGAACCGGCTGCCAGAGTTCACAGACAGCTGGGCAGAGAGTGGCTAAATCTGCCCAGCTGCCCGGGAAGCTTGGCGGCCAGGCTGAGGGAAGGAAGCATCGGCTCTCTTTGAAGGTTGGCTGCCAGTGAATCTCAGGCAGCTGGACTTCAAAGGGGGGACCGCCGGGCTTTCCCTCCTGTCTCGGCAGGTCATTCCATGGCACTGTGCTTCCGGTGTTGGCGTAGTGGCTTTCAATTAAGGGGCTGAATTGAGAGCTGTACTTGTGTTCACATTTTTGTTTCTTACGTGAAATGGACAGTCCCAGATAGCAACTTAGGTTGTTATCCCAAACTTAAGAGAGTACAGATGGAGAAATAAAGGTAATATCGTATGAAGATTCAAAGCAGTTCGTGAGACTTCCTTGTTGCCAATTGTAATTTATATTATTTACCAAGATATAAACTGCTTTGTAAAGGCACTCTGGGTATACTGGCAAATTCTTGAATACAGTTTAGTCAACTTATGCTTATAGACTATTTATCTAGTCACCTGAAATAATATCTAATGACATGATAATGGTTTTATCTGTTTCTAGAAACTGGTGGTGTGTTCACCTACTATCCCACGCTTGATTCTCTTGCTGTGTGTCCTCACTTTTCACCTTCAAATCCCACTGGCTTCCTAAGGAAAGAGCAGGGGTGCACAGAGTCCAGGTCTACCTTAAGTACAGGAGGATTTCAGAATAGAGGTAGCCTGCAGTTAGAAGTTAGAATAGTTAGAATAGAGGTTAGAAGAGCAGTACGAGTGTGTGTGTATGTGGTTAAGAGTGCAGGCCCTAGAACCAGGCTGTGTGAGTTCAAATCCTGGTCATGTGATCCTGAGCACCTTACCTTACCTTTCTGTACACCCTTGCTCTCCCTGAAAAGTAGAGCTAATAATAGTACTTATGAGGCATGGGAAGATTCAAAGGACTAATACATAGACAATACTGCACTTAGTACTGATCCCATAGTATACACTCAATAATTATCAGCTATTATCATTATGTATGCATCCCACTGACTAAAACTAAAGAAAAGTGAAAAATGACAGGTTTGTGACTTTTAGTACCTTTGTATGGATAAAGACTGCTGGCTTTTGCCTTAGATGGATTTTGTAATAGATCTTTTTCGGGAGTGGGGATCCTTAATAATGTAAAAAGTGATTATTATAAAAACTGTATTATATTATTTGTAGAAATTACTTCATACTATTTAGCTCTTTCCTTCTACTGCTCCTTTGCCCTTCTTGGGGATCCAAGGGATACAGTTCATCCAGAGCCACTACTGTCTGTACAAATCCAAGAGAAGCCTGGTGAGACAGGGCAGCAGGTATATATAGTCTTCTAGGGAAGTATACCGTGGTTCCAGTGTTAGAATTAGGAATCTGGAGTTAGAATTGAATTTTAGTTTTGGTGATTTACTAGTCATACATCTTTAGTTATGTTACCTCTTTAAACCTCAGTTTTCTTGTTAGCAGCATGAGATGATAATTAAATACATCTTAGGAAGCTAGTTTTAAGGATGAAATTAGAAAGCATATGTTGTATTGCATTAGGTAGCAGCTTGTTCAATAAATGTACCAGTTGTCATTGTTATAATAATGATAGCAATAATTATTTTTATTGCCACCACCATTAATGTTACAATTTAAAATAATTACTGAATCTCAAGGAAGCTTTCAGTTTACTTAGCAGTGGTTTTACAAATAGAGTGCCTTACCCTAGGATTTCTGTTTATTTAGATTGGTGGTGAGCAAACCATGGGCCAAATCCAGCCTATTAGCTCCTTTGAATTGTGACTAGTCTTACTGGAAGACAGCCTCCTTCATTTTTGGTGAAATGTTTATGGTCAGTTTTACACTACAACCACAGAAGCTAATAGTTAAAACAGATACTGTATAGTTCTCAAAGCCTAAAATCTTTATTCAGGCCCTCTCCAGAAACAATTTACTGACCCTTGCTATATAGATACACTCTTCCCCAATGAAGGTTCAGAGAATGTTAGCTTGATCTGTGCTAGTTAAGTATTAACGGGAAAAAAATGGCATCAAGTCAAATAAGTTTTGGAAATGTTGAGGAAGTTGGTTTATTCTAGGACTGCTATTTAAAAGACTGTGACTTTTAATATACTGATGTGCATTGTGAATCTTCAGGACAAGGCCATGGTATGCAAATAAACTTTAGTTTCCCAGGCTCACTTGGCTACAAAGACCCCCACACCCACCCTATCCCTGGATATGATGATTTCACACAAAACATCCTCTGGGAAACCCTGCTTTGGGACACTCTCTGGAAGGACTTTCTTAAATCATTCCTCTTAGTGATTTAAGTGATATCTTCATTTAGAGATCTACAAAATATCATATGAAATTCTGTATTAGTTATCTCATTTTTCCCCCAGCAAATATTATACTTTGCTTAAAATTAGAACAGTAAAATATACCAGATATTTAGATGATATAATTAGAAAACATCTCCATCTTTAAATTTCTGGGTGATGTCTCAAGATTATTAATAGAATCTCAAAGTCCAAAGTTTCACTTCTTGCCCTCTTGAAGTTCCAAAAGCATGGGTCTTTTGTAGGATGTTAAATTTATTTTGCATCCAGATTTTTGAAACATAAATCTAGAATGCCTAACTGGTATATGAACTGATCTCAACTAGGGTTTATAAGAAGGGAGATTAATGGGAAGGTAACTTGTGCCTTAGCCATAAGGGGTTTGTTTTATAGACTAAAGTAAACACCTTGAATTTCAAGTTGCAAGCACACAGAGAGCCAGAAGATTCCAGAGGAGTGGCGTCATGTTCTGTCTGTGACTCACACATCTCAGTAGCTGAACTTTCTTCTGCAGCTGCAGCTTCCAGCTGGTCATCAGACAGAGCCCTAGGTTGTCACACACTGCAGTCACCTGATTGGAGATGACCAAACAGGCATATAATTGCGACATTTTCCAGTTATGAATGAAGACTGGACTGTCTCTTTGCCAAACACACTTGAAAAATAAATGCTAAGTCATATCTGTTTTCTGAAACCACAGTGGTTTGCAACAGTGAACCTGAACTATGTGTGGAGAACTCTGTGGGAGAGTTCAGCCCTGGACCTGATTACTCTCATTTGCGTTCTCTCTCCCTCCCTCCTCTGAACTTCCCAATTATGTTGGAAGCCAATTCTTAGTCATTTCGGTACCCTCACTATTTCACGCACTGTCTGACTTATAGTTGATGCAGTAAATGTTTTATGAAAGAATAAGAGGTGTGTTGTGTGCTTTCCCCTCTTTCTCAACTTGAAAATCATTTCAAGAACATTCTTTGTTTTCTCTTCATTTATATTTCTCAGTGTTGCATGTATAATGGGTTCTCCATAAATGTGGAGTGTAATTTTTTTATTGTAACATGATAATGTGATAATCCATGATGAATGGTCTTTTCAGAAACCTTCATCAAGTACCACCATTTTTGTGTTTAAATTGTTTCTTAAAAAAAAAAAAGATTTATTTGTTTATTTGTTTATGCGTAGAAGAACTGGGGTATAGGCCAGAGGTGAAGGAAGTGAGTAGAGTCACCAGAGACAGAGTGAGGAGCAAAACAGGCAAATCTCCCGAAATACACTCCCGAGGGGAGCAGTAGGCAAGACAGGAGAGGTCTTCTGAGCCTTGTGGGTCCCCTCCCTGGCCAGAGATTGAACTCAGGCCATAGTGGTGGTAGTGCTGAGACTTACCCCTAGGCCACCAGCGAGGTCCCTTAAATTGTATTTGAATAGATAGGGAGGGAGATAGGAAGGGAGGGGGAAAGAGGAAGGAAGGAGAGGAGGGGAAAAACATTATGGCTGGAACATAATTATCTTTTTTAAAAAGTTAGAAACTTGGAAAACTGTCAACTTTCTATGATATATATTGTTTCCTTGAAATATGCTCAAAAGTTCAGTTTCATTTGCTATATTTATTAAGTTTGTTCCTCTTGTAAGCACCGCAATATGTGATGCATAACATTATACTGTATTCTAAGTCTCAGTTGAAATTCTTGGAGTTAACATGATGTTCCTGGGAAAGACATAATCTGAGCTGGCCCACTTCAAAGAAAGGGTCAGAAATGTGCAGAAAGAACTGCCAGCTAGCGTCATAAAGAAACACAACATAACTGTAATTGTTCCTTCCATGTCCTTTAAGAATGAGTTGTTTTTAAGCATTTTCTTCTCACTTCAGTATTGTCTGCTGGAATCATTGTCTTACTAAGTGTCAAAGAATTTATAGAAGAAATGACTGCAATGGTTATTTCCAACAAACACAACGAAGAATAAGAAACATTGCTAGGAAGAATTCTTCTCTCTTGGGTGGTACAAAAAGTAAGAGATTATATATAGTGACTATATAATGTGCAAACCAACATTTTAAAGTTGAATGAATTTTAATTGTAGGACTGCAAGGATTAGATTATGTTGGAAATGATTTGGTCAAATGTTAAGGTAGGAGAAAGTCAACCTTTTAATTTTTATTTTTTTTAAAGCTCCAAAGATAGGGGGAGGTGAGAGGATTCACCAAAGACAGAGTGAGGAGCAAAACAGGCAGATCTACTGAAATACACTGCTGAGGGGAGCAGTGGGCAAGACAGGAGAAACTTGGAAGACTGCTGTGCCGTTCCCGTCATCTCCCTGGCCAGGGATCAAACTCGTGCTGCAGATACCTTCATAGTGCTAAGACTTAAAACCCCTTACACCACCAGGGAGACCCCAACCTTCTTAAAAAGTTGATATTAATGTTCCCATAGTGTCATCTGACTTATAATAATGACACATATGTAGTATTTGCTATCTGCCAGATACTTTTCATATTCTTTATATGTTGTGTTAGTTAACTTTTGATGCATAAAAAGCTGCCCTAAGACTTAGTAGCATAAAGCAGCAGTTATTTTTTGTGATCCTGTCAGATGGGCAGTATTTCTGGTCTGGACTGACTTGGATGATTTCTATTGGACCCTCTATTGCATCTGCATTAACTAACAGCTCAGCTGGGGCTTATGGTCTTGGATTAGGTCTGGGGTGGCTTCCCTCACTTGTCTGGCATGTGGTTAGACATTACCTGGTACTGTGGGTATGGTTAAGCTCATGCCTCATCATCCAGGAAGCTAGCCCTGGTGGCTGGTTCTGAAAGCCACAAAACCAGTCCCAATGCTCATGCCTTTATAATTTTATGCTTATGTCTTACTTGCTGAAGTCCTCAGTTAGAGTTCTCTGAGAAGCAGAAAACACTATCTGTCAGATGCTGGCAGTATTGGGTGTGTAAGAGATTTATTGCCAACACTTCAATAAAGGAAAAAATGGATGGAGGGCAAGAAGTTGAGAATACCATATGGCAATGCAGGTTTGACTACAGTGGCTAAGGAAGAACCACTGACTATAGCACAGTTTTAAGAAAACTTTGGCCAGACCAGTGGTAGTCCTTGAGTCAAAATCACCCCAAGGATTTATTAACCTTTAGCTATGATATTTCATTCTGCACACTGGCTACAGTTAAGATTACTATTTGACTCAAATCTGTAATTAAAAGTCTTTTGGTGGAAGGACTGGGGCTACTACTGCTCCACTGAGTCAGAAGTCCTTCCTCTTAGGAATCTGGTTATCTCTATAGTCATTAGGCTTCTGATCTGAAAATAGGCTGAAAGCAGAGCAAGAGATCCTGACTTTTATTGGAGTGATCACCTGCAGCCTTCTGTTCCTCCACTTGTCTCTCTTTATACTAATTGATTTTTTTATATTTAAATTTATTTAAATATATTTGACATCAGTTGTGGTCCTCAGGGAATTCCCAACACCATTTCACCAGTGCACTGTCACCTCAGTCCCTTGTGTGCTTTCTGCCCCATTCTGGCCCCTCCCCCTCCAAGATTCCTTTGGTTTGTCTTTGTCCTTTTGTTCTTATTATCTTCTTTTGTTTGTTTGTTTTATTGTAATTGTTCTTTTCCTTGAGCCCTTTTTTCTTGTTCCTTCACATTCCTCCTAAAAGTGAAACCATCTGATATTTTTCTCTTGCCTTCTGACTTATTTCACTGAGCATATTTCCTTCTAGCTCCATCCATGTTTCTATAAATGACCCTAGTTTTTCTTTTTTGATTGCTGAATAGTATTCCTTGTGTGTATCTACCACATCTTCTTGATCCAGTCATCTGCTTTTGGATGTTTGGGTTGTTTCCAGGTCTTACTAATTTTAAACAGTGCTGCAATAAACATGGGGATACAGGTACTCTTTTGGATCAGTGTTTTTGTGTCCTTTGGGTAGATCCCTAGGAGTGGGATTGCTGGGTCATATGGTAGCTCTATTTCTGTTAGAGTGAGGATCCTCCATAGGGCTTTCCATAGGGGTTGGATTACGTTGCATTCCCACCAGCAGTGTAGTAGAGTTCCTTTTTCTCCACTTCCTCACCAACATTTGTTGTTGTTGGTTTTTTCGATATGAGTCATTCTTACAGATGTAAAGTGATATCTCATTGTGGTTTTAACTTGCATTTCACTGATTATGAAGGCTGCTGAGCATTTTCTCATGTGCTTGTTGGCTTTATGCATCTCCTCTTTGGAGAAGTATCTTTTAAGTTCTTCTGCTCATTTTTTGATGGGTTGTTGAATTTGTTTTTCTTGAGTCTTTGAGTTCTTTGTGTATCTTTGTAATCAGTCCCTTGTCCAGTTGTGTGGAATGCAAAAACTTTTTCCCGATCAGTGGGGTGTCTCTTTGTTTTGGTTGTTTCTTTTGCTGTACAGAAGCTTTTTAACAGAAGCTGTTTATCTTCTCTTTCATTTTTATTGCTTTCGGGAATACAAATTATTGATATTAAGGAGTGTCTTTATTGGTTCCAGATTTTTATCTTACTACCTTTGTTGTCACAACACTACTTGTGTTAGTTTGGGTCTTCTGAGAAGCAGCTACCAAGACAGGATCAAACATGGAGAAATTTACAGAGGAAAGTACTGTAAGTAGAACTGGGGAGAGTCTGGAAAGAGACAGCGTATAATGCAAGCCATACCCTCATAAATGAGAGGAAAGAAAGTAGTGTAAGTAGTTATCAGAAAATGAGTAGATAAATACCATATGATATATCCATACCATGGAATATATTATTTGGTGATAAAACACATGAGGTAAAGATATATCCTAAAAACAGATGACCCTCAGAAACATGCTAAGTGAAAAAAGCTAGTCATAAAAGATGTAACATATGATCTCATTTATGAAATGTTCAGATAGGCAAGTATACAGAAACGATACTAGTGCTTGGACTGTGGCTTTAGAGGTAAATGAGGAGTGATTGCTAATGTGTTTGGAGTTCCTTTTTGGAGTGATGGGAATATTGTAAAATTGATTGTGGTGATAGTTGCCCAAGTCTGAAATTACTAGAAAACTCCCATGTAGCTTTACCACGTACTAGCTGTGTGATATTGAACAAAGTACTAAAGTCTCTGTGTTTCAATTTCCTAACCATAAAGTAGAGATAACAATAGAACCCAATGTGTACAGTGATGGTGAGAATGAAATAAGCAAGTTAGTAAAGGATATGGTTTCTTGGATGTAATATTGTGTAGGGTTGACTATCATCAATGATAACGTTATCTTACAGTGCATTAAAGATAGTTCAAGACCTATAACCACATGTGTGATGTCTGATGTAGACTAGGAATATTTTGTAATTAAATAATATGTTCACTTATGGTTTTTATCTTCATTTACTCTTTCATATAACTATAGGAGATGATCCCAAGAAATTTATACATATAATAAGGACTCTGTGCTGTGGTAAGCTTGTGTTGCTCAGTGCTTACCAAGTCTGATGAATGTTTGCTTCTTTAACTTAATCATCTTTCCTCTCATTAAAGCAAATGAATGTTTTTAAAAACCTCTTGAACTTTTTTTTAACAGGAAAAAACAAAATCAGGTAAAATTTTCCTGCCACGGAAATGTCTGCATTTATGTATTGACACTTTGCCTCTGTAAACAGGTTCATCCTAAATTCCACTACAAACAGGCTCATGACCCGGGCACCGACACTTCTTGTGTGACTTTCTCCTATGATGGTAGTGTCCTTGCCTCTCGTGGAGGTAGGTCAAAAGACTTTCTGATGTGTTTCTATAAATAAAATGATCTCCAATAAATGTCACACTGAGCCTTGGTGGTGAGTGAGGAGGTGTGGGCCTATGCTCCCAAGTCACATACAGCATTGTAAACAATGTTACCTCAATTAAAAATATAAATAAATGTTACTAGATAAAAAGAATATTCTAGTCTTAGTAAATCTCATTGTGTTCTGTAAGTGCATCTTTGCCAATTTGATGTTTTTCACTAAAGTGCATTTTTACCTTAGCAATATTTTTTTGTTAAAAGATATCAAGTTAATCTTAGAAAGTATATACTTTTTTGCCTAATTTTAGTTCAAATTCCATAAGAGTTTGAAATCTCCAAGATGACCTTTTTCTTTCCTGTAGGAATTTTGTAAATGATATTCTATATTCTTTCTATGCTGTTTTATTATTCTGGGCTTAGTATTGCAATGTTTTCTATTTGTGATTTTCTTTTTCAGTTCAAACACTAACTCAATTCAGTTTAAAAATGCTGTACTACTGGATGCTATTATATAATAACTGCGTAATTCTGTCTGGTCATATTGTAAGTTTGCATACCTACACTCAGATGGTTAGATATAGATTGTTCATAATTTTTTTTGGTAAATCTTTCTCATGTAGATAAAACTATGTGTGATAGAAGGAAATGAGAGAATAGTGAGGGCAGCTATGAGCAAAGCATTATGGGAAAGTATGGACCCTGACTGTCTTCTAGTAGGTCCATTTGTGGAGAAAGAAAAGATCTAGCAGGGGAACTAGGTTGGAGCCATATTAAGATAACTTTAAGTACTACATAAAGGATTAAATCTTTCCTGTGTAAACCAATTGAATTTAACAACACTAGATTTTTAAGGCAAACTTGGATATGTGTATAAAGTATATATTTTGGTTCCTCAGTTCTAACATGCAACTTGAATCCTGAAATGACTCTTAATTAAGACTATATGTATTCTTTACTAGCAAATATTGGTTCTTACTCCAAGAGTATCTGAATCCCCTGGGGAGGTTTTTCAAGTGATAAATGCTCCACTTAGAATTCTCATGTTCCTTCTGTACCTGGTAGTGGAGGACCAATATCTCCAAGACTGAGTGGGGAGAGGAGAAGGACAAAAGGACATTTGAAAATCCTCCCCAGAGGGTTCTAACATATCAGCCGCCCCTCAGCTGATAATTCCTTAGAAGCATAGGACTGTTTCAGTCAAAGCCATTTTGGTGGTGATTCAGACCTTTCCCTTCCATTTCTAGACTAGTTATTGGGCAACATAAGTGGTCAACACAACACAGCAACAACATAACACAACAATGTCTTCTTATTTTTTGTGAACTGTGAGGATATGTGACCCTTTTAAAAACTAAAACAAAAAGGTGAATCTTACAAACTTCTTTCAGGACAAGCAGGTCTATTTCAGTCAGTTCTGGATTAATGCATTTGCCAAAGTTGCATTTCAGGGGAAAGGTAGCTGGGAAAAGAACAGGGATTTTTATCGAAAATCCCTTGAGTCCTTGTTAGACCCTGGGGGTGGAGGCAAGTCTCAGCTGTGGGGATGGGGGAGAAAGGACAGCAAAGACATTACTTCTGTGAGTTTTTTTTTTTTTTACTTCTGTGAGTTTTGACTTTCATTATGGTCAGGAATTAGGTAGTAGCCCTGTGGAAATATTTTTAGCAAATGATTCTTAGAAGCATATTCATTATACTTTAAATAGCTTGAAAAGCTGTATTCCCTAGCAAAGTGAAGAATGATAGCCACAGGTAGAAGAGTTACACTAGAGGGAAGGGAGTTACATGGCTCATGCTCATTAATGCTAATTGATAACTTCACTGACATACTAGTGAGAATAAGGTTCTGTTGTGAATTGAACTATTTTCAGTCCTGGTGGTTGTTAAATTAATATCTTCTTAAGAAGTCAGGTTATGCTTAAATATACTAGAGGGAATTTACCATCTGCTCTAAAATCACTTGTTAAAGGAGATTCTCCAGGGTAGCCTGCAGATGCTACATCAATCTAGAAAGTAATTTCTAGAAGACTGATTCATTATCATCTAGTTTTCTACTCTTCTTGCAAATACTGCCTTCAAAGTCCCTGTACAGTTAAAAAAATAAAACATTGTATATGCACCTGCTTCCTCCCATTTCTCCTCCTTCTTTCTTTACAATATTTAGCGAACTTTAAACTTGAAATTACTTTTTGTACAATTCATGTCTTTGTTTTTTTCTTTTCCATCCCTCTATCAGGTGATGACACATTAAAATTATGGGATATCCGACAGTTTAATAAGCCACTTTTCTCAGCCTCTGGTCTTCCCACCTTGTTCCCAATGTAAGTAGCATGTTTTTAATATTTGATATGCATAGAGAATGGAAAGAAATTTCTTCACTTAATGTTCATATATATCACATGTATTTTAGAACTTCTAGAACAGGGACTTGAAGAGTGAGCGAAATCTGTTTTGGGAAAGATGCTTTTTTTTTCTTCATTTCACACATTTTTCAGAATATAAAAAATGTTTTGAGGTTAAAATGACTTGTGTTTGTATGCGTATAATGTAGGTGTTTGAATGCACACATATGTATGTCTTGAGATACTAAAAATATTTTAAGGGATTGAATTATTCTTTTTATATTACATAAATGACAGGGGAGATCTATGTATTTGTTATCTTAAAATATTCAACCCTTATACCATCAAAGCAGTTTTTTATAGTTCCCTGAACATTATTTCATATCATTTTCTCAAATTTTTTTTCATTCTAGTCGTTATTTCAATCTGTTTCACTTGCTCAGGCTGTTTGTTCTGGGTAAACACTGTGATCACTATTCTAGTAAGTTGACAGTAGAAGTAGTTAAAGCTTTTTCTGAGGTAGCTGAGGTGGGGTTTGATCTCTATATCCTATAGTAGGTGTCTAGGTAAAATTCTCTCTTTTGGTGGAAATAAAATTTAACGTCTGTGTCAAATGATGACCCAGAAGGAAGAGTGTGAAGGTAACAGAAGCATCAAATACTTGATGCAGCAGTACAATAACAGGCAGCTGTACAATAACAGAACACTAACCCCAACACAGGCCATTCGTTGCCCACGGCACTTATCTGTTAAACAAATGGACAAATCATTATGATTTTATAGCTGAAGAGAATTTTTTGAGCTGGTTGCCTGCTACAAGAAATGTTCACTCCATAGCTTCTTGAGATCATATCTGACATCATTCACAGTCAGGTGGCTATACATTTAGTAACAAGAGCAGTTGAATCATAGCCATCAAGTAGGTGCCAGCAGTACAGCCCGTTCCTCATTTTATGGTACTCGGCTTGACAATACTCAGATTACTTGGGGATGGTGGTAGTGGTGGTGGTGGTGGTAAAAAATATCTCTAAAACTGGTCAAAATAATCACTACTTAGATATTAGTCATCCAATGTCTTTTTGTAGAGGTTTCCCGCACACTCTCATTGCATTAATAAAACAAAATGTGTGGATATTCAAAGCACAGGTTCTGAAATCAGACTGCCTATATTTGAAGCCATCCACACCATTTACGTTTGTGATCTTGGACAAGGTTTATTTAACCTCTCTCTCTGCCTCAGTTTCCTCGTTGATAAAATGGGGACAATATATTAGCCTCATTAGATTATTACAAAGATTAAATGAATTAATATGAGTTTTACTTACTGTAAGCTGTCTGTAAGAGTTACCTCTTATAATGATGTATTTTATGTGACCCATTACTGCTGTACCATAGTGGGTCTATTGCTCATACCTATAAATTCTTTTTGTCTGTAGGACTGACTGCTGCTTCAGTCCAGATGATAAACTCATAGTCACCGGGACATCTGTTCAGAGGGGATGTGGCAGTGGCAAACTTGTTTTCTTTGAGCGCAGGACGTTCCAACGGGTGTATGAAATAGACATCACAGATGCGGTATGTGTGCTCCTCCTCCCAGACCTTGAGAATGAAGTGAAGTTGGCCTCCTAGCCATCTTTTGTTTTGGTTTTATAATATATCTAAGCCCTGGCCTTTACATTGCAGTGGCAGCTCCTTTTCTCTCTAACTCAGGAACTGTTAGTGTGCCACAGACGAACGGTTCTAGCCGTTCTCCTCCCAGTCCCACTATTTCATATGGGCGCCACTACAGTCAGAATTTCAGCTGGGTCTGGGATATTTTCCCCTCTGCCTACCAATCTGAAGAGTGCAGAAGCTGATTGGTTTATGGGAGATTGAAAGACACTTTTCACATATTCATCTTTGTGAGCATTGGGGGATTGTGGATAGAAATGAAAAGTTATGCTCTGAGAAAGTGATGAAGTGTATCATTGTTTCCTAAACCTTGAAAATTTTGACAGAATTCTTTTTGTGAGAGTTGTCACTAAGGTAGAGACTTAGTTTCCACTGAGCTTAATTTCTATTCAGTTACTTAAAAGTTTACATCTTAGATTAAACTTGTATACCCAAAAAACTCCCTTTAGTTTTCTTTGAAGATTTATACAAGCATTGACATACCAGCATTCATTCATTCTTTTGTTCATTTGTCCCTTCACTCATATCCTGAGATTGGAGCCATATCTATACATAATAATAATAATGAAGATTACTGGAGGAAATAAGAATTCCCTTAAAGAACTTTAAAGTATTTATTATTATTTAAATGGTCAGGCAAATCACTGTAATTTTCTGAGTATGAAACAGGCCAAATAATGCCTGTGTAAATTTTCTTTGGGTCATTTCCAAACCCTTCAGTAGTATCCTGTATCTTAAGTGGTGTTCTTACGTAGATTTGTCCAGTTTCAGCTTTTCTAAACCAGTGAGACACATTATGTACTTACATGATTCAGACAATTGAACAACTGTTTTGAAATCAGCAGTAAGAAGCTCCTGTCTCTAATGTTCTGGAATTATTATGCTGTCTTACTAGGTTTGAAACCATGCTATAGTTAGTTAGGGACAATGAAATAACAATGAGACTAATTGTAGCTATAATTATATAACTTAAGTTATATAGATTCTTATCTCATGACATAATTTGAAATGTGCCAGCACTAATATTGCTTTTGTTGGGTGCATCCAGGAGCCAACTAAAACACTAAAATCAAGGAAATACTCTTGACTCCATCAATTTTAATCTCAAAAATTAAATTATTATAATTGGTTGTTCCAGAAGTAATCTGTGTTCTGTTATGCCTCTCAATGACTATTCATTTCAGTATCATTCATGGTGTTGTGTCTTTAAATTGTAATTTAAGTTGAAATGTAAATAAATAAAAGGATGTAGAAGTATGATTATACTTTTAAAGACTTGCTGGATTTCTGTAATCTTTGTAACATGCTGCTTGCTGTGTTGCTCTTGAGTTGCTTTTCTAGCTAAATTCATTTTTCTAAAATACTTACTACTGCCTCATCTATTATATGTTTGTTTGTGCCTGTCTTTTCCACCAGGATATAAGCTCCAGGAGGGAAGAAACTTTTGTTTCGTTTACAGCATTTTCTCAGTGCTTAGAATAGTGCCTGCCATGAAATTGCCAAATTAGTATTTATTGAATGTGTACATAGGGAGTACAAGTAAATCCTATTGTAGAGCACAAGTTTGTCTTTAGAGAGTGACATAGGAGAGAAAGTATCTAGACACATAGGTAAGCTGACCATGTACACCATAATAAGAAGGTGACTTTATCTACTTTATCTTTTGGCTTTGTGTGTGTGTGTGTATACACACAGTATACATATACACATACATAAGATGTTATATAATATATAAATATATTTATATATTATATATTTATGTATAGATATATGAAGCAAACAAAATAAACTAATATTTAGTTTTTAGAACAGTTAATTCTTACTGAAATGTGGAAGTTAGATTGACAAGATTTGGTATTCATTTGTATATGACCATTGAGGTGTATAACTTGAGAGACTAGGTCTCTCCACTCAAGATTTTAAAAAGAAAGAAAGGAAAGAATAAAAGGAGGTTTGAGAAGAAACGAGAGTGAGTTCTGTTGTTGATCTGTTGAGCCTGAAGTACTTGTGGGACCTCCTGGTTGGAGAAGCTCAGTAGGCACATGGGTAGATGGACTGAATGCTTAATAGAAAGAAGGCACAGTTTGGGGGATTACAGGTCATAGCTGAAATGGTGCTTGCTGATTAAGGGTACAAAGATTAGAAATGATGAGCCCTAGGAGGATTGAGCATTTTAGGGACAAGCAAATGAAGAGAAGTAGACAAAGGAGCTGCCTCATTAAGTAAATAGAAAATGCTCTATGTTGAATGGTATTAGAAAAGTCAGAAGACAGATTTTTGAGATTCCTTTTCATAGACAAATAGAACGTCAAGGAGGGGCAAAACAAGTCACCTTAAAACAGCCTTTTAAAGAACTGATTTAGGATTTGTCTCTCCCTTTGTTAACATCAAACAGTATCATTTTCTATTTATATAGTAGAGTGATATGTTAAAGGAACTTCTTTAAATTGCCCCTTTGACCTATTTTCTC
Source organism: Galemys pyrenaicus (assembly GCA_019455555.1). Lineage (NCBI taxonomy): Eukaryota > Metazoa > Chordata > Mammalia > Eulipotyphla > Talpidae > Galemys > Galemys pyrenaicus. The sequence goes on from JAGFMF010011791.1 coordinate 14,749,016, forward strand.
AAGTTTTTAAGACTTCTTAGAATGTAAGAAAACAAACAAATTCATTGTTTGGATAAAGAGTACTTTGCTAGAGGACCAAAAACAACTCTCGTTTTATCGTATTTTTATTATTAAAAGTCAGAAGAGTCATTACTTTGGGAAATACCCAAATACCCAATAACCATGCTCTGCTGTAGTTACATACTTACTATTGTGTTTTAATTTATGTAAAAGACAGTGTTTTATATTTGTAATGTTTTAACATTTAGGAGTGTAATTATTTGATTAGGTTTAATCCTAGATGTGTCTTTTTACTTCATAAAGTATGATTGACTGTATTCATCCCACACCCTGTAGAGTGTATATTGTAGGGTGCTGAACTCACTATGTATATGGAGCCCAATATTGTTTTCAGCCAGGAGATGTTAACAGTCTATACAGTTAATTTCTTAATAACTAAAAACTGTCCTACAGTCTTCACAATAAGTAGTTTAAAAATGTTAACAAGTTAGTTAACATTTATTTCAAACTTAGTTTCTTCAAATTTAGTTTTGAAACAAAATAAAAATTAACTTGTGATTCCACACTGCATTCTCATACTTGCTGAAGATTTTCCCTTCCCCTTCCCCTTCTGGTTGTAGAGCCTCGCTTTCTTTCAAGCTGATAAGCCTAATTTCTTTAACATGTAGTATCTTTACTGCATGATGTTTGCACATATCTTACAATCCTGCTAAGGATGTTTTGAGATGTCTCCTTTGTAGGTCTTTTGCTTCCTCAGGTTAAACATACACATATTCTATTTATTACCCAACTTATCTGTTATATAATTTTTTTATTCAGTAACTAATCTTTGTGATATGAGTGATATGTCTAGCCTGTGTTCTGAGATAAATTCCAGAATATAATATGAATCTTGAGTTATTTATAAATTTACTTTTGTGTAGGATGGAATGCTAGGTTTTTAATATATTGTACAGCAGTCTTCTGCTATTCTATTTTATGTGATAAAAGCATAGTAGAAAAAGAATAGATAAAATATAATTTGATGATGATTTATCAATTTAAAAAAATAATTATGATAAAAAATAATTATGATTAGAAGAAATACAGATATTTTAAAACTTTCTAAAGTTCTGGTTATTTTGGGAAATGCTCTGAAGTAACAGTATAATCTATTATTAGCTTAGTAACTATGATTTGTTGCAGAATGACTAATAGAATGTCCCTTTTAACTAATATAAATCAAGGAACATTGTTTATGCAGTTGTGCTAGCATATTACCATTTATATACTTTAACCCAGAAAGAATAAAATAAAGCTGTTTTGACTGGTATTATTTAATATCTTGACCTTTTTATCTCTGTTGCTTTTCACAAGAATTTAAAATAGATAGCACTCATTCCTTTGGGTAAGGATTAAAAACAAAGAAAGGAAAACAGCCAGAAATTTCACACCTAAGCCTGACTTCTCTTTTGGTTTGTTTGTTTAGGTGCTTTATTGAGGGACTTCTGTTTTTATAAATACTGACTGAACAAAATGAGGAGGAAAAAGAAAAAAAAAACAACAGCTAAGACCTAGCTATAGCATCTAGCACAACTGATTTTGTATATGGCTGCTGAAGGGAAGAGAAATTGGCTTTGGTATTTTCACTTAGGCTGCCTTAGACATTTCAAAGTGGATTAAGAATCCCAGCATAGGAAATGTAATTGTGGTCTCTAGGATAGAAAAAAATTGACTTGTAATTATCTAAATATTGTTTAATTTTAGAGACAATTTTTAATGACAAAGAAGTTTGCAAAAAGCAAGGATTATCTTAGAGTTTTCTTTCTACCACTTGTTCTGACTATTCCCTTTCTGTGAGCAACAAATCTAGACTATGCAACCCTCATGTACATTCTAAAAACAACCAAAAATACCTCAGAATGTCAAATATTAGGTATCTTCTAATGGTTTAAAATATGGCTATTTTTTTTTTTTCATGGAGCTTTTTTCCTGAGAGCATAGGTGAAGCATGTCTTTGCAAGAGTTAAGGAGTGCATCTGTTTTGTCTTGGGAATAGACTAATTGTCTATCTTGCTGATCAGGTCCTAGGTTGCACATCTTTAAAAGTTTTCTAGAAGTAAAGGAGTCAAACAGTGTCTTAGCAGAGGCAGACTCATACAAGCATTAGTACATGGGAAAGGTTGAGCTATCAACGGTGTAAAAGCCAATTGAAAATAAACCTGAAAGACTGTATTTGGCACTTTTCTGCTTTCTAAAATATAGTGAAACCTTAATGCGAAGCACAAGCAGATGGAGAAAATGGCCTTTGATTAAGTAGCTTTTCATGATCTGATTTTTATTTATTTTTAATTTAATTCACATTTTTGCATAGAAAACTGGGGTATAGACCAGAGTTGTGGGGCAAGGGGGGGTAAGGGTAAGAGAATTCAGCAGAGACAGAGTGGGGAGCAGAACAGGCATATCTACTTAAATACTCTGCTAAGGGGAGGAGCCGGCGAGGCAGAAGAGGTCTGCTGTGCCAGGTCAGTCAGCACCCTACCTGGGGATCGAACTCAAGCTTTTGCAGTAATAGCGCTGAGACTTAACCCCTAGGCCAACAGGGAAGCTCTATCTGATTTTTATTAAAGTCAGTTGGTTGACTCAGGAATAGCGGTTGCTTTGAATTATGTATTATTTTGAATAAAGCCGTATCAGCTTAGTGAAATTTCACTGTAATTCACTTTTTGATAGGATTAAACAATGCAGGTTCTAAATGGATTCTGGTTAACATGTTTGTATTTGATAAAATGTATTTCCCCCCAGCCAAGTGATAAGGCAGACATGCAACGAAAATATATGGAGTACTAGCTCACTGAGAACAGAAAGTCAAGGCAATTAAGCACTGGTCGTTTCCTGGTCATTTGAGATATATGAGTATTAAGCAGGGGGCCTGTGAGTGAGTAGATAGAGTTTTAGTGTGAATGTGCCAACAGAGCAGTTACATGATTACTTCACTAGCACTGCCTTTTCCAGGGTCAGATCTAACTTCCTGGATGGGCATCAGGACGTTTCACTGTCAGGAAGCATATTGTCTGTCAGGGCTACTTATAGTAAAAGGATTTTCTTTAATTGCTACAGAAAAGAGATGTCATCAGACTATGATGAAAAACAGTTTTGCATTTTAGCTGCGTTTGTGATAGGGGTTACTAAGCAAAATTGAGTAATTCTTGGGATTTCCTGAAGCACGCAGCATACATACCAGAGTTCAGTTTAAACAGTAACTGGAACTTTGCTGGAGTTCCCTTCTGAGCTAACCTCACAATGTCCCAGGGGAGCTGGTATCATCTGTAAATCTGTAAGACTTCATTAAATTACTTCATAGTTCTCATTGTACCTAATGGGATCGTGCTATGGATGTTTCAGGTCAGACATTCTCAAATTTGAAGAATATGGCTGAGTTCTTATCAGTAGGTCTAGAGTAGAGAGAAAAGTAACCACTGATTTCATGGTAGTTAGTTGAACTCTTTTTTTTTTTAAAGACTTATTTATTTATACATACAAGAACTGGGGTACAGGACAGAGGTATAAGGGTAAGAGGATTCAATGGAGACTAGAGTGGGGAACAGAACATGCGAATTGACTGAAATACAGTGCTGAGGCAGGAGAGGTCTGCTGTGCCATGTGGGTCACCTCCCTGCCGGGGGATTGAACTCATGCTGCAGTGGCTGCAGAAGCTTCATAGTGTGGTGCTTCATAGTGTGTGCCACCAGGGAGGCCCCTAGTTGAACTCTTAATATCTGCCTTATCAAGTCTTAAAATGTTTTAGGTAGAGAAAATGAGAGAAACTAATAGTGCTGATTCATTTCAAAAGTATACAGTAAAACTTGACCTTTCAAAAAGGGTACAATTCTGTGATTTTTAATACATGGATAGATACATATAGCACACATGATCAGGAAACAGTATAGTCCTTTGTGCTATCATTCTCACCCCCTTCCACCCCCTCCTAACCTCTGCCTCCAACTTACTGTGTTGTCTTTTTAAGAATGTTGTATAAATGGATTCATATAGTATGTGATCTTTTTAGATTGACTTCCTTCAGTAGGAAGCATGGAGATTCATCTAGGTCTTTGAGTATATCAGTAGTTTGTCATATTTTATTGCTTAGTAGTATTCCACTGTATAGCGATAGCATAATTTGTTTACCTATTAAACAGTAGATTGTTTCCAGAATTTAGAAATTTGGACAGAGTCACTATAACCATTCCTATATAGGTTTTTAAGTAAACATTGTTTTAATTCTTTATAAGTACCTAAAAGTAGGCTTGTTGATATGGTGAGAATATTTTTATAAGAAACTGCCAAGCCATTCTTAAGAGGAGCAATTCCATTTTCTTTTCCCACCAACAGTGTATGCATTTTCCTCTTGCTCTACATCCTTAGCAGCACTTTGTATTGTTGGCACTGGTTTTATACACTCTAGTAGGTATGGAGCGGTGTCACATAATGGTTGTAATTTGCAGTTTCCTAATGGCCACTGTCAGTTGACTGTATTCTTGTGTTCATTTTCCATTATTATATCCTCTTTTGTGAAGTGCCTATTCAAGTATTTTGCCCATTTTAAAATTATGTTGTTGGTTTTTTAATGTTATGTTTTGACGTCACTTATCTATTTTAGATACCAAATTCTTTTTAAGATACATGATTTGCAAATACTTTCTCACGGTCTGTTATTTTTTTCCCCTTTCATTTTCTTAATGGTGTCTTTCACAATATGAAAGATTTAAATTTTGATAAAACCTAATTTATCATTTTTTTTATTTATAGAAAATACTTTTGATGTCACATCTAAAAACTCCTTGACTGATCTCAAGTCACTGGGATTTTTCCTGTTCTTTTTAAAAAGTTTTACATTTTATGAGGTCTCCACTGTATTTTGATCTAATTTTTTTTTAAAGATTTATTTATTTATGCATACAAGCACTGGGGTACAGGCCAGAGGCGTGGGGGGGTGAGAGGATTCACCACAGAGAGCGGGGAGCA
>JAGFMF010011791.1:14754069-14770733 GCA_019455555.1 Galemys pyrenaicus
GGGGAGCAGCGGGCACAGCAGGAGAGGTCTGCCACACCATGTGGGTCCCCCCCTGGCCGGCAGCAGGGATCGAACTCGTGCTGCAGTGACTGCGGTCTGTTTCATAGTGCGCTGCTTAACCCACTGCGCCACCAGGGAGGCCCCTTGATCTAATTTTTGTGTAATAGAGTAAGGTATAAGTTGAAGAGGGGTCAGGACTAGAGTCAAACTCAAGCATAAAATTTAAGGTGGTGCCAAAAACTCATTCATTGAGATAATTTGCATTTTAGTGTACATTGTAAAAGAAAATTGAATGGATGCAAAAACTCCATAATGATACCAGCATTTGAAATGGGAACGCATCAGTAACTGTGCACCAAACTGAATTTAAAGATACAAAAGAAAAATTCATGTGGACTGATCTTTATTGAAAAATTTGATATTCATTCATCACACACTTTTTTTTGGTGGGGTTAGAGTGGGAAAATGATGATTAAATTCACTTCTGCTTCAGAAATAACTTGGAGTTCTGGATTAATATCCCAATACACCTACTACAGTTTACTTTTAGAGTCCTCCAATAGGCTTTCTATGCCAACTGCCTTCAGAAAGGCAGGCTGAGTGGTATGTGTTTTTTCTTTGTCGTTGAGGAGTTTTTTAAGATGAAAAAAAATTACAGTTGTGATAGAAAACACAACATGAAATAGTGCAAGTTGCAGCAGATGTGCTTAGGAGGATTCTTCTAAGTTAGCAGCACCTCGGAAGAGAGGTTCCTGTTGTGGGGAATACATTGATGTCATGGCCTAGTGTGAGTCACCTCTCTTGCTGTGGTGGTGAGTCCCCTCCCTCGAGTCACTCACCAGAGGAAAAGCCACTGGCTTTTGCTTAATTAGCACCATCTGGCATCAGGCACACTTCACTCTCGGTGTTACCTTCCACAGTCTGTCTCCTGGCCTACCTGGGAATTAATGGTTTAACGCTCCTGTATGAAAATTAGACTGACTTTTAACAGAAGGTTTTACGACTTCCTTAGAGAGTTCATTCCTGTTTTTGATATTCCTTACCAGCAGGTCTTTTTTTCCCTCTACTTTTAGCTTCACATTCTCATACTTAGAGCCATATCCTTTACTTGAGTCCTTATGGAGTTGGAGAACAGCTGGTCAACATCCTCTATTTCCTTGAAGATTATAAAGTTATTGTTCAGTTTTCTCTTGTTTAAGTGAACCAAACTTAATTTTTTTTTTAAACATTTCCTTCTGGGTCACATTTACTCAATATTCTATTATCTTGGATGCTTTCTTTTCAGCCTTTTCTAGACTCTCCAGTGACTAGATTGAGGGTTTCCTCAGTGCTTTGTGGGTGGTAAGGGCCTTTTATTCCTAATGCTTAGCATAGTATGTGGCATATTGTTGGTGTTTGGTGAAAATGTATTTATAATTTTGCTATATATTTAATACATATATACACACATATATATGCATGTGCTTCTAGTGTATTCTTATTGGTACTAACTGTAATGGTCTATTCCCTACCACCTTCTCTTGTTTTGCTTTAATTTTTTCTAATTAATTTGGAATTTTGGAACATAAGTATATTTTATTTTAGATTTGATGAATGAAGTACACATTTTATGTAATTGGCTGCTTCTTTAAAACTTGAGATGATCCTTTTTCAGACTTACTAAAAATAACTGTGTTTTGAGTTCACTGGAGGAAACACAAATTTACAGCAGATGCTTAAAACACTGTTAATTTAAAACTCTAATCAATATAATTTTTTGTTATACTGTTAATGAATATAATCTGTTTCCTGAAATCTATTTTGTTAAACACACTTGCTTTGAAATAAAAATTATTTGTTGGAATTTCACACTATATTCAAAAATCTAATCATTCTTCAAGTACAGACAAATTCTGATACATCACTTCTGTTCTTATACCCATTCTTTTTTTTAAAAAAAGATTTATTTATTTATGCATACAAGCACTGGGGTACAGGCCAGAGGTATGAGGGTGGTGAGAGAATCCACCAGACAGAGCAGGACGCAGAACAGGCAGATCGACAGAAACACTGCTGAGGGGAGCAGCGGGCGAGGCAGGAGAGGTCTGCTGCGCCAGGTGGATCCCCTCTCTGTCTGGTGGCAGGGATCAAACTCGTACTACAGTGGCTGCGGTTTGCTTCATAGTGCTGCGTTGCTTGACCTACTGCGCCACCAGGGCAGGCCCTCTTATACCCATTCTTTTAAAAGAACAAATTTCTTTATAAATTTGTTTAATCAGTAGACTCTTGATTCAGGTGCACTTATTTTGATTTTCTCTTCAACATTTTCTTCTTTGAAACCATGTTTATTATTGTCAGAATCCAGATTTAAAATCCATAGAGGAATGTCTTTTTCTTGCGCTATTTTTTTGACAGTGAACTCATTTGGGGAGTTACAGTGAGATGAAGAACCTGTTTTAGGCTTCCTAAATCTTTAAAAGGAAAAGAATGAGGACCAAAAAGAGGGCTTTTCCAGTTTAAGGCTTTATCTATTTTCTAGTATGTGTGGTATATTAAAGGGCATCTACAATTTTTGGTGTTGCATTTTCAAGGAAATGTTTGTTTTTTATGTGTCTTTCCTACTTACTTGCTACATTTTTATTGAGGTTACAGGACTGATATTATTCAGAAGTATAGGTTCTAACCTTTTCAGACATTTATTACACATCTTACCCACCTCCCGAGGTACCCATAATCCTCTACTATAGATAAGTTAAGGAAATACTTACTGTTTATATTTGCATTCCTGTGTAGTCCTTCAAAACAGGAGAAATAATCAGTATTTCTCTTTTGATTAAATGGAAACTATTCACTTTTATCTATAGAAATGATTGTTATGAATGACTAAACTAAATAATCAGCTGCTATGTAACACAGCTCTGGGGATTAAACATCCTTATCTCCTTTATAAAATATTAGAAAAGAGAACCTGCCTTTGATGTTTAAAGGTGTTCAAAATGACACTATTTTTCATAGAATGTGTAAACATATAATGTAATAACAGTTACCTCTCTGTTGTTTAATCCTGTACCTTACTATGTCCCATTGATAGACCACGTGAAGGACTTCATGTCCAGTAGAATTTTTCTATGACAGTTTTTTCTCTCCCAACTTGAATTTGATGAATAATCTTTGGTAACAAGTTTTCCAGCTGTTATATCAAAACTCTGGCCAAATGTTCACAATTACATGTAGTATGGAGGAGAAAGATCTATAAAGAACACATCTCCCGGGATAGTGTCTATTCCTTTTTTACAGTGATAGATAATGCAATGTCTTATATGAGGAGGATTGTGAGAGCCCCAGAGGGCTCAATGAAAGTATGATTTGTAAAACATCTTTACTTATAGTGTATTCAGATAAATAGCATTTCACATATCCTGTGTAGTTCATCTTTAAAGATTCACTTTTTTTCCCCCTTTGGTTTTACATATGAGATGATTTTCAAGATCTGGTCATATATATATATATATATATATATATATATATACATGTATTTCTCATCAAGCAGTTAGGGAATTAGTAGTGTTTTCCATTTGTGCTTTGTTTATTCATATAAATAAAAGGTTGGTGGCTATTTAGATTCAGCTCTATCTACAGATACAAGAAATAGGGTAAAGGGCTCTAGGTCTATGCAGATTAAGTGGAGAGAGGTGGCCTTAGGTAGTGCTTTCCAGACTTTCACAGTCTAGTCCCTGTAAAAGATGACAAGATGTGATGTAAATAGATAAAGTTACTCTTTTCTGGACATGACTTGCCTGAGGCTTTGTGCCCCAGACCCTTCATAGGCCTGAGGGTCCCTTATCTCTGTGAGCCATTCTGTGCCCACAAGTGGGGAGTTCTGAGAGGTTTGGGAATGCACCTCCGTAAGTGCCTACTTCTAAGAGGGTTGCTGTGGTGTGGGACATCTAGGGTTTTTACCTTGTAGGCTCACCTCCAGTGTCATTCAACCTGTGAGTTCCAGATTCCGGCCTCAGGTGGTTTCCTGGTCCCAGACTATCATTAATAAAGAACGATTACCAGACTTTCTTCAGTCATTATTTGTGCTTTAGTTGCCTTCATAAATTCTTCTCAAATAGCGGAATTGGACCAAACTAACACTTAATGTTTTGAATTAGATGAAGAAAATTGTATTTAATTTTCTTACCCAAGAGACCTTCCATTTTTCTCTGAGATTTTTCTCAGATGAAATTCTTTAGGCAAGTTTATTATCAGATACAGATGTGACTCATTTATTGCCAAGGACAACTACCAGGTTCCAGATTTTTCTGCTTTAGTAGTTACCTTAATTTTATAGCTTAGGCTGTAAATGAACTGCTTTTAATAAATGCATTTTCCACAGGTTTGATGGGAATTAACCTGATAATTAGATGTTAATTTTCACAAAGCATGACCTGTATATTAGCAGCCAATGTTTGTGGCAGGTGTTAAACTTTTCTGCAGCCACCCTACATTTACACACATACCATGACTTGTTTTCTTTTTACCATTGAACTGCTATTTAGTTTAACAGAGAGAAAATTATGTGGGGTAGAAAAGGAAAATTATTGCTACAGATCTGGCCCTCTGATAGAACTTCCTGGGGATTGGAGGAGAGTGGAGTGTGGAGGAGAAAAGAACAGCATACATACCCCTTGCTTAGAGGAAAGAAGAGCCGAGAAAATATCTGACTTGACTCTTTTCCATTTACGGGCTGTCTCCATGGAGATCAGGTGGGTGTTGAGAAGTCTTATTTATTGGAAATGGAGGCTTTCTCACCTGGTTTGCTTCCTGAATTTTCAAGAGATGAGACCAAGCTCCATGATCCATGCTTGCTGCAAAATAATTCAAATCTGAGAAAAGCAGGTCTTTGGGAAGACAGGACAAAAAGTATCAAAAGGTTTAAAGAATTCCCATCTTACTCTTTTATATCCCTGGTTCAATATTTTAATGTGTAAAGCAGTTTTCTGCTCTGTGAAATAAAACTTGGGCATATGGGACTCTGAAGAAAGTTCTTTGTCCTGTACCTTGCCATTTCATCTGCCTTCTTTATCTTGGTTTTGGGTTCAGATCTTGATCTGTGTTCTTAGCCTTGTAGATCAGCGCCTATAGGACCATTCAAATGTGCTAGACAGTCCTGAGGGCATCTGTGACTCTAAGGCTGCCACCATATAAGTGTGCAAAACTGTGTGACAGTCTTCTTCACACACAGGTGTAAAGCTCTTTATTTGAAAATTCTGAAAAATGCTTGTTCTCCCAAGGAGTCCCACGTTGGCTTATTCACTCTTGTATTATATGACAAAAACCAAACATGAAAAAACCAGATGGAGTTTGATTTACAGTGTGGGTCAGCAGCTGGGAAGGATCAGGAAATAGTGTTTCATCATAATCATGTCTGAGATATAAAATTATGAAGGATGTTGGGCTTCTTTTAGCATGTAAAGTAGAATAAGCGTGGTGTTAGAATATATGCATTACAGACCCCTAAGATGTTGCACAGGCATTGATTTCTTTTATAGCAACATTTGTGAACTGGGTTAGTAGTGGACTTTTTCCTTTATGGTTTTAGCAATACCATCTGCTTTTTAATATAAACTTGCGAAGATTTCTTCTTCAGAGTTAGGTGGGTTTGGGGATGATTTAAGGTCTCATGTATCCCCTCCTTCTGATCTTAGCTTCTCTGTATACACATTATGCAACCCTGGAAAATCTACCTACCTCCCTACAGCCTCAGTGTCTTCTTTTGTGAAATGGGCCTGAGGTTATCTTTGTAAGGATTCAATTGTTTTAGATAATATGAATTTCCAGATACTTAATAGTTTCCTTTTCACCATGTTCTAAAATTTAAAATCATTTCTCTCATTAGTTTCTTCCTTCTCTACTAACTTGCTTCCATGATTTCACTTCAACAACAACAACAACCCTGAGAAATAAATTATGTGGAATTTGTTGTGGTCTTTTTATGTTTGCTAAGGGGAAATTCCAAAATTCCCATTTTGGAATCTTGACACTGCTCTTTGTTCACAGCAGTTTCTTTTTCCTCAGCTCACTCCCCTCTGAGAAGAATGATCTCTGTGTGGAGCGTATTAAAGTCTTGTAGCTCCTTCTTGCCATCTTGGTTATGATTCCAGCCCAGTCTCCTCATGTCTGCTTGCTAAAGCTGTCATTTCGGGGCAGATTGTGGTTGGCTGCACTGCGAGATTGTAATTTTGCTAAAGTAGTCTTTGGTTTAAACGAGTAAACGTAAATTTATGCTAAAATAGAGCTCAGCAGAGCCCATGTTTTGGTGAGATGAAGTAGATTAGTCTAAGAATAAAACGCCTTGTCATTAAAGCATATCAGTTTGTTAAGACATGCAGACTAACTTCAGAATCTAACTCTTTGCACTCAGTGCTTTCCTGCCGTTGGATTCTGATGAGATGATGTGAAGACTTTCTCTTTGATCCTTGTAGAATCTCTTGTCATAATGTTCTTCTTGGCCCTTTGATTCCAGTGTGTGCTTTACCACTTACTGCCTTGCTCAAGTCACTCAGTAGGTCTGGATGTGTCAGGCCTCCAACCACAGAAACACCTCTTCAAAAACAGGATGAAGGAAGTTTGGGATAGATGGTTGATGGAGTGAATGCACTCGAAGTAGTTATACCTCATCTGTCTTCTGATAGTTTCTTGGGCTTCTAGCAGGCACGTGTCCCGTTGTTGTTAAGTAAAGCCGGTGTGTATGTTTGACAAGTTAGCAGCATGGCAACTTTGCTGCTCCCCAGCCCTGCTGCCGGCTCAGGGATTGTTTGGTTTGGCAGGTGGCCAGCTCTCTGCTATAAGATGCATTTCCTTGACAGGACAAAGTGTGGAGCCGCATTAACTGCAAAGTTTACGAAGGTTAGCTAAACACACACAATAAATATTAATAAACAAAAAAGGCCCACCCGTCTTTGACTTTGAATTCTGTTTCTTTATTCCATGTTTTGGAATCCCTGTAGTAGTTGATTAATAACCAGTCTTAGAGTAATTGAGCCTTAAGTATCCTTTGTCTAAGTCAGGCCTCTCACGTAGCCCTCATTGGCTGCGTCAAGTGACTCATCTCCACAGTGGAGGGAACTCTGGGATGACTGTTTAGTTCAAGGGTCTTAGTTTCTTTCTCTCTGCTTCCGTGTGAAAAGGAGGGTAAATGCGTTTCTCCATAAAAGTATATGCCAGGCAGCCATGTGTGTGTCTGAGCGCTCTGGAGGGTAAAGAATGGGGACGGGAATAGCGGTGCAGTGCCCCAAGCTCGGACTCCCTGGAAAGCAGTCCGACACATTGGTCTGTTGGCCTGAGCAGTTGCTTCTCTCTAACATTTACACCCTCAGTGTACAGGGACACAGTAACAGTAACCTGCTGCCCCTGGAAACTGCCTGTTTGGCTGGGTGTCTTGGAATTTACCAGGCCTACATCGTGGATCTTCTCCAATTCTGCACCCTGCTTACTTGAAAACATATTTGAGAACTAGTAATCTTAGACTGCATAGCCAGACCTCAGAGAACCAAGGAAGAGAAATAACTTTAATACTGTGCCCTTAAGATTGTCCTGGATCCGTTTGGGTGACTCAGATTTCTGAAGGCCCCTGAAAGCCCCTCTTGCTATCTTCTTATACTCTAGTTCATGCATATCTCTCTTTTTAGGACCACGTTTGGAGGTCCTGCTACACTTGTGAGAGAATAAGGTATAATAATGACATGGAGAAATCAAAATTTCCTCATCAGAAGTAATGCTTTTAACTTGAACACTATCTTCAGCTCTATCTAGAAAAGCAGTACATTTAGCAGTGAATTGTGTCTCGTAATTCATTCTTTCAGCAAACATTTCTTGAACACCAGACACTAATTTAGGTATTTGAAATCTGTTGCTAGACAAAATCAGGCCAACCTCTCTGCCCATGGGGAACATATGGTCTAGTGAGAGAGGCAGGTGATAAGCATAATTAACAACAAATTATACATCTTGTTAAGAGGTGAAAAGAAAAAAAGAAAATGAAAAAAAGAAAGTAGGAAGGGGAGTTGTGCCAAGTTGTGCAAAGACTGGAATGAGATGAATACTGGCTCCTGTGAACTTATCCAGGTAGGGTTTTATGAAGTTATGTTTATGACTTTTCTCATGTTTCCCTCTACCTGGCCATGATCATCTGGAAATTTCCAGTGGTCTAGACATGGTTCTCAAATTAGTCTCAGTGGTGGAGCACCTGGAAGTCAGGCTGTGCTTTGCAGACTGTGGACTACTGATGTACTTAATTCCATCTTACCAACCAGGCAGTTTTATTAGGAGAAAATGTGGTTTTTCTACGCTTGCATTAAAAGGAGTTCTAGGAACATATGTGCAAAACAACAACACACCTCCCCCCCACCCCAACTGTAAATGATTTACTATTTTCAAGTTTTCTCTTAATATCCACTCACTACTAAATACATTTTCTCATTTTAAAGCACTTTCTAGCAGACATTGAAAAGCAGGGGCCATAGAAAAATAGTGAAAAGAAAATGTAAAAATGTAATTTTAAAAATGTCCCACATGGATGGGAAAACAGCCATCCTCATTTGATTTTTTTTTAATAGATCATGTTAACCCTTTTAAAATGGTACAAAGTTTAAGAAGTTTTCTTCTAGAGTACAACAGACATGAATGAGAAGTCCCTTAGACTCTTATTTTTCCACCTTCATTCCTCAGGAATCTCAGAGAAGGATTTGTAGCCATTTAACTTATATGTATAATTTTTGCTGATCAGGTAGGAGCCAGAATTTCTATCGAAAGGCATCCCAGATTCCCAGAAGAATAGAATCATGAGGGATAAGAAACCAAATTCAGCCCAGGGTACATTTGGGGGACAGAAATTCCATGATTTTCATTTTGTTTTTAGAATATAAAATGGCAATACCTAATTATAACCTTCTTTATTTGGTCCTCAGTTGGTATATGGTAGATTCTTAGTAAACATTATATTGATGCTTCTACTCACTTCACTCATTTTATCAGCGTGAGTTCTGCAGAGCCCAGTACACGGTGTTCAGTCTACCAACTTCAGCGTCATCTTTTTTCCCCCCTTAATTCTATCCCTGCTGTCCCTCCCACCTCTGCCCTCTTGCTGCAGACAAAAATTAAAAGCAGGTTGTAATTCTCACCGAGAACTCGTGATTCTTTCTGACTTCAGAGCACCACTTATTTTCCTCACCAGTAATGAATTCAGAGGATCATAACTTCCAGTGAACCTTCTCTTAAACAGCTTTTCATTCAGGTTAATGTCAAGTCTTTGTATTCTGTATCTCTGTTTTACTTCTGCTGTTGTCCTGCTGGTTTATCTCATAGATAGGGAGGTATTATTCAATGCCTGCAAATATGTGTTGTTCCTGAAAAAGCTTTATGAGATTTGGATCTTTGTGAACTAAAAACAGTAACCACCTGGGCTCAATCTGCTGTCCAGAGGGACATATTGTGTGTGTAAGAGCATGAAACACTAAGATCTAAATCTGTTTCAGTGGTAAGCAGGACTGAATTATGTGGGTTCGACATTCCAAGATGCCAGCCTCACATGGCAATGGAGCTGGGAAAGCTGAACTTTGTGGTTACAAGGCTGTCAGGAAAGGAAGGATGTCAGGGAGGAAATATCACTTTTATCTTCACAGAGCATCACACAGGTCATAAGCAGTGATCGCAGGAATCTGACCTTAAGGTTCAGAAGAAAAGGTCCTAACGGTACAGGTGGCCATCAGGACAGTATTCTGTATAATAAACTAACCATCAATGTACAAGCAGGATTTTCCCCATTTTTTATTTGACCTCTTTAGATCACTGCTGTGCCTTTTCCTTTCAGAGCGTAGTCCGCTGCCTGTGGCATCCAAAACTGAATCAGATCATGGTGGGAACTGGGAACGGATTGGCTAAAGTCTATTATGACCCCAACAAGAGTCAGAGGTATTTCTTAAGTGTTGCCTGTTTTAGATGGAAGACAACAACTGGGGCATGGGGGGATTTTTTTCAGCCCTGCTTTTATTTATTTCCCCCTTTGATGGGGAGCTGCCCTTTCAAAAAATGCAGCTGGCACAGTGTAAAGCCACAAACTCTTAGTATTGTGCTTTAAAGAGGATTTGGATGTCGTCCTTGATCATAAAGAATTCAAAGTGAAAGTTTCCTGAGGATTACAGTTCTTTAGCTGAAAAGTTGGGTGCAGGGCAGAGAAAGTCCTGCCCACTTTGCATACCACCTTGGATGGTGGCATTAGCAGTGATGCATGTAAGGGGTTAACAAAGCAGGGAACTAACCACTGATAGGAAATGGAAATGGCTAGTCCCATTTCATTCCCTTTCTGTGTAGGCTTTTATAGGTTACTGGTTTGGATGTTTAGCAGGGTGGTTCTCTGCCAGCAGAGGCAGACAGCACAAATACTTTCCCCTTCAACCTCATGTCCATGCCAAATGCCAAACTGAAGCTTACCCATGTATTTCAAAGGTCTGAAAGCTTCACTAGAGTCTCAGTTCATCCCTCAGTTATTTATATGTTACAAAGGTAGACATCACCATCCCCCAAAAGGATGGTTTTGTTTCTCTCTGTTGAGGTACAGTGACTGGTGAATTCTTTTAGAGTCAGCCCTGGTTGGCTAGATTTAAAATTCAGATGCAGAATTCACTAGGGCCCCTCATAAACCTGCTACAAAATCTTTTGTTTTAAAGTCCCACATCCTTTTTGGAGAAAGGAAACCTATCCTCTGCTGATGAATATTCATTGCTTATAATTTGATCCTGGATAGAAGCAGACAGTCCTATTGTTCTTGGAACTTTTTGGAATAGGACTGGAGCCTTTACCCTATAAAATAAAGTTATGTACTATGGTATTTAAGAACAACTAGGATTTTGTTTGCTTTTTTCAACAAAGAAATTGAAAATGCTAATGTAATCAGGATGAGAGGGAGCCTCTTTCACTTTAGAAAATAATGAACTCCATTTGCTAGCACCCATTTAGAAGGCTCTATCTTTGGCATCGTTAAAAAAATGCTTATTTGTGTTTGCTCCTCCTGTAGGGACGGCTCCTTATTGCTAAGGAGTGTTGCAATGTTCTAAGCGCACTTTTGGATGATCCTGCACATTCTTGGGTTGTAGCCCCTTGGCAACGTTGCCAAGATGACTCAGTTCCAGACTTGCACTTTTGTATTTGAGATGTAGACAAATGTCATTTGGGGTGTAGACCACCCAGATTGCTTTCATCTGGAACGTAAACTAAAATTTGAACCCTACGACCTTTAGGGTAAAAAGGTTGGTTAATTGTTATTAATATCTCTTTAAGATCTGAAGACTTGAAGACGTCTATAGATTTGATTTTAGACCAGAGTTCTGTTGCCCAGTGACCTCTGTAACTCTTTTACTCAGTAGTAACCACTTCCTGGGGGAATAACTTTATCACCAAGGGCTCCATCTATTGCAATTCCTTGGAAAGTCAAGGACTTGGCAAGATGGTGTGCACAGAGCTTGTTCCTCAAAGTATCTAATGCTCTTTACACAGACTTTCTATTTCTAAGACCAAGTAAAGAAAATAATTTGCTTTTAACCCCCTTAGGGGAGCAAAATTATGTGTGGTTAAAACCCAGCGGAAGGCGAAACAAGCCGAGACTCTCACCCAGGACTACATCATCACCCGTAAGTTGTTAGCATGGTTTCTCCCACCTGCATCCCTTGTCTACTTTAAAGTGATATTGATCTCAAGCTTCAGAGACAGAGAAAGCCCTCAGTGTTCAGGATATGTTACAGAATATCCCATCATGTGGCCAGGACTGCAAAACATATAACAGCTAACTCCTTCAGCTTCTGTGACTCGTCATGGAGACAGGATTATTTCATGTAACTTTCAACCCAAAAGGGAAAGGCCAGTCTGAGCCTCATGCATTACTCCATAGCAGCTCTTTAAAGAATAACAAACTGTTCTGAGAATAAACAAGAAAGGCTGCTGATCTTGGAATCCAGGGACCCGGGTTTGTCCCATTCTAGCCCTGCCTGACCGTGTGATGTTGAACGACTCAGTTTATCAGGAGAGTGAGGACACTAGGTGAAGAGGACACCAGCTCCTCTTAAAATCCTGCAACCAGGTGACAGGCTGATCCAAACATATTTAGATAGGGAATTAAGTACCTGGGGTACGAGCTGCAATCCTACTAAGACAGAGCAACTTCTTACCGGCTTGTCACATAACCACATTAACATGGCCAATTTGTTTTTCCCAGAGCCACCATTTCAGACCTGCTACAGGTATCATTAGGAAGGAAATCTTGGCTGCTATGGCAGTTGGCATTAGCAGGTGCCCTTGGCAGGAGACTTCACTGGTGTCTCATTCTTAAGCCCAGGGGGCGCTACACTGCCAGGCTTTCTCCCTAGTGGTGGGTCTCCTATAAGTGTGGAGTTCCTAGGAGCTCATGATCAGTAAAGAGATCCCATGACACTTTTTGCAAGAGTTGAAGTGTTAAAGTCAGTGTCATAACCAGTCTAGCTCATGTAATTACATGCGGCCTACTTAAATTCCTCTAGTTGTTTGAAGTGAAAAGCTATTTTCCCCCTCCTAAAAATACCGTTCTGTTGTAGTGCCCAACAGAATGACAGGTAGCTGTATTTCTCAGCTCCCCTGACTCAAGGCAGCAGTGTTTTACTGGTGGGTGATACAGCTCTGGCCCTGGTTGGCAGCAGGCGTAAAGGAAGAGTTTCTGTTCTTTATATTATAAATTCCCTTTCGGTCCATGCTACTCCCTTTCCCTTCCTCCCTAGTCTGCTAAAAAGCTTCTTTTAAAGGAGGCTTTAGTCTATATGTAAGGATCCAAAGAAATTCTGTTCCCTTTTTTTGGGGGTGGGGCTTAAGAAAAAGCTAATATTTAATTCTTCCCCTAATAACCTTCTCCAATAACCATATCTCATTATTCCCCCTTTAAATTAATATATTCTTTTACATTCTTAAATTTAATTCTGACTTTGAATAAACAACCCATAGCAACTGGAAAAACATTATTTTGCTTTTTATTCTTTTGTTTTGTCCACCAGTCATATAGAAGTGAGGACACAGCCCCCCCACCAAGTCACCATGCCAACAGGTTCAGGCACCCCCTTGCATGCAGGGCAACCTTTATCCCAGTTTCACTGGGATAAGTGCTCCTCCCTTCCGGTTACTCAGTGTTGTCAACTCCTCCTGAGAGGTGGTCACATTTCATAAATGTGTGAAGTGATTCCAGTGTTTATGAGGCATCTGAGGAAACTTCAGGGCTGACAGGCAAACCTTTGGCATTATTCACATTTGGGTTCAGTGAGGAAAAATACGAGGCAGTCCCATTAAGAGTTTCTTTTCAAAACCATAGAAATTAAGTTTAACTGTTGTCCAGGGTTTGGGAGATACGGCACCTCATCAACGTTTCCGTGACAGCGTTTGACAGTATTTCCTGAATACCATTAGTTGCCAGGAGAGGTGAACAATGAGTCTGGTCTCGAGTAAAATTGGTTAATTGGTTACAGTAAGACTGTCTTTCATTATTAGATGAAGGCTGTCATTATGATTTCCATTTCATCTTTTGGTTAGTCATGCCTTAGCTATGTTTTCGGATGGAAGGGTTATTATTATAATGAATTTTTTCAAATGTGACTTCTTGTAGCTCATGCTTTGCCTATGTTCCGTGAGCCCCGCCAACGAAGCACAAGGAAACAGCTGGAGAAGGACAGACTGGATCCCCTGAAGTCTCACAAACCTGAACCTCCAGTGGCAGGCCCAGGTGATCGAGCGAGTGACTCCTGCAAAGGAGGATGATGGGTGGCAGGGTGGGGTGATTGATACAGAACTGGGGGATCCGTTGGGCCTAGATGCTTCTTTACCAAATAGTGATTTTCAAATATTTTCTTTTAAGTGTCAGAACTTTTTTCTTTAAGATCTGCTGCAGAATCCCATTATATAAAACTGATGAAAGTAGAGCTGCTCTCTACTGAAGTAAAGCAAACCTGGAGTTCTTTCTGCTTGTCTCTAACTTGAGCCCTTTGGGTGACATCAGTGGAAATCTGGGACCCCAGAGTGACCCGAATCCAGGCTAGACTAGCACATGAAAAGTGGCTACCATGTAGATCTGTGTTGATAAAACAGAGCTGTCCATTTTCCTAGAAGATGAATAAAAGTTTTTAGTTTTTAATAAAGTAGCTACCAGGAGGAAGCAAGGTAGCATTGGCTACCATCCAACATCCATCTTTCCTGGCATTCTGTTTTTAGTTATCACCTGTCTGGTTTCCATTTGTCCTAGAATCCCAAGCCTATAACTTTTGACTTGTTTATGTATCTGGACCTCATTTCTGTAGCTATTTCTATTTGGTTTGCTCCTTTAGCTCTGAAGATGTTTTACAAATCTCAGTTTTTGCTTCCCATTTTCCCTGCTGCCATCCTAATCAAAGTTCCTAAACAATATTCTTGCCTGGATTATTGAAAAGCCCTTCCACCTAAGCACCTGATCTCTAACCATTGTCTCTTCTCCTTCCCTGCCTCCATTCATCTTATACACAGCTTTTATTCAAAGCTTCTCTGGATTTCATGTTGCCACTGCCCCCACGTCTTTATAAGCGCCCCACTGTCCAGTTGCATTTCTGAAGATTCAGGGTTTCTTTAGTCAGACTTAACCATTTTCTAGCTTTTTTTACATCTTACTTCTATCCCACTGATCTTCTGATAGGACTTTCGGTTCACTCCTGCTCCAGTTACCCATCACATTTTCCTCTTTGTATATTTTTGCACCTAAACTTTTTTATGCATTCATTAAAAATAACCTCTGTGTCTTCTGATCGTCCCTAAAATGGACCCATCATTTCCAGAAAGCCTCCTTCAATCACCTCAGTTTGAGGAAGTTTCTCTTTCGAAATGCCATGATAGTTATTGGCCACGCAAAGTTCTTGGCAACTGATCACTAACTGCCTTATTTATTCTTTTCATATCTTGACTAATACAGTTAATCTTTTAGTGTCATTTCATGTTTTCCTTAGTCTTGTTGAAGTCATACATTTTTTGAATACTAGGCACCTGGCATGCTGTTGAAGATCTAGTAGGAACAAAATCCCTGACCCTAATAGTATCCAGTCTGCTTGTCTTCTCTCCGACAAGATTCTTGGAAGATAGCAAGCCCTAAGATGATGTTTGTTTAAAAGTAAAGTAGCATCTAATGAATGCTTGTTGTTTTTATTAACTGAATTTCAAGTGATCATACCTGAGGAATTTGTTTAAAAGTCTACACATGGCATACTATTTGTAATTTTTCCTATATTGGTATCATGTAAATTAAGCACCAAATACATAACGCTAAAAGTCTCCTATTTAACAATGATATGGGAAATTTGGTACTTGGTGAGTTCCTGCTTTGTGATTATCATAAATGAAAGCTGAAAGTACTCTTGAGGTATGTGTGCTTCAGAGCAATGTCTGAAGAAGCCCTGAAGAATGCTCAAAACCTTGATTCTTTAGGGAATGACAAAAACATAGTGAACCTGAAGCTCTTGCCCACTGTCATTCATGTAACCAGTTGCTTTGGAAGTCAGAGCAAAGGGATTCTGAACCTTGTCAGACAAACACAGTGTACAGAGGACATAGCTATCTATTGTCATGCTCATTCCATTTCTGCTTTGTTTTCCTTTGAACAGGACGTGGCGGAAGGGTTGGCACCCACGGGGGCACTCTGTCATCATACATTGTGAAGAACATTGCTCTGGACAAAACTGATGACAGCAATCCCCGCGAAGCCATTTTGCGGCATGCCAAAGCAGCCGAAGACAACCCATATTGGGTTTCTCCAGCATATTCCAAGTAAGGAAATAGCTTTTTAAAATAGAAACGTTATTATATTTAAAGAATTGAGGAAAACATAACAATGGCTGCTTCAGGATTCTAACTTCTCCATTCATTTCTTATTTTATTCTTGAACATGAAAAATAAACCAGGTACTAATAGTTTTGAAAGTTAGACATTTGCGTCTTAAGACTCTAAACTTTTTTTAAAAGACTCTAAATGAATTCTTAAACAAGGCAGCTTCATCAGTCATAGCTAAGTGTGAACCCATTATGTGAAGTCCTTTCTACTTATCATGAAAAAAAGAAGATCTTTGCCTAAATGAATTGAGGAGGATTAAAAGCAATTGAAGGGATCAGTTTGTTGGTTTGTTATTAAGGGCCAACTTTTATTTGTAGTGATGTGTATGTAAACAACACTGACACTTCAGGTTTTCTTAGCTTAATGTGGGTGAATTCATGGTGATTCTTAAAGCCACTAAATCACCTATCTTTGCACTAAGAAAGTACTTTGGTAGAATCTTTGGGTTTTAAATTTTAAACTGCTGAACTTATATGTGAATTCTCAATAGTAGAGCATTCATATATACTTCACCCAATTCCCCCTAATAGAGCAATTAGTTAGCTGAACCACAAAACTGACATTAGTATGATACTATATCCTAAGCTACAGACCTTATTGATATTTCCTAGTCTTCCCACTAATATTCTTT
The DNA here is from genome assembly GCA_019455555.1 of Galemys pyrenaicus. Lineage (NCBI taxonomy): Eukaryota > Metazoa > Chordata > Mammalia > Eulipotyphla > Talpidae > Galemys > Galemys pyrenaicus. Next base: position 14,770,580 of record JAGFMF010011791.1, read on the forward strand.
CTGTTTTCTTTTTTTTTTAAAAGATTTATTTATTTATGCATACAAGCACTGGGGCACAGGCCAGAGGCGTGGGGGGGTGAGAGGATTCACCACAGAGAGCAGGGAGCAGAACAGGCAGATCAACAGAAGTACACTGCTGAGGGGAGCAGCGGGC
>JAGFMF010011791.1:14770783-14869235 GCA_019455555.1 Galemys pyrenaicus
CCCCCCCTGGCTGGCAGCAGGGATCGAACTCGTGCCTCAGCGGCTGCGATTTGCTTCGTAGTGCGTTGCTTAACCCACTGCGCCACCAGGGGAGGCCCTCTTTCTGTTTTCTATTTCCCTTTTTCTTTTCTGTCAAAATTGCTTTGGCTCTTTGGGGTCTTTTATGGTTCCATGTAAATTTCAGTAACATTTGCTGTATTTTTTGAAGGAAACCATTGAAAATTGATAGGGATTGCATTGACTCTGTATGTTGCTTTGGATAAAATGGGTATTTTAACAATGTTAATTCGTCCAACCCAGGAGCAATGACTACCTTGCCATTTCCTTGTGCCTCCTTCTATTTCTTTTAGCAAGTAGTTGTCTTTGAATAGATCTTTTACATCATTTGTTAACACTTTTTGATGCTAGTGTTAATGAGATTGTTTTTCTTGAGTTCTCTTTTAGTTTCCTTTCGTATAGGAACGCAACAGATTTATGTATATTGAGTTTATAGTCTGCCACATTACTATACTGATTTATTGTTTTTAGTGGAGTTCATATATATAATCAATAATGTCATCTGTAAATAGTGGTAGTTTTACTTCTTTTCCAATTTGGATTCCTTTTAAGTATTTCTTTTGCCTAATTGGTCTACCTAGGTTTCTAATATTATATTAAACAGTAGTGGTGAGAGTGGATATTCTTCTCATGTACCTGATCTTAAAGGGAAAGTTTTTAGCTTCTCACCATCGAATATGCTTGCTGTAGGTTTGTCGTATATCGCCTTTTTTATGCTGAGATAGGTTCTTTTTATCCCCATTTTATTAAGAGTTTTAAAATCATAAATGGATGCTAAATCTTGTCAAATACTCTTCATTTATTGATTTATTTTATGATTTTTGTCTTTTCGTTGGTATGGTGAATTACATTGGTTGATTTGCATGTATTGAACCACATCTGTAATAAATCTTGCTTGATTGTGATGTATGATCTTTTTAAAGTATTGTTGAATTCAGTTTCCTAAGATTTTGTTGAGGATTTCTACAGTTGTTTTTGTTTTTTGTGATACACTCGTTTTCTTTTTTGTGATGGCTATATCTGCTTTTCATACCAGAATGTTGGCCCATGAAATGTGTTGGGAGCATTCCCTCTTCCTTAATTTTTTGAAAAGTTTGAGAAGGATAGAAGTTTGAGAAGATTTCTCAGAAATGACTAGTAAAACTGTTTGGCCTGTGTGTGTGTTTTGTTTTTTTGTTTTATGCATACAAGAGCAGGGGTACAGGTCAGAGGCGTGGGAGGTGAGAGGATTCACCAGAGACAGAGCGGGGAGAAGAATAGGCAGATCGACTGAAATATACTGCTGAGGGGGAGCAGTGGGTGAGGCTGGAGAGGTCTGCTGCGCCATATGGGTCCCCTCCCTGGCTGGGGATTGAACTGGCGGTGCTGTGCTGTGGATGCTTCAGTGCGGTGCTCAACCCATTGTGCCACCAGGAAGGCCCTGGTGTGTGTGTTTTTTAAGTATACTTTTGATTACTATTTTAATTTCCTTGTAATTGACCTGTTCAGGTTTGCTATTTTCTGCTGCTTCAGTCTTAGAAGATTGTATGCTTCTGAGAATTTAACCATTTCTTCCAGGTTTTCCAATTTGTTGCCATAAAGGCATTCATAGTAGTCTCTTATGATCCTCTATTTCTGACATCTATAGTAACTTTCCACTTTACATTTCTGATTCGGTTATTAACTTTTCCTCCACTTTTCTTTTTCCTGAGCAAGTCTAGCTAGAGAATTGTCTATTGTATTTATTTTTTCAAAGGCAAAGTTTCTATGAATTTATGAGTACTTTCTTATTTTCTTAGAAAACAAGATAATCCAGGTTCATCTTTGTTTTACTTGCTCTAGTTCTTGGGATCAACTACTTATCCATAAGATGTGCTCATTGCTACTAATGTGTCATTGCTTCTAGGTCCTCCCAGCTAATAAACCTCAGAAATATATGTGGGTATACTAATCTATGCATGTACACACAGGTGTATTCTGCACATATCTTTATTTATAATCTTAAAACCATAGGAGACTAGAGCTTATAGGTGTGCAATTAATAATAATAGCTAACACTTTTGATTCCTAATCTTAATGAGCCTTTCAGAGAATTGTGGTCTTTTAATGTGTACCTTTCTAAGGCTCTCATATCTTTTCTTCTACCCAGTTTTTTCACCGTACATTTATTGCATACTAAGTCCATGGTCCTGAGCATGGTACTGTGGCATGTAATTTGTTAGCCAGATTGCAGTGCTGTTTCTCCTGTGTTCACCTGCTGGAGTATATGTTTACTGCCAAGTGGCAAAGTGTTTGAAGGGAAGCTAATATTTAAAAGGATCTGTTCATAAAGGTCACTGTAATTGAGAATGTGTGTGGTTGTTTTCCTTCACTGCAATTGACTTCTGTCGGTGATAAATGAAGATTTATTGTATCTCACTTTATTATAGAAAAGCTCAATTAGAAATTTCATGCATTATTTGTTTGCACACAATGTATACTCACCTTTATTCTCCAGTGAGGATGCACAAGTGTCTTTGAACACTTTTCATGTATCTATTGAGTATTGAAGTTTCATTCCTGGCACTAGCAATGTAACAGCCGTGAAAGTTTTAAACACAGTGGGATCACAGAAGGCTCTTGTTCAGCCACACATGGGCAGATTCAATTACAATTTCTTGTTAAAAGATGTTGCTGGAGCTGACTGGGGAGTGGGCAGGATATAGATCCAAAATGCTATTAGCTTACACATTAGACAAGGATAGATGTTGGGGAGATCCTGGACCCTGGCCAGCAGCTTGCCAGCCTGACAGCTCTGTCATCCATGGTCACTTTTCTTGCCAGATAAGCTGCCTTATTGCCAATTCAGTCAATTTAATTTTCAGAATGTGTATCTTGTTTGACTCAGGATATGTTGATGTGTGCATATTAAAACGTTGTTCCCATCTATAAAGGACCCATTTAAAGTCATGTTGAGTTAGCAGGCAATATTTAAAGAGGTCACTATGTGAATGAGTGAGGTTTATATATTCTTTTTGTCAGGGAGAGTTATAAACCTACAGAGAAAAGTGTAACTTTTCCCAAGTTACATGTAGGTGATTGATCATTGCTGTCCAGCATATTACTACATAAAAACCAGTGTTTCTCAAAATGGTTTTGTGGCTCACCCATATCAGAGTTGGGGGTGGGTGTGGGAAGGTGAAAAATGCAGATTTTTGGACCCTACCCCAGGCCAAGTCTAATAGAATCTGTAAGTCGGCCTGGGAATCTGCATCTTAAAAAGTTTCCCAGGTGAGCATTTTGCATAGTAAATTTGATAATAACATAGAGTAATCATTTAAATAAACAACAAATGAACCATCTTTAAAGAAATTCAAGAGTTTACACTGAAGTATAGAAATCCATACACTAAAAGAATTTCCCCAAGGATTTTTTTTTCAAACAAGCAAGCTTCTCTGGTTGTACTTAATACATAAAAATAATTTTACCAAATATAGTCTACATACAGTTTTTTAGCACATGCCTAATACGCTATGTAAGAAACATGTGATAGCCAAAGCAAAGCATGTAATAATGACATTTCTACCATACTTATGCTGTGCCAAGCTTAAAGACTTTACATATATTACTTATTTAATCTTCATAATAACCTCATAAGGTAAATGGGATTATTGTCTATGCTTTACAGATGAGGAAGCTGAGGCTTCTAAGTTCACCAGAGCCACACCGATTGCAGGTGGCAGAATTGGGATTTGAATTCAGGGGGCTGGCTTCAGAGTCAAACTTCTGCTTTTGACAGTTACAGTTAGTATCTTCTCATCATGAAGCAACTGGTAGTGATTATTAGGAACATTGAATGTTAGTGAAATTTGAAAGATTATGGTGTGAGGCAGCTTGGCGTAACCGAAGAACACTGGACCAGGAATGACAGGTCCTGGGATTTAGTTCCTACTATGCAATGCCAAACCTTCATGTGTGTGTTTGAATAGAAATTGTGGCACACAGTACTGTTTTATGACTATGAACTCAGAGAAGGCTGTGGGGATACCTGGGCTGTTGTAGATCTGTGTGCTCCAGAGATTTTATCTTCCTAACATGTTTACCCACTTAGTAGTTAGTAGCTAACGAGGATTTCAGAAGGCTCCTGTTGTTTGCCTTTCCCTCTCTATCACTGTTTCCAGTGCTCACAGGTTTCATATTTGTCCCTTCCACCACCCTCACCCAGTCTTTGAACTCTTTGAACACATAGCGTTGAGTTTGTATTCTCTATTGAAAGAGTCTGAAATATGTTTATTTATTTTCAAAAATACTGCGTTCATTTCCTGAAGAAAATAGAATGTCATTTATCTAAAATGTCATTGCCTCTAATCTTCTTATGCATCCCTAATATTTAAAAAAAATTTCTTTGATTAGTTCTTCACCACAAAGAAGGAACATCTCAAGTGGAATCTTTTGGTCAAGTCCTTTATTTAGTCTTAATAATTCTACAATTGTTGTTACTGGGTCAGAGATCATCTGGGCCGTATTCATCCAAACAGGGTTAACAAGTGTGTCAGATTGTCAAGTCATGGCTATAATTGACTTTGGCTTTGAGGTTTTCCTTCATAATAAACAATGGGCCCTGAGCCAAAAAGGCTTGTGGTTTAGACTCACATACTGATGACTAAATAATAAAGTGATTTCCCCTCATACTCATTCTATTACCCTGGAGCTCGATTTATGCCTTTTGAATGAATCATGTCGGAATAATATCCATAATTAAAAAGAATTTGACCTGCGGACTCCCCGTTACATTGAAAATATTTTGAAACTTCATTCTTGCCTCAGCACTAGAGGAGTTGTGTAGAAGGCCCAGGTCAAGGCTTAGTAAGAAGAGAAAGGACAGCCCTGCTAATACTTTGAGCCTCTTATGTAAACTGCACCCCGAAAATGGCCTTTTAGAAGATTGTCCAGGGAATCTGTTATGACTGACTCTTCTATACAAAATTACTCTGGATAGAAACCCTGAAGATGAATTCAGTTTTCATGGGGTTTCTCCTATTTCCTATAGCAAACAGCTGCAGGAAACGACTCACTCTGTTACAAGTAACCTTGAGAACTGAGCTTAAAAAAATTCTAAGGGTAAAATTAATCAGCTAGTCAGTTTATAGATCTGAGAAAGACGTGTGCTTATTTAAGCTTTTATATTAGCTTTGTAACACATTAATTGCTAGCAAATGCAGAGTTTATTGAAATAAAACAAAATCCCTTCATTCCTCCTCTGATTAGTTTATTTCAGTGGGGAGCAACAATAACTATGTTACTATCTAATCTGCTTTTCTTTTCTTGGTAACGCTAGTTAAACAAGTTGACATATAGTCAAATGAAGAATGTTTTCTATTCTCCACTGAGTTAATCAAACTGGAAAACACAAGTTTCACATCCCTCTATAAGTTTAAGGATTCAGTTAACACTTAGAAAAATAGCAACTGTGGGCCATAAACCAGTTAAATAAATAGCCAGGATAAAGGTAATTCGAATAAGGTGGGTGCTTTCCTGGTTCTTGGTAAGATTTGCATTGTCCCCACTAACCTGTGAGTACCCACATGGATTATACATTCGACTGGATGGAATGTGTCCTTTACCTCCTTTTTCTTCAGGTCAGTCCCTTTACTACATTTTGATCTGTTGTGAAGTCGAGTGGACCACTTCCTGTCTCTTGAAAAAGGAGGTGTAGAATTTTGGAGGAACTGAATAAAGACAGGGAAGGGTGGATAATGGACATGATTTCTTGAAATAGTGGAATATATTTCTTGCATGTTATTTACTGATATTTGTATTTCCTGAGTTGCTGCCACTTCTTCAGTGGAAGTACCCAACAGAGTCTATGTTAAGAACAGCATACAAATTCTGTTTTGTTTTTGTTTTTTTTTTTCACAACTCAGAATGGAATTAATTTTATTGCCAGTGGCGATATTAATAGAGACTTAAAAGATTTATGTTGTTTATTTATTGGTTTCTTATTGAGTTTAAAAATAAGAATTTCTGGAGGATTGCTTGCTTTGGTGATGGGTGAGGTGTGAACCCACACCACTAAGACATATATAATGTAACCCAATGTTACCTCAATAAATATAGTTTTTAAAAAGTAAATAAACCAGGAACTTCTGTACCAGATTTTAAGTGTTTTCAAATCTGTTAACATTTAATTTTTTGTATGTGTCATTTTATTCCTGCTTGACATTGTTGATTTATTTTTATAGTAGATTTCTATGCCAAGGGTAAATTAAGCTGTGCCCTAGGGAAGAAATCTTTTGATTCTATTCCTAACTGTGCTAGAGGTTGCCTAATCATCTCTGTTCCTCATTGTCTTAAACAGTGACTAAAGAAATCCATTTTAAATGCCCTAGATAATTCTGAATTGAATTTTTTTGGTCTTCCTCATATGTGGACTCCCAAAATTTTTTGAAAAAATATCTGCTGGAAATAAATTCAACATAAAAACTTCTGAAAGAATAGTTGTAGTGTTTAAAGTTATAATTCTCTCATTTTGCACCTATAAAACATTGGCATTCTTTAGACTAGACAGAGATGTTCAGTGTGCTAAATTAGAATAATCTTTTTTGAAAGATTTATTACCCTTTATACCTTAATGACATACAGTTTTTGTGGCAGGTTCTGAACTCTGCTTAATAATGTTAGTTGGGGTGGAGGGATCACACTGAGTGGAATGAGGGATGCTTCCTCTATGGGCCATTTCACCCTTCCCCTTTCCATCCCCACTGACAAACAATGAAAGACTGCTTCTTAAACAGGCCTGTGAGAGCACTACCTCAAGCTTCCTGTCTTCAGCAACATTATACAGGTCCAACTTCTTCAGATAGGGGGAATATATTCCTGAAGTTGGAGGTAGCTCATTTTGTGTAAGAGTGTGTTAGAAGACAAATTCTTACTCCACAAGTTAGTTTCAGACCTCTACTTTTCTCTTTCTCCTTTCCCAGCTAAGGAGAGAATGCAACTTTCAGTAGGTGCACCTTACAGGTGGGCCACTTCCCTATACTGAGAGAGGTTTTGGAATTGAAAGTAAGCACTTAAACAATCTCACAGCATTTTGATATGTTTATTGAATCCAATAAATTTTTGAATTTCTAGCCTTTTTATTTTTCTAGAAATAATACTATTTCCCTCCAAGGGGTTGAAATGAGAAAAATACAGAGACTAACCTTGTACCACAGATGGTTTAAGAAACCCTGCTCTAGGCATGACCCCAGGTTGGAGTCTGAGATTTTCTCCAAGGTGCCTTCTTTTTTTTCTTTTTAAACCCCAGGAAGGGGATTTATTCTTCCTTACTCCCAACTCCAAGAGCCTAGACTTTCTAAAATATTAATTCAAAAAATTTTGGTAAATACACATAATATAAAATTTTCCATCCTAACCATTTAAAGTGTACATTTCAGTAATGTTATATCCACATTATTGTACAACTACTCTTTAGAACTCTTCATTTTGCAAAACTAAAACTCTAAGCCTTTAAACAACAGCTCCTCATTTCCCTTCCTCCCATCTCCTGAGAACTACTACTACACTACTATTCTACTTTCTTTCTCATGAATTTCACTACTCCAGATACCTCACTGAAATGAAATTATTCCATATTGCAGTTTTGTAATTGGCCTATTTAACTTAATATAATGCCCTCAAGGCTCATCTGTATATAGCACGTGTTAGAATCTCCTTCCTTTTCAAGAACAAATAATATTCTCTTTTATATATGTACACATTTTGCTTATCTATTCAGCCAGCTGTGCCAAACATGGGGTTACAAATATTTCTTTAAGGCCCTACTTTCGATTTTGAACACATATCCGGAAGTGCAATTGCTGGATCACATGAAATTCTATTGTTAAATTTTTTGAGGGCCCACCATACTATTTTTCATAGTGAATATACCATTTTACATCCCCAACAGTATATAAGAGTTCCACTTGTTATATATCCTGAACAACATTTGTTATTTTCTGTTTTGTTTTGTTTTGGCTGGGAGGTGGGGGGAGCATGGCGTTTAATTTAGTAGCTACTGTGTTGAGTGTACAGTTTTTTCTCATTGTGTTTTTAATCACTATGCTCTGAGTGATCAGTCATGTTTAGCATCTCTCTGTGCTTTCTAATCATTTGCATATCTTTGGACAAATGCCTATTAAAGTCCTTTACCCATATTTTGACTGGTTTATTTTTTACTGTTGATTTGTAGGAGTTATCCATACAGTCTAGATATGAATTCCATATCAGATATATTATGTACATACATTTTTCTCATTGTGTGGGTTGTTCTTCCACTGCGTGATTGTGTCCATTGATACACAGAAGTTTTTAATTTTGCTTTAGTCCTATTTACCTATTTTCCTTTGTTGCCTCTGCCTTTGGTGTTGTATCAAAGAAATCATTGCCAAATGTCATAAAACTTTACCCTTAAGAGTCTTAGAATTTTTGCTCTTAGGCTTAGGTCTTTGATGCATTTCAAGTCAATTTTTTTATATAAGGGAAGGATCTGCTTTCATTCATTGCCTGTGGGTATACAATTTTGTCAACAGCATTTATTGAAAGAACCTGGCTTTTAGACTCAGTTATTTCTTGCGTGGTCAACAAAATGAAAGATGGTTTGTAAACAAGTATTGCTGGGGAATTTTAGATACTGGCTTATGCCTTGATTTTGGCAGTTTGGGGGAAGGGGAGCATGGCTATTTGAAAGCTAAGCATCATGATTTAATGTTACATATGTATAATATGGCTATTTTGCTGACAACATTGTTATTATTTCAAAAGTGGAATTTAAAATAAATTATAGGGAGTTTCACAGAACACCAACTACCTTCAAACAACTTGATATCCCCTAAACTAAAATACCTGGCGAGGACAAAGGAAACATGTAGCCTAGTAATTGAAAGTGATAACCCCAATGAACGTGGTGTAAAAATTTGCTCTGAATGTTACTGAGTACAATGAGGGTGTTGGGGGAAGTAGCTCCTTTGAAAAATTATTATTTTCCTTTTCTTTTTTTCTAGGCTGCTAGAAAATGCAGTGCTAAGTTTTATGGCCAGTTGCACACCCTCTCATTATTTGGTTTTGACTTTGTATTAATTTGTTTTGTTTTGATTTTCTTTATAAGTTTATTGTATCGTGTATAATTAACATAAAATAAAGTATAAAATGCACCCACTTCAGGTTTTGACAAATAAATACACCTGTCCAGTAATCACTTTAGTCAAGATTATAGAATATTTCCATCCTCTCAAAACATGCTCCCAAGCCTGTTTTCTATCATTACTCCCTTTCTGCCCCTTGTTAAATTGTTCCACTAATTCTGTGCCCTCGGATGTTAGCCACCAATCTGCTAAAAATACTTTTGGAAGTAGGTGGATAAAAGAATAACTACTTAAGTGAAATAGTCATTTTTAAGCCATCATTCAATTTCTTTTTTTATATCTTTGGAAAAATAGCAGCGATACAACTTCTTAGTACTTAAGTCTCATTGCAGCTAACATCCATGAGCTGGTGTCTTATGAAGCATTGCCAGATATTTTTAGAAGACCATGTTCTTCTCCCCTTAGAATTAAATGTGTAATTCAAAGGATTTTTAAAACCAGACAAGTTTCTTCCTGTATGGGTCTACCCACACCTAAGTGATCAACAGCTTTGACAGAAGATGAGATATATCATGAACACCAGTTGCCTTGTAGCATGTTAGAAAGCTAGTGGTCTTTCTAGTAATTAGTAAGTCATGACCTTTGAAAATCTGCAGCTGTTTTTTGAAATATTAGAGCTATGACTTGGTCGTAGATGTCATAGCAATATCTTGAAGTGACAAGTGTAACCAACTGAATTGTATTTGAGGACAGCATGAACTCTAGGTAGGTTCATGAGATAACTAGAAAGATAGGAATTGTGATGAACTTACACACATGGAATTTTAGTATATAGTTTGTGTCAGAGCAACATCTGTATTAGTTGTGTATAGCATATGAAGTCTGCCACAAGAGGAAAACCTTGAAAAGAATCTTTGGCTTTTTTTTAACCATAATTAAATTTATCTTTTTTCTTTGCCAGAAGTTTGATTGATAATTAACAATGGAAATATAATTGATTCTCAAATGTATGTTCTCTCGAAAGTAGCAAAGTCAAATCTTAATAAACACTAGTTGACTAAATTTTCTTCCTCCTTGTAACTTCTTTTAGGACTCAGCCCAAAACCATGTTTGCCCAAGTTGAATCTGATGATGAGGAAGCAAAGAATGAACCAGAATGGAAAAAACGCAAAATTTGAAGAATCTCCTGTGAGAGTTGTTTGCATGAATGGGAGTTATTGGACATTTTTTTAAAATGAAATAAATACATTTTTATGAAGAGATTTTGTCCTTGCATCATTGACCCATTCAAAAGGTTGATAGCTGTCCTTAGCTTAAGTTATGCTTTACATTTTTTTACCTACAGTTATTAAAAATGTATTATATATAAATAAGAAACAGAGCCTTATCTTATACCTTGTACTCTAGGTATTTGCAAAACTTTATTCAACAAGTACTGGTTTTATACTGGTTCTCATAACTTTAGGTGAGGGGAAAGTATATGAACATAATATGGAAATTTACATCAGTCAGTTGATATTTCTGTTTAATTCTACAACAGTTGTTTACATGACTATAAATATGAGGATGAGTACAAACTAAAAGCATTGCCACACCAGGAAAGAACATGTATCCAATTATCCTTCAACAGCAGAGTGCAGTGTTTTAGGAGTTAAGAAGCAGACTTTGAAGTCAGACTGGTTCAAACCCTGATTCTTCTTTTTACTGTCTGGGCCATCTTGGGAGAGCTATGACCTTCTCTGCTAGCCTCAGGCCATAATAGTGCCTCCCAATTGGTTTTCAGAAGGACTGGGCAAGATACTCCTCATGTAGTGGTTAGTACAGCACCCAGAATGCAGTAAATACACATTTAATACTTGCTATTTTTAAATAGAGCTAATAACATCTACTTTGCCTGATTTTTATTAGTATGAAAGGTATAGAAATGCCTTGTAAATGTAAGAAATGTATATGTAGAAGGCATTTAAAATAATTCAAAAAATCCTCATACTTGTGTGACTAGGAAACTAAAACAAAAGTTGGCAGTTTGTCCAAAGTAGTCATGAGTCAGTAGAATAAAATTCTGTGGACTGATTTCACCTAGACCTGGGGTAGTTTTTACATGTTAAATAGTTCTTATTAAACAATTAGGTTTTTCAGTTCTTTTCTCTTTGGCCCTCATGCTCTCATTTGTCTTAGTGTCTTAAAAAGTAAGAGTGAATGATGATTTAAAACGTGTGGCAGAAAGCTCCATGTTCTGCAGTTCTCACATACCACCCCACTCCTCCAAAATTTCTTTTAACAACCACTCACACTCACAGCTTTCTTTCCTCTATAGTTCTGAGGTGGTGATAGTGGGCAGTTTTCAATATATCTATCCTGAAAAGCATCATTTTCTTATAAACTATCATGCCTTCAATCTATTCACCTTTCCTTCCAGCTTAGCTGAAAGATTTTAGGTAATATGCAGAACTAACTTTTGCTATTGCCTTCTCTCTAATGAGTACTATCCTAAGCTCTCTACATGCATCAGTTCATTCAGTCCTCACAAAACCCCCATAAATAGGTAAAATTGCTGAACTCATCCTACAGATGAGACAAAAGAAGTTCAAGATGTCGAATAATCATCTGACTTCACGGTTTTAGGACTGGACTGTATGAAGAGATCCAAGATCTCTCGGTATCAGTAAGTAATAGACAACCCCATGTTTCCTGTTCTGTTGCAATCCTCTTAATCTAAAACCAATTGCAAACCAATATTTTGATGCAGCTGTGTAGAATTTGTAAATTTATTGCTTCTTGAATAAAATCTGAAAACATTTCAATTTTTTTTTTCTATCTTAACATAAACATTGCACCATATGGAAGTATTCCTCTTGCACAGCCAAACATTGCAGCGCTGGGATGGAGAGAGGAATGAAATCTTGATCTTAGTGGTCTTGGCGGAATCTGCTATTATGTAAGGGGAGAGAAAGGCAAATTTAGCGTGAAGGTGATTTTCTCGTTATCCACAACATACGTGAACTTTTTCATGTTTGCGATGACCTATTTCACTCAAGAATTACGTTAAAAATTTTTTTGTTCTACACACAATTGGTAAAAATACATGTAAAGGGGCTTCCCTGGTGGTGCAGTGGGTTAAGCAGCGTACTATGAAGCAAAACATAGCCACTGCAGCACGAGTTCTATCCCTGCTGCCTGCCAGGGGAATGACCCACATGGCGCAGCAGATCTCTCCTGGTGCACCTGCTGCTCCCCTCAGCAGTGTGTTTCAGTCCATCTGCCTATTCTGCTCCCCACTCTGTTTCTGGTGAATCCTCTCACCGCCCCCCACGCTTCTGGCCTGTATCCCAGTTCTTGTATGCATAAATAAATTAAATCTTTTTTTAAAAATACATGTAAGGGTTTCAATCTCGATTTTGATAAAAGAGGACGCTAGGACTAGGACTGGGCAATTAGTGGGTCCCATTACCAAAACAGACATCTCCAGCTGGTCATCCCCCCGGCCCTCCACACTCATGCCCTTCATCTTCCCCCACATGACCCTCTGTCCTCTAGCTTCGTCAGCCACACTTACAGTTGCGTAAATACAGAGCCTGAAAGTCATAATAATGACTCCTCCCTCACTCCCACATCTGTCCCATTTAATCATTTGCCAATTTCTGCCCATGCTATCTCCTGATTTGTCATATTTCCCCTTCCACTATTCACCAATTCCCCTGCTAGAATTCAAACCCTTTAAAATGTCTCATCAGAAATACTTAGAAGTAGCCCAACTAATCTTTCTGTTTACACACACACACACACCACTATTCTGCCATCAGAACCAATTTTCTAAAACCCAAATATATGATTTCATTGTATTGGAGTCATCCAGAGGCTTGTCAGTAGTTCTAATGTTTGTGTGGCACATAGTACCCCAGAATTCTGCCTCTCCCTGTCCTTTTAACTCACTGATCTTACACAAGCTTCAGAGTTTCAGCCACATTGAACCCAGCAGGTACCCGAGTCCCTTTGCACAAGTTATCGTTTCTCCTTTGTTGGAAAATTCCTGTTTGTTTTGAACATGGGGATCATTTCACTTTCCCTGTGCAGTCTTCCATGATGCATCCAGGCAGACATTTAGTTGTGCACTGCCCTTCCCCTACAGCTACTTACATATCTCTCCATAATAGCCTTCTTTGTGTCACATTGTAAGTACATACATGTGCATGATACATGCGCATGGCTTGTTGGCCTGACTCTGCCTCCCCCACCAGGACGTAAATGGTGAAGATTAAAGCTCACTGGGCTATAGAATGTGGTCAATGAATGAGAGCAGTCATATTTTATTCACATTAGCATTTCTAGGTGCTCACCCTGGCTGAAGGGTTAGAAAGGTCCTTATTAAATATTTGTCAGAGAGGAGAGAAACAAGGAAGGATAAGAAAAGGATAGGAAGAGAATGAGACGTGAAAAGTGCTTTTGCACAAGTAGGAGGATGGTTAATGCCATTAATACCGAAGCTTGGTCTGGAGCCAAGTTGCTTTGCCTTTCTCTTTTGGGATTTTTTTGCAGGTAGCTGCTGTGATGGCTCAAGGAAGAAGCAGGATAGTGCTGTTCCTGGCATGGCCTGGTGACAGTGAAACAGCTATGGCATCAGACACTCGTCTGCAGTGGTGTCCTGTCTAGCTGCATACCATGAGGGTTGGGACCCTGAGTCACCAAAGATCTGAGATATCTCTAGCATAAGGGTGCCTTGCATAGGCAGGGGGGTGTGTGACTCCCCTCAAAGTATGCAGTATTCTGCATATCCCTAAAAGCACTGCAGAGGACCCACAGCTTTAGGACTGTAAAAAAGGACTATAAAAACTGAGCTCTTCAGACTTAAAAGCACACACTCATGCACACATAGAATACCAAACTGAACAACGAAGCTAAAACCTCAAACACAATAGCTTTCATTTCATCTGAGGTACTTCATCTTATTGATCTGTAGAGAGACAGTGTTTACTCTGAAGGGTGATCAACCTTCTGTTCCATTTTGAAAACTGAAGAAATCAGCTTCGTGATCACATGGCAGCAGCTCCCAAGGTGAGTTCTTTATGTGATCCAATAAAACGAAACTCGTCAATTTGAGAAAAAGCTTTGAAGAATCAATCCTGCTTCAGGCAAACCTCAGTCCCCCAGTGTTTAATATTAAACAATGAGTCAGGGGTGGTAGGAGGAAGCGAAGGCCACTGGGTGCCTATTTAGGTGAATAAGTCCTTACTCAATAGGTTCTCTGAAACTGCAACTTTAAACAAAAGGACGTATGACAAAAGCAGGTCCTTGAATAATGTCCAGCTTCAGTGGGAATAGTCTTTTGCTAATCAACATTGTATCAAAACACATTGTTATTCAAGGACCTGCCCTGAGCCAGAGACCCTCAGAGGCTCATTGGTCAGTCTTCCCTCTCAGGAGGAGAGGAGGAAATGGACTGTGGCTCACGGACTCTTTTTGAAAAGTATTTGCTGGAATGGGTCATACTACAATCCACTGTGGCTCTTGTACTGAACACCAGAGAAGACCAGGCCAGGAGCACAGGGCCTAGGATGGGAGATGGTGTGCAGGCGTGTGTGTGTGTATGTGTGGTGTGTCTAGAGGTGTGTAGGTGGAGGAGGAGTTTTGATGGCCAAGAGAAGAGGAATTTGCTATTCTAAGTAGATTTCTGGGTTGTCAGAGTTTATATTAGGAATCCTCAAAATTTTAAATAAACACATTTTTAAAGTATTTCACATGCCCCTACTTGTGAGAGTACTAACTCAGAGAAAATCTGGAAAACGTTCTTGATGGTATATTTGATAATGTAGATTGTACATTCTAAATCCAGAATCAATTGTAGAATGATAGATTAAAATGGCCACATTCTTTGACATTGCTCCCATTCCGAACATTCCCGCTCCTCAAATCTGAGTGGGTTTTGTGATGGCTTAACCAATAAAACACAGCAGAAGGGATGCTGTGCTAGTTACCTAGGCCAAAGCATTGCAGCTTCTACTTCCTTTCTTTTGGAATACTTGGTGTTCCGGCCTGGCTGCATGCTGGGAGGAGGCCCGAACAGCCCCATGCAGAGGCCCACTTGGAGAAGAGCTGAGGACCCTGGCCAGCAACCCCAACTGAACTCCCAGCTGACAGCCAGCTCCAGCATGTTATTGAGCCATCTTGGAAAGCAGATCCCTCAGACCCAGTTGAGTCACATCAGCTGTTCTTGCATGAAGCCGAGATGAGCCAGTCAGTACCCACAAAGCCCTGCCTGAATTGCAGATTAATAAGAAAAATAAATGATCATTGTTATTTTAAGCTACTAAGTTGTGAAGTTGTCTGTTATGCAGAAATATATAACTAGAGCAACCTAAAAGAGACCATTCCACCACTTAAATACAAAGGTGCCAATATCGGATGAATTACTTTCCAGTATTATTTTTCTTTTATATACTATTTTGAGACTTATTTTATCTTCTTTTAGAAATATAATATTTACAAAATATATTTTTCACTTGTTAAATATACACAGATTTATACATTATTAAACACCTCATATATAATTTTAGAGCCTATTTAGTAGTCCATTAGATAGATGTAGCTACTATACTTAACCGTCCTCATATTATTAGATATATAGATTATCTTCAAGTCTGCAATACTAAACAATATTGCTTAGCCTTAGCTCTATGCCTAAAGTTTTGTTACGTATATAAGATTATTTTCTTAGACTTGATTACCAAAATAGAATTATGACTCATCCTAGAGAGGACCGTAGTAATCTTGGTAGGTCTCTTTCAGAAGCCACCTAGGTGGAGAGGACTAAGATGATTCTGGGCAATATTCCTAGAATATTGTGTTGAACAGAGTACCCCCGAAATTCATGTCCATCAGAACCTCAGCATGTGACTTGTTTTAGAAATAAGGTCTTTGCAGATTTATTTTATTTTTTTAAAGTTTTATTTATTTATGCATACAAGCACTGGGGTACAGGCCAGAGGTGTGGGGGTGGTGAGAGAATCCACCGGACAGAGCAGGATGCAGAACAGGCAGACTGACAGAAACACACTGCTGAGGGGAGCAGCGGGCACAGCAGGAGCAGTCCCCTACGCCATGTGGGTCCCCTCCCTGGCCGGCGGCAGGGATCGAACTCGTGCTGCAGTGGCTGCGGTTTGCTTCACAGTGCGTTGCCCAACCCTCTGCATCACCAGGGCGGGCCCAGAAATAAGGTCTTTGCAGATTTAATTAGCCATCATACTAGATGGCTGTGTCCTACTCCAGTGGTTGGTGTCCTTGTAAAAGGGTCATGTGACGATGCAAGGAAGACACACCGAAGTAAAAAGATACTTGAAAATGGATACAGATACTGTTGTAGCATTGCTACAAGTCAAGAAATTCCAAGGCTTGTTGATCATCACCAGAGGCTAGGGAGAGGCAGGGAAGAATTCTTCCCCTAGAGCCTTTAGAGGGAACATGGTCCTGCTGACCCATGATCACATACTTCTGGACTCCAGAAGTACAAGAGTCTATGTTGTTTTGAGTACCCGATTTGTGGTAGTTGATTAGGGCAGCCCTAAAAACCAGTACACTTAGCAATAAAATGTGAGGAATACTTATTCCAGATGGGCACTTTTCAAAGCTGCATATCACAGTGAAAAGTGGCTCCAAAAAAGAAAAAAATGCACAAGACTTTAAGGTCCAACATCAAAGTTTAGAAGCCTGTCATTCCTCTTCACCCCCTGCCTCCCACCCTCACTTCTCAGGCCTCAGCTGTCAGTATGGACTAGAGTTACTATGGTTGTTGTTTGAAGTCACTAGGTTTGGAAGGAATTTTTACATAACAATAGACAACTAAGACAATTTATAATACAGTCACTAGTTCTTAAAGAGAACTTCTTAGGTAGATTCATTAAGTATTTGTCTGAAGACAATGAGGTCACTTCTTTTTTTTGACAGGTTGGGAGTGAGGAGAAAGATTTTTTTTATTAATTTATTTTTTAATTATCTGACATTGTTTATTTTTGTACAATGTTTGATTTCCCTCCTAGAAGACAGATTTTAATCTATAGGATGGGAAGACTATCAGGAATCACTTGGATAAATCCAGAGATTATAGTTAAAGGAAAGTATCCTTTCATTCCATTCCTTTAAGTCACTAGAGTAGCTACCCCTTTTATGTTTCCCTTCGTCAGCTTGGCTGGAAATGTTTTCCTGAACCATTATGGCTTCCTTACTTGGTTTTATCTCCCAACCTCAGGACAAACAGACATCCAATTATATAGGCTCCTAATCCAAGGTATCCATGATATTGTCAGTCTATGAATATGTCTATCTCATAGTCTTCTTTATTCTGAGACATCTCTGGCTGAATACCTAATGATGGTTTTTGCTGTTTACAAGTCATTCTGAAGTGTGGGTGGCTTACAACTGGACTCTCTTCTCAGATCTGCCCGGCAGAGCTGACGTAATCAGATGCCTGGTGCTGCTTCTCAGATCTCTGAAGTTCATCAGCCATGGCAAAAGATAAACAAATAATGGAAGAATATTTACAACATTAATTAAGAAGTATGAAAAATGGTATGTATGGCTGTTGTCTTGGAATTAGCATGAAATATGAAGTCAGAAGTTGGGGTAGGAAGTCAGAAGTTGGGGTTCATATTTCTCCTTTGCTATTTAGTATTTTTGTGAGTTTAGAGAGGTCACATAAATTGTTGGTCTCAGTTTCTTCATTTGTAGAATTGGGGCCAATGTTATTCATACAGTCTATATACAGAAGAGTGTTTAAGTGGAGAGAGAGAGACTTA
This sequence comes from Galemys pyrenaicus, assembly GCA_019455555.1. Lineage (NCBI taxonomy): Eukaryota > Metazoa > Chordata > Mammalia > Eulipotyphla > Talpidae > Galemys > Galemys pyrenaicus. The sequence continues at coordinate 14,788,707 of JAGFMF010011791.1, forward strand.
CAAAAAGTGAAATGGCAATGTTTGGTTCTTGTGGTTGTTTTTTTTTTTTTTTCCTCTTTTGGTTAATTGTTATTAGTACCTCAGTGAAAGTGTACATGAAGACCATATTCTTAGAAATCAAGCTAAAATTTTTTTCAATCCATAATCAAGAGACAGTGGAGGAGCAGATAGGAGGCTCTACCCAGGGAGAATGTGATTGTGCATTTTTCTCACTTGTCATCTAATGTGGAAGTTATCCATGATTTGCCTAAGATTGTTGGAGGTGGTCTCTAATCCTGGTAGATTCACTTCTCAGGGAGCCAACCAGGACCCTGGTCAACCTCCTGTTGTCTTCAGCTCTGGGCCATGTTGGGCTCAATGGATGTTGTGATGCAGGCAGTGACAGCATCTGAAACTTACCCAAATTTAGAAAAATGGGAAAGTTGTCTTTTGCATTTCTCACAGGCTATTTTGATACTGTTTTTCTTTTCTTGTTTGCCCTTGTTTCTCCCCAGCACTAGAAAGTATCGTGTTCAGTTCATTGGTTGCCGTGTGGTCTTCCCTTTGACTCTGCTGCCTCTTGTTTATGAAAAATAGCAAGCCAACCATGACAAATGGCCAGCAGCAATCTTGCCTCCTGAGTCCAGACATTTTTCTTCTCCTTACTTTGTTTTAAAAATAAAAAGGTATTTTTCCTTTGGGGGAAAAGCTTACTATTCAGTGATACATCGCATAGAGAAAAGCTCTGGAATTAGAAGACCAGGTGCACATCTTAAGTTGGGCAAGTTATATAAGATTTGGGGAGCCTCAGTGACTCCTGGGGACACTATGAAGATCAAAGCGTGAAAGCACTTCACAAACAACCAAATAAACACAATGTTCTTACTACCGCTTCTCTTTTCACAGGCACTCTGGGGGGAGTAGGTGAGTTCTTCAGACATTCTGGTTCAGACTATTTCTTGAAATGCTGAGTCTAATGTGGCATAGGTGCATGAGAAGCCAGAAAATCCTGAAGAGCATGCTGACAAATCTACTTCTTCACCTCAAGAATTTGCAGCCATACTTTTGAAATCCAGCCCTTACCTGCTCAGTGACCTGCAAGAGTTATGGCTGCACCTGGAGTCCGGAGTCTCAAGTACGACCCAGCCTCTGAGCCGTTCTATTGATCTGACCCCATGGCCCTGTTCTTCATTTCATCCCACTCCAAGGCTGGCTGAGCCCACGTAGGATCATGCATGATGAACTCTCCTTCGTCTGGCAATGTATGACCTGGAGGTGAGACTTGTGAATCTGTTCGGGCCAGATGTATGGTGCTAACGACACTGTGCTTGGATTTCTGGCAACTTTCAAGATCTTTGTCATTATAAATTGTCAACAAAAATCAACATTACCCTTTTAATTTATGTGCTGTCAGTTTTCAGATTTCCACATTTAATGAGGCTCATAGAGCTATAAATAATGAGAAGACAGAAAAGCACAAATAGCACGTTACGGCTTTTAATCTCTGGAATCGTCTGACAAGCAGTCCCTCACCTTTGCCTCTGTGTGCCTTGGGAACTGCGTCATAATGTGGGCCGTGGCAGAGCAGATGCTTGTCCAGTGGATTGTGCTTTACCCTCAAGAACAGTGTTGTAATTGGGAAAATGAGGCGATCAAGGACAGAACATCCCATAAGTTGTAGTTATGACCACCATGTGTCATGAAGTCCAGAGAAATCAGCAAATCACAGAATAATGTGAAAGAACCAAGCTCTAATTAGAGACTCTTAGAGCTGGAAAGGAGAGTGGGCACCGTCTACCCTAAATCCTCTATTTTATAGATGAGAAAACTGGAGCCCTGGGGCAGCCACTTGTGTCAGGACACAGTTTTTTTTTTTTTTTTTAATATAAAATATTTTTTTAAAATTTACATATACTTGCCATCAATTGTAATCCCCATGTATTCCCCATCACCATCTCATCAGTGCACCATCACCTCAGTCCCTCATGCTCCCATCTTCCCTCAACCCTCCCCCTCCTCTCCCCACCAAGTTTTAATAACAGTAGGGTCCCAGTAGGAGCTGGGACCCTAACACAGATCTTCGAAGGCAGCACCAGTGTTACTTCAGCTCGACTGTTTTAGGGGTCAGTGTCCTCTAATCACTGATTGCAATGAGACAAAGCTAGCCTGGCACCCCAGCTCTGCCAGGTTCTGTGACATTGGGCAAGTTGTTGCACTTCTTTGAAACTCAGTCCATAAAACTGAGAAATTAATATCTAATTTATAGATTTATTGTCAAGATTAGATGAGATACTGAATATAAGAAAGTAAGACAATAAGTCCTTGGTAAGTGACAGTCAATGTGGCTATGTAAAGGGATGATAGTCCATAAAATATACCTAAATTACCACCATGAGTTATGTTTGGCCCAACATGAATTTGTTAGCAGTTCTAATCGCTCAGTGTGGTTTGCCATCTATCAGTCTGAAGTGCCTTTCAGAGGTAGATCTGGATTGTTTGCTTATGTCTACCAAATGTAGACCAGAGAAATACTTTATTTTGTTAATTTTATACCTTTTTAACTATAATTAGTTATAACGAGTTGTTTCATCGATCTGAGACTGCTATTAAAATTCATATTATTCTTTTAAAAATAGATAAGCAATATTTAGAGGCCTCATTAAAGATGATAGCTTTTGACTATAGGTCATTTTTTAATCTATCTCTGTTTTGTTTTGTTTTGTTTTAAATTACCAGCAATTTAAGGGGCTGCTTTGAAAGGAGTTAAGTTGAAATGAAGAAACCTCACAGGACCACCTAAGGGGGAAATGCAGAAGGCAGGAAAGGGGGCCTTGATGGCCACGGACAAGGCTCCGGTGGGTTCTAACAGTGACTGCTGAGACCACTCACTTTCTCCTTGTGTCCAGCCTTTCAATGTGGCAGTGGAATGCCATGGGATAGGGTGCAATTGGGGGAAGTAGGACTGCCAAATTCGAGTGTGCAGGAGCGGAGCAGTGAAAAATCTAAGGGCTGATAGTCTGGAAGCCCTGTGTGGATTAGATGGGGGCACCTGGCTCCCCTTTGGTTCTATTCCCTGGGTGTGTTGCCTTGCAAGATCCAAAATATGAGTTGGACCAGACAGAATCCATTTTGATTTTCAGATGCAGCCAGCACCTAAATCAGAGCATGTATTCATTCACAAGCGTGTCTGAATGGGGCCTGCGGTTTCTCCTCTACGGCACTCAGCTCTGCAGGCCCTGTCTCTTTCTCTGGCCGTGTTCCTTAGAGGCAGGGCAGCAAGAGAGTTTCTGTTTTACTTCTGAAGACTTAGAGACAGGGAGAGAACTGTCACTGGCTGAGCATTTCCTATTGTCCTATTGTCTTGTTCAGCAGTCATGTCCTTGTCTTGTATCGAGTATCTCATTTACTCTTGACACAATCCCATTAGTTGTTATGATTTCCCTAATTTTATAGATTGAACCTCAAAGAAGTGAAATAACTTGCCCAAGGTCACAGTACATGGCACAGCTGAGATTTTAGGCCAGGCTGGCTTCACCCTAATCAGTGGGTCTAGGACAGTGACTCCCAAATCTTCATAAAGATAGGATCTTAAACTAAATCTGGTACCTATGGCTAACTGACCCTGAGATCAAATTTCTATTCCCCCATGCTGACATTTTATGGGCATTGTTCATAGATATGCTTTTTCCCTCAGATATAGGGTAAATGATTTGGTCATAGAAAATGCCAAAGCTAAGATCCCACAAAAGTCAAACCCATGACTGGGGGGTAAGTCATGCATATGGGTAGCATCTGTCTGGGAAGTACATAATTGTGGCCATGGCTGCATTACTAAGTTCTTGCTCAGCCATTTGTTGAAGAGTCATTCTTTGGGAGTTGGGAACTGGACCCTTTCCTTTTCTAAAATCCAGAATACCATCAGCAATAACTTTCTCATACTGCCCATTCGGACAGTTTGTGGTATCTTACAAGCTGTTGAAAGAATTTTGCCTGGAGGTAGCCTTTCTGGGTAAAGACATGCCATGGATTCAGCCTTTTTGTGTGTGATCTTAGCATAAAAGGGTGATCCAATACCAGGCGAAACTGATTCTAAAACATTAGGCTGTGTCAGAGTCATCTGGAGACCGGTATTAGAAATAGCAAATCCTAAGCCCTCGCCCCAGTCATTCAGATATACTGTTTCCAGGTCGAGGAGTCTGCATTTGCAGTGAGTGTCTCAAAGGACTCTGAAGCAGGAGTTCATGAACGCTGCTCCATGAAGCAGTCCCCAAGACAAATGTGTTTGTGTTCTTTCTGATTCTGAACTTGACTGGGAGATGTGACATTGGTAGACCTCCAGACCTGAATGCAATAGAGCTAAGCTGAGAGAACACCTGCTTGACTGAGGAGGCCCAAGGAGTACTTGGCAACCTATTGATCTTCTATTTTCCTGCCTGCAAAATGAAGCACCCTACACTTTTGAATACTTAAAAGGCACTATATATCAAAGAGGTAATGCTGATGAAACATGTGCTATTTTAAACTTACCATATTCTTATATTTGGTTAAATATTTCCTGAGACAAATAAAGCTGGGTTGCATTATTACATGTCACCATTAGGTACTACTGTTTGATTTAATAGAAAAAGGAACTGAAAACAACTGAAAAAAACGTCTTTCTACCCTTCATCTCTGCCTTTTTGTGCATACGAGGTCAAGCTCTATGCTAGAGCCTGCAGGCACAGCAATAAAGAAGACAATCTCTCCGTGAGACAGACAAGTCATTTTATGTTTTAAAAAATATTTTTATTTATTTTTGCGTAGAAGAACTGGGTATTGGCCAAAGGTGCGAGTGGTGAGAGGATTCACCAGAGAAAGAGTGAGGAGCAGAACACACAGATCTACAGAAATACACTGCTGAGGGGAGCAGCGGGCAAGGCAGGAGAGGTTTGCTATATCATGTGGGTCTCCTCCCTGAGCTGGGATTGAATTCAAGCAGTAGCGTGATAGCACTGAGACTTAACCCTTGGGTCACCAGGAAGGCCCCAAACAAGTCATTTCAATAGGAGGTAGTAAGTTTAGGGAAGGGGAATGTCATGATGCTGTTAGGAGAACCAGTTTGGTCTCTTGCGGTAATGCAGTGGAGGCATGAGGTGGTCTGAGCCAGGGCAGGACTTTGGGGCAAAGAGAAATTTTACTTTTTGAACAACTTGGTATTTTGACCGAAGTCATAGATCCAGGTGGCCCTGATCCCCTTGATTACTGTCTGCCAGAGGTCCTAAAATGGTCAGTGGTCAAATCTGTGGCTTGGCTCACACAGTGTTATCATTATTATTAATTTTAAATTGAGGTAATGTTGGTTTATAGTATTGTATATGATTTATTGGTATAGGTTTAAAATATCTTTGGAAGTATGTTATACCACACCTAGCAATAAAGCACACATAATTCTGTATTATAGTCTGTTGGCCCCCCCCCCCTTCTGTTCTCCACCCCTCCTGGAAGCATCAATTCTGCGGTCATATTTCTAGAGGTTTTTTTTGGCTTAGTTTTGTCTATTTCTTTGTTTTGTTTACTTATATTCCACATATGCATGAAATCATCTTTGTCTTTATCCCCTGACTTCTTTCACTTAGTACAATTTCCTCCAGTTCTATCCATGACTGTCAGAAATGGCAAGATTTTTATATATATATTTTTTATAGTTGAATAGTACTCCATTGTATGTTAAGTACCACATCCTCTCTATCCACTTATCTGTCATTTGGGTACTTAAGTTATTTCTATAACTTGACTGTTATAAATAGTGCTGCAATGAACAAAGGAGTGGATCTATCCCTTTGAATTAATCTTTTTGCATTCTTCAAGTAGATACATAGGATGCTGGGTTATGTGGTAGATCCATTTTTAATATTTTGAGAAACCTCCATACTGTTTTCTATAAATCTCCAGATACATCCCAACCAACAGTATATAAGGTTTTCTTTTACTCTGCACCCTCCCAATACTTAGTGTTCTAGTCTGTTTGATAGGTGCCATTCTCATGGGTGTGAAGTGGTATTATGCGGTTTTGATTTGCATTTCCCTAATAAGTGATAAGCATTGTTCCCCCCCATGGGCTTGTTGGCTATCTGTTTATTTTCCTTGTAAAGTGTCTATTTAGACCTTCTACCTACTCTTTTTCTTGGATTGAGTTATGTTTCTTAATTGTTGAATTGTATAAATTCTTGATATTAACCTTTTGACAGATATTTGATGTCAAATATTTTCTCCTATTGGGTGGGATGTTTTGTGTTACTATAGTTTCTTTTGGTCTACAGAAGCTTTTTAGTTTGGTGTAGCCCTATTTTTTAATTTTTTCTTTCATAGTTGAGGCCTATAGGAACTGGGAATGTGTTCAATCATGGGTAACTTTAGACTTTGGGTAGAAACTTTTAAAACTTTACTGATAAAAGCTGTTTTACTTTCCGAAGTGTTTATATTTTTATAGCACCAGTGTTGAACGTGATTGATCTGGAAAGGACTAGATAAAATTTTAAACCTAAGGAAGACACAGCAAATTATTTTCAATTGTTGCAGCTCTAGTTTAAATAAGATTTACATATATGATAATATAATATCATAATTTAAATAATCTATTGAGTATCATTTCAGAGACATGTTTAAGTTCTTTTTAATGAGAATCAGAAAAATCATAATAATAATAGTAATCACAGCTAAAATAACAATAATAATGATTAATCTGTTTTTTCCTAAAACCACTCTTTTCCTTCCTATGTAAGACCCAATGGTCACTCTTAAAGGAATCTGTTATTTCTTCTCCAAGAAATGGTTCTGTGTCTAGAGAAATACTTGTTCCATTTTAATTTTAGAAACCAGTGGGGTTTCTATGGGGCACTGGGCCCACTGGCTGACTGTGAGGCCACACTGTCAGCAGGAGGGCTGAGTGCAGGCCAGGGAGACTGAGCAGATCTTCAGGGTGAGATATTTGATTACACTAGGGAGGGGAGCTGATTGCCAATCCTCCTATCTGGGGGAAAATTTCTGGGTGGCAGGAGCTAAGGATAGGGTGAAAGAAAGAGATACACTGAGGAGAGTGAGGTGAAGTGAGGAGAAGAGGCAGGGCCCCAAATGTGTCCATGTCAGCTATGAGTAGGCCAGCTTTGCCTCTCTCCTGTGTCTATCTGAATGGAATTTAGTGGAACTAAATCATCATGGGGTTCACTGGGGCTCTTTATAGCTCTCTCTTCTCACAACTACTTAGAAAAGCCCATTTCTCAATCCATTGGCTAATGAGTTAATTTATTCATGTTCTTCTGAGTCTTCCTCAGATGATGGAATTGAGAGACCATCAGCTTTTCTTGAATACACCTCCCCATGCAGCCCCTGCTCCCGCTATCCCATTTTTCCTGCGAAAGTTGGAATTTTCTGCTTTCAGAGCTCCTAGTACTTTGCAACATAACTGAGCTCAAAGGCCTCTCCCCACTAGAATGCAAACAATGTGATCCTTTTTACCACCTGTTTGTAGAGCCATGTAGTGCCCTATCTGGGATGAATAAATTCAGTAAGCTTAATAAATGTCTGTCAACTAAGCAAGGGAACATGCAAGCTAGGTAGGAAATGGCATTGCCATTATGTGTGCATTTTTCACAAGTACATAGCTCTCAAGGTTCTGAAGCATAGCGAGACCTTGAAGTGGTTGGGGAATCATGAACAGAGAATGAGTCATCCAGGGAGAGCAGAGTAAATAAAAAATGACCAATAAAATGGTTTAAGAGCTTCGAAATTGGTTGTTTCTTGATAAATGATACCTCAGATATATGTTTGACCCTCCAATGCTGGTCTCAGTCATTCTGGAAAACAGAATATAGTGCTTATATAAATTCATTTAAATTCCTTTTGAATTCTTCATGTGCTCTATTCTGTCTATTGGAATTAGTAGCAACCCTTTATCGAGCTTTCTCTCATGATTCATGCTTGTGTGAGACACTTTCTGTATGGAGATATTCACGGTTGTACTGCTAGGCAGGAACCATCCTCTATGCCCACAAGGGACCTGAGACCCAGGCTACTTATGAGGCAGTATGACCCTGTGCTTGGACAGACTCTGTTTCCAAAGTCAGCCTCTCAGGTGGGACTTTAAGGAAGTTACTTAACTGTAGTCTTCAAAACTAGAATAATTGGAAATAAATCAATGGTTGTCTTGGCCACTGATGCTGGGTCAGGGCAGGCAGAGGAGCAGTGGCACGTGAACGCTTGTTGCATGTTGGATACACAACATTTATAGGAACTCTTTGACCTCTCCGTTCCCTTTCTTTAGCACGTGAGGAGAGGCCCAAAGGTCAGGCATACTTTTAATTGTGCTAGTTCCAGAGTTTGGAAGAGCCTGGTTGACATCCAGGCTGGACAGCCCTTCCTTTTGGAGATAAAAATTTATGACCTGGTCAGTCAAGTCCCACCACAAAAAGCTCATTGAGCTTGTCACACATTATCTCCCAAATATCAACTCAGATTCAAAGGACCATCTGGCCCACTGACAGTTATGCATTGGCTTCTGTACAGTGTATTATTGTACAGAACTTCCTCAGGAACTATAATTAGGTGATGGTGTAAGGAGTCCACAGTACAAGTTTGAATGGCGACTCTATTTGGCTCATGATGTCATTCACTCGCTCTAGCCCCCTCTCATCATATGGCCTTTGCTGTGGTGTGGCTGGAATTCAATACACATGAAATCAGACCTTCACTGTTTTCCGTGAAGTAATGATACCACTTAAGATGAATCACTTGGGACGAGAGCCTGAACATACCTGAAATAATTATGACGTAAGAACCAAGTGTTCTGGGAACTTTGCTTTTCAGTTCTTCAACCTGGACAGGTCCCCACAGTCTCTCAGAGAGATTTTTGCTCATCTGAAATTGGAGCTCACAATACTAGCAACCCCAATAGATTATAATGTGTGGCATATGACTTGTTTCAAGGCTGTGTTCTCCTCTGGGCTAGTACTATTGAGATACATACTGCTCATTGATAACTATTGTGGAGTGGATAAAGATTATTAATCCTCTCTGAATTGAATTTTGCCACTGAACATCTGTAGTGCCAGGAAGGCGGCACAGAGCAGGTTCTGGATGGTTCTAGCAGATGGGGTAAAGGAAAGAGTCCTGGAGCCCTCGGCGGCTTTTTAGTTTTATTTATAGAGGTGACCGGGTACATGGCAGGCATAGGTGCCAGGGGGCCAGGAGGCTGGTAGGCCTCCCTCCTGGCCCCCGGCGTATCTTACCCTCTTGACTGCTTTGCTACTTCTTCTCTCTGCTTCTACTGCTGACGTCCTGTTCTTCCTGCTACTGCTCTTGTTCCTGCTCTAGCTGCTCTCTCTAGCATCCTCATGACACTGCCCTTATATGCCCGTGTCCAAACCCAGGTGCGCCCACTTGCGCGTGCCCACCTAGGCATGTGTGTAGCACCGCAGGTGTCCATCATTACACCAGTGGCAGGAGGGTGGAAAGACCTGATAATTTTGTCTGACCCTACAACAGTCTTGATGGGAAACTGTGCTATTTAATCTCTAGTTTCTTCTTGGTTAATGAGACAAGTGATTCTGTGAGAGGGATCACCATATTTGGGTTTTCTCTCATGAAGGGCTAACTAGAAAGCATGGAAGATCAGGAAGAATCACCCACCTACTTAATGTCAGAGTTAGAAAGAAGTTTAGGGGGAAAATGAACCCCATGGACATGTTTAACATATGGTGGAATAATGGCCAAAATAAACTGAATGTTTTGCTCAAGGCAGAGGTAAGGAATGAATTCAGCAACCTGAAAATATTCTTTTATCAAACATAAGCACATATATACAAAAAATACATGTTGCATACAATTTCTAGAACCTTGTGTAATTTTAATTCCTATTAGCTCATTGATCCCCATAGCAGCCTTCACAAGAAGGCAGGACAGCATTGTTTATTATCCTTTGAAAATGAAGAAACTGGAACACAGAGCAAAGGTGACATAGCTACACCCAATTCAACCAAATTCACAACAGCAAAATTCTGACTGAATTCCTGACCTTCTGGGTCTTGGGAGAATTTTCACCACAAGACTACCCTGTACCTCTTCACAAATAAATACATGGGTAGCTCTTGTTTTGGTAGGAAATACATTGACCAGGAGCCAAAACTGTGAGCAAAGAAAAGTTCTACTTTGTTCTTTTCCTTGCTGATTTGGTGGCTCTGACATCTGTAACCCACCTTCCATCTATCTGATGAAATCACCTAGAGTCAAAACAGATGAGAAGAAAGTGGAGGGCTTGGGAGACCCTTACCACCTGGAGCGAGCAGCTCTCAGAGCTGATGCCCCTAACCAGGCTGGTGATATATAGGTACTGATTGCCTCTCCCTTGCTTCGTCTAGAAATAAATGAGGAGTGCTTAGAAGATACAGAGAAAACAGAAATGCTCCATACTGCTATCTACCCTAAGGCCAAAGGTAGGGTGGAGCAACAATGTTGAAAAGATAAATGTCAGGAAAGGCCGTCCTTTGGGTAGGGTTGTGGTTCAAAGGCCAGCAGATCTCAGGCTGCCGTGAATTGTATTTTAGCTGCAATCTTGTTGGTTACCCTCTGGTTTCATGTGCCTCCCCATGTCTTGCGTGTATTGTGTGAGTTCGTGTGTGTGTGTGTGTGCGTGCGTGCGTGCGTGCGTGCGTGCGTGCATGCTTACTCAGAGGGGTGGGGGGGCACAGATAGTGTCCCAGCAGCATCAACATTTATGCTCAAATGACATTCCCCATCTTGGGGAATGTTAAAAAAAATGGGAGGGAATATTTATACATTAATCTGATAGTCAATCTGAAAATGGTTACATTCTTAAAGTCTTTTAAGAGCTTTTGTTTTTCTAAGATATGATTTCACAACAATTCTCCAGAAATGGTGTTTTAAGGAATTTACTCAACTGAGCTGTGAATGCTGTCATTTTGTGAGTACCTTTTTCTTAGTCTAGAAGTCAAAGTGTAAAAATACCATGTTTAAAGGTTAAACCAGAAAATATAAATTTAGAATGGTTTTCCATTAGCAACATTTAAATTAAAATTTCACGGCAGGCTCAGGAGCAAGGAGGGGTTGAGGAAAGAGGTGGCAGGTGATCAAAGGCTAGAGACCCAGTTTAAAAAATACAGTAAAGAGCCCTGTTCATTCCTGGGGAGGGCTGCAGCACCCCAGTGGCATCTCAGGCAGGCAGAAGTCATGCCCTGTGGGTAATTTACCAGTCCCCAGGGCTGTGCCTCAGCCTGGAGGCTCTGTTCCTGCATTTTGTCTACATATCAAGGACAAGTCCGGGGCAGACCCATCTTCCTCAAGCTCCAATACTAAGATGAAAGCAAAAGTTGGATTAATTTCCAGCAAGAAATCACTGTGGCAAGGTCTGGAATCCCACATTGGCATCACAACTTTTCTCCCCCCTTATAGAAGGCAGATTGAGAGAAGAATTGACTCAGAGGAATCCAATGTCTAAGAGGAGGAGGGAGAGACAGCTTCTGAGTCAGCTCGGCCAGCAGAGCCCAAGGGCACAGAGTCCCCAGCCAAGGCTCCTAGGACAACACTGCCCGTGTCTGTGCCCATGAAAGCGCTACTCTGCTCCCATTGCCTCCAGACCCCATTTTGAGGGGCACATCCTTTTTTCCTAAGGAGAAGGCAAAACTTTCTTTCCTTCACAAAGTTGTGCACTCACACATTCCCCAAAGTTAATGAATGAGCTAGCTGGGATCACAGACATTAGGTATATTCATATTCCTTCAATTATCTTCTGTGTGTGAAGGAAAAAAAAAGTATATGCTACTACATGTGTGAGGGTGGGAGGGGGAGAAAGGACGTGTTCTCTGGATTGGAAATTTGACTTCTTCTAGCTTAGGTTAGTGAAATTGTTGAGAACAAGGAACCAAGCAGTGTCCGAGTAGACTGGGGAAAGCTGAGTGGTATGGTTTCAACTTCATACTGGTTTTTGATACCTGGTACCTGGTTTGCTATGTGTCAGAACATACTAGCTGTAGTCACTTGATAACAATGATGGCAGCAAGGGAGAGTGAAATGGTGCAGCCACTGTGGAAAATAGCTTGGGGATTCATCCAAATGTCAAACAGAATTTCTACATGACCCAACACTTCCATTCCTAGGTACATAATCAAGAGAAATGAGAACATAACTTCAGACAGAAACTTGTATACAACTGTATGAGTAATTGCATGTTTACAGCAACATTATTTGTACTCGCTAAAAAGCAGAAACAAATGTCCTTCAACAGATGAATGAGCAATTTGTGGTATATTCACACAAAGGAGTATTATTGAGGAACAAAATGGAATGAAATTCCAATACACGCGACAAGTTGGACCAACCTCAAAAACATTATCCATCAGATCCCTGAGAGATGAGTTTGGGCATGTACCAAACAACCCTTTAACAGTGTATTACAAAGTATTGTCAGTGAACACTGGCCTGAAATGTTAGCCTTTGGATGGACAGGGGGAAATATTTCCAGACAAACGAGTGGAGAAGAGGATAATAGATAATGGAAGATGGTGGATGGGGCCACGTTGTCCCGAAATATGGGGGAGGGGAGGGACGTAAAGGAGGCGGACGAATTGCTGTGGTCACCAGAGTGTGTGATACGTGCTCTGAAATCAGGGCAGTGAACAAACTGGGAGACTCAGAGTAAAGGGACCAGGGAGGCAAAAGCAGAAATGTGTCACTGCAGGTAAGCTTTGGTCAGTGACAGACCACATATATAACGGTGGTCCCAATCGATGACGTCACTTAGCCTAAGTGTAGTAGGCCATCTCCTGCCTAGTTTGTATTATTACATCCTATGACATTCACACAGTGACGGACTTGCCTAATATGCTTTTATCAGAACTTATCGTAGTCATTTAAGGGTGCGCCTCTGTAACACACTTGGGAGAAACTTGTGGCTATGATTTAGAAACTCAGGAAGAAAGAGGTAATTGCAAGGAAAAGACTCCAACAGTGGAGACCATAATGAGCTGTGGGTTTGGTCCTTAATAGCAGGGACGGCGCGAGCAGCCTTGGTCTTGACAGTCCACTTGGAGAGGAAGGAAGGAAGGTGTCTAGTAGGGTAGAAGGTAGAGCTGTAGAAGGGGCCACCGGGCACCCTTACTCGGGGTGAATCTCCCTCCCCTTTCTCCAATACTTCAAACAGCTCCCCCTCCCCAGGGCATGATTTCTTTTTCACTCCTGCTTTAGTTCTTCCTTGCCTGTTTTCCCAGCAGGCTGGGAACATCATGAGAGCAGAGGGGGTGTTTTGTCACCTCACAGAGAGGGCAGAGTGCTCTTTCAGCTCACTTGATAAAACAAAATCTAAGTGTTTAGGAAAGAGACCTGCTTCTGAGATGCCCACCTAGAATGAAAATGTCTTCCAATCAGTTGCAGTGGAAAAATCTCATTGCTTACCTGCCTGATGAGGAGAGGAAATAGAGCTAATATCGATTCTCTAAGAGAGGAGTGAAAAGTCCTGAAGAGAGACCAAAGTCATCTCTCTTTTTCTCTTTTTGTCCCCCCACAACTCCTGGAGTTTTGTGGATGGTGGGGTATTGTGCTGGCACACTTGGAAGGTTGTTGGATAATGGGGTGAGGGCATATGACTGACTCGATATGTGATGCCAGGAGAAAAGAACTGGGAAAAGTACCACTTGATGGATCTTACAGTGTGTGCAGTCAGGCCAGGTCAAAGGTTCAGGGCAGTGGGGAGGTGATCAGCCTCCCTGGGCTGCATCTCTGCTGCTCCTGGGAGGCCCTGGACCATCTCACTGTCTCTGGGGCTGTGGTCAGGGGACTGGTTGAAATTGTCAGTGTACACATGCATCAGTTCAATTCTGAGTTCTGTGTTCATGCAGGGCAGATATCTGCTCTTCACGCTGGTGATACTTGCCTGATAGGGCATGTCTTACAAATTCTTCAGCTTTCTCTGCCTATAGCTAGTTATCCTCACACAAAGAACAAGTATTCAGAACCAGTCTAGCCATGCTGAACATTATCTTCAAATCGGTGTTTTTAAACTATTGTCTACACTGTCTTCTCTCTATTAAGTGCCTCCAGTGTTCTCTGTTGTTGCTCCCCAAAACATGAAGCCTACCTTAATGATTATCAGCACTGGCATTGCCTGGAAGTTCAATAGAAATGCAGAATCTCATTCTTCTCCCCAGAGCTGCTGACTCAGTTGGCCTTTTAATAAAATCCCTAAGTGCTTTGTGTGAATGCTGAAGTTGAAGGAAGTCTGGTTGACCTGAGATTGAGACACGTACACCTCAGCTGACCCCTTATCACTTACTGCTCAGCCAAATAAATACTCATTCCAGGATATCCTGTTCTAAATCAACTCAGTGCCTTTAAAAGCTCTCTAATAACAGGTATTCTCTGGCTGTTAGTTTCAGACTTCATTCTTATTTTTATGTCCCTTTGAACACAGAAATTTGTCTGGTATTTATTCTTCCATTCTGATTTCTCCTTCGTTACTGCTTTTATTTCACATCCCATAACCAATGCCATGCTCTCTAAACTTCTACACCAAACCTGAAATTCCAAAATGCTAGAGCAGATTAGAGCCCAAAGTCCCTTTCTTTTTTTTTTTTTATTTTTTAAAGATTTTATTTATTTATGCATACAAGCACTGGGGTACAGGCCAGAGGTGTGGGGGGTGAGAGGATTCACCACAGAGAGTGGGGAGCATAACAGGCAGATCAACAGAAGTACACTGCTGAGGGCAGCAGCGGGCACAGCAGGAGAGGTCTGCCGCACCATGTGGGTCCCCCCCTGGCCGGCAGCAGGGATCGAACTCGTGCTGCAGTGGTTGTGGTCTGCTTCATAGTGCGTTGCTTAACCCACTGCGCCACCAGGGAGGCCCCAAAGTCCCTTTCTTTACTGAGGAAGAAGTTTAGAATAGCCTTACAACATGCCGTGCTCATTCATTCAAATATCTGTATCTTAGTTCAGCTGAGGTACTGTGGATATCCTTTCGCCTCTTGGCCCAGGCTTTCAAGGTCTAGCCAAAGTCACATGATTCGTCTAAACTCCTTCCTAGAGACATCAAAAGTATCAAGTAAAAGTATCACACTACCCCCTCCTTCCTCCGAACTCTCAGGTCATTTGTAGCTATGATTTGCGAATGTCTGTAGCTATGAACCTTTGCAGTGATGTGGCAATTGGTTTATAGATTTCTAAGGAACAATACACTATTTCTTAACTTTAAATTTTGGAATAATTTTAGATAGGAAAGTTGTCAAAATAATAAGAGAAGAGCTTCCATATACTCATCATGCAGCTTTCTTAATGGTAACATTTTTCATCACTATGTACATTGACCAAAACCAGGTAATTAACATTGACATAATGCTATTACCTAAACTATGGCCTTAATGAGAGTTCCCTAGTTTCCCGCTAACTTCTTGTTTCAGGAGCCAATCCAAGATTCCACCTTGATTTAGTTGTCATATCTCCTTATTCTCTTCCAGTCGAGAAACAATTCTTCTGTCTTTCCTTGTCTCTTCTATACTTAACACTTTCAAACACAGCTGAAGAGTTGGATTACTCTGTGACTGGATTGATGTTTTGCATTTTTGGCAAAAATAACACAGAGTGATGTGTGTTGTTGTTTTTCTTCAGTATATCATATCAGGGGATGTTAGTAAGTCTTAGTCCTGGAGATCTTAGCCTTTGATGATCAACATTTGCTTAAGGTGGTGGATTTTTTCACTATGAAGTTACTGTTTTCCCTTTGTTATTAATAGATGTCTTGGGAGAGATACTTTGAGATTATACCAATGTACTTTTCTCCTCAAATTTATTCCCATGAATTTTGACATCCACTGGTGGATCTGCTTTGAAAAAAATATTTCTGTAGCACACATATATATGTGCCACAAAATTAAACAAATAAAAAACTCTCAATTATGTGAAATAAGACCCTATATAAACCATTGAAGTATATTTTTCTATTAATTGAAACTTTTTTGAATTGTCTTCTCATGGGGTCCCTCATACTAGTGTTTTATTCTGATAGTAAAATATTCCTTCCTTCATTCATTGATTTCTCCATCCATCCAGCCTTTTTTTTTTTGGTAAATCACTGAAGTGCCAACACTATTTCTTCTCACATATGTCCTAATCTGTGACCTCCAATTCCTGCTGTTCTGTTTGAATAGGTATGTGAACTTGCCACTATGGTAACACTAATAAGCCAAGATGGGAACATTAATGTCTTTGAGCAGGTGGTTGTCAAAATCAATCTGAAAGAAGAGGTGCCAAATTGTTGTGCTGGAATGTGCCATCACACATTCCGTCATAGACATCTGCTGTGTTTGTCTGTCCAGCATCCTTCATCCCTTCTTTAGGTCAAAGCACCAAAATTTCCTTTGCCAAATCTCACCTACACACAGTCATGCAGTCTGTGGGGGCAGACTATCTGTTGGCATCAGTGATGGACACATGTCATAGGCCAGGACAGAATTATCCATTTCTTGGAACCACCATATGATCCAGACACGAAAACACTGATCCAAAAGAGCACCTGTACCCCTGTGTTTATTGCAGCACTATTTGTAATTGGTAAGGCCTGGAAACAACCCAAATGCCCAAAAGTAGATGACTGGATTAAGAAAATGTGGTACATATACACAATGGAATATTATTCAGCAATCAAAAATGACAAACTAGTGCTATTTATAGAAACATGGATGAGCTAGAAGGAATTATGCTCAGTGGAACAAGTCAGAAGGCAAGAGAAAAATATTGGATGGCTTTACTATTAGGAGGAATGTGAAAGAGCAACACTACAACAACAAAAAGAAGAAGAAGAAGCTCAAGGAAATAGGCAATTACTACCAAAAGCAATAAAAATACTCAACAAGAGCAAAAGGTCAAAGATAAACCAAAGGGACCATGGGGGCAGGGAGGGGAAGGAGAGGAGGGCAAAGATGGGAATGAGGGCATAAAGAGCACAAGGGACTGAGGTGATGGTGCATGGGTGGAATGGTGGTGGGAACTCTCTGGGGAATACAAGTGATGTCAAATATAATTAAACAAATTAAAAAAAAGAAAATATACATTACGTTCCCTTCTTGCAAAAAAAGAGAGAGAGAGAGAGAATTATCCATTTCTCTGGCCATAGTGATTTTGTTGAGAAGTTGACATCTGGCACTAGTTGACCAATCAGAATCTACTCCAATATCCTTGATAGAATTATTAAATAAAAAACTCACTTTTCTACTGGGTATCATAGCAAGTGGGATCTAAGCCTGTAACTTCCACTAGACATTTTTGCCATCATGTGGGGAAAAACTGTCTGAGAATGAGGACGAACACAGTAAAAGGCAGGGAAGCAAGAGAGAGAGGCACAAGGGGCTATTTCTCATGACATTAATTATCACTTGAATCTAACTTTTTTTCCTAAACCAGATCTACCCTAGGACTTCTCAGTTGCATGAGCCAATCAATTCTCTTTCATTATTTAAGACAGTTTGAGTTGAGTTTCTATTGTAACACACTGATGGGTTTTGAGCATCTGTTACATCTCTGGGCATGTGCTCTGAGCTCTTCAAAATCAAAGATGAGCCAGACAGGCTCCTCTCAAGGAACCCTCAACCCATAAGAGAATTGTAAGTTCAGTGCACAGATACCTACAAGGAAGGGGTTCATGTCATCAGACTGATCCAGACATGAGGGGCCCTGTAGGACCACAGTAATAATGAGTACCAGTTGCTGAGAATTTGGAGCATTGAAGAGATGAGGGATATTATTCCCAGTAGCAGGGAAGGTTTGGGCAAAGGTCCAACTAAGGAAAGTGTGAAAAGTTCAGTGTTTCTGTAGATTATCCATAGTGGTTGAAGAGTAAAGGTTAACTTACAAAGGAAGATTTGGGGGTGGGGGGTGAAACTATAGAAGAAGCTGATAGCCTGAGGGACTTGGCTGGCAGCGGGAAGGTAGGAGAGGGCTTGTTGAGAAGGGAGTAAGAGGGAGACAATTGATTTCACAGGAGCCAGTAGGGTTAGAGAAGAAGGGATGGAGGGCTAGGAATCTGAGATATGGCCAATGAAATTGTCTGATTGAATCTCAGAAAAGGGCTGGGAAGGACTAGAAAGAAAAAGAAGACTAGAGGCAGAAGGAATTCCAGTCTCTGAAAACACTCTGCAGAGAGGCTCTGGCCATATTTGCTCAAGAATCTTCCCTGTGGTATCATTCGAAAGCCATACTTTTTATTTCATGCTAAACATTGTCAGAAGGAGCAGTGGCAGATTCATCCTGAACGTGAGCCAACATGCCTGGCATGCGCACTGTTAATGGCATTCCAGACCTTGGGGCCTGGCAGACTCCCTCAGATCCCTGCCCCTGCACTGGCTCCTGATGCTCTGTAAGGGAGCGTCTTTCTTCTCACTTGGTGACCTTCCTAGCAGAAAAGAGTCAGGATGAGACCTTGATGCTACCCCACATACTTCGAGCTGTTACTGCTCTGGCTTTTGACTTCTGATCATAACTTCTCTCCTTTTGCTTTCTCTTCCTTCTCATACCCAGTCCTGGGGCAAATCCTGTCAGCACCACCAAAGCACCATTGTCACTATGGTTTCCAGCAGAGGCCTCTCTGGTTTCCCTGCTTTGAGTTTTTCCCTGTACAGCCTGCCCTCAACAAAATAGCTAGTACAGCTCTTTAAAATCACGAGCCAGATTCTGCAACTCTTTTTCCTAAAACCTTCTGTTGACTTCCTGTCTGATTCAGAATAAAACCCTAAATCCATACCGTGGCCCCAAAGACTCTACCTTGGGTGTTTCTTCAGTTTTATCTCAGGCCAGTCCCTCATCCCTTTGAGCCATTACACTTGCTACTCCCCCCACCTCTGCTGACTGCTCTCATTCTCTTCACAGTTAGCCTCATTATAATAAAAGCAGCGTCTGTGAGCAAAGGATATATGTTGCAGTGAAAACCTCCAAATCTTAGTGACTCAAAAACAAAGTTTTCTTTTTCCCTCAGGGGCCGTGTCTGCTTTGGGGTGGTAGAGTGACTCTTCATCATAGTCATTTGGAGTTGGCAGAAAAGCCACCACCTTAAATGTTGCTGATTGGGTTTCTGTACAAAACAAAAGTGACCTTGGAGGGTCTTGTAACGGCAATTAAATGTTAGCCTCAGAAGAAACATACTGTTTCTGCTCATGCTCTTCGGCCAATCACTGACCACAGCCAACCACAGGGAGCCTAAATGTGTGATCTTCCTATCTGGTCAGAAGCAGAAGGGATCCACAGTTATTTGGTGAAAAGTACTAACAATGACCACAATGGCTGAATTTTCTTTGTGTGTGACATGGATAAGAACCCCTTTGAGTGTCTCCCAGCACTATGGCAGGGTCAGCCTAGGGTTAGGATAGGCAATGGGAACAGGGAAAGAGTGGAACTTGAGGTCAGGAACACATGAAAACATGGCTTGTTTTGAATGCTCAAAGGACGAGTGTAATAATAAGATTTTATCAGATTTTTCACCAAGAGGGTGGACTGGAAAGATCCACCTGCCCAGAAATACCTTCACCTTCTGATACTTGCAATTCTTCCATTACAGATTCATTCCTTTGGCTGTAAAATAGCATTTCCCAAGTTTTGTCAAGCAGAAGAACACTTCAATTAGATGTCAACAAATGTTTCTTAGTCAAATAAGGTTGTGAGATGTGAGTTTAAAAAAAGTAAACAGGGTTTTCCTCCACAAGCCTTATCAGGGCTTTGTTTAATATGCTAACGTGTGTGGTTTCTTCATGAGAGAGAACTAAAATATATGTTATTTTCCCAATTTTTAAAATCAAGGAAATCTTACCTCCATAAATGCCTCTGTAGTGTTTAATTGGGAAGTTTGGGAAATGCTGGTCTGGAAGCCTTTTCAATCCTCAGGAGTCCCCGGGAAGGATATTTTCATGGGAGAATGAAAGCAAGGCAGACAAGGTCTTCAGAGAATGGGACTTGGGAAAGGGCCTTGAGAAGGTTAAGGATTTTAAAGGTCAGCTATGAAGATCAAAAGTAGTCTTTTTCTCAAGGATATACAGTCACCAGAATAAGAACTCTCTATCCTCCACACCCTCCTACTTCTTCCTTCTCTCTTACCCTTCCAGCTCACTTCCATAGTTCACTACTTCCTTCTCTCTTACCCTTCCAGCACACTTCCACAGTTCTGACCTCATCCCCATCTCTACTTCCCAGCCCCACTTCATCCTGGGCTGCTTCTCTTTCTTTGATTAGGCTTTCAAGTCCCTTCTGCCTAGAAAGCCCTCTCTGTTCCCAACTCCAGTCTGGGAAATTCCTGCTCAGCCTTTCATAATCCATTCAGCAACCACCTCCAGGAAGCAGCCCCAGATACCTCTTCCCACCCCTCAGTCTCACCTGGACTTACTGTCTTTTTTGGAAGCTCACACAATGTGTATCTCTATTATATTCTCGTCACTTTGTGTTTTAATTGTTTCTGTTCCTCTAATTTAGGAGACCTCTCAAAGGCTTTGTCTTTATATCCATATATCTTTATATCTTCCCCTGGTCAATGGCTAGTCACTAACTAGTTGAATGTATGAGGCCCAGCCACAGAGTAAGAAGTAGAAGTGAGTTAAAATTCCCCACATACACCAAGTGAGACCCCCCTTCACCCCCATTTCCCAAGCGAAAATGGTTTATTCTGCAGGTTTTAAAACCTCATCCTTGTTTGTCACTACCCAGCTCTGCTGGTTCTCTGATTTCCTGGATGTTTCCTTTTTGCCTCTCTCACTGTCCACTCTCTGGCTGACCTGTTCTTTCCTTTGTCTTCCTTGACTACCAGTCTGCTCTGGGGTCCCTGGTTCTTGCTTAGTCATTTTCTGTCAAAAATGGTCAGTCTTGGAATGTTAATGGCCTGCCCTTTGATGACTCCTTCCTCTAAGTGGGAAGTAAATGCAAACATCTTCAGCAGGGTGGGAAGAAGCTTTGGGGCTGGCTTTAATGCCTCAGCAAGAAAGGAAAACTGAAGGAGCCGCAGGGAGAAGACATGAAATGCCTGTTGCTACCAATGTACCTCGGGTTCATCCCAGCTTTGGTGGGTACTAGGCACTGTCGCCTTTGTGCGCCCTTTCTTCGTTAAAGTATAAAAATGATACAATTGTATTAGCACAAAACGGTGGGCTTGCTATATATTATTGCCGTAGTCATTTTTCTCCTGACAAAAATCCTAAAATTCAAACACTTTTATGTCTTTAATAATCTCACAGCCCCTGGATAGGGTGTTTGCTGTGGCTAACAATTACATCAGCCCTGAGCCCACCACCCATCCGCTGCTACCTTCAAGACAGCCTCCTTCTGCCCTTTTGGGTCACAGAGCTCAGTTCCCCAGGATTGTCTGTCCCTCCTCCCACCCCCCTCACCCTGCCCTTTGCAGCCTTCCCCCCACCTGACAGATTCCTGCTCAGACTCAAAGCCCAGCTCCAGTGTCACTTTCTCTTGCCAGATTTAGCAAATTAAAATATAGGATGTCTAGCTGAACTGCAGACAAGCAAGTAATCATTTTAGTGTAAGTGTATCCCAAATAGCACATCTTCCAAATCATGTATGGGACCTACTTGTCCTAAGAAATCATGCATGTTTATCTGAAATTCAAATTATCGGGTAGTCCTACTCTGTCGCTGTCCGGGACTCATTTCCTTTGCAGGTTTTCTTCCCAGTGGCAGCCCTCCCAGCACACGTGTACACCTGTCAGTGTCCATCTCGCCTGTCTGCATTGTCATTGCCATTCCCCTCACCTGCCTCTACCCTCACCTACCATGGGAGGGGCCTGCGAGGCAGAGCTGGGTCTCCACTATGAGTCAAGAGGTGCTTTCCTCCATTTCCCCATCTATCTATTTTCAGGAATGACTCGGTAGCGTTTGGTTTTGATTTCATTCAGGGTGTTGTAGGATGAGACAAAAGCTGAATTAAGGAGTGCAGGGAATTGTTGCACATTTCTATTAACAAAGATGTGTCCTAAGAAGACACTGTGGGCTCAGGCTTTTCATTACCTGATAGAAGAAGCCTGCGGCCCTGGTGGCTGACACCTTCCTCCCCCTTCTACACCTTCCTCCTCCTCCCACACCTTCCTCTCCCTCCCACACTTTCCTGAGAAGCAAGGTGGACTGTGTGATATCTTTGGCTCCCTCCCGCCTGTGATAGACTCCCCTCAGCCAGATAGCAAGTCAGCTGGGCCCAAGCAGCGTCCTGTGTGGGGAGTGAGGGGCTCTCTCTCTCTGACCTTTAGCTTCAGGAAATTCTGATTCCATATATACTTTGAAGTGGACTGATTCTTTTCAAAGTTCTTTAAACTTTCACTGAGCTCTGGCCCCACAGAGAGAACCACCCTGGCAAGGCCTTGTAGACACAAGCCACATGCCACTGTCAGAGCCTGGGGCCCAGGCTTCTGATCTAGTACAATCACATCAATCCCAGCAGCAAGGAATCCACAGTCCGACATGCAGGGAGCAGCATCCCCTTAAGGGGTACAGGGGGTACTCATTCTCCTTCCCCAACCAGCCACAGCACTGGCAGTTTGAAACAACTTTAGCAGGCTGAAGATTTGTGGTAAGCACAGCAAACATTCCCTTGCTCATTGTTGAGAATTTACCAGCTTTCAACACATTCTCCCTTACTCTAGTAAATGAAATTTCCAAAGTTGATCACTGGTTACTCATGCTAAACACAAAACCACAGTGACCAAAAGTCCAGTGTGTGTGTGTGTGTGTGTGTGTGTGTGTGTGTGTGTGTACATGTGGGGGTCTTCTCTGGGGAGCTGCCCGGTAGTTTCTGCCTCTTTACTTGTCTCTAGTCTCCCTCTCTGCTCATCCCAGTGCTCGTAGGAGCAGGCAACATGCCCCAAGGTAGTTTCCAGAGATGGTTAAAAAGTCTTATGAGAAGGGAAACAAAACCACAGGTGGTTTTAGGGCCCATCTACCTGGGGGTTCTGCATGCTACAGCTTTTGATTATTTATTACTGTCAGCCTAATAAAGACTCTGATAAGATCCACAGAGTTCTCGTTTTAACTTTAGAGAATTGTTTGATGTTGTTTAACTTGCTATTTTCCAAACTTACTTGATCAGAAAATGACCCAGTCCTCTTTCTTTCTTTTTTGTTTTTCAGAGGACTGGAGGGGTTGGAGGGTGGGAGTGGGGAGCATCTCACCGAGGAAGTCATGCTGGAATCACACTTTGGGGAAATGACTTTGAAAAGAGATTGGAAGAAAGCAAGAGTTTTGCCACCTTTGCCTCCTGTCTCCATGTCACTAGCTTCATACCAAATTTCGGCTTAGAGAAAGCAAGGCTGGCCTCAGCACTGCCCTGGCAGGACCCTTAAGACCCAGTGTCTACAGTGGGAACTGGCGACTCCATCTAGTCTCAGTGAGACAAAGGTGAACACTTAGAGGGCAGGGCCCTCCAGCAATGCATGGATGCTGCCTTTGGAAAGCCTAGGCTGGCTTAGAAGAGTTTTAAAGACATCAGAATTTTGCTTTGGGTTGAGGTGATGGTGCACTGGTGAAATGGTGGTGGGAAATCCATGGGGACCACAATTGAATGTCAAATATATATAAATTAAGGAAAAAACCAAACAAACAAAAATAAAATACACAAGGCCACCTTTTAATAGTTGCTGCAGTGACAACATGGGTGTGTGTCACTGGAGGAGGAAGTAGGTCCTTCTCCCCAGCCAAATCAGTCCCATTTCCTCTCTTTGGTATATTGTTCTTGCCACCAGAATAACCTAAGCTCAAGGCCTCAGTCTGCACAATTTCAGGGATTCTGCTACACTGTCGCAGAGAACAACATGCATGACATCACCAGAGTGGTGCCTGATATCACGTAGTGGTTGTGGCCAAGTGTTTGCTGCCTGAGGGTTCATCCAGGATACTCCTTATTTACTGGCAGTATTTCTTACTTCAGTGGCACTAAGTCCTATCCTCAATGTCACCTCTAATGAAAGCAGCCCCCTGTTATTTTCCATCCTATTATCTTGTTTATATTCTTTAAAATGACAATTCGTTATCACCTCAATCACTATATATAGTCACCTTTTTGAATACAGTCTATCTCCCCTCCAACAAAGCATCAATTCCAGGAGAACGAGTAGAATTTCTTTTGGTTTCAGCCCCTGTTGGATCCCTGGTATCTCAAGCAGTACCTGGCTTGCCATAAATACCTGCTGAATGAGGAGAAGCTCTGCAAGCTCCCCCAACCACCCCCCCCCCCCCCCCCCCAGAAGGGNAGCTC
This sequence comes from Galemys pyrenaicus, assembly GCA_019455555.1. Taxonomy (NCBI): domain Eukaryota; kingdom Metazoa; phylum Chordata; class Mammalia; order Eulipotyphla; family Talpidae; genus Galemys; species Galemys pyrenaicus. Next base: position 14,812,950 of record JAGFMF010011791.1, read on the forward strand.
TGCAAGCTCCCCCAACCACCCCCCCCCCCCCCCGCATAGATGGTGTGGGTCGTGGAGAGTTGAGGGCAGGATTGTGTGATCCGTGATCACAAAGCTTGTGCATGGGTGTCTGGCCCAGCCGTGGTGCAAAGGCATGTGAGGAAGTACAGAAGCACAGAGAGCAATAGAAATGAGTTTTTATTTGTAAAAAGTTACAAAATGATATTGTACAAAAATAAAGTCTGTAGAGAACTTTGGTTGTATAACACAAATGACCAAGACAGATCAGAGAAGTCAGAACTTCCAAAGAGTACTCCTTACTGAATCAGATGGCAATCATAAGATAAAGAAAAATCACAAACTTTACCCTTTTGTGGATTTGGTGGAGCATTCAGCTTCAGTTAAAATGTGCTGATGGTGTGTAGGGGGTGCTGCAGCCAGTTGTCAACATCCATTGAATCCCACAGCCCCTATGGGCAGGGGCTCTCCGTGGAGTTGACACCTGGGGACACCAGTCACCAAATCTGCCAGGAATCTCTGAATTGGGCAAAGATCTGGGGCTATGTCCCAACTGTGCTTTAGGAATGACCAGAGGGCCAGGTCTGTCACTATTTCAAGCCGGCTGCTCTCAGCAGGGTCACCGCTCTGGTCCCTGGAGAAGGCCCTTTTCCTTTATTTCCGAGTCACGCAATGGGAGCAGAGAGAACAGATAGGGGAAGAATGATGGAAAGCTAGGGGCTTTGGGGGTGAGGGACAGGGACGTCTGGTAACTGCTGCCTCTTGTCTACAAGTAATACTAACATGATTATTTGAGGGAGGTCAGTAGGTAATTTAATTATTAAATCTCACTCTTTTGGCCTAAGAGCCACTAAAGTCATGATAGATTATATCCTTGATAAAAATCTCCTTTGATGAAATGTGCAACATGCTTTAATAAAGGGCCCAAAGCATTGCACATGTGCTGAGTGCCAGACAAGTTGACAATCTGGAGCTCATGTAAGATGGCAGTTTCCACCCTTTGAATCTTCCCCAAAGAATTCTGTCATGGCCAAGGAAGACCATTCTGTGACCACAGGGTTCAGTATGTGTCCAGCCAGGGTCTCCAGACACATCTTCCTCATCTCCCCTCCTGGGATCCCTTCCTCCAAGGACGGGACTGGATGTCCAGGGGCAGAAACTGTTACCCTGAGAAGACAGTCAAGGGGATTTGTTAGCAACCAGGAGGACCCTACTTCTGGCTGGGTGCTGCTTGGGGTGTTCTGGGTGCAGCATGCTTCTCAGGAAGGCAGCGGGTAAGAGAGTTGAGAAAGTCAGGGTAGAACCTGGCCACCTGACAGGATTTTTACATTGAGGTCAACGTTGAATCCAGGACTACTACTGTAAGGAATTTAACCTTTCCTATATATGGTTATGCATATCATAGATATATGTGGAGGGGAATGGGAGTTAAATACAATATGAAGCAGAGCATATGGTGTATCCATTCAGTGATGGAGTAAAGATGAAATAAAGCCAAGTGCCAATGGTCTCTGCATACTGTTCCTGAAAAGGGGCCTGTCAGAAACACTTCTTCTGATGCATTGCTTTGTTTAAAGATCAAAAATAGGGATGATGTTGAAATCTGGGACACATGAGAGTTTTTCTTAAAAAGGTAAAGTAAGTGATTTTTGCCTAGTGAAAAACTTTTTAATACTTTGAAAAGCATGGACCCTCGTTTCCAATTAAAATTGCATTTGTCACCTTTCTTTGCATTTTGCGAGCACATATACTTTGGCACCTTTGAAAAGAAACTTTAATAAATAAGGGAAAAAAGAGAAACTCATGAGTGAACGGTAATAAATAACAATAACTTAAATCTCAATAAATATCTTCTCTATATTTCTGTATCTGAAACAGATGCATTGCATCGAGTAGCTTCTCTGGTCACTGGTGACCACGCATAAACGGAGCTGGGGTGTATGTAACATCTGTCTCTCTGTAAACCGACAGGCCCGCAGGTCACCGTGGCCCTGTGCAGCTGGGGCCTCCCCACTCGCTCTCCTGCAAGAATGCTGCCGAAAACCGCAACTGGTTTCCTGTTTCCAAGGACATAAAGGAAATACCTTCAGGTTTGTTTTTAGTCATGAGGACAGGCTTTTTGGTTCCTAGCCAACTTCTTCCCACCCCACACACCATGTTCAAAATCAACCGCCTACCGTTCACCAAAATGCTGGTTGTAGTAAACATAGGCCTCAACTTTCAAATTCAAGATTACTATATCTCTTGTGTTCTTTTTGTTTTTCTTCTTCTCCCTTTTGGGATATGTCTCCACTGAGTGACAGATAAAGAAACCTTTCTTGTTTTCAGCAGTAAAATGAAATGACAAGGAATGACACCGGGGTTACCAATTCCCTGGTATCTCCAGATAAGTGAAAACAAACCACAGGAGATACACTGGCTTGGCTTCAAGTGCATCCACAACCGCGCCACGACTGGGGCCGGTGAATGATGGCAGCGCCCAGCTAGGGACACTGGCCCTGAGCTTCTGCTGACACTGGCTGCCATCCTGGAGAATCCCAATGGCGGTTTTCTCTCTCTCCCGTCCAGTTTTCTGTAGCTGGAGCTCCCTCTACCAGGCTCCCACAATGGCTGTCTTCTTCCTCTTCCTCCTGTTCCTCCTGCTCCTCCGTCTCCTTGGTCCTCATCTTCCATTCTGGGCAAACATTTCCTGGGAACCTTGGTCCCTTTCTTTGCACTGTAGCAGGAATGCAATACACAGCGGTCTCTGGAGCCAGGGTCAGATACATCCACACCTTTTAGCGGAATGCTTTCTTAGAATATGGTAAACCAGGCTATCATCTAAAAACGACAGGTCGTCATCGAAGGCGATGGGTCTGCAACACGCCTGCCCCACTTTGTCATTCGCCAGCCTTCTATTTCTAGATAAGTTTTTTAGTATTTTGTCATACATTGTCTCGGCTGCATCACAGGAGCCACTGCAGTACCTAAAAATCAGTTCCTCCTTGGTTTCATAGCCCAAACCCAAGTCAGTGACATTTAAATGTATTGCAGTTAAGACACAACCCCGATTTCTGCCTCTCTGGCCTCGCCGACCTTTCCCTCTGGAATTCTCCGGGTTGGCAGCTGCAGCCTGCCGATTCCGCTCCCTTCTAGGAAGCACTGCCATTTGTTTATCTGGTGACCTTTTCAGTCTTTTAATGGTGGCTTGAATAAAATCCATGACATCATCAAACTGATCGGGATAATCCTCTGGCATATTTGCTGTTCAATGAGAAAACAGAAAAGGTCACATGAGACAACAACAATGATCATTTTAAGCCAAAGTCAAAAGTCAGCCAGCATCGGACCCACAGTCAGGCTGTCAGCCAGTCAAGCAGGGTGACCCCTGTGGTTCACCCAGCACAGAAGCGAAAACACACACTCCTTTCCTTACAGAAAGAAAATCATTCTTGGGAAAGAAGAGACTACAAGGAGGGTGACATACTTCCTTGTTGAAAACAAATCCTTAGAAGCATGTTTTTCACTTGAGTAACAGCTGCTATTTTAAACAAATCTGTGCTGAGGTTGCTGTGTGCAGACTGGTTGTTGAGGGCTGCTAACTTGACCTCAGGCAGTGGTCCTTGGGTGTGAATGTGACTGAGAACATCCCAGGATGCACTGACGTGCAGACTCCTGCTATGACCTGCAGGGGTTTGAGTTACTTGTTTGGGGGAGGGGCCACGGAATCTGCATTTTTAACAAGTCATGGAGGAGCTCTGATGTGGCAAATGTCTGGACCACGCCAGAAAAATCCTGTCTTAGAGGGTGATCATGGACTGGAAAGTCTCCCAAGATTGCTACTTAGATCTGAATACTAAGTGATCTTCCCTAAAATGGATCCCTTCTCAGCCCCTCTGCATGGCTGAGTGGGATGAGAACAATTTTGGTGAAACAAATGAAGAGCTCAACTATTTTTTAGAACTCCCTTCAGAAACAGTGAGACTGAGAGCCTCCCTCTTGGTGCAGAAGTTAAGGTATCAGCACTATCAAGCTATCGCCAACCACCATAGCACGATCCCTGGCAGGGAGCTGACCCACATGGCGCAGCAGACCTCTCTCGCCCACTGCTCCCCTCAGCAGATCCACCTGCTCTGCTCCCCACTCTGTCTCTGGTGAATCCTCTCACCCTCACACCTCTGGCCTGTACCCCAGTTCTGGTATGCATAAGTAGATAAAGCTGTATCTTAAAAAAATAACAATCAGATTAAAAACCAGCTGACTTTTCACAAAAAAACTAATTTACCACTTCCTTGGAACAGCTTAACTCTAAAAGTGGTGAACTTAACGTAGTTTATATAGATGTTGATTTCTGATGATGCATCCCTGCAACTTATATGTTATAATGTGATGTTGCTGCCAAGATTTGTAAGATGGCACTTAAATGTATCCTAGCACAATGAGATGTGGACAGAAGCAGCCTGACCCCAAGGTGGGGTCCAGCCCCTGCTGCACTCTAGGGAGGTCACCAGGAGGAAGACAAAGTGATGCTCCTAAGACGTGTGAGACTTTTGGGCAAAAGCATGAATTAGCAATCGCTTGATGTTTTCTGCTGTGTCTCAGCATCTGCTTTGGTAACAATCTAAATAATTTAGTGTATTTTTAAGAGAGGAAAGTAATTAAAAACTCTTATATCAGGCTAGCTAGACCTTTTATGTTCCTCTCACTTCGTTATCAGGTAATTTAGTATGTTTGCAACTATATGTGGCTTGGAAAAATATAATACCAAAGAGTTTTTTGAAAGCGTGAATGCGTTTTGCCAAGATCGTGTTAAAGGATAGGATTATATTATGCTTAACCCACATCAATTTTTTTTGTCATAAGCTGCTTCTTAAAACAGGTATCAGATAGGGCCCTCCCTGGTGGCGCAGGGGGTTGGGCAGCGCACTGTGGGGCAGACCGGACCACGGCCACTGCAGCGCAAGTTTGGTTCCTGCTGCCGGCCAGGGAGGGGGCCCGCATGGCGCAGCAGACCTCTCCTGCTGTGCCCGCTGCTGCCCTCGGCAGTGTACTTCGGTTGGTCTGCCTGTTCTGCTCCCGGCTTTCTGTGGTGAATTCTCTCACCCCCTCCCCCCACACCTCTGGACTGTGCCCCAGTGCTTGTATGCATAAATAAAAAATCTTAAAAAAAAAAACAACAGGTATCAGATAGCCTATTGCATAAAATAAAATGCAGCTTAAGTCACTTTTCCATAATGAAACAGTGGCGGTCATGTGGAGTCCCCAGAACACCTTGCGGCTCAGTATCTTACTGGATGGTTCTGTTGCACCAACACTATGAAACTGCTCCCCCTGCCCCCCCTGCTCTGAGTCCCGTCACCTCCTGCCTGGATAATCACTACTACCCCTGAGCACCCTTGTTCCAGCCTTACCCTCCATCTAGTTCCACCTAGTGCCAGACTCACACCCTTAAAATGATTAAGCAGCCCATGTTCTTTCTCTGCTCCAAGACTGAGAAACGCTCCCCATTTCTCTTGGAGTAAAACCCAAAGTCCACACTGCTTAAGGCCCAGCTCACCACCTCATTTGGCCACTCCTTCTCCCCAACCTGTGTTACCTTGGGCTTTATCTTCTACCTCTCTTCTAATTACGACCTCCCCTCCAGCAACCCTTGCCTCCTTATTGCTCCTCAAGTACAGAGCTTCTCGACCTTGGCATCACTAACATTTTGGATTGAATAATTATTTTAAAAAAATTTTTTACACAAACTTTTGTTCTTTCATATGTGCACATGTTCCACTCACCCTCCACCAAAACACTCATGGCATGTGCTTTTTCAAAATTTAGTTTTATTATTTTTTTAACTTTTTAAGTCCTTTTTTCTTTATAGTATTGTTACTATTTGGGCAGTATATATTTTTTAAAAATTTATTGATATATGCATACAAGAGCTAGGGTATAGGCCAGGGTATGGGAGGTGAGAGGATTCCCCAGAGACAGAGTGGGGAGCAGAACAGGCAGATCAACTGAACCACACTGCTGAGGGGAGCAGCAGGCGAGGTAGGAGCAGTCTGCTGTGTATTTGGACAATATTTGATCCGTCTTTTAGTTGCATCCTGAGCCAGGAAATGTCAGTAGCATCCCTCGGTCCCAGTAAAAATAAACATTAAATGCCCTGCAGACAATACTGAATGTCCCCTGGGGACAAAATCATGGAACCACAGGTTAGAAGCACACAGGGACTCAGGGCCTTTGTGCTGGCTGTCCTTCTGGAACACTATTTCTGCAGAATGCCTGGTGCTCACTCCAACATCCCCTTAAGTCTTTGCTAAAATGTCATCTCCAACAAGTCCCATGACCTCAGTGTTTAAAATGTTGTCCCATCCAAGTACTAACCAGTCCTGAGCCTGCTTAGCTTTCTAGACAGGGCACATTCAGGATGGAATGGTGGAGGTGACTGTATCAAGAGGATGTGGTTATATTCACTCTGGAATATTCTTTAGCTACAAGGAAAGATTAAAATGAAGCCATTTTCAGGAACATGAGGAGGTTTGAGAGAATTATGTGTAATTAAGCAAGCCAGAGTGATAAAAATAAACACTGGGCATTTATATAGCAGATAATTTGATAAAGTAAAATACTTACACAAACTAGTAGATATTAAAAAACACAAAGAGGGCTCTGAGGTTAAGAGCAAGGGGGAGGAAATGGAAATGGAACAAAAGATGGTGGTGGGAAAACAACAAAGAAAAAATTAAATTTCAGACCCAAAAAAGAAAATATATAACAATACAGTACACTAACTAGATTGGATATTGAAAAAATAAAAATAAAAAAGGCAACCCCTTTCCAAGCCCTAAAACAGAACTCCTTACCCTGTTCTTCTTCCCACCAGAATACCTTCTATCACATGATTTCTCATGTGTGTTACTTACTGCCCAGATTTTCTGACAGAATGCTAGTGCCAGGAGGCTTGTGGGCCAGTAGACCCCAGTGCTTAAAGAATCTGGTCCTGGGCCTCCCTGGTGGCGCAGAGGGCTGTACTGTGAAGCATTCGCCTCACAGCAGCACAAGTTCGATCCCAGGCCAGGGAGGGGACCCACAGGAGAGGCGGCAGACCTCTCCTGCCTTGCCCGCTGCTCCCCTCAGCAGTGTGTTTCCCTCGATCTGTCTGTTCTGCCCCACTCTGTCTCTGGGAAATCCTCTCACCTCCCGTGCCTCTGGCCTGTACCCCAGCTCTTGTATGCATGGGTAAATAAATCTTTGAAAAAAAAAAAAAAAAAAAGAATCTGGTCCTGAGAGGGCCCCAATAACTCTGGGATGAAAAGGCCACTGTAAGAGGGGAAAAGAGTCATTGCTTCAAGGGGTGAGACCTACACTATTATGAGATGAAAAGCTTCAGAATAAACAGCCCATATCACACAGGAAGCTGAGATGCTCTGGATGTCATCTCCAAACTGACCTTCCCAGAGTTTTCAAGTGTCACTCTCAGGGCCAATGCCCACCTCATCCTGAGTCCTTCCAGAGGCTCAGGCTCCCTATGAGCCATGTTTTGTCAAAAAGCACTGCGAGAGTGGGAGAGTATGCGGAATTAGCTACTTCCTCTGAACTGCTTTCTAGCTGGACTTTGGTAGGAAGATTCTTTTTCTTCAGAAAAATTTTAAATCAGTGTGACTTAAAGAAATAAGCTTATTTATAAAAATTGGCTGCTTATGCTATTTGTGATTTTTTTCAATAAGCAATAAATGAGGAAATTAGGTGTGCCTATTTTCAGCAAACTACGCTTGCTTAGACCTGAACTCTTAAAACTGACAAAACAGTGCTCGCTTCGGCAGCACATATACTAAAATTGGAACGATACAGAGAAGAAAACTGACAAAACAGGAAAGATTAATGAAAATATAAAAAAAGTTTTGAAATTAAAAAAAAATCTTTTTTTTTTAAATACAAAAAGGACTCACAGTGTGATCCTGGGCACTATTCAAGAATTCCTGAATTGGGGTCTTCCTGGTGGTACAAGGGTCAAGCACGGCACTATGAAGCATTCACAGCCACTGCAGCACCAGTTCTATCCCCAGGCAGGGAGGGGACCCACATGACACAGCAGACCTCTCCTGCCTCGCCTGCTGCTCCCCTCAGCAGTGTACTTCAGTCCATCTGCCTGTTCTGTTCCCCACTCTTTCTCTGATGAATCCTCTTACCCATCACACCTCTGGCCTGTAACCCAGTTCTTGTGTGCATAAATAATTGTTTAAAAAAATTAAAAAAAAAAGAATTCCTGAATAGGTCATTAATTTAAGAGCCTGGAACATAGAGAGTACTTATATGTAGAATACAAAGAAACCAAACAAAGGGCCAGATAAAGCCAAACTAACAACAAACCCTAGAAATCTGACTATACACCTGAGGCTACTAGAGTGGGGAGGAGCAGGGGGAAGGGTGAGAAATAGGGAGGGTGCATTGGGGGATGAACCTGGGTGTTTTGGTGGTGGGTGTTGTGTGGTGACAATACCTGATGGTGGAGATCCTATGCCTCTAAAACACAAGTGATGTACATTAAAAAAAAAAAAAGAATCAACTGAAGATAAACTAATGGGAGAGCATTCAATGACAAAGTTCAGCTTACATTAGTTTGGAGACTCAATTTATATACCATGATAAATTACATAATTTTATATTATTACTAGAGTTATAATAATAATTTGAGTCAGCACTTACAATGTTATTTATTGCCTGATGCTTTCAAAGTTCCCAAAAAACATTTCCCAGCCCTTTTAAGACATTTTGACTGCATGGCTTTGTTTGCCAGATAAAATACAGAACTCCTGGTTAAATTTGAATTTCAGATAAATAGTGAATAAAATTTTAGTGTAAGCAGTCCTAAATAATGTTTGGGACATACTTATACTGTGTTATGAGAACATTTCGTCTCCTTCTTATTTTCAATTCCACTTGGCCTTCTCAGGGTTATGCATGGAGGTTTGAGTGCATGCAACATTCCTGCTTTTGGATGATACACAGAAGAGAGCATTAACCAGGAAAGTAGTCAATAAAAGCTCGATGTGTTAACCTGAGAGTGTAGCTAGTGAGAACTCCTTCAGACAGGAAAATCTCCCTCATATCTTGTCAATGTGGAAAAACTGATTTAAGCCTCAAGTTCAGGATATATGTGATGCTTAGTGAGTTGGATTCCCCACCCCTTTCTTCTCATTCTTGGAAAATAGAGCAAATAATAAATATTTATGCTGAGAGTTTTATAAGGATATGAATTTTGGAGGCTAGGAAAAGGCAATAGTATTTTTCCAAACCACAGAACAAATAGGCATGTCTCTTCCAACTAAATTCCTAATTCCAGGACTTTTGATGCTGACTGAGTTCATTCATGGAGACCCCAATTCCTCAACACTGGGCATTTGGGGGGTAGCAGGAGCCACCTTACTGAGTTTATCGTTAGAAATTCTAAGGAGCCTTCAAAGCCAGTTCAGGCCAATAAACTCCCTGCAATGAACCAAGAAGCCCACAGCTGCCTCGTTCTTCCAGGAATTCACCCGGCTGAGGGGAAAGTGAGGGGTTTGGGTTTGGATTAGTTCCCTAAATAAGTACTTAATAACATGTCATGTCTTCTTCATCCTATAAAAGACTTGGAAGAATGTCAGCTACACTTTGATAGTAGAATACTTGCAAACCACAAAAGAGGCGCATCATTTAAAAAAAAAATAGGTCAAACATGTGCTCATTTCTCAGACCCATTTGGAGGCTCTAGCTTGGAAAACACATGTATCTTAAAGGTAACCTTTGTGAAAAATCAAAAGGCTCAAATGCATTTAATTTCATCCTTCAGTGTGCAACCAAATATTCTGGCATAATTCTATTTAAAATATTTTAACTTTGATGTGTCCTTTGTGTAAACAGTGCTGTTTAAACAAACGAAACCATGTATCATGGCATGACCCTAGGAACAAACCATTCACTGCAAACACTTTGCTCCCCTGGCTTATGGAGGAAAACGGTACTAACTATTTTATAAAGTTTATTAGGTTTTTGCAGGAACAATGGTAAAGCCTCAGAGAAAGATGGGTTGGATCCTAGGATCCACAATGGTGCACTCTTAGGGGGGCTTCTTCCAGGCCAAAGCCAGCATCAAGGATGCTGGGATCCAGAGGGAGGGTTCAGGTGTTTTTTCCTCTGGAGGACCAGAATCTGTAATTCTCTGCATAGCACCTGGCAGCAGGGTACTAGAAGGGCATGGGTTAATACGTAATGGTCCATAGGGGAGCACTACTAAGTCAAGCCCACACAGCTGAGAGATGCTTGGGAACAGCACCCTCACTCCAGGTCGTGCCCCATTCTAGCAGGGATGGAGGCTAGAGGCTGGGTGTGAATGCTGTACCTGAGATTGCCTAGGTACTGTGCTTCTGGTCCTCACATGCAGAGCTTCCCCAAAAAGGCTGTACGTAGACAGGAAGCAAGTGAAACCTGGGGTGGGACACATTTAACTTGGTGTTCATTGTATACCTGTGCCCCAGGTAAAGTATAGACTACTCTAGAGACCAAGCATATGAGAAATAGAAGTTCTCTTTCTCTCTTCTTTAACAAACATATAGTATGCATATATATGTTTATGTATGTTGGAGATATGCAAATATAACCACATGTGTATATTTATATGAAAAGATCAGTCTAAGAGCAACAGAAACTCTCAAGATAATTCCTAACTTGTCATTCTTCAGAATAGGTTACTTTTACTTTTCAATATGGTATAAAAATGTTTTTTCTTTTACTAGTATTGAAATATTATAAGAACTACATGGTGGAGTCTTATCTTTAATATATCTCAATTACAGGATTTCATCATTCTGTATTTTCAATAAAAGCTTCTTTGAAGCATTTAAATATATAATCAGGTTGAAGGAATGATTCCCACATTCACACAACATTAACTAAACCCGAAAAATCCCTGCGAGGCTAAGGTAGGGATCACATATTCTTTCAACCTTATGAAGGGGGAAACAGACTCAGAGAAGACAAATATTTACTCAAGACCTTGTGGTTAGTAAATGTGGACTGGGTGGGTTTAGTTCCAAAGCTCAAACTTTGCCTTGTGCTCCATGCTGCCTATTTGTTTTTAAGTAAAAATCCTACTGCCATACAGATTTTCAAGACGTGAGGCATAAGGTAGTTGACTCTGGACAAGTGCACGATCTTCTGGTTTCACCTGCACATATTTACCAAATTCATAACAGGAAGGAAGAAACTGACTTTCTGTCGGGAAGTTCAGTCTAAACTGAAGTACATTAAGTTAGTTCTAAAATTAGGGCTAGTGAGGGCCACAGAATACAGTAAGCTGTCTCCAAAAAGGGAAAAGCCAGGCCTTTCAGGGGCAGCTCTCCCATGCCGGGGTTCTGCATTTCACTCTAAGGTACAGCTGGCGATGGCCCAGTTAAAACCGGAAAAGTGGCAGCCAAGGGCGGCAGCAGATTCAGACAGAGAGGCCCCGTCTCCGGAAGCTCCTCAAACTCACTCTGGCACCAAATGACCAGGCTCTTACCGCAGAGCTGGAGAGGACACAGCCTAGAATTCCAGTCCAGGTCAGTGCCTGACCAGCCTGGTGACCTTGAACTAGTCATTCAATCCTTCTGAGGTCAAGTATTCTCTCCCTAGCGCTAAAGCCCCACAGTCTAAGTCTTGGTAGGAAGGGGTTGCCCAACATTCTCTGTCACCTGTCATGGGGAAGACCACCTCCTGCTCACAGCAGGTCCCAACCCCTTTCCCCATGCCAAACCTTACAGAAGGTATTTTAGGTTCAGCAGTTCCCAACCTTTTCAGTTTACCTCTTGGCTCAAAGTTTTATGTATATTTGAAACAATCACCACCAAACAAGAACCATCGAGTTATTTTCCTGTGCGCTTTTTTAGGATTGGTGAGAGATGTGTAGAATGGGCCCTGTGTCTGAGCTGCTAAACACTTTTTCTTGAGCATGGCATCATCACACCCCAGCCTCTCTCTGAAAAGGTAGAGATGGAGCCAGAGATGTCTGAGGGGGCATATATGCCAACAGACTAAAATCCTTCAATCTCCATCACCCAGAGTCAAACCCTAAACTTGCCATTTTCGTAAAATCTCTGTGGTTCTCATTTCTGCATCTGCTCCTTCAAGCATGGTCAGGTCATCCTGGCTTATGGCTGCCAAATAGATCATGGGAGCCCCTCAGCTTGTCTTGGAGCCCATGTTCTTATTTGACCTTCAGTGACCTCTGAAACGTGCAGTACCGGTCTATGATAATATTCCAGTTCTCTGAAAAATTCTTCAAGATTTTGCCATCAGCTACTTTTGAAAGGTGTTATTTCTGCCATTTATTTGAACTCATTAAGAATAACACCCATAGGTGACTAGGCACCCGGACACCTGATGCATCCTACGTTAGTTATTAATGCCCATCTTTGCATTCCTATTTTGGACAGAGTATTCGCCTCACGTTGGACAGACCATCTTGGTCACAGTCTACTCTTGGGTTAAACATCAAAATGGGTCCACGGCATCTCATTTTCTAAGAATAATCATCTGTGGAGCAAAGTTACTAAGTTATGGTGACCAGTGCCAGAGCTATCAGCACATTCTCTCCATGACCAGTGGTTTGTTAACAGTAAGGCATGACACGAGTTTATTTGAAAAATATTTGAATTGTAAAAACATCAGTGTTTTGTTGTTTTTAAGAAGCATTTCTGGATCCTCTCAAGGCAGAAGAAAAAGACCAACCATGGCAAATTTAGTAATAATACAGAAATAAGGAGTCCTTAGGTTTGTTTTAAAGTCACTTTGCCCATCAAAATGCCATTTTATTTACCATCTCTACTACTTTGACCAACATTGCACATACTTATTAATCATACCGTATCTTGAATTTTTATCCTACTGCTGAACTATGAAAATTTGTCCTAAGTGTAATGGAAATTACTTCATGAACACAAATAGCCATAAAAAACCCCCAAACCAAAACTCACAAAAACCAGAACTCCTCACTCAGGGGGAGACAGGACAATATATTCATTTTGTTATTCAGATTCTGAATTGCCCTGCTCTGATTCCCTCCTATGTGGTCCATACTTTTATTATAGTTATGTTAATAATTTTACAGTAATAAGGCATGGCTTCCCTGGGGGAAAATATCCATTCTCTTGCTTTTAAGTCAAGAAAACACCCAGCAGGGAGTCCATTTGTTAGCTAATCCATGCACACCTGGTGTGAGCTAAAAGCACTCCCAGTCAGCAGTAAACATGCCTTACTATGGAGCTCACGCCATGAGATCTGCTGCTGCCCTTATAAATAACTTAACAGGGAAGGGTGAGAAAGTGACCCAATAAAAATTAAGTGCACAAAAAGCCACTTGGAGAAATAATCCCTTGTGGTGTTATCAGAGGCCCCAGTGGAACCTGGAAGCAGAGGAACATTGCATCTTTCTTTTCACAAAGTCCTACTTGCAGTGGGGAGTGGGTCCAGAATTCCCCCAGGGTTTCTGCATAGACCTTCCCTCAGTCCTTTCCAGGGCCAGCTCAGAGTGGGTAAAAGGGCTCAGGCAAGAAGTGGAAGGGCTAATGGTAAAATAAGAGGGTGAACGAAAAGTGGTCTCTATCATTTGAGCCTGCTTGATAGATTCCTGAGGGGTTTGCCTCCCCAAACCCCTAGGGAATGATTTTACTGAAACCTCAGACTCTTCAGTAATCAGATATAAGTACCATTCAACAATGAAAGCACTTAGAAACCCCCAACACCTGACATTTCTCCTTGTGGATCTTTTGACTACTCAGAGCTTGAGGGAGAACATCCTGGGCCACAAAGTGATTTCGAGGCCTGGCCATAAGAATAAGCCCAGGCTCTGGCTAAGGGGCTGAACCCTTTGGAATACCAGTTTCTCTTGAAATGGAGTTAGCTCCACCTTTACAACAATGAAGGAAAAGGTTTTTGCACAGTGCTTGAAGTCTGAATGGTCGTCAGGACTTTACTAATTCTTCAGGGATAAGGAGTCAGTGGCCTGAGATCTTTGGCTTTAGACAAGGTAAGAATACCCCAAAGGGGATGCAGATGCCAGCCCCTTGCTAGTCTAGCATGTTCCACAGGGGAAAGGCTGGAATCCCAGGCATGGAAGTTTGTGATCTGCGGGCAGAAGGAGCAGGCCTGTTCTGGGAGTTTGTGCTGCCTCTTCTGGGTTCCTAACAATATCTCGAATTAACCACACAATATCAACTGAATCCATAGCACATGAGTGATATTTTTGTGCCCGCTAAGACATAAGTGTGTCTTCAAACTAGGTACGTGGTCCTCTGGGGTCACATGAAGATTATCGATAGTGCCTAATGGATAATCTTCAGAGAATGAATGCACGCAATGATGCACACCTGAAACTTACATAACATTATACTGCAATGTTATGTCAAATGTTTTTTAAAATTAAATAAATGAAAACAACTAACTATAAGAGCAAAAAATGAAAACCTAGATGAAAAACAAATAGTAGCAGCTTCATAAATGTGAGAAGAAAAAGAATTACTTTCTAGATCTTCAGCTTCTGCATGTGCTGCTATGTCTAGAAATACTTGTGCTGCTACTCTCCTTTCCCACACTCCCTTTCATAGCCGCCCCTTTACCTGAGGAGAGAAGTGGACTTCTCATTCATCTTACTTCAGGGTATAAACCTGCAGGTGCCATCAGGACAATCAGACACACAAGGCTTCCTGAGACAAGCTGATATGGGTGGCTCCTAATTTAATGACACTAACTTGTAAGCTTAATATTTCCAGGATGTCTACCCGAATCTAATACGTGGAAATAATTACACAAATGTATATTGAATGGTAATCTGTAGAGCAGCAGGCAAAAGAGGCTGGACTTTGCAAAAGATCCACGTGATGGGGAAGAAGAGGTTTGTGGGCTGTTTTAGACTAAGGGAGACATTAGGATTGAGGAGAAAATCTACAAAGGATATTATTGCCACAGCTGGGGAAATATGAATATGGACTCTCTACTGGATGATAGTATTGCATCAATGTTAAACTTCATAAGGCTGATAATAAAATTGTGATTGTATTGGATAATGTCTTTGGTTCCCAGTGGTGACCCACACTTTGCCTGTGCAAACCCATTTCTATTTCTCCTGTGGAGATTGCTGGGGCGCTGGGGCAGTCATGTGGCTTCCCTGGGGAATGAGCAGAACAGGAGTGATCTGAAAACAAATATCCTCAAGAAGTCTCCCTATGCTGTGAGTCTATCAAGCATTCCAGGAGACCTCACTTGGTCCCGAAGAGTTAGAGCCTCCTCCTGTAGCAAAGAAGCATCAATATTATAGGAATACGTAGGGAAATTCATGTTTTTCTCTTTAAAATTATCCTGGAGTAATTAAAATCTGATTTGAAGCAGTTAATAATACTATGGCCCTAGGCCCACTGAGGCCCATGCAGAAATCAAAGTAAGGGCCTATAGGAATTTAATATTCTGTTTCTTTCTTTGAGCTTATTCCTTTGATTTTCCTGGAAATTTGTGGTTTAGAATTAATGAATGTATTTTTAGCAAGAAAATGTTTGTATTTCTTAATCTACTAATATGGGAGTGCAGTCTGGGTTAAGGCAAAAAAAATTATAAGCTTTGGGAATAGAAGTTTGAGGTTTGAATTCTGGCTCCATCACTTACTAGATTTGTGATCTCAAACAGCTAATTCTTTACCCGTGAGATGGGGGTAGTAGTATGTCCTTTTGTCTAGTAAAGATCAAACATTGATTTTAGGATGAGGTATAAAACCTATTCGTTAAAAACTGAGTCTAACTATTTGCATAGCTAAGAGGTGTTATCGCACTAACATTATTTTAAAAATTTTTATTGATGTAACACTGGTTTACAACTCTATATGATGTTCAGAGATATAGTTTATATTTCTTCAGATACATATTCCACACCATACTTATTGGGTAGGCACCCCACCCTAGTCCACTGGGTCTCTTTCTCCCTTTTGCTCTCTAGTTCCCCTCCCCCCCACTAACCTTAATTATTTGGTTTGGTTTTGATTGACCCTTCATTTTCACACTGACTTTAATATTAAATTTTTATTTATTGCTTACCTGGGGGTCAATAGATTGAGTCCATTGTGTTTATTGCTAGAAGTTTTTTTAAAAATAAGAGCATAATACTTCAAAATGCAAAGTATACCAATGCTACAGACCCCATTCATGAGCAGCCTGGCTACCTGCATAACTTCTGCAGCAAGACAGTTCTGCACTACAATTCTGCTTGCTGCCACCCCCTTGCTTTAGATGTCCCACTGGTACCCTACTGTTAACCCAAGACAGCAAACACCTTCTTTTCCTGGACTTTACAGCATCTCATAATCTGGGTATCACCTACCAAAATGTCCTAAATTTCATACCATTTCCTGGCCCCTGTTCCCTAATGCTGGACGACTCCTCTTTGTACCTCCATCTGCCCCTCCCCCATATCATGGTCACAGATTTCCCCAAGCTTCTCCCTAGTCTGGAATGCTTCCTGTCCCTTACCCTTCACTACATTCCACATTTCAAGTACCAGCTAAAATCTTCTTTCTTCCCTGACTCCTTTCCTGCCACCACCTCCAAATCCCAGTGATCTCATTGCTAGGATTCTTACCATGACCACAGCTAATATAAATGCTTCATAGACATAGCTCTCTGTCAGTCTACCCACCTACTCACCCCTCTGCCTATCTATAGTTTACAACTAGATCATAAGTTATTTAAGTTCATGATTTTGCTCTTTGGATGCCACATAGCACCTAGCATATGAAAGATACTTAATATTCACTGCTTGACTGAGCTCAAGTGATTAATTAAGGAATAAGTGTTTTAACTGAATAAAGGGGCTATGGACACTAAGTGCTAAATAAACAAAAGGACATTAGGCGGGGGAAATACCAGACTGTCTTTGTTTTTATACCAGTAAAAGTAGAATCTTTGGAGCATAATTCTTGGGCTGTTGGATCAGTCTCAGGTCCTAAGAAGGGCCAATTCAAATTAGGCCTGAAATAGATTTATCTAAATAGCAGCAGTTTGAAATAGGTCTCCGGACTGAGACCTGACTAAAATGTTGCTCTCAGATCTCAAGTGAGGAATCAGTGCCTCCTAAAATTGAGCCTGACATGCAATTTCTTCATTCTAAAGGCCCTGTCCCAAGTGGAAGAGCTCCTTTCTAGTTTAGGTATTTACTTTATTATAGTATTTCTCCCTCATATGGCCCCTGAAAGCAATAAAAAGCAACAGATGGATGGTTCTTATTTATTCTGAATTTTATGCTCCATAACATTAAATCTGAAAGCTTAATATTTCACTAGCTTGTAGCACCAGAAGCTTCCTTAGCAGTATAACAATGGAATGAACATCTCCTAAATTTAAAGTTCACCAAAGTTGCTTGCTGGTTATATGAAACATCTAAAATTAAATATCCAGCTGGGATTATTTAAAACAGAAACACTCTATTCAGTACAGATAGGCTCTATCCCCCTTATGACTTACATAAAGGAGCTTAGCCTGCCCTGACTCCTTTCTCCCTATGGGGGAGAAAGGATGTCCTGACATTGACCATGACCATGGGAAGCTGGTGGAAAAACTCCACAGGAACTATAAGGGTTCAAAGAATGGGGAAAAGAAGAGTCTTGAAACCTGGGAAGAACCAGAGGGTGTGATCCCAGGGGCAGAATCCCAGGCAAGGCAGGCTTGCCTATGTGCTGACCAACTGACCAACTATAGGGCCCAAAATAGCCTCCCTGCAAGGCTTCGCTTCGCTCCCTGTACTACACGGTGCTATTTGAAATCCCACCATTTAAAGCAGTATCTTGGCAGAGGCCAAAGTGAAAGGCTGTGGCAAGAGAAAAGATGGTGACTGGGTTTGTGGGGAGCACCGTTGGAAGATGAGAGTGCATGGGAAGAACAATAGTAAGTGGGTCACTGGCTTCACAAATCCTCTCATTTAACCCTCACAGAAACCCCAAGGGGCAGGTTTAGTATTCCTATTTCACAGGTGAGGAAACTGAGGTTTAAGAGTTGTTAAGTAAGTAAATAGACGGTTAAAAACAAGGCTGGCATCCAAACCACACTCTGATCTGAATGTGTGAACTCGAACTCTTGCTTGTTGAAAATTCTGATTTCCTGCTCTGTGACCCCCCTCCTCCTCCAGATTATGGGGTCTGGCACCTTGGGGGGGAAGGACTCTAGCTTAATAGTATTGTGAATTATAGTGCAGTGATATCATGGTTTACATAGAGTTTGGTACTAGTTTGGAAACTTAACAACTTGACTGGTAAGTTTGTTTCTATAGGAAAATTTGTGACATGCTACCAAACTGGAGAAATACAGTCTCGTTATAAGACATAGTAGATTACTTGTTATTACAATTTAACATGCTCAAAGACTATTGTGATTGACTTCTGGTCACACAAAAAGGACTCATTCCCAGCGTAAGGTTCTTTATGTTTCATTTTAGCTTATAATGTTACTGAATTGCATCACACAGGTATACTGACTATATAGTATGTTCCTAGGGCAGTGGCTTCTGTCTATCCTGTGTACTCTGGACTGTAGCTCCTAACACACTATCTAGCACATATAGGCAGACAACAAATATTGGTTCAATGAGTATGTGTTTTTCAGATGGTGAATTTGAAAAACCCTGCGCACTTTATGCTTTTACTTGCAAAATACATTTAGAATGTTCACACAGGTGTGAATATGATTAACCTTTAATAAATTGAGATAATCTTGTACAACATGGTGTTAGTCATTAGTTGAAGACCTTCCTCTTTTTCCCCAGGGAGCAAAGTGTGGGATGCTCTACATCACAGTGGTTTGGGTAAACTCTGGTCCAGGCCTTCACAACCCTGCCTCCTGCTTTCATGGATGGAATTCTGGCATATTGGACAGTTGCTTTCCAAACCAAACCATGCAGGTTATCCTTTTAGCTCTAAAATGTTATGACCTCTGCTAGTTTTATCTTCCAGGTTCTTCTTGCCTGTTCATCACACTTTGGAGAAAATACTGGCAAAAAAACAAAATCAAAGAACAAAGATAGCTCAAGGAAAAAGTCATAGACGCCTCCCCTAAATCACAAGACCTTGAGTTTAGACAAGTTAGAAGTTGTGGCAGGAAGCAGCCATAACCCACTTACTTATAGACCACCTCTAGGCAAGCAAGCCAGTTATGAGTTCTCTGTAGGCAGGTCATCTTGTGATAATGTAAGGAATTCAGTTCTGACAGTTTCATTTATATTAAAGCCAGCAGGACACATATACCCTTAAAGGTGAGTGTGTGGGTATGGACCAGCACAGAATGGCTGTTAAGGTGGCATGAAAGAGGTTTTGCTCCATCACTATGTTAAGAGCATTCAAAGGGCAGCAGGACCAGAATTTATGGCCCTTTCTATTTTCAGATGAAACAAGTGACTTAATGTTTTTCTACATAAGCTTTAACCAGTTGCAAGGTGTACAGAGCAGGATCTAAATGTCAGACTGTGACGGGGCATGCTGACACTGGTTCAGTGTTCAAAGTCTGCACACTGTCATTCTTTTGCTTTCCCAGCACTGACAGCTTGCTACTGAATTGAACATACCTGGAAAGAAGTCAATCTGGCTTAGAATGCAGTTCAGTTTCTCTGTGAGAACACTTCTCACAAGTTTCCTCTAGGGTCTTTTGGGTCTTCCCATAGATAGAACAGATTTGAGCGTGTTCTGCTGGCTTGAATGTGAGCACAGAAGTCAGAACCTCACTTATGGCTAACTTAGTATCAGTTCTAGAAATAGGAAAGTAATCCCTCTCCCCAAACATGGTGTCCCCTCAAAATCAGAAGGATGATTGTTAACTTGCTCCTTGGTGACTGACTGTACCTTTTCCGAGGCACATCTTTTCTTAGGGTACTACTGAGTCATAGTGATTCAACCCTCACTGGACACTAGATTCATGTGGGGAATATCTAAAAATACAAATGCTCAGGCTACATCCAAATCAATTAAATCAGAATCTCTTGGGGGTGAGGCTCAGCATTAGCTTAGTGTTCTTTAAAATTCCCCAGGGATTCCAGTGAATATGGATATTTCTTTAAGAGTCTCTTCCCAAAGGACAGTTAGGGGAAGAACAAGAAGGCCAGGGGGGTAGGGGGGCAAGTCTCACAGCTACTGACTTTTTGGAGCAGAAAGACCTTTTTTTAATGTATAGTGGTAAACTGTTCATTGAGTTATAAAGTAACTTGTCCAAAATCACAGAGTGAGTTGAAAGGAGGGCCAGAAGCAGATGCCAGCATTAAATAAGCCAGTGTAGACAGAAACCAATTAAATCTCCATGAATCAATCAAATCAGCTTTGTCGTTGTCAGGCACAGTCATTTTTTCTCTCCTGAAAGTCTTGGCCAGAGAACTATTATCACCACTGTAGTTCTGTCCCTCTGGCCTAGGCTGTTTAAAGGAATGAAAAATGACTTCATTTTCATGGATATTATGATGAAGACAATGGCACTATATTAAAATTTTACATTTAAGTTTCTGTTAGAGAAATATTTACATACACTAAGATGGAAATTCATAGTTGAAACCAAAGGCTTTAAAAATAGGTTTATATAATTGACAGAAACTCTGGAAACAGTTACCACAATTTCAAGGGATCAACCATGTTCTCTTTCTAACCCTAAATTACTTTTGAAGTTTTAATTTGCCTTATAAAAATGCACTTTTCTTCTTTCTTGGGACTTCTGGAAGAGGTGTTGCAATTAAACATAAAGCATAAAGTAAGTGCATCAGAGTGCCTGAGGCCACAAGCTAGCACTGGCTGACTTGTGGGGTGGCTTCCTCCACCTCAGTATGTTTCCAGTGCAAAGTATCTAGGGGACAAGAGGTGGGAATGGGGGGCAGCCTGGATGACATCCTAGTTACAGCTCACTGTGGCTTTATTTGGGGATCATGTCAAACTTTCTATTGCTGTTTTCATTACCTACATACTTTCCCAATAACCTCCAACTTGCAATGCAGCAGACCTCATTTTATGAAACAGATAAACTTCTGAAGAGTGTAAGATAAATTGTATCACAATAAGCAAGCTCTAATATACTTACTCTCTAATATGTTAGTTTTTGAGAATGAAATCACAGGTTTATTTTATAGTATGACCAACACATTCTTCTCTGAAGTATTAGCATTGTCCGTGGGAAGGGTGAACTACAGCTTCTGCATTCCCCCACATCTGCCTCCCAGCACCCTCTGCGCCCCATCCACCCAACATTACCTATAAGTCTGTCTACACCAGAACTTTTCCGAACACTTTTTTGGAGACTGCCTAGATGCTTGTTCTGGAATTCAAGCCCTGTGTAGTTCTTCTGACTTTGGCTTGGTTTTGTGAAAACTGGGCCCCTCCCTTTGCACAGGTAGTTAAGGATGGAAATAGAACATATTTTCAGAATTCAGCAAAGCTGGGCACACCCAAAGAGCTACAGGGGAAAAAGGAAAACAAGCAAGCAAGCAAACAAAAAACCCCAAACAAACTCGGGTGTGTGTAGATGATGAACAAATGGACAAAAGGGGACAACTGTGTGTTTTCCTAAGGTGATGGGGAGAATATCTCTTCATCGCAATGCTAAACGGACAGAATAAAAATGTGATAGCCTTGGGCAAACCAGTGTGTGTGTTATTTACAGACAAGGCGTGAAGAGCCTGGGGCAGCCCCGCAGAGGCTTTGGCGCCAGTGGGACAAGGCCCGTGGGTGCCAGAGGCCTTACAGCCGACGAGGCTAGCTTGGTGCGTGCGGGCGGCGGGTGGGGGGTGCGTGGGGGTCCGCCGGCGACCCCCCCGCAGGGAGGGAACGGTTCTTACAGTCACTGCTCGGCGCGAAGGGCGCGCGGCGGCGGCCGAGGGAGCGGTCTTCTGCGGGTGCCTCGGGAGGCTTCTTACCGGCGGGCAGCGGGAAGGCGGACGCGGTGTGGAGCAGCACCAGGCAGACAGCCACGACATCCCATAACTTCATCTTAGAGTCCCGACCGGCGGCGGCACCTGAGCAGACCCGCAGGGAGAGAAACGCAGAATACACGTCAAGTCTGGACGCCTAGGACCGCGGATGGTGCGGCACCCCCTTGGGGCCGGGTGTCCCTCTCCAAACTCGCCAGCGCTCTCCTCCAGGACCGCTGCGCAGTGGTTTCCCGGGCATACCCGCCCTTCTCCCAAAGTCTTCTGCTCCATCTCCATCCCCGGTGCACCACAACGGTGTGCACGACTGCCCTCTTCAATCACCAGAACATTTTCGAGCAGGGCTGCTGCCCCAACCGATCCCAACAAGTGATACCACGTTCCAGGCCAGCCGGTCTACAGAGGCGCAACCTCCTTCCCCGCCCTCCTCCCGGCCGCCCGCGTTTCATGGGGTGAGGGGCGATCGATCTGCCCCCACCCTGCGTCCTCCACCCCAGTCAGAGACCTAAACCTCCCCCGCCCGAAGTTTCCTTAGGCCAGGGGAACCACCCTCGACCCAAGGAGGCACAAACGGCCAGTCATTTCAGGAATAAAATGAAGTGTCTCCTCTCGGCCGGAGGTCCGGCTCCCGCTCCCAGCTAGGTCCAGGCGCTTTCCGACCCACGCTCACCCCGCCCGCCCGCCGCTTCCCCGCCTCGCCCGCGCTCTATTATTCCTACCTAATCAGTTATTTTGTCGCCTGAACAAGAAGTTAGTAAGGACGTGGAGACTTTGGCCTGGATGGGAATATCTGCATTAAGTCATTTAACTTCTTGAAGCATCAACTCGTTTTAAAATAACAGTTCCAGCTCTTAAGGTTATGAACATTAAACAGCGTTGGGAACGGCCTAGAGAGGCATCAAGTGCCGGACAAATGCTTTACCGCTGCTGTTAGGTAAGGATTGCACTGGTCTTTGAGAATTTTAATCGTGGTAAAACCGAGCCCTCTCTGGGTTTTATTTCTGCAACTTTGAGGATACTGTCCCTAAATACCACCCCCATCCCCGCCCCCTCCAGAGGAGTCTCGAATTCCCTGCGCCACCGTCACAGGTCACAGACGTCGCTACACGCTTAGAGCCGGTACTCGACACTCTGGGAGGCGCAAGGGCGCAGGAGGGCCTAGACCGCAAGAGGGCGCGGGGTGGGGGCTCAGCCCGTTTCTGCGAGGGGGCTCCACTACCTCCTCAATCCCCTTAGAAAGGAGGATCGCGTTGCCCTGGGCGGGCAAGGTAAAGGCACCGACCGCACCCAGGTTGTAGGCGGGTAGAAGACCCGGGTGCGCGTGTGAAGACCCGGGTCTTACGCTACTCAGTCCCTTCCCAAAGTCAGGGATCCATCTTCCAAGCGGATTCTCAAGTGAACTAGATTTATGCAGCTGATGATCCCTTCTCTTTCAAATAAAACGGAATCCTATGTAAATCACCTGAACTTTTTCCAAGGGCGCGCTTTAGGGAGTTTCCAGGTAAATGCTAGCCTGCCTTTCAGCAGCCGCCTTCCGCGTACCATCTCTGTTCAGATCTCAGGCCGGGGTTCCCCAACAGTTACTCCGGGGAACCACCTCCCCCCGCGGCGGAGATGGATGCCCTTTCTATCCCTTAGGCGTTGGGTTGGCTCGCCTCACTACAAACTGCAGCGCCCGGGCTCCAGGAGTTTGCAGGGACTAGGAACTTCCAGCGACCAGACGCCTCATGCCTCGCTGGGCTGGCTGGTTTACAAACCCCGGGAAAAGCAAAAGATCTGGGTTGGGAGCACGGGCCCAAGCGGCGCTGCACTCAGATCAAGCAAAATGAACGCAGCGAGGGTGCTTTAGCAGGGAGGACACGGAGACGGCGACTTCTCCCACCCAATCTCCTGGGAGCCAGCTCCCGTGTGCGTGCGAAATGGCTGGCAGCCCCGAGGAGCCGGGAGGAGCGGGGTTAGTTAATGCGCCATTCCAAATCGCGGTGTCCGCCAGCAGGAAGCGACAGAAGCACCAGATTTCCCTTCAGCATTAAGAGGGTTTTTCCTTTTTTTTTTCTGCTTGGCCAACGGAGGGCTTTTTAAATTGGACGTGGAGATCCTCAATTAGAAGTGTGGCGAGGCTGGCAGAAAAGGAAACAGTGGAAAACTCCCTGTCTCGCCAGAGGAAGCTCCAGGCTCTCGTTCCCGCCCTCGGCTGGGTGCGGGCACGCAGGCCACGAAAGAGCTCTCCCACGGCCGGGGGGACGCGAAGGGCGCATTTTCCCCTCTAAGCGCTTCACCCGCACCCGCGCTCGGGTCTGAGTCCCGGTGTTGGTTGAGTGGAGGGTAGGAGGGTGTCTGAGATCCCGACAGCGGTTTACTAGGGTATTTTTTCTTAAGGCCTATCTAGCGTCCTTCATCCCTCCTCCAACACGCCGCGCGCTTTCCTGCTAGTCTCTTCATCGCTTTTTCCAAGTACTTCTGCGCTACGTTTCTGCTGTCACCATCTGCCTTTGAGCTACGCGTGCGAACTGTTAAACGCACTGCCACGTGCGGGAAGTATTTTTCCCAAAGTCGGCTCCACCAGGTGCCCCCGCACCCGCTCTCCAACCTGCACGCTGGTCCCTCCCCCCCGATCGAGGCCCGGGAACAGTACGCCCCGAGGGGTAAAAGGGGCGCGGCCCTGTAGCGGGCACCTGTTGGCCCCCCCGGCAGCGGTGCAGGAAGGGCGGCCGCGAGAGCAGAAGTGCCGCGAAGGGGCCGCTCTCAGCCGGGCGATTTTGGGTTCCCGGCACCAGGGGGCACCAGAAACCGCCGGTGTACCATAGCGCCCACGCGGCGGGGAGGCTTAGTTGCTTGAAATAAAAACAAAAACCAAGGAACTAGCACTCTTCCTACAGTCCTCCCCCACTCCAAGTTAGTCCCGAAACTTCTGGATATCCTCACCAGCAGCTCTGCTTTTCAGGTTCCGACCTCCCCATTTTCCCCAGTTTTTCTCTTCCCTTCTACCTTTCCCAGTTTTTCTCTTCCCTTCTACCTGCGCTGGTTTCTCAGCAACCTGCTTTTAGAAATGTTCTCTCCCCCACTCCCCACCTTACAGTGACAGCTTTCCCGCGGGTGACATCTCCCGCCGCGGGTGCCCCCGCACCTTCTAGTGACTGGCAGGCCGGGAAACTTGTTTGGGCTTTGCCTTCAAATGAAGGTCTCGGGGAGAGCAAAGAGAGCCGGTGGGGTGTGTTATAAACCCCGGGGTTGGGGCTGGGGGTTCTTTTAGGGTAGGGACAGAAGTTGAGGAAAGACGTTTTGCTTTTCTTAACCGGAGCTCCTTTCCTAGTCCGGCAGAGGACTTAATCTCCCTGTAGCTGTTGGGCCTTAGACTTGGGGATGGAAAAGAAAACGAGGGTGGCTTGCTGTATGCCGTCTGAGGAAGGGTTCTGTTCTTAAAGGGCCCGAGGTTGAGTTCCAGGTCGGGGGCACCGAACCCTTTTAGGGAATGGGCTGTGAATTCCGCGGACTCCCCGACACCTGCCACTTGTTGAAAAGGCGACACCGTGCCCCTACCAACCCAAAGCGAAGGCGTGGCGAAACAGTGAGGGTGAGAGCTGGCACCAGCCGGGCGGAAGCTGAGCAGCTACTACTTTGAGGGCTTTTGGGGCAGCGGTGTGTGCGTGACTCTGGAAACAGCATCTCTTCCTCGGAATACTTAAGAGCTTCGTGCACTCTAATACCCGCGGCAGGGTCTGGAAGAATTGTTTTTCCCCGCCAGAGAGCAAAAATGTGGGGAGCAGGGGGTTGGGTAGCTCCCCTGGAGTGTGCGAATCGGCTCTGCGGGAGAGTTCCACCAGTAGGGAGGCGCCTGGAGACTGGGGACTCCCGTGAAAACCCCCACTTTCTCTGCCCCGCCTAGGTCAGTTCTCACCGGGTGGAGCTGGAAACCAAACCGCGGCAAAATCAGCCCTGAGGTGGTGCAAGGCAGTGGTGGGGGTGTCATTGGCACAGAAAACAGGAGAGGAGACCTTGAGGAGTTTTAAGAGACTGTCGGAGGCGGAGAGCGAGTCCCAGACAGTCCAGTGAGCCCCTCTCCGAACCTCGACCAGAACGGTTAGTTGGGCTTTCCGACATTAGGAAAGTGCAAGCAACCGGGTCCCGAAAAAGGGCGAGGAATGTCGCCTTGGAGACCGCGCCCGAAGGAGATGAGTCCGCTGCGTTGGGCTCCTCAGCGCCTTTGCAGCAGTTCCTCTCTGGGCCTGCGCTTTGCCTCAGCTCCGACCCAAGCAAGTTCCATAGTAAGTTACACTCGGGCAGTGTTATCGCTGCAGCTACTAGTTCTGAGAGAGCATTCTTGGTCACAAAGGGTTCAAGGAAGACCCCAGACGGTCCCGGGATTTGACAGAAGAGCGCCCCGCTGAGTCGGGGAGGGAAATTGCCCCTTTCGGATAATTCGGGGTTCAGAGGTATCAGGGGCTCTAGAGAGCTTTGCCCACAGGGCATTAGAGATCTTTGGCCCTCCGAAAGACCGGCCCCTCCAGCGTTCAACTTCTCTTTCTCCTCTGACATCCCGGCATTTTGGTTTCCCTCTATCTGGTATTTCCTCTGTCCCATCTCACCACCAGCAATACGGTCCAGCCGCGCCCCCAGTCTCCCGCGTCCCGCAGCCCATCGCGTCCACCTCGGGTTCAGGCGTCAACCTCCCTCTCCACCCCGGCTCGTTCCCCCACTTACCTCGGATCCGGTCTCCGCAGACCCCCAGTTGGACATTAACTCCAGGAGCCTCTAGTCCCAGCCAGGAGACCCATCCGGGCCGAGGGCAGGAGCGCGGAGCCCCGCCCAACAGGTCAGGGGCAGGAGTTCGAAATCCTGGGGTCACTCCGGGCGGCAAAGTCGGGCTGGAGGCGGCGGCCAAAGCTCCTGCCGCCACCGCCGCGAGAAGGGCGAGGGATGTCGACAGCTCCCCCGTCGGTTCCCCGCACCCCCAGAAATCGAGGTCCGAGCAGCCGCCGCTGCCTTGGGTGGGGGGTGACAGGGCTGCGCGCGCTGCGCTCTAGG
Organism: Galemys pyrenaicus; assembly: GCA_019455555.1. NCBI lineage: Eukaryota > Metazoa > Chordata > Mammalia > Eulipotyphla > Talpidae > Galemys > Galemys pyrenaicus. Next base: position 14,839,881 of record JAGFMF010011791.1, read on the forward strand.
CTGGGGCTGCGCAGGTCTCGGGCGCAGCGGGCTGCTCAGCGGCGGCGGCCGCGCTCTGCGCCTTCTGGGGGCGCAGCGCCTGCAAGCTCGAGACGGGTCGGGTTGATGCTGCTGCCGGAGCTGAGGTCTTGCCTGGAAATCCGAACGAGACACCACGTCAATGGGCGCCTTGACTCTCGAGAAGACATGAGGGCGCCAGGAGCGCAGGCTGGTCCTTGAGAGCCCCGGCTGGGGGGCCGGGTGGGGGAGGGGAGGTACGGGGCCCCAGTAGGGGAGGGGTCGGTAGGCGGCAGTGGGGGAGGAAAGGAGAGCAGCAAGGAGGGGCTGGAGCTCCGGAGGCTGGGGCTCGGGGTAAGAGCGGGTGACGCGAGGCGCCCCTCCCCGGGGTGCAGGGAGAGCGCTCAGCGTGTGGAGACGCTGCCGGGCTCGCGCCTCCTTGCTGGGTAGATCCGGAGGAATGTGCGGAGCTCCGCGCAGACCCGACCAGAGGGGGCAATCCGAGCTTGACCGCGGCGCCCACGCTAGACTTCGCCCCGGCGCCCCGCGCTGGGAGAGAGGGCGCTCTATGGTTTGGAGGGCTACACTGGGCTTTCCTCGCGCCTGTCGAAGGCTTTCCTTCCTCCTTGGGTGTCTAGCCCGCTCGTTTTTTTCTGCAGGGCTGAAGGCAGCTTCGAAGAGAGGAGCTGCTGGCCGGAGTTCTAGCACTAGAAAGGAGAGATGTAGCGCGGCCCGATGAGGGAAGCCGAGTGTTTGCCAGGGGACCGGAGAGTGAGGATGCTTTTATAGGGCTCTCACTCCGTGACGTGCCCTCCAGTGGCTTTTCTGATTCGCTTTCTGACCTAAACACACATTAGTTTAGTCCCCATTAGTTTAGGGCCAACACGGTCTCCAAATATCTGCTGGCTGAAGTCAGAGGCTTTGCATATCATGTATTACATGGCAGGCAATGAAGAAGGCTTCTGAGGCTGGCCGGCTCCTCAGTCCTAGGCTCCATTTTCATGCTGTCGTAATATAACACCAGACATGGGGTAGGCACATACATTCAAAAAGCCAATTCCAAAGGCATAAGATCACTTTATCAGGAACAGGTCAGGTTGGGCCAAACCTGCTTTTGTCCAGATTTTCGAAAATGCAGTTGGGAAGCCTGAGAAAGTTCTCCTTGGGGTGCTGAGTTTCCAAAGGGAGCAAGAACTCCAGTCCTGTGCACTGTGAACCGGAGAGGTGAGATCTTTTAGGCATTCCTTTTGTTGGTTAGCTTAGCACCACAAGCAGCCAGAGCCTTTTGTAGAGGACATGAGGAGGGCAAGTCCTTACACACCCTGCACATGACTCTACCCATAAATACGTTTTACATTCACACAGGGCATGAACCGAACTCTAGCTTCAAAATAATCTACTAAATAATGTATGCCTTTGCATAGCAGAAACCTGCTTTCCGGAAGCCATTGGACCTGAATTCAGTGGAACCGCTTTTATTTTATTAGCCAGGGTCAGGGGAAGCATAAACAGGCTCAGTTTACATCCATGTACCTCTTATTTTATGACTCATCCGGTTGTTGGGGAGTATGTGTTCTTCAAGGAGCTGATACAGACAATAGACAGGGGAAATGTGTGTGGCAATGTGGGGGGAAGATCATGTATTATTAAACGTTTTAAAAGTCAAAGATCAGCTACTTTGGAGGTTTGTCAGTGAAGCTCGTGTGGGAGGAAAATTGTTCTTACTAATGTTACTGTGATTTAAGATTAAGCGGAGTGAAAATTTAGTCGTCCAAACATACTTTGGGTGAAATTAGGATGTTCACTGTGAATCTGCAGTTGGTGGCATGTCCTGCTTCGATATATTGGTGGTAGAAATGTAACTGGATTTGCAAATGGGAGTGTGCCATCAGCTTAATATAGTTCCCCTAGGTTAGCATGGTTTTTGGAATTTCAAGTCAGTATGACTGATTTCTTCGTTTTCAGCAGACTTTTCATGGGGATGGACATGCTGTCTGAGCACCTATAGTGAGTTAGCCCTTGTTAGGTGCCAGGCAATGTGGTAGACCCTGGGTGCTGACTGGACTTTTGGGGCCTGTAAAGAATAGATTCCACAGAGTTTACCCTTAATAGTAGGACTTTACAGTGGAAGGAAAGCTGACCAGAATCTCTACCACTCACCAGTCATGTGTCTCCGAAAAGCCTTCCGGAAAGGCCACATAGCCAGGCCTCACGAAAATTGGATTGAAGCTCAGGAACTGGAAGGTCATTCAAGAGGCAACTCTGTGACTGGGTTATCTTCTTGCTGCCCCCTTGAACAGCAGGCATCTCAGATCCTTACTCAGGCTTAGCCACCAAGGTGATTCAGCTCAGCTCTCTCGCTGTTTTTCTCTGGGTGTCTTTTGGCTTCTGCTCCTGCTACCAACTGCTGAGCTTTCTGTTGATCTCATATTTTAACTCCTGTAGTGAAGGCTTCAGTTGGTCCTGCTGGGCACTAAATGGGTTCTAGAATTGCACTGCACTTTCATTTCAGGCTTCCTTATTGGCTGCTGGGCACCCTGTAGATCAGGAGATTTTGGACTATAACCCATGACCAGATTGTTGGGAGCATATGGCACAGAACAATTGCCTTGGTTTAAGGAACTTACTAGGGTCCCTCCTTGGCTTCTCTCCACAGGATCTGTGTCCCCAGAAGAAATGGTGTTAATAGCAGCCGCTTGGAGTTAGCAAAACTGTATCTACTATAACACTCAAAGAAGAACAAGACATAACTTGTAGCTCTTGATAGAGGTACCACCCCTAAGCAGAGGGTAACATGCGCAGGAGCAATGTAGTATAAAGGGATAAATGCTCAATAGTGTTTATAGGAGATGCTCAAGGATGATCTTCACAAACCTGGGAGATTATAAAAACATGCCCATGGATTTACCTAAGGGATGCAAAAACATTAATTTAAAAGAATGCATGCACCCCCAGCAGCATTATTTATAATAGGCTTTGTTTATAATTGCTTTTACCTATATGTAATAGGAAATACATAGAATCAACCCAAATGCCCAAAACTAGATGACTGGATCAAGAAAATGTGGTATACATACACAATGGAATATTATTCAGCAATCAAGAAAGAGAAACTAGAGCCATTTGCAGAAACATGGATGGAGCTTGAAGGGATTATGCTCAATGAAATAAGTCAGAAGGAAAAAGAAACACATTGGATCTTCTCACTTATAGGAGGATTACAGGGAATCAAGGGAAAAAAAGAACAAAACAACAACAAAACCAAATAAAAATAAACAGACAACTACAAATCAGAGACATTCTGCAGGGACGAAGGAGGGACTGGGATCAAGGCAGGGATGGGAAGTGCACAAAGGACTACGGTGATGGTGCACGGGTGAATTGGTGGTGGAAACTATAGGGGCTATACCTAGAAAAGAAAGCAAACATTGTAAGAAAACAAATAAAAGATAAATAAATAAAATGTGAAAAAACAAAGACTAAAAACATAACCATGCCCAGTGCTATCCCTGGACAATTACATGAAATCTCAGCAGTGAAGTTCAGGAATTGGTATTTTAAAACTGTTTCTCATTTTGCTCTAAGTGCATCCAAGGTTGAGATATGTTAGCTTTATTATTTTGTCCGATGATTGTAATCATTTTATGATTTTTTTTCAGAGTGAACCCAAGAGGTTCATCCATTTTGACAAATTCCAAGATTAAAGCACTTTCAAAATACTAACTTATTTTTGAAATACTACTAATTAACTTTAAATAGTAATATGAGGGAAAATATGAAATTTAAGTGAGAGTTAAATCAAATGCTTCTTGTTCTGAAACAATTAGTTGAAACAGTTAGTTCCATGATGCTTCCATCATTGAAATGAAAGAGAAAAGGTAAAAAGGCATAAACTTTTCAAATTCCCGACCACACAGTCCAACAATTAAATGTACTATAATTGATAACTGATAAAAACCTCCTCGGATTCACCTCCACAGACAATGACTGGCTGACCTGATGTCACAATTTCAACCCTCCCAAATGCTAAAAGAGCCCCTACCTAGCTTCTTGACTATCTTCTTTCTTAAGGAAACAAATATGTATTTGATTTGAAGCTGTTCAATGGCAAAGTCCAGGAGAGAACATTTTACAGCACCACTTTTGCTCTGTCCCCTTATAAGAGTGTCCCCTTATAAATTAACAACAACGTACTGCTAAGAATTCTCACATTGACTTGGTGAACTGTGATGGAGACCACAGGAGTCTTGGTGGTGGTATGGTGTGATAACAACACCCGAAGGGGGTGACCCTATACCTCTAAGTTACATATAGTACTGTAAGCCAATGTTACCTCAATTAAAAAATGGAATTCTCACATTGCCTCTAGCTCTCAGCCTTTCATCTGGAAAGCCCTGCCTGAGAATTAGAGAGAGAAAAGCAAGTATTGTAAAGCCTTCATCTCTTAGAAAAAAAGCTTTCAGAATCTGCTAATTTCCCACGTCACCAATATCATCGTTTTCATTAGGCTGCGTTGTGGCTCTCTAACTTAAAGATGTGTCAGATGATCTGTGTTCTCTGTGCTGGAGGTTCACCCTGTCCTTGGGAAGAAAAAACAAACAAAATGATAAAAAATAATTCAGGGTATTGTGAAGTTATGGGCCTTGAGGATTACTATATTTGGAACTCAAACTTGATTGGGGAAGATACGCAGGAAGGAGGGGGCATAAGGGGAGCATTCCAGGCAAGGTGAAGGCATTTCTGGCTATCCAAAGCTGAGCTGCAGCCTGAAGGCCATGGGGCGGTGGGATAAGCATAGGCCATTCACAGAGCATCCTTGTTGAGTTCCCAGGGGAATTCTGCAGCTGCTTTGAGGATAAAGGCCAGGGTCCTGGGTCCCAAGACACACTTATATGTGGGTTATAGCAGCTGAAACAGAATCCATCATTGGAACAGGGCAATTTCCTTTTCAAAGTCACCACTTTATTGGGCAGGGATTTGTTTTATGCTTGCTTGCTTTTTAGCAGTCATTTTCACCGATGATACAATTACTCATAAAGATAAATTTGCTAGCCTTCAGACCACTTACAAAAAGCGAAAAGGAAAAAAAAAGGGAAATAGGCTGTAGTGATTCCTTTGTAAAGCAGAAGAGACAAATTGTAGCTTTTTTCTCATAACAAATTAATTCTGTCATTGATGTGGTACATTTATCAATGATTTCTAGCAGTTTCCTTTATAAGGATCAGATTGTATAATTACCCACTAATTTGTTTTTGGTTCTTTACATAACTTTATGACACTCCTCCTTTCCAGAAAGAAAATTTCAATTAGATAAGAGGGTTATAGCAGACTTTTTTTTTTTTTTACTATATGGATGGTCTGATGGCTTAGATATAGGGTTATAAGTATTTTCTTTTTCAAAGATTTATTTTATTTATGCATACAAGAGCTGGGATGTAGGCCAGAGGTGTTGGGGAGGATTCACCAGAGACAGAGTGGGTAACAGAACTGAAATATACTGCTGAGAGGAGCAGCGAGTGAGACAGGAGAGGTCTGTTGCGCCATGTGGGTTATCTCCCTGACAGGGATCGAACTCATGCTGCAGTGGCTGCTGATGACGTCATAGTACTGAGACTTGAACGTTTGTGCCACAAGGGAGGCCCCTATTTTCTTTAAAAGTAGTAAATATTTTAGATTTTTCAGGCTCTATAGTCTCTATTGCATCCACTCAACTCTACCCTGCATTGCTGAAGCAGTCGTAAATAATGTAGAAGTGAATGAGCATGACTGTGTTTCCATAAAACTGTATTTATAGATACTAAGATTTGATTTTTACATGGTTTTCATGTGTCATAATATGCTATTCTTTTTATTCCTCCTTCTCACCCCCATTTAAAAGTGTAAAAGCCATTCTTAGCTTATGAACCATACAAAAGCAGACAAGGTGTGGGGTTGGGTTATTGTTTGCTGACTCCATCTTAGGTTAGAATTAATTGTGTCAGTTCTAAAATTATGAAACTCCATTCTTAGAAGGGGCCTGGGACTTCTAGTCCAACCTTGTATTTTCACCAGCAGAGAAGACTAAGAGAGAGAGACTTATTGAAATCATTCTTTGAGTGAATCCCATCATCTTCCATCCAGCAAAGTGTATGATCCATGTACACAATAGTGTGTGTGTGAATGCACACTTGTGGTAGCAGCAAGCAGAACACCAGTAGTGTGTTCTGTCATCTGTATTTCAAATTGGGATTTAGTATATTTCATTGAGGTGAGAAAAAAGTCAAAATATGGAGAAATCAGTTGGAATCTTATTGGAGCCAGAGGTTGATGTGTGGCTGAATGGGGAACAAAACTTTGAACAAAAGTCGATTGCTGCCTTTGTAGAGACTAGCAGAGCTCCCAGACAGAACAGAGAACTAAATAGATATTTTTTTTCTTCCTAAAAAACCCATTATAGTTCTATAATTTCCTTTTAGACAGCAGGTGTACAGGATCTCATCCCAAAGGTACAGAGATATGGAGAGAGACAGAGGGAGGGATTTGAGTGGGAAATCAAGATAGCAGTGTTCCAATTCTTTTGTAGACCACCAAGTGCCTACTGCACAGCTTCTGGAGCCTTCCTAAAGAATTGAATTTCTTAGACCACAGTAAAGATACTGCTATAGAGAATAGTTTATTCTGGGACAAGGACTCAACATTTGGACCTTAAAACCAAAATATTCCAAGTTGATATGTATTAATTGTATAATATCAACTTCAATCCTTCCCACACCTAAAATAGATGAACTATTTGGCTACTTCCAACTTTGTGACAGAACCATCGGGTAGCCTTCTCTCCTTTCACAACCACCACCATTGCCCTTTCCTGTTTCCTCAGTGAGGGAAAATAAATTCATCAAGCAATGACTCCTCGTCAACATTTATGGGTTTAATAGAAGAAGTAGTAAATGTGAATGTGAAATTTGCTGTTTGGAGCAGCTCTCTAATATCCACCATTCCATTAGCAGCAGGACTGAGACCGGGCTGTGGCAGCTGAGGCTTCTCATTTTGCATTACGGGCACCTCACTTGGTTGTCCTCACCTCAAGTAGCAGAAATTTCAAGGGGAGAGTCCCCAATGCTGAGGCCACTAATTAGGAGACAGTCATGCCTTGATCCAGCAATTTGAGTTAAAAGACTCTGCTGAGTTTGTCAAGTTGGGGGAATTGGGAAACTTCTAGCATCCCTGGTCTCACCTCTTTTTCTCTCTTGCTCCTTTCCCTCACTGGGCTAGTATGCGAATAGGTGAGATAATAAACTAGATTTTCTGAGTTCATAAATGACTCCCTGGGAATAATTTATATTGCACATATACTTTCTGTCCCGTGGGGTACTATTTGGGAAATTACTGCCCTCCTGCAGTGCTCTAAGTGGAACCAAAGTGACCTGAAAGAGTTAATGCCTCCCTCTAAGCAATTCACTTACTCCTGAGACATAATTTACACTCTTAGAGGATCTGGCCAACCATATGGGAAAAGTTTGGATTCTTTAAGAGAAAGTTGGTTTTAGAAATTCCAAGAATTAATATTACAAAAAGTGCGTTAGCACACCATTCTTTAAGAAATCCATTATATAACTTTTCCCAGAACATTCCTGTAAGGTAGGTCATTGTTTAACCTTTTGAGTCATTCTCTTGTCAATGACAGATCAGTCCACAGTACCCAACTGGAGGTTAGGAAATAATTATTTGTAGTATGACTTCATTATTTGAAAAATAATGGGTGAAAGGTTGGAAAGTGCACTTTAGAAAAATCTAAAATTAAGGTAAATATAATAAAACACCTGTTTACAATGTTGAGTAAACAATGTTTACAATGTTCATGTTTTGAGGAGTAGTATTGACTTAAATAGAATGGATCACTTTTTTAAATGCAAACGCAGAAGCACTTACTTATTAGAATGTGGCATCTGTCAAAATGGTTACATGAGAACAGTCTGCATATCCTAATATGCACTTGTCGTATTTGTTCATTTATCCAGTAACTGTCATTGCAGCACCTCCCCTTACAAGGCTTTGTAATGGTGGTTGTGAAGGGACATAAAAAGGCATGAGGTAGTATCTCTTTATTCAGTGGTAGTATTGTTACAGGGCAGGGAGAGGAGCACCCAGAACCCCCAAGCCTGCCCTCTCTGAATGGGTTTTGCCATCCGCCGCATTAAGACAAATATACAAAACTTTTAATGGAAAGGAACTTTACTACAACTAGGGTACAATAAAGAAAGAACAAAAAATAAATATAGTTACTAAGTTAAGCATTCAAAGTTACCCATCTCCTTGAGGGTAAAAGTTCAGCCAAATAGGATTGGCCCAAAGCAAGGCCCAGAAACCTGGCACACATTTAAAGGACCTTTTAGTAGAGACCCATAGAAAAAGGTCAGAAAGAGTTAAACAAATTTGAGAAGAAAAGAGCAAAATTAAAATTAAGATGAAAGTTGCCATTGCTAACTTCTCCATGGGTTTTTTACCCACATTTGTTCCAACCAGTCCAAAACCAAAAAGCAAGCACAGTTTCTTCACATGTCCCTTTGCTCTATGTGCCTTATTTAGGTCTCTTTGCTGTTTTCCATCTTCCTTCCTTCTTCCTCTCTGCAAAAAATCTTCTTTTCCTGCTCAGCTCCACCCACTTAGGGCAAAACCAAGATTTTAAAACTTCTCCTTTTCCTAGGACCACCCTGTTACAGTATTAGGGGGGGAAGTCCTCCTAAATAGATTACACAAATAGGTTATAGATGCCAACCCCCCCACTCCAGACCTACAATAAACAAGAACTACAAATCCCATAAGGTCATTATCGAAGAGCAGATCACTGGGACCTGAGGGTGGAGTTAGGCAGCCAGGCTGGTATCAAAGCAGACATGTGGGCCTGGGGGCTCCTCTTTTTTTCTTTGGAGCCAGCTCTCAGCACGCCCTTGGGTTCCAGCTCCAAGGAACTAGTAAGACATTTACGGATCTGTATCCCTCTCTTCTCCTTGTTATTCATTACGGTATTTCCCCTACTCTTGAAAATAAAACCTTTTATTAACTTTTGTTGTATGTACCTGCAGTTGGGACTTATTATATAAGTGCCTTTCAAGTGCAGTGATAAGGACCCATTCAAGCAAACCCATTTTATATTAGGGTTACCCTGTAACAGTAGCAGTTACCTGGATTGTGAGGATTAATTAATGGGGTTAATTTGGGGCAGAGACCAAACTATCTGAAATAAATGAAAGAGGGGCATTAAAACCAAAAGATAGAGATTTAGAGATTTGTTGCATTATGCAAACCCCATCCTGATAAAGAGACAGAGAGGAGTTGTGGAACAGGCTGTGTGATGCAGGATGCTGCTGAATAAGCAGAGTCCTGGCCTTTTTATTGAAAGAATAATCATAGAGCATCAGTTAAGTGGGGTAGGAGGCTAAAGAGCAAAACATTGGTGAAAATAAAGAACGTGTTTTTGTTTTTTAGGGTTTGGCGGGATGTGAGTCTGCTGACCAGATAATTTATTTGATGTTTAAGAGTTCTATTCAAAACCACACCCTTGGACCTTGGCCCATTGTTCTAATCTTATCAATAAAGTATTCCACTGATCAGGATCTGGGGTCCTTTGTCAAATACCAGTCCTCAGCCCCCCAGGGCGCTCCCGGTCATACCACGTGATGTACGAGTCTGGAGTAAGTTTATGCATCTGTGCTCAGCCCCTGAGGTGTTCCGGGTCATACCTCTTGATGCATATCCTTCCCAGGGTGATAGAGCTTCCTGCCCTATTTTGAGTTGATAAGGTTTGGTTCCTAGACTGGTTTTCTGAAGGGCAGTTCTGACCTTGAGAGCTGCAGTTAACAGTAATGGTGGCCAAACAGGCTGCTTAAATCTAGCAGACCCACAGAGATTGCATTTCCGGTGTGACTTGGTAGTAAATTGCAATGATAACATCTGTTCTTTACCCTTCTCTGTATCCATGCTCTTTGCCATGTGACTTTGTAGATCCTTTTACTTAAAAAGGTGGTGTCCATTCTCCATCCCTTGCATCTGAACTGGCATGGTGACTAAGTTTTGGCCAGTAGAAGGCAATGGTAATGGCAAATGTGTCCCTTTTGAGCCTAAGAGGTGAACATGTTTATGTTTCACTTACTGTCTCAAACTTCTGCCATTACCATGACAACATGCTTGGGCTAGCCTGATGAAGGATAAAAGACACATAGAGTAGCTTTGCACTATTCCTCTTAGTCCAGGTCAGTTTAGCGCAGCTGAAAACCAGCTGACACCACTGCAGGCACCTCTCAGGTGATTTCCCCAGACATGTAAGTGAGCCTAGTGAAGATGAGCAGAGCTGCCTTTGGAGCCTTCTGGAGAGATGAGCCATAAGTACTTTCTTGTTGTATGCTACTGGGATCTGGTGGTTGTTACACAGCATTGTTATAGCTCTAGATAATTGGTTGTTTATAAACTGATTCCAAAAGAGGAACTCTTGAACCATAGCAGCATTCCTGGAATCGAAAAATACTGTCTCCAGGTGACTGCGAAGAGGCTGTGGTGTGCACTTGGGAATATACGTGCCAATGTTCACTGGGCATCTTTCCTTCTTTTCCTATTGGACTGAATATTTATTGCATGCAACTGCTTGTGTGCATCTCCATGCTTGGTGAGACCCAAGGTTCCACAAGTGCAGGAATCACATTTTTATTTTTGCATCCTTGGTATCTAGCACATAAATGATATTTTTGTGAAATGAAAGAAAGTGGAGAATTTCATTAGAAGTCATAACTCGCATTGTGTGATTTTACAAACGTTGGTCTATTCATACTATGTTTGGTGAAAAATATGTGATGTTATAAACTGAATGAATGCAGTTACTCTACTATATTATACATGCAGAGGTCATCAAAAGTTGCAAAGGCATTGTCAGTGAGAAGTGATTCCTTCTCTCTTTCCATCATCTTCAAGTCATCCACTTCCCTGCTAACACTAGAAGCTAATGAACGTGCAATCTCCTAACATAAAGCTTTTTTTCCTAGGAAAGAAGGAATGTTGTCAACCATTATATTTTAAAAGTCAGCATACTTGCAATCTCATTTCTTTGGGGTGTCTGGACCTTCAGGGTGTAGCTTTTAGGTTCGTTGCTAGAAGGCTGAGAGAGCGGTTTCCTTGAGCTTGTTCCTTTTGGATTCAACAACTTTTCCTCCGCTTGTTAAGATTTGAACGCTGCTGGAAAGAACACAGCTGTTTGTGTTTACTTCTTTGCTTGTGTACTTCTATCACGTGAGATGTCAGCTCAGCTCCAGGAGCCTGGTAATTACCATGGAACCAGGAAGCACTGGGAGCAGATAAATTCAAAACATTGAGTTCTCTGGGTGACAGGGAGCCAAGAGTTCTGAAGCCCTGAAAAGAACCTCTTTATTGTGGAGGACCCATGCTTCAATTTGATGATGATAGTAGTGTGAGTATACTTTTAATTTAAAACTCTTACAGGAATCTTTATAGACCGCGTGTTGCCGTGTTGCTTCAGCTTTATAACAATACAAAGATATTTAAACTGTGGCAAGCCCATGTTGGCTGGAATAAAACTGGCATTGTATCTTTTACAGCATGTCTTGAGGGTTCTATGAAGTGGTTTAAACCAAACCCACAAAAATGAGAAAAAATTTATTCTCAGATGAATTTTAGTAGCCTGCTGTCTCCAAATATTTATGTGCTAAAGATTCATACCTCCCCCTTCTATTTTAATAATTACATGGTTTGAAACACCCTTTCTCATGATTCATGGAATTTCAGGTTTAATTATTAATGAGCACAAACTATGTAGGAGATACTGTCTTAAATGTTTGCATGTATATTTTTTCATCCAGTGAAATAAATTGCTTGTTAAATGTTACGTTATAAAGATCAAAACCAAGGAAACAATTCAGAAGTAAATGATGTGTCTTATTTATTTAACCATATCAGTTTTTTTATGGTTTGCATAATCTTGGTTTGCTTAATATGGTTGCCCATAATCTCTCTCCAGAGGAAGTCTTCAATGTGTTTTATACTCGATTTAGCCTGATTCATTTATATTCATGTGATGACCATGCTCAGAGAAGAAAAACTACCCGCAGAATGGCTTGTCTGTGATGTTAGTTTTTTCTTTATGATTGAGGGACTTTTTCATCAAAACATTGTTTGAAACAGATGTGTTCTGGTGTTTACTAAGGGGAGAATTCAAGCCAGACTGATTAATTAGCAGTTAGTCAAGACCTTTCCCTGCTCCTATCTGGGTAGTCTGGGGATTATGAAGCTGTCAGTAGGTTATATTCAGAAGGTTAAAAAAAAAAGACAACTAGCAAACTTCAGATCACTGTGCTAGGGAGTAAAATATGGTATCCTCACTGCTCTACCTGGTTTTTACTGGAACATGAAGCTTTTGATTGGACATTATAGGACCAATGCAGGTGTTGATGTGCTTTTCTTGTAAAAGGCCAGGTATTTTAAACTGTAGCAAGACACCTGTGGGCCATCCAGTCTATTACAGCAGCTCAACTGTGCAGTTGTAGTGTTAAAGCAGGTATAGATGAATAATCCGGACTCTATTCCAGTAAAACTTCACTTATGAACATTAAAATCAGAATTTCATGAAATATGATCTTTCTTCAGCCTCCCCAACCATTTAAAAAAGCAAAAAAAATTCTTTGTTGGTCACATATTTGTCCCATGATCTTAGTTTGTCAATCCTAGGACTAAAGCAAAGAATCTTCTTGAATCAGTTTTAGTCCTATGTAGTGTCAGGAAGGTGGCACAGAGCAAGTTCTGGATGGTTCTAGCAGACGGGGGTAAAGAAAGGAGTCTTAGAGCCCTCGGGGCTTTTATGCTTTTTATTGTCAGAGGTGGCCAGGTACATGGCAGGCATGGGGGAGGGGGGTGTGTGGCCGGGAGGCTGGCAGGTCTTCCAGTCCCCGGTGCATCTCATCCTCTCCGCTGCTTCTTTTTTCTGCTACTACTGCTGCTTATTGCTCTTGCTGCTGCTTGTTGGTCTTGCAGCTGCTGTTGGTCTTGCTGCTTGCATTGGTACTGGCATCCTTATGACGCCGCCCATATAAGCCTGTGTCCAAACTCAGGTGCGCCCACTTGCGCATGCCCTCCTAGGCATGCACGAAGCACTGCAGGTGTCCATCATTATACCAGTGGCAGGAGGGTGGAAAGACCTGATTTCTTTAACCCTACATCCTAGTTCTTTTTTTTTTTTTTTTTGCACAAGACTAATTTTTTTCCAAGCTTAGTTTCTATATTTGTAAAATGAGGGTTAGTAATAGTTGTAAACTAGTAAGAGATAGTAGTACCATCTCAGGATTTTTGGCAGGATTAAATGAGGTGATGACTGAAAGTATTTTGAAGAATGTGAAGTGACATGAAGATCAAAGCTATTGACTATGTTATGATTTGCATCAGGAATGCATTTATTCACAAGTAGCTGAGCACTGGATTAACAGTGGTGTGAATCATAAACTTTCATTGATCACTCGTCTGGATGTTTAAGGTTCCAGAGTGGGTTCATAACTCAAGGATGTCACCGAAGACTCACTATATCTACTCTACATTCTGCTAATATCTTTATGTTGCTGATACTGCTTTTTACAGCGTAAGAGGGATGTTACAATTCCAAGAGTATTTCCTTCACAAAGCAAACAGCATCCTTAGTAAGAAGGAAGTGGGGTGGGATAGGGAATGGAGAGAAAAGGGATTTTCTTCTGTCCAATTACCAAGAGAAAAAACTTTCCACCACTTCTTCAGCAGCCATCTCTTCACATTTCAATCATCACAACTGGTTCACACGCTCGTCTGGCAGTCACTGGCAAAGGAGAAGAGGAACAATCTGTTTGGCTCATAGGCCAACCTGTGTGTGAGTCAGCTTCTGGAATTGAGTACAGTACTGCCCAAACTGCCAGGGTTTTGCTAGTGAGAAAGATGGGTCACAACTAATGGTATCTGCAACATTATTTTCCTTCCTGTTTCAAGTTATATGGCTGGCATCTGAGTGGGGAAATAGCTAATTTCCTAAAGATTTGCAGAAATGAATTTCCAGGTGCCATACAAGCTGTTTTCATTGGCACATACACCTGAAGGTCATTGTCATTACTGGCAGGGTCAGGGGATGAGTTGAGACTCATAAGGATAGAATCTCTACATCAACCTGGACTAACCAGTATGCATTTATTTCTTTTAAGTATATATTTATGAGTGGAGTTACATCAAAAGTGGCCAGTTTTCCAAAGTGGTTGTACCATTTTACACTTGAACTAGTCATGTAGGAGAGTTCCAGTTGCTCTGTGACCTCAGTAACACTTCATAGTTCCAATTTGTAATTAGATCCATCTGGTGGGTGTGTGAGGCTATCTTCACTGTTAGCTGAAAAAAAATTTCTTATGTGTTTTGAAACTTCTAATACTATTTTAGGTCCCCTGTTTCACCTTCAAAGATAGAGCATAATAAGTTTGACTAAGTTCGAGCCCAGACCTGTCATTCAGCCTTGCTTACGTACATTACTGGGAGTTGGCCATACGCTCCTAAGACACCCATCCAATTCTGTGGGTAGTTGGTGAAGCTTCCAGGTGACCACACTGCCTAGATGCAAAAGCTCCTTTTTCCAAGTGGCAACTATGTCTGTAAGTGCGACGTAGAGGAACTGAAGGGCTTTTCTGTACCTTCTGCCTTCTGTACCAGCTAGCAAAAATTCATACTTCTTGGTGAACTAAAATCACATTGTTCTTTTGCAGTTCACAAAAGAGGCTACCATTCAGGATTTTTCCAGGGATTTTTCCAGGGAAGAGCACAGGATGCTGTGGTAGTAACTGCAATTAATTTTCTAAACCGTCTTCTCCCTTTCCCTCCTGTTACTCTACTGTCTGTTTCTACTTTCTCCCCTTTGTTCTTCCTTTCCCTTTTTTCCTCCCCCCTTTTCTCTATTTCTTTCTTGTTTTTTTTTTCCTTTCAGAAATTTAAGAGTTCAGCAAAACATCTGGATACAAATTTGAAGTTACTCGAAAAACTCAATTCCCTGAAACATAATGTTTATGCCTGAACACCTTGATTTGGCATCTAAGCAGACCTGATTTATTTTCTATATAATTTTACTATGTATATATTATTGAGTTCTGCTTTGTCCTGTTACCATTACTTCATATTTCCACAAATTCCAAAATTTCATAAATGTCCTAATGTCAATATAATAGTCCATGTTATTAATATACCAGCCTGTGGAATCATTTTATCTACTATCTACACAATATTCTAGCATATGGAATTTAACAAAAAATTTTATTAGCATATATGTTACTTCCAGTTTGGATCATTAGTATAATGCTATAGAAAATGCCCCCTTATTTAAATCTTTATCAGCATTTCTGCTTGTCTCCTTAGGATTAATTTCCAGATGCAGAATAAGGAGTTAAAAAATTAACCATTCTAGGGCCTCCCTGGTGGCGCAGTGGGTTAAGCAACACACTATGAAGCGAACCGCAGCCACTACAGCATGAGTTCGATCCCTGCTGCCGGCCAGGGAGGGGACCCACATGGTGCGGCAGACCTCTCCTGCTGTGCCCGCTGCTCCCCTCAGCAGTGTACTTCCGTTGATCTGCCTGTTCTGCTCCCCTCTCTCTGTGGTGAATCCTCTCACCCCCACACCTCTGGCCTGTACCCCAGTGCTTGTATGCATAAATAAATCTTTAAAAAAAAAAAAAAGAAAAACAAAGAATATGAAATGTTTAAAAAAAAAATTAACCATTCTATACATTAACAAGAATGATCCAGGAAAATATGATCATTTTTGTTATTAAATATAGTATACAAGAATGTTTATATCATGCAAAACAAAAAAAAATATGGCAAAAATCTTTATTATTTTTGAAAAATTACAAAGCAAAATATCTGTTGCTCAAACCTCCATCTTATAGAAGTACATGAATATTTATTTTTTCTTTGTATATATTTGATATCATGAATATTTCTTCAAATGGAATGAAGGCTGGTATGTACCTGCGGACATACCTACCCTCTGCTTTACAGGATTTTGTAGACACTGGCAGATGATGTTGAGTCAGGACTAGTGACAGTTGGTGATAATAAGATTTCTTGGTGTGTTTTCCTCCACAGATGTCAATTACTGGATTCTTCTCCTTTCCATCTGAATGGTCATTGGTGCTGTTTGTTCTCCAAATCTTACTGACCTCTGACTTCCAGGTATAGGGCAGGACTTCATCTTCTGGACCCTGTGGTTAAGAGACTAGGGGCTGGTCTGACAACTAGTTCTGGGCAGTGAGATGTGAGTGAAGGTGATGTGTGTCACATTCAGACCCAACAAGCAATCGCTGATGCAGGAGTGGTAATGAACTTCTTTTCCACATACCTGGTAACATGTGAATGGTGGCCACTTCCTTAGCCTGGGCCTAGTCTGTCATGGGAATAGAGTGGAGTGGGGAAGGTGTCTTTCCTTTTTGCCTCGTTCGCTTTGGTAGTATTTGTTATCACAGCATAAAGTAGCCTGGTGTAAATGCAGTATCTTCTCATTCTCTTCTTTCCAACATTTATGAGTAACTCCCTCATACCTATATAACACTCACAAAGCTTTTGCCATGAACTTTGTTGAGAGTCAACAGAATTATTTGAATCTCATCTGGTTCATACTTGACATACACTTACCACTTTATTTTTACATATTATATTTGATGGCAAGTAAATAAAAAATAACTTTTTTATATATTCAGAGGGATTCAAGGACAGACACATAACAGATAGATTGATGGCTGCAGGGTGGGAAGGCAGTTAGAAGGGTGGAGATATTGATGGCCAGCTCAGAGAGATGGAATCTGACCAGTTGGTGGCACAGAAGCTTTGGTCTTATCTGTGGCTTTAAGCTTCCCAAGGTAAGACAAAAAAAAGATAAGAATTATCTTTTCATTACTCAAGAACCTGTCAGGGGACATTTTTGTCACATACACAGGAAGTGTGTATGTGTGCATGTCTGTAAAATTGTGAAGAAACCACATGCACAGTGCAACATAATGCCCCCTCTTAAACACGCAGAGAAGGTCTTGAAACAAGGCAGTGTGGTGTAGCTCCTCTGTTTACAGAGGAAGGCTTTCAAGCAGGCATGAGAGATGGAAGAGTTAAGCCACTGAGATCCTTTGTGCTAACAGACTGCTTGTCTTGGATTTTCCAGCATATCTTCAAGAGCACACTACTGGCTCTGAAGTTAGCAATTGTGTGGACAGATACATTACAAGTCTCTAAATTATCAGGATGCAGGAACTTGTCATCCCAACACTTTAATGGAGTTCAACTTTGTTCACTCTTCTGTCCTGAGTGGTTGTCACGTGGACAATTTCAGATCTCTTCCCTGTCAAATGTCGATGGCTCAGCACTTCTGCTTTGCTTTTCTGCACTATCTACATTTCCAGCTGTTGTTTTCTAGTTATCTTTATTTTTTGTTTCTGTGATGCAGCCAAACCTTGGATTTTCCTTGAAGAGATAAGTGGGTTTTCTACACAGGAAAAGGGGATGGTGTCCCAAACTGTTCTCAGGCACTCTTTCTTTAGTTTTCAGACTTTTAGGGAGCTAAAGGCACTTTGGTTTCTGGTATGTATGTATCCCTAACATCACAGGAAAGAAAGAAAACATGTAATATATTCTCTTTTAAATGAACATAATTTACAATCTTGTTTGGAGAGTTATTAATAATTTCCCTAAAGAATGTTCCAACCAACTAGATGCAGCAATGACTGTCTTAGAAGTACCTTGGATGAAACTCTTTCTCTTTCCAATGTGCTTTGCTTTGTAGCCCACTATCTCTAATAACTTATTAGCCACTGTGGTAGTTGTGATTTAGATTCCTGGGTTATATCACACACCCATGTAAGAGCTTTTAGGAGCTGGGAGCCAGTGATCTGCATTGTAAAACCCAGTTTTAGAACCCCTGCCTCCTAGCAGCTCCCCACTTGTCTTATCTTCCTCACCTACAACAAAGCTACCTACTCTTCTTCCAAAAGTCTCCTGCATGGTTGGGTCTAGAGTGTCTGAATGAGAAGGTTATCCAGGAAGACTTAGGAAATGTTTAAGGAGTAGAACCTTGAGATTTTGGAGCCTTTTCTTTTTCTTTTTTTAAAAAGATTTTATTTATTCATGCATTTAGAGTTGGGATACAGGCCAGAGGTGTGGGAGATGAGAGGATTCACCAGAGACAGAGCGGGGAGCAGCAGACAAGGCATAAGAGGTCCGCTGTGCCATGTGGGTCCCCTTCCTGGCCGGGGATTGAACTCGCGCTGCTGTGCCACAGATGCTTCACAGCGTGGCGCTCAAACTGCTATGCCACCAGGGAGGCCTGCTGGAGCCTTTTCTGGCTCAGGATTATAGATCAAGCACCATTTAGTTTTATCACTATTTGTCCTTAAGTAATTATTAAGCGCTTACCATGTGCCAGGTACTATGCAGGTGCGTTCCACCAAACATTTTATTCCTCACCTTTTTGCCAGATATGAAAAATGAAGCAGAGGTATAAGTTGCAAACTATCTCCAAATAGGCAGCACCAGCAAAATAATTAGGAAAATTAAGAGAATTCCCTCTCTTGGTCCCTCCCTTCCTCCTCCACCCCTGTCTCTATGTGTGCATGCTTTTGTGCCACATAAACACATGTAGGTCAGGGATTTGTGTTTTCCAAACATATGTATATAATTTATTCATTTATTACTTCACTCATGCATTTATTTGTTCACTCAGTAAACACCCACTCACCATTTCAGCTAATATCTGTTGTAGGTCTGCTATGTGCCAGTTTAAGTACTAGGCATTAGGATATTCAAAATAGAAAAAAACAGACCCCAAATGAAGTCCTTCATGGTGGGTCCCCACCCCGACTTAATGCCTTTCACAGTTACTACCTCTCCCCAGTGTTGTCCTAATCCATGCGGATCCTAACAGCATGAGGGAAGGTGACTTTATCTGAAATAGTCTTTCTTTTGCTAATAACTGTATCCTACCCTCTTTCTGTCTATAAATACCATCCATTTTGTGAGAGCCCTGGCTGTCTCCAGAGGAGTGCTGTCTGATGCTTGAATCCTTTCATAAAACACTGGGCACCTAAATGGTGGGAATTGTGCTTTTCAGCAGGTGATGAACAAGATCAAGTTCTTGCCCTCATGGAGCTTTTATTTCAGAGTAGACAACACTCCTACATTTTATTGACTAGATAAATATGCTATGACAGTGCACATTTCTAGTAACGATTGTGAGTCAAGAACGCAAATTAGAAGCCCAGGAGCCCTGCCCCTTGTTTTCATCTTTCTGGCTTTATAAATACTCTTTTAAAAAAAAATACCCTTCCAGATATTTCATTATGTTTGAAATATTTACACATATAACTGGGGAGAATGAATTAAAATTGTGGACTCAACATGGCACTTTAGTCAAAATAGGAAGTCATTTCCTTCTGACTTATTTCACTGAGCATAATCCTTTCAAGCTCCATTCATGTTTCTGCAAATTGCACTAGTTTATCTTATTTGATTGCTGAATAACATTCCATTGTGTATATAGCACATCTTCTTGATCTAGTCATTTATTTTTGGGCATTTAGTTTGATTCCAAGTCTTACCTATTATCAATAGTGCTGCGATAAAAATGGGGGTGCATGTATTCTTTTGAATTAATATTTTTGTGTCCTTTGGGTAAATCCCTAGGAGCAGGATTGCTGGATCATATGCTAGCTCCATTTTTAGTAGACTGAAGAACCTCCGTACAGCTTTCCATAGAGGTTGGACCAGTTTACATTCCAACCAGCAATGAAGGAGAATTCTTTTTTCCAGATGGTCTCACTTATAGGAGGAATATAAGAATCAAGGGGAAAAAATTAACAACATCAATAACAACAAAAAACCACAATACAGCAAAACAAAACTAAACAGACAACTACAAATCAGAGCCATTCTGCTGGGAAGAGGGAGGGATTGGGAACGTGGCAGGGACAGGAAGAGCACAAGGGCCTATGGTGATGTCACACAGGTGAATTGGTGGTGGAAATTCTGTGGGGACTACACCTAGAAAAAAAAAAAAAGCAAACATTGTAAGAAAAAAGTTAAAAAAGAAATAGAAAGTCAAAGTTGTTCATTTGGGGATTTTGACTGGGCCCCCTAAGGAAGCGTCTTTCAAGAAAAATCTTCACGGAGCAACCACTTCAAGAGGTTCTCAGCAACACTGTTTAAATGTGTTAGTTGGACCTAATTGCAAACAGCTGCACAATTTAGCCACTGTTTGCACTGGCGTCTACCTACTCTCGATCTAGGTCATCTCTTGGTATATTATATTCATATTGGGATCTTACTATATTTGTTATAATCTGAGAATGTTTCACCATCCAAAGGCTGATGAGATAATAAAGAAAACATGGAGACAACATATCTGTCAAGCCCTGAGGTCATTGCCAAGTACAGATGTGCTTGTGTGCGGATGCCCACTTTGGTATACTTGTGAGGGGTCATTGTGGGGTCTGAGAAAGGTTGATCAGGTTTTTCCACCCTCGCATCATTGGTGTAATGATGGAAACCTGCGGTGCTGTGGTGGGCATGCACAAGTGGGTGCACCTGGGCTAATGCACAAGTTATATAAGGCTAGCATCACAGGGATGCCGTGTGGTGTGGTGGCAGTGGTGGCGGCATGGAAGGAGAAGCCAAAGTGTTGCAGTGGAGTATGATGGATAGTGTGACAGTGGCAAAAACAAAGAGACTGCTTGAACTGTTGATGAACCTGCCCGGTCTGGGATGGTTGCAAGACAGTCATGCTACCACATTTAAATATATGAGAAAATTTCCAACAAGAAAAACAACAAAAACCCATGGTGTTTGTTGGCTTCTGTGTGTAGGCAGAAGTATTAAATGGTCTTTTATTTAGCTGTTGAGTTTTCATGCCATAGATTTTAGAACAGAGGAGAAAAGCTTATTAGTATTAGGTGAAATTTAGGTTGGGCTCAGTTTTATAGAATATTGATGTTTCTCAAACACTTGTTGGGGGCACTTTATTGGTTAAATGTGAAGAGGTGATTTTCAAAATACTTAAACTTTAAGGCACGAACACTGAGCTGATGGGCCACTGACATAGCCACATTCTCACTTGTGTAACACCTGAAGGGTTCACTACCCAGCCAGTGATCATCCTAGGGTTATCTTAACGTAGGAGGGTGAGATCTGGGGTGTTTATACTCCTCCTATCCATCATCAATTGAAGGCTGCTTCCTGGCGTTAACTTCTAGCACTTCTGGCCTGTCAGTCAAGTGGCAAAGTGAGTTCTGGAGGACTGTGGATGCCCTTATGCCAAGAAATGTTGCTCCTGGCGATTAGAAGCCAGGCTCAGAGTACTGAAATGTACATGCTTAGGGGTAGGGGGCACTAGCCACACCTGCTATGCTGGGAGTGGGGTTTTGAGGATGTTGATGGAGCTGAGATGGATCATGAGGTACTTCTCTCTTTGCATTACACAGGTCAGTAGCAAAAGTCTTCCTGAAAGAGTTTGAAGAAACTGCTCCTCAGTTTGATCCTCAACAATGACTTAAATGGGGTTGAGGGGTTGAGTAAATAATGAAATGATGATACTGAGGAAAAAAATAGGGAACTAATACTTATATGTTCTCATTATGGGATACACAAGATGTTCCTACTTTCCAGATGAGGAAACCGAGGATTGGAAGTGCTGACAAACTTGTCAAAGGACACTGGAGTGAAATGGTAGAAAGAGGATTTGCATTCTGGCCTTTCTGACTTCCTAAAACAATCTGAAAGTGAGAAAGATTTAACAAATTCCTCCTTCCTTCCCTCTTCCCTCCCTCTTTACCTCCCTCTTTTTTCCTTTCTTCTTTTCAACAAATATTTAAGTATTTATTATGTGCCAGACACTGCTTTAAGCACAGCAGAGCAAAGATTTTTTTTTGTCCAGACAGTCCCCCATCCCTCCCTTCAAAATGATTCCCCAGGCTCCTCCCCTAACTATTTTGAGGCCCTGGCAAGCATAAAAATAGAGGCTCATATACCATGTCTAAATATTTAAAAGTTATAAATCAACCGACAAGCTGTTAAATATGTTCCATCCTCCAGCCTTGACAAATACACCTATACAGAGGGCCGGTTTGGATTAAGAACTTGTGTGCTTCTAGAGTGCCCAGCAGGAATGTGGCCCATGCCACCGGCTGCCTGCCCCTAGCCCCGGCTCTTCCTTCCCAAGCAGTGCGTGCATGTGTACGGGCATGCCAGCCTGGAGTCCAAGCTCCATCCCTGCAAACAGCCCCTGTGCTCACTCCTGGAGCTTAGGATGTGCATCTTACTGGAGGTGAGGCCTGCCCGTGAGAGTAGCCTAGGGTGGGCCAAGAATTTCAGGGTCTCTGGCATCCTGGGCACAATCTGAAGGGTCCAGGCATATCTCCCTGGGACCCACACTTTCACCCCACAGAATACCCTTAGTCAGTGTAGGGTGAAAAGTACGGGGTCCTGGAAGGAGTCTCTCTTTCTTGGTTTTAAGAGCAGTTCTTCTCCTCTCCCAACTATTCTCTCTTCTAAAGCACAATTTCTTTTTTTTTTTTTTTTTTAAAGATTTATTTATTTATGCATACAAGCACTGGGGTACAGGCCAGAGGTGCGGGGAGGTGAGAGAATCCACCAGACAGAGCAGGGGGCAGAACAGGCAGATGGACTGAAACACACTGCTGAGGGGAGCAGCGGGCCAGGCAGGAGAGGTCTGCCTGTGCCATATGGGTCACCTCCCGAGACGGCAGCAGGGATCGAACTTGTGCTGCAGTGGCTGAGGTTTGCCTCACAGTGCGTTGCTTAACCCACTGCGCCACCAGGGAGGGCCCTAAAGCACAATTTCACATGCTTTTTTTTTTTTAAAGATTTGACCTGCTGAGGATTCTTTTAAAATGTAGAATTCAAACACCCCCTTGTTAAATAAAGGGTCTGTTGAGGTGGATGGATGGTGGATATTAAAGGAAGAGCAAGGGTAGCCTTAAGATCTTCTGTCTTCTCCCTCTAGGGTCTTGACTTCTCTGTGTTCAGCTTTTCTGGTCTGGAGGGTGAGAGATGTGCCACCCAGGTCCTCTCTAGACTTCTGGGTTCATCCTAGACTTCTGGAAGTATATGAGATTATGACAGTATCAGCCTGTCTATCTGCTTCTCAGCCAGGACAACCCAAAGTTCTGGATAAGCTGCTGAACCACACACATGGGCACCTCTTGTCTTTCCTGGGCCAGGTTTCCCCAGGGGAGTTGGATAGCAGACTGTCTGACCTGAACAGCAGGCCTTCATACCACTATGTAGTCCCTTCTTGCTTGGGAAGAGAGATGGTTAATATTTACTAGAACTAGGATTAGAGCACATAGTAATGTGTTCAGTAGGTGATAATGATCTTTATTCATTCAGTTAGTTCTAATTGCAGGTCTATATAATGTCTGTGTTCCACCTTCAGGTAATTATCTCCTGAGCACAGGTAACTGCCAATAGGTGTGCCTCCTAAGGAATCCTGGTAGATCCAGGATGGGAAGTAGCTTATTTAATATGCTGGTTTCAGTGTGTCTGCTGGCAGCGCACTGTGATGGGAAGTTTCTTCAGTCCCATCCAAGTTCATTGAGCAAGAGTGTTATGAATGTGATGGAGAACCCAGGTTAGTGAACTTAGGGGGTTGCTACAGTGAGGAATCCCCAGGACTGAGACAAAATGGAAACATGGTCAGACACAAGTAGCTCAGTCAATAGGGCTGTGGCCCTTCGGGGAGGACCAGGAGGATGGTTCATCCACATACACTTAGGAATCATGTGCATCAAGGGACTCCCTTCCCTGCCTGCTGCCCCCAGGTGAAGTAAAATCTTCCCCTAGGGGCCATCTTGGAGAGAAATAGGACAGTGGGGGAGGAAAACTGCAAGAATGAAATATCCAGGGTACTGCTTAAATTGTTAGATTGATGACAATTAAATTTCCTTCTCTATGTAGTAAGCAAAGAGCTTGGGGGAAAGATTAGATCAATTATAGAAAATAATGATGCTACCTTTTTTTCTTGTTTATATATAGGGCAAGTAAGTTTGAGCTTACACTATCTTTACCCTGCATCTGTTCTCATACTGCATGTGTGCCTGTGTACCAGAGTGCATGTGCACACACACACACACACACACAAAACCCTTCTGAGTTCTCTTATGCTACATCCTTCCCCCAACATTCTAGACCCACAAGACCATTAGGGAGTAGTACACTCTACTGAACTTTTTAATGGGGAGATGAAGGAGAAGTTTTCATTGCTCACCCCACAGCAAATAGGTTCAGAATCCTCCTTCAGTCTTGTGCTTCATCTCTAAGATGCTCCTTTTTTCATATTCGAATGAACACTTGATATCTTTAAAACAAGACTCTGTCTTACCATGATGGTGTGTTATGGTATAATTGGCAGCAATTTTGTAAAATAATAGTGTGTTTTACATTGGAAACTTCTTTCATTTGATAAAAATCCTAGTAGTCTTTAGTTTGCTGTCTTTCCTCAACTGTGACCTCAACTATCTCAATTGAGGTAGCTGTGATTCAAAGCACAGATATGAGGGTCGGACCATTGCTTAGTATCTCAGTAATGCCTGGGCAAGTGACTAGACCACTCTGAGCCTTTGTTTCCCCATCTGTGAAAGGGGGATAATGTTATTAACTGCTTCTTAACTTCTTGTAAATATTAAATGAGTCGGTACATAGAAAGGGATGTGTAGGATCAATGAAAAGTGCTCAGGCTTTTCCGCCCTCCCACCATTAGTGTCAATGATGGACACCTACAGTCCTGCACGCATGCCTGTTGCAGGCACCTCGACTAGGGTGTGGGCATGAGCAAGTGGGCACACCTGGGCTGAGACATGGGGCGTGAAAGGGCGGGATCACAAGGATGCCAGCAGAAGAAGAGGAAGAGATGTAGAATAAGCAGAGAGCTGAAAGAGAAGAGTAAGGAACAAACAGAGAAGGAGAGCAGAGGCTAGAGAGTCCAGAGAGTGAAGATTCACTGGGGCTAGGAGACCTGCCAGCCTCCTGGCCCCCCTGGCTTTCCCGCCTGCCATGTACCTGGTTGCCTCTGGTGTAGAAAGATCAATAAAAACCTGAAAAAGTCATTGAGAGCTCCAGGACCCCTCCTTTACCTGTCTGCTGGAACCATGGAGAACCCTCCCCATGCCCTCCTGCTGCCACAGGATGGAACAATGCTGGGTAATGGTTGAACTAGAAAAGTAGTTAGTCTTTATAGTTTTTGCCTCTTTAATCCCCTCTCACAGAGGTCTAGCCTTTGGTTGTCTTTAACTTTCTCCTTCCTCTCTTCTTTTATGGATAGTAGTTCAATGACCACTGTTTGCTCTTTGAACGCCTCTTGAGATCTTACCTCTCTTTGCCAAGTGGATTACATAAATTTTATTTCTTCCCCCAAATCTGTTCCCTTTTCAGAGGGAGCCTGCTAAGTAAAAATTGCTGTATGTGGTAACATTATTTCTAAAGCATCTATGATGATGCAAGAGATAGTGAGATATGAGCCTGACTAGAGCAAGATTTATTGGGGACCATTAGTGCATAGGATGGGAAAAATAGCTTGGAGACAGATGGCCATTTGTAAGATGAATAGGAGGCTTCTCCCACATATCTCATAGCCTTTGTATTTTGACTGAGTATGCCAGGGAAGCCCTATCACACTGGGCAGCCCATATAAGGTGGAGAGGGCTTTAAGACCCTATGAAGTCACTCTGTAGTGGTGGGGCTGCTTTTTTCATCTAGAAGGCTAGTCCTAGAAAAGAATTCAGTGGATGTGAATGAGAGATTAATTTGTGTTTAGGTGAAAGGTAGAGATTCAAGAACACAACTTTAGATATCAGAGATGTAGTGAGAGCAAGAGATAGACAAAAACAAAGAGACATCCTAGCATAGCTGGGTCGAGGTGTGTCATAGTCCTGTATATTCTTGTAAGATTTTCCAGACCCCTGGTGCTGGTGTTTGAATGACTGCAGCCCTGCTTTTCTCTTCAGTGAGGCTGGATAAAATAATCAACTCGTGCAAATGGAAAATTTCTGCTTTGTGGGATTAGCACTTCCAGTTCACTAAACACACTAAAAGCAAGAGTGTATCTTGGCACAGGGTGACCAGCACCCTAACTGGTCAGTACTCCATCCTGTTAGTTTATTTCACTTGTGACCTTGTCTACAAGAACAAATAACTTTCTTGCTGGTCACCTCTGGAACAAAGAGTTTTTGAATGGGGATTAAAAAACTTTTTTGGGGTTTATTTTGGTTTTAATGAGTCAATGCTTTATTTTACTATGAGTGTTTATAACTAAACCTAAATGTGCATAGGGTCTTGAACCTCCCTTCACAACTATTTCCTATTTGTTCCCAGAAAAATTCCAATGCCAGATTTTTGTCATAGCAACAGAGGCAAATATGAAGACAGTAAGAAAGAGCAAATTTGGAAAAGGTTTTTCCTCCGATGTGGCTTGAGTCTCTGTAGGGTGTCCATCTCCCGTGTAAAGTGCTGGAAGGCTAGAGTTGGTTCCATGGTTCCCAGTGGAAGGTCTAATGGAGTCAGGCTTTTATGACTTCTGGGCCCTATCAGGAAATGCGTCTCTTAGTCAGCTGGGCATCAGGAAATGCGTCTCTCGAAGCTGGGCCGGGTGCAGAACAACTGACTTGCTTGCTCCTCAGGCTTTGCACTTGCTCTATGTTGATCTTTATTTTGGTCTGGCAAGTTTTCAAAATTAAATCTATTAGATTATTATTATTTTGTCATGCTTTTCCTCTGAGGAGTTTAATAAACAAGTTTACTGTTTATTTTCTAAATTCTTCCCTCAAATGCTTTTTGGAAGAGAGCAGGGTATATATGAGTAAACAAACCAAACAAGACACAAAAATCTTCAAATACTTAAGCACAATGTCCCTCACACTGCTCTATTCCCTTCCTAGGGAATAGAATTGTTTTTGTTGTCATGGTGATGCTATGAGGTAAAACTCCTTGCCCATACAGAAAATTAGCTCAAGTTTTCTTATGATCCAATCTGAATTCCAGTACTGGGAGCACTTTTGAATTTTCAGTCATGTATTATCAGATGTTGGTTCTGAGTAGTATGTTGGTAAATGTTTCACAACTGGCTTTCAAAATAAAATTGGCTTATTTGTGAGTGTGGCCATTGCTATGGTGTAAATACCTCCACCATGGCCAATTTCATGCTACCAGTCATCTCTGTATGTGGATGTATAAAGATGCACCTAGTAAACTAGGGGCCTGCTGGGAGCTGGTTGCATCATCTCTCTGGTTCTGTGGCTCTCAACCTTGGTACCATTGACCTTTTGAGGTTGATGATTCCCGGGCTGTTTTGTGCATTGTAAGATGTTTAGCAGCATCTCTGTCTTCTATACTCTAGATGCCAAGAGTCTTCCCTCTCCCCCAAATGGTGATAAAAATGTCTTCAGACATTTTCAGGTGTCCCCCGAGGGTCCAGATCATACTCTGGTTCTGGCCTTTCTGTATAGATAGTATTTAGAAGGGTCATTCAGCAGACTTACCAACTGTCCTTCATGAACTACCTTCATATCCTTCATGAATATGCACCTGAAGCTATTCTTTCTTGACCATTCTGTCTGTAGGATTTTAAGAAACCCACAAAAGCAGCCTTCCTTGGGGAGATTTTGAAAGGTTCATGCCACAGAGAATTAGGCACCAAGACAAAGCATGGTCACTAGGGGAGAGTCAACATAATTCCACGGACTGGATTTAAAATTAGGAGAGGCCATGATGGACTGTAGTAGTCTCCTATTCCAGCCTTCCTTCTGAATGGATGAGAAATGAAACTCAGAGACAAAAACTGATGGCTAAGAGCACAGAGCAAACTGTCTATGTGCTTGGGAGAGGTGATGTGGTTCAGGTCAGTGAAGTGCCTCTGTGATATACTGGGAATTGGGACTGTCTCTACTTTGTGTTTTATAGATTTCACAATGTTTGGCTTTGGTAGTCACATTTTGACAATTCCCTAGCCCTACATTCTTTCTCCTCTAAAATATGTATTCATGAAACCACATAATAATCAGGGACTTCTGTTTCAGATAGAATAATACCCATTAGCTTCAACAGAATAGTTTATTAGGGTCAATCTGCTTGTCATTTAAAAAAAAATGTTGATGAGTTTCATTGATTTGTTTCTCTTTCCTCCCACATATGCTATGGGCCTTTTTCATTGATGAAATATCTCAGGCCATTCCCAGTATGACTTAAATAAAGGGCTTATAAAACAACCTGACTTTCCAGTAGAAAAGTTAACACCTCGTGCTTAAATCAAGAACTAAGAGAACCCTTTCTAGTTTGCAGTGAAATCATGTTTTTAATGCATAGAGTTTCCCAGTCAGGCAATATTAGGAAGGGATTATTTTCATCAACATAATTCCTTGGCATTGGAAGTTTCAGTGTAATTAAGGCAATCACATGCTAGTAAGTCAATATGCTTCAAATGCCAATAAATGGGGCTAAATTAGGAGAACAAATCTGCTTTTATTAGGGAATTGAATAAAAACAAGAGGAGTGCCTCAAATCATGAGAATTAAAAAACACCAATATTTGAAAATTATTATGATTTGGTGACTTTACATGGAATTATTTATCATTTTATTCCAGTTTTATTTTTTCACAGTAAGAAGTACTGACTTGAGAAAATTTGCAATGATCAAAGTATATTGTTATTATCTCATGGTTCTCACATTGTTCTTTGTCACATACCTTCACCAGGCCCACTGTGATCATGCAGCTCCAAGCCCCAGTGCCCTGTCTAGTTTCTTACATGAAGGATTACCTTATATCAGTCCATCAGGGCCCTTGGGCATGTGAACTGGATGGATTTTCACTTTCCTTTCCCAGATGACACAGCCTTGCCACTTTACTCTAGAGGTCAGTAATACAAGGTGTGAGATGTTATGTAGGTAAGAGAGAAGATGTTTGGGGTTGTGAGAGCATCAGATGTGACTTTATGTGGCACTCTCTATTTAGAGATTTTTAGGTTGCATAGCCCCACAAGGAAAGGTCCCACATTGTTTCTCTTTGATCTGGATTTTGAATTGCTCTACTCTTGTTGCTTTTTATGGTAAATTTATCTGGATAGTGACTAATGGTTTTTGAAAGATTCAGGTAACACTTTTGAAAATGTTTGTGCATTCATAGTCAGAACGGTTGAAAAATTCATTACATACCTGCACCCCTTGTTTATAGCAGCACTCCTTACAATAGGTAAGACCTGGAAATAACCTAAATGCCCAAAAACAGATGAGTGGATCGGGAAGCTGTGGTACATATACACGATGGAATACTACTCAGCAA
>JAGFMF010011791.1:14873534-14888173 GCA_019455555.1 Galemys pyrenaicus
GAAGTACACTGCTGAGGGGAGCAGCGGGCACAGCAGGAGAGGTCTGCTGCACCATGTGGGTCCCCTCCCTGGCCGGCAGCAGGGATCAAACTCGTGCTGCAGTGGCTGCAGTTTGCCTCATAGTGCGTTGCTTAACCCACTGCGCCACCAGGGAGGCCCTATTCTAAGTATTTTATATAATTAACTTATTTAACCCTCACAACTACTCTATGAAGTACAGACTATCCCTAGAGACATGGAGAATGGTCTAACATCACAGTGAGGATGTGGTATTGCTGGGGTTCAGACCCAGGTATCCTGATGCCTGGACCTATGCACTTAGTGTATGCCATATTTTAGAAGAACTTTCATTATTTTTAAAAAATATTTATTTATGCATACAAGAGCTGGGGTATAGGACAGAGTCGTGGTAAGGGAGGTGAGAGGATTCACCAGAGACAGAGTGGGGAGCAGAACAGACAGAATGACTGAAATACACTGCTGAGGGGAGCACCAGGTGAGGCAGGTGAGGTCTGCTGCACCAGGTGGGTCACCTCCCTGGCCAGGGATCGACTTGAGCTGCAGTGTCTGCAGTAGCCCCACCGTACGGCACTCAACTCCTTGACGCACCAGAGAGGCCCAGAGTTTTCATTATTTAATCACCAAAAATGCAAATATTTAGTAGCTAGCAAAAGTCTTTTCATTGCCTGAAAAGCTCACTTTCCCAGTAAGTGGAAAACTCACTTCTTCTCCAACATTCCTGTTAAATGAAAGAGCAAGTTGAATTGAAACTGGAACCCCATTCTCCCAATGTCATATCTAAAACTGACTGCCCTGTGACTCATCAGAAGGGATACAAAGAGGTCTGAGTAACTAGAAAATATCCCACATTCAGACTTGGCAATGGAAATGAAACAGAGACCAAACCACCTGCAAGATGGTTGCAGTTTCATTTGTACTATTGTCATCTTTCTAGTGGTTCAGGGAGCATTTGGAGTTGACTTAAAGGTATTTTCTTTCTGGTTGGTGTTTATATATTGTGGTAGAAGAATTAGAACATTTCAAGCTTCAAAAATAAATCCCATTTCAAGTTACAAAAGTGCTCATATGTGGGCTACATACAGTTGGTGTCACCTTAGTCATTGGGTCTGGCCTGGCTTCATGTCTGGCTTCAGAAGTTGTTCATGCTCTGGGGTAAGGAATGGCCTTGGTGTTTCCTGTTGTACCTGTAAGGACAAACTAATTTCCACCTTTCTGGAATGAAACATTTTTTTCTCCCAAAGAGAACCCCATTTTTAAGTAGTCCACATAATTTGAAGGAGACTGAGGAGCCCATGTCCTCATAGGGTTGGTGTCTTAGGTTGCTAGAACAAGATAACACAGGTTGTGTGGTTTAAATAGTGAAAATTGTTCTCCCAGTTCTGCATGTTGGAAGTGCTTGCATAACCAGTGTGAGGGCCACTTTTTTTTTAAATTATTTTTTTCTTACAATGTTTGCTTTCTTTTCTAGGTATAGTCCTCATAGAATTTCCACCACCAATTCACCCGTGCACCATCACCCTTGTGATCTTTCCGTCCCTGCCTTGATCCCAATCCCTCCCTCTTCCCTGCAGAATGTCTCTTTTTATTTTTATTTTCTTTTGTTGTTGATTTTTTTGTTGTTGATGTTATTTTTTCCCCTTGACCCCCTATATTCCTCCCGTGAGACCATCCATTATTTTTCTTTTTCCTTCTGACTTATTTCACTGAGCATAATCCCCTCAAGATCCATCCATGTTTCTATAAATGGCTCTAGTTTGTCTTTTTTGACTGCTGAATAATGTTCCATTGTGTATGTATACCACATTTTCTTGATCCAGTCATCTATTTTTGGGCATTTGCATTGATTCCAAGCCTTACCTATTATAAATAATGCTGCAATAAACACAGATATGCATGTGTTCTTTTGAATTAATGTTTTTGGTAAATGACCCTGGGATTTACCCTGGGTCATTTGCCCAGGGATTGCTGGGTCATATGGTAGCTCCATTTTTAGTAGACTGAGGAACCTCCACACAGCTTTCCATAGAGGTTGGACCAATTTGCATTCCCACCAGCAGTGTAGGAGAGTTCCTTTTTCACCACATCTTCACCAACATTTATAGTTGCTAGTTTTTTTAATACATGCCATTCTTACTGGTGTAAGGTGGTACTTCATTGTGTTTTTGATTTACATTTCCCTGATTACAAGTGAGGTCGAACATTTTTTCATATGCCTATTGGAGGGCCCTCTTCTGGTTTACCGATGGCTGCCTTCTTGCTGTACCTTTACATGGTGGAAGATGATTATCATTTCTTTCATATTGTTTTATATAAAGGAACTCTCCTCCTATGAGAGCTCTAGCCCCATGACCTGATTGCCTCTCCAAGGCTTCACTGCTGAATACTATCACCCTGGGGATTAGGGATTCAATGCATACATTTTGAGATAGCACATTTAATACATAGTAGCTAGAGTGTTAATTATACATATTCCTCTCAGTATTACTCTCATGATTGCTTTTAAAGTCAGCGCCGCTTGGTGGGGCTTCTATAGCCACTGCAGCGCAAGTTTGATCCCCAGCCAGGGAGGTGACCCATATGGCACAGCAGACCTCTCCTGCCTGGCCTGCTGCTCCCCTTAGCAGTGTATTTCAGTTGATCTGTCTGTTGTGCTCCCCAATCTGTCTCTGGTCCTCTCACTGCCCCCCACATGCACCTCTGACCTATACCCCAGCTCTTGTATGCATAAATAAAAGAAATAAAGTGGATGAGTCATTTGTAACATTTCACACACATATACACATAATCCATCAACTAGGCTTTAAGGATCTTGACTCCCTCCCTTCCTCCCTCCCTTCCTTCCTAAAGAAGATAAGTCAAAATGCTGTTTCAAGTCAGTCCTACTGAATCCCTCCTTCCCTATACTTGCCTACTTGGTGAACTCCTACTTGTCTTACAAATTCCAGTTTCTATGTGACCACTTCTGTACTGTTTCTAAATCATTAACATAACTCTTAAAGAATATATCTCATGGAGTAGAAATGATTTGTTGATACCCACTGCCCTTGTTAGAGTGTGAGATTCTTCAAAGTTAGATTCATAACTTGAATACCCTTGCACATTGAAAGTGTGTTATGCAGAATTCTAAGATTCCCACCAAAATTCTCACTTGCCCTGATGTATACCTCTTATACAACCCCCTTTCTTTGAATGGAGACAAGACCAGTGAATATGATCCCAACCTAATTTGGCTAAATTACATAGCAAAAATGAGGGGCTTTAAAGATGTAATCAAGGACTCAAATAAGTTGATTTTGAGTTAACCAAAAGGGAGATTATGTTGGGTAGGCCTGCCTTAATCCGATAAAAGTCTTTTACAGAGGACTACTCTCTTCCTAAAGGAAGATATTCCTCTCCTGGATTTGAAGAAGTAAGAAGTCATGTTTTAAGAACATGGGCCTACTTGGCAAGGACCCGAGGGTGACCTCTCTAAGTGTTGAGAGAAGTTCATGACTAATAGCTATCAAGAAAATGGGGACCAGCTATATAGACACAAGAAAGTGAATTTTGCCAGTGAGAATGAACTTGGAAGTGGATCTTTTCCTAGTTAAGGCTCTGGATGGGAATGTAGCGTGGCTGACACCTTAATTACAACCTTCTGAAGCCCTGAGCAGAGACTCTAGCTTAACCGTGCCCAGACTCCTGACCCATGAACACTATGATTGTTAATATATGTTGTTTTAAGCCACTAACATTGTGGTCATTTGTTATGCAACGATAGTAAACTAATACAGTAAGCATCACATAGACATTGAATTTAATTCAATCAGGGAAATAAAATATTTAAAATGAATCTTTACAAAAGTTTTGGCCAGTTTTGAGACTACAGACATCTTAAAGAATTGTTAACTTCCTTTGAGTCTTCTACCCATTCAATCAATTTCACACACTCCCAGGATTTCCATACATACTACCAGCTTCTGATTGTCTGGAAATAGGAAGTGAGATTCTCTCCAGCCATCATTCTGCATTCTTGGGAGATAGGATGGATAAAAATTGATGTTGAAATGAGACCACCATCATTTTTCAGTCTGCTCACTATGTACAGAGCTCAGGATGATTAGAAAATGTAAAACACATGTGAATGGCTCAAACCCCTTTAGTTAAATCACATTTACATAGATCAGTTTTCCCAAAGGACATAAGTTAGCTGAACTAAAGCAATTAAAAAAAAAACAAAACACAAAACTAGAACCTTTTGCAAAAGCCAAAAAACATGGATGAGTTAAACCATATCATATGTAATGGTTTGTTTTGAGACGTGTTTGGTTTGTTGTCTGTTTGTGCGTTAAAAAAAAAAAAAATTAGAAAAGCAGAACTTGCAAGATTTTAGCTGCTTGCTGAGATGGGAACTCAGCATATGGGGTTTAGTTACACCAGAGCAGTCAATATATGGGGATCACTGGTGCCCAGGTCAGGGGCGCTCTGCTGGCTCTCCATTAACATTCCAGAGCTACCTTAGCAGACACAGCACGGAGGAATTGTGAATGCCGCGGAAAGGAAAACTGGACCCAGTCTTGGTCTTGGTGTTCCACCAAGGACCTTGAACTACCACCTCCTGGGGACCTTCCTTGCTGTTCTGCCATGTGGAGAATAAAAACAATCTTTTTGGTCCCAGCGTCTCTTCCCTCCCACTGCCAACATTTCCAATTTCATTTGCCCTTGGCTAAATGTAGCTTCCTGTTTCTAAGAAAAGAGACTGAAAGAATCTTTTGAAGGCCTCACAGACAGTCTCCGAAGGTTTCATGGGCAGCAAACAACTCTTAGCAAACAACAATTTGATGAGTTAAGTGTAAACGGATCAGAGACATATGGATTACATTTTTGGGGAAATACACATGGGCCTATAATGTAAAGCGGGGCAGTGGGGGGAGTGTGGAGAAGGGAATGCTTGGAAAAATGTGGTTTAGGTCTTGCCAATTGCAAAATGCTTGAAACAAATAATTTGAGATGTTTTGCCCAACCTAGAGGGCGGCTGGATTCACCCTTTTGTACTATTTATGTGTCATTTTCAGACTCTGCACACATGCCAATTCTGCTTTGGATCTTAAGGAGATTTTTAAAAATGCAGTTATTTGGAATATCATTGCATGTGATTTCTGTGTAGCCTCTGACTGTGAAGGGTGGGTGGTGTTGGGGAACATGGGCATTTAGAAATATCCTCCTGACCTTGGGCCAAACTCTTCCTAAACCCCACAAATATATTCTATTTGTGAAAGTTAAAAAATCCAGGCTCTGCTAGTCTCAGTTTAAGAAAGTTACTGAACCTCGTGCTTCGTACCTATAGAACTGGGACAATAATACCCACCCCAGGATCATTGGGGATTGAGATGCTGTGTGGTTGTAGTGTTAGGGAGCGTGGACTTTGAAGCTGTGTTCTTGAGATACTGTCCCACCTTTGACACGTATATGAATTTGAACACTTTCTTTAGCTACTCTGGGCTTCACTTCTTTGACTGCACATGCACCTGTCCCAGGACTTGGAAAAGCTGAAGAAGATCCGGATGCTGTGGTCCTGGCTACTATCCTGTACCATCAGCATGACCCAGCTACCACTGGACTTGTGTCCTTATTCAACTCCCTGACTACAATGACTGCTGCTCATTCTGCCTTCTAAATCTCAAGCTGGTTTCTCTCCTTGCCAATCTCAATCCAGAACCATAGAGGGAAGGAACTCTGGGAAATGTAGTTCCTGCTTAGTTCTGTGACTCAGCACAAGATCACTAAATTGGGGGCCTTATGTAGATCAGAGATATTATTGCTTTAGTATCCAGAGGTCTTTTTTTTTTTTTAAAGATTTATTTATTTATGCATACAAAAGCTGGGGTACAGGTCAGAGTCCAGGTTGGTGAGAAGATTCACCAGAGACAGAGCAGGTTGGTGAGAAGATTCACCAGAGACAGAGCAGTGAGCAGAACAGGCAAAATGACTGAAACACACTGCTGAGGGGAGCAGTGGGCCAGGCAGGGGAGGTCTGCTACGCCATGTGGGTCCCCTCCCCAGCTGGAGGCAGGGATCGAACTTGTGCTTCTGTGACTGTGGTTTGCTACATAGTGCATTGCTTAACCCACTGCACCACCAGGGAGGCCCAGTACCCAGAGGTCTTTGTACTCCACTTTCCTCCAGCATTTCCAGCTTGGAGTGGCAAAGAGAACTACAGCTGATCCAAAGGGCATGCCAAAGGCTGCAGAGCACTATCAGATCAAATAATTGTTTGGTCACTTCATCTCATCGTCAGATGCTAGTTATTTTGACAGTCCCATACCCACTAAACCACTTTGGGGATCCATTTCTTACACAAATCCTTGACTCTGTAACCATGGATTGGGTAAGGCTGGGAGCATCTGGCCATGTTTGGGATTCTGGTATCCCTCCCTCTAGCTTCAGCCTGGTGTCCTGTTTTTGTTGGTCTAGACCCTACTTCCCTTTTCTGACATCAGTTGCTGCTCCATGTTTTAGCTGAATCCACTCATGTCTTTGGTGGTCAAGATCCTCAGGCCATGGGTGCTCCCTCTAGTGTTTCTAGAGCTCAGGGGTTATAGCTTTGAGAATGCTTTTACCCTCTCCCTAATACTCTGGCTTCTGAAGTCTTCATTTACCAACAAACAGAATTATGATTTTTATCTTTATTTAAAAGGCTTCTTCACTCAAATTACATTTGGGATTTAGCTCAATTTTGTTCTTTTTTTTTTTTTTGTCACTGCTCTCATCTATATCAAGTCATGGATGGGTGACAGGAATGGAATCTGTCGTGTCTGAGTTGCAATGGTGAAATACAAGTTTGTGTTTGGTAGTCAGAACTGTATTCTCCTCTCCCTCTTTATTGACCACCTGGTTTGTGATCATTTTCTCAAGCTTCAAGCAATTTAAACAAGTTGTAAACTATGTAACTCTTGTAATCTCTGTATCTATGACCAGAGACTAGTTAAGGACCAGTTGTCATCAGATTTGAAAATTTGTAGAAAGAGTCCTCTTACTTGTAGTCTGATGGTGGTTGTTTCTCAGGTTATAAAAAAGTTATTATAATGACTTGAGCCTCCATTTTTCTTATCTGTAAAGTGAGTAGATTTCTTTGTATTACATGCTATTTTCTCACATGGGAATTTATTACATGGGAATTTGGGAAGGGGGAAAAGGAGCATATTCCTCTTATTCCTTGTTCAACTAGCAAAGAGCCACTCGTGTATATTTTACATTTGGGTTCTCTGCTAGACTGACTTATTGGTCAGCAAATAGTTCTTTTCCTTTCCTCTAGGAGCAGACCACAGACGCCCTTCCTACTGGGTTTGAACTTGGTCATGTGGGTTACTCTGACCCTTGGAAGGTGAGAAGATATGGTGTACATGTACCAGACTTTAACTGCGCTTGTGTGGTTTGACTTGCCTCTTGGACTCTTCCCTATACTTTGAAAATGTGTCCACAGGTATCCACTGGTCCAAGGACACTGAAACTATCAGGAGCCTGGAGC
Organism: Galemys pyrenaicus; assembly: GCA_019455555.1. Classification (NCBI taxonomy): domain Eukaryota; kingdom Metazoa; phylum Chordata; class Mammalia; order Eulipotyphla; family Talpidae; genus Galemys; species Galemys pyrenaicus. The sequence continues at coordinate 14,881,063 of JAGFMF010011791.1, forward strand.
CCTAATCCCAAACCCGAAACCAGTAGCCTAATGTAGAACCTCCCTCGCTGGGTCCTGCCCAGATCTGCTTATGTCAACCTGCAGGTCTCTGGACATGAGAATAAATGTTGTTAAATCCATTTTATTTTAGGGTGGGTTTATCACACAGCATTGTTGCAGTCATAGCTTATATAACTTACAAATAAGTTTTGATTGATAATCAGGTCCTATGATTTAAAAATGTTTGAAAAACTTTGGGTTTGCTGATTCTTTAGCTGTCCCATCCAGTTTTGGTATCTTATGGTTCTTTTCTATGTGTTTATAGGCAAGAGAATGAAAAAGAAGAGAACTCAAAATGAAAAAAATCTCCTGGAAAGAAATGAGGTAAGAAATTATAGATTTTCTTTTTTGAAGGAAGAGGGGTTAGTAGGGAGCAGAGAGCAGATCTGCTGTTAAAGTACGTATTATTTCTTTTTTGAATCGTCCTTTGAATCTAAGGAAGCAGATTTTCCCTGGCATTCTTTTGCACTATTGCATTATTTTGTCCATTTTTGCATTCTATTTCCACAGCCTATGAAATTCCAGGAAGGAGGTGAAATAATAACATTGCACATAGCCCTAGGTTGAGCTGTGTTTACTTCATGATGGACCATTTACTTGAGCGTAACCTCAGACTGACCTTTCTGATTCCAGACAAGACAGTAAAGCTTTGCTAACAGATTAAAAAATCATACACTAAAGGAACAGAAGCCTCTTATTTTCCCAGCCAAAGATGTTTTCCATGCTCATTATTTGTGTCTGTGTTCATAAATGAGGGCCCAAGGACGTCTGGATATGTTTGTTGGTTGGTTTTTAGGAATTCCTAGAGCCCTTTACTGCTGAGGTGCTGTGTGCATAGATATTCTGGGGTTTTAGACCAGTGGCCTCTCAACTCTGGATATATTAACTGCAGGATGTACAGAGCAGGAAGGAGAGAGGGGAAAGTCTTGGGTTATTGTCAGGCCAGTTTTGCTCCAGCCCTTTGCAACTTGGTTTCATTTTATTCTTAGAGTTTTGAGAAGATGGCACATATAAACATAACATTATTGTCCACAGCCTAGAATAAGGACTATTTGAATATCTTTTGTTCTAATGAATACTTAACGTGCTACTGTATCATATAGAAAGTGGTGCCCTTTTCTAGGATGAGCACATTGGAGATCAGATAGTAAAAGGATAGTTCTGTTTCCCAGAAAGAGTCCTCATGGGGTTTGTGAGGCTGGCATGAGGCCGGCGAGCTTGGTCTGCAGTGGGCAGGCTGGCAGGCCTTCTCTGTCATCAGCTTGTGCTCGGGTTGTGTCCTATACTGATGGTCATCTGGACTGGGTATCAAATTATTCTTCTGCTTGCTTGTACTGGATTGACTGCCTTTGAGGGCAACAGGAGCTGCTTAATATTTTAGAGTCAGAATTTGGCACTGCCTGTGCATGGGAATCCTGCGAGCCTGCTCTGGGGGCTCCACACTATTAAAATAATAGCAGCGAAGACATAGAAAGCTGTTTGTAGCATGTAGAATCAAAAAACAGAAGAGGAAGCATAGTTGTCTTAAAATAAATGCATGGACAGAGACTAAAACAGAGCATTTGAAAATGATAATGAGTGCAAGGTAATGCAATCATGTTTTTTGCTTTACAATAATTTATAGAATGGATTTATAGTACTATGAATAGATATATATGTACATATGTATAATTGAGAAAGTGAATTGGCACAAGGAAATGCTTCTTATGGTTTAGGAATCAAAGGGAGGACTGTCGGCGGAAGAGGAAATTGCTTTGTGTCAGGGAAATTTGCTATTTCAAAACAGAAATGGCTGTAGCTGCTTGCTGGTGAGTTGGAGCGGTGGGTCTCATGCCAGGGAAAGGGGAGCAGATGAGTGAAAGAAACCCCAAATGGAGGTCGTTCAGACTTAAACATGTCTATATAATAGAGGAATGGAAATTTTCCATTTCCCCTTGGCAGTTTGGGAGCAGAGGGAGAAACAGGAGTTTGGAGCATAAAACTGAAGCTGAATGAGGAAAGATGCAGCAGCCAGTGATGGCCAGAGTGGAAGGACAGAACAGCAGCTTAAAGAATGCTTAAGCAGCATCCTGTTGTTTTCCCCCAAACCAGTAAAAATAAGATCATGTACAACAGTAATTCTCCACTTGGGGAATGAGTTGGAGGAGGGAGTAGCGTCCATGAGAACAGAGCACGGACATGTGTGCAGAGGAGACTGTAAGCCAGGAGGCAAGATGGCAGGTGCACACCAAGAAGTCCCTGCAAGGGAGAATTTAAATGTGTGGTGGCCCGGAGATCATGAGGCCCCCTCCCTCAGAAGTCTGGAGGAGGATACTGCATTCCTATGGGCTTGGGCTCCTGTCATTTTGCTGGGATGCTAAAAGAAGTCTGGTGCCATTAGATAGGCAGAGTTTCATACACGGAGGTATCTGAGGGGCCTGACCAGAGGTTACCTTTTCTTTCTGGAGCCTCACTGCCACTATGAGCAATTTGATCTGCAAATAGATCCCTTTCCATCTAAGAATCCTGCAGTGAGGTCTAGAAGTCCTGCCTTCCCACGCAGAACTCAGGGAGAATGAGGGTGATAGATCATTTTATCACACAGGCGGGAGGTTTGGTAGGTCTGGGTGGGTGGTGGGGTAGGGAGAGATGGAGGCTAGCAGATGTGGAAAAGAATGAATCTGGGACACTGAGGTTGGTGGTGGAAGATGGGTAGGTGGTTTTAGGGGTGATGGTTTAAGGGGAAGCAGATCTAAATCTCCTAGGACATTGGATAATGGTCTTTTGAGACCTAGCTCTGCTCCCTGAGATTTTGTGTCAATGATCATTTCAGGAAGGGTGCTCAACTTAAAGGCTTCTAGAATAGTAGCCACGGGTGACCTGGGTGTACCGAGGCAGGAGGTGAGTGGCAGCTGTCTGCTCTAGATGTAGCCACAGAGGTAGGGGCAGGGAAGGACATTGTCTATAGGGAATTTTAAAAGATTAATAATACAAATTACTTTTCACTATCATCATTTGCTAGCAATTTTCAGCACTGATGATAAAACAGCATTAGTGCTGCTGGTTTGCTGCTGAGTGGGAGGGGACATATTTTCTTGTCCCTGGTCTGCCACCATGGTGGGGTGCATGACAGCTGAGATGGGGTGTCCAGAAGGGGCACATGCAGGAAAGAAATCCAGATTCCTACAACTGGCAAATAAGAGCAGTCTCTCAGGAGCAAACTTGATAAAAAACATGAGACTGGCCAAGGGTGGGACAAAAAAGTCCTCAGGAAGACTGCAGCTGGGTAGAGGTTATGCGAACACTGGTGCCAAGCTCGGGGACAACTTGGCAAACAGATGCCTTACATCCTCAGTGCAATCACTCAATTGCTCTGTGAGATCTTTTGTGAAAGATCATAGCCTGGGCAAGATTTTGGGAGAACGTTCTACAGAACAGCTGGAAAATACATGGGGCCGTACTCTAGTCCCAGGGGCACCAAGGGGGTGGGAGGAAGCCCTACTGTCTGTAGAGGGCCCCCGAGGCCTGTAAGGTTACAGGGGTGCTTGGCTTCCCAGAATGGTTTCCACGAATCTGCATCAGGACAACCTGGGAGCTTATTAGAGATGCACAGTCTCCACTTCCACCCAGACCTGCTGAGTCAGAAATTTCGGGCCTGGGACCAGCATCTGTGTTTTACTAAGCCCTCTTCCTAGTGACTCTCCTGCCCTCTGAAATTGAAGACCACGGTTTAGAGCAGGTTTCCTTCACAGAAGCTACCTCCCATACCCCCTCCCTATTCTGGGTACTTGGGGCGTGTGGGGCTGTAAGGTGACAGAACCAGTGAGGATACAGGTCATTTTTCCTCCCTCTCTCCTTCCGTCCTTCCTCCTCCTTTTGAAAATTGTGAATATCATTAGTTAGCCACCCAATCAGTGGACAGTATTGGGAAAGATTCTAAAGAAAGACAACGTGGGAATTCTGTGTGAGTGCCTCATTCTTCTTATGTTTGGGAAATTTATTCCAATGGCTTAATCCAATCCTCAGTGTTTGGGCAATTTTTTCCAACTGTCTAATCTAAATCCCTTCTGCCACTCTGGGTGTAGTGAACTCCTGGTCACGTGGTGATGTCCTGAGGCATGAACAGGCATGTCCACCTTGACGGGAGGATAATGAAGCAGAAACTTTAGATTTCAGTGTCTGATAGGGTTCAAGTGTGACTCTCTTCCTTCTAAGGTATTTGCCCTGAGACAAGTTCTTACTTTCCTCTCAGTTTCCTCATCTCAAAATTGGGATAACCCATCAGACTATTATGCGAAATCTTGGGGATGAGAGTGTTATATAGTTGTTTATTATAACTGGGAGGTAGGAGAATGTGCCAGAGAGGATGCGAGGGAGGCCAGCAGGAGTCAACATTGTATACCTCCCACTTGCCAGGGTTACTTTGTACTTTGAATAATTTGAATTTTGCTTCCAGAGCAAAATTTTGCCTCCAGAGCTACCACAATGCCTCTCAGTGGGAGGAGAGAGTTCACTTGTTGCTTTGAGCTCCAGAGATGCTGGGGTGGGTTGGCATGGTCCTGCCCCCCAGGGCACCCTCAAGAGTGGCACATGCGATATTTCAGTATATAGAAGCTTGTCACTACAAATGGTATTGCAGGCCTTGGAGCCTGCCTCGGTGAGGGGATGCAGCCCATGCTGCACGCAGAGGGGAATCATAGCCAGCAGGTCTGGGAGGAGTAAGCAATCAGACAGCAGGCAGATGTGAGTCATCTCAGGTCAGTGGGTTTAAAGGTGGTTGGGAAAGGCCTGTTTGTTGGCCACGCTTGGGGTGTATTCATGCATCAAATCCCTCTGCCTTCCACGTGTCAGATTGTCCTAAATATTACATCTTTCTTGAGTCTTGGACATCTCAGAGCAGGATTTAGATTTGGTTTTATCCCAGCCAGATCACTTACATGTTGTGCAACCTTGGGCAAATTACTTCACTTCTCCTAGCTTCAATTTCCTCACTTATAAATATGTACTTTCCTGTGTTGTTATAAGGCGGGTTGTTACAAAATATAAACAAGATCATATATAAAACACCTGGCACATAACAGGACTAAGTATTTTGCTGAGCGACTGGGATGGGGTTCGGTCCAGCGTGGTGAGTGTTTAGAGAACCAAGCATCTTTCCCGAGCACCTTCCTGCTGGCGCCTGGGGTGTCCTGGTTAGCAGAGATTTGGAGCTGCTGGGATTGCAAACAGCAGACAGTCCCTTCCTTGCCCCTTTGAAATCAGAGAGGCGGCTGGTGTCTTCATCCAGGTTTTAGGGAGGGAACATGTGACAGGAACTTGCACAGTTCAAGGCATTGCTGGGTCTGGGGTTCTTCAGGCCTCAGTGGTGGCTCTAGTAGGGTAAAAAAAATCAGAGCAGCCCACTGGTCTTCAGAGCACATCCATCCCTGGCCAGTGAGAAAGGAGAACAGGCTGGTTTCCTGGCAGCCCTGGAAAGACACCCAGGATCTATACCAGGCCTGTTTTCCTAACACTGGCGTCCTTCTAGAGCTGATGTGGCGCTATGGGTTCTGGGAGGCCGGAGGCCTGAGGTCCACACTAACCCTTGCTGCTCTGGCATACCTGTCACCTGGAGTGACTCTGCTGTGACAGCAGCCTCCTCAGCATTGAACTTCATCAAGAGCTACTTGGGAAGGCAGCCCTGGAAAGGCACACTTGCCAGCTGAGCTGCTCTTTTTGACTCCACCTCCTCTTTCTCCCGAACCCCTTGGCCATCTCAGGTCACCCTGAGATGGACCCTCATGCAATGGACCCATTTTTGCTGAGAGAATTTACAATAGACCCCTGACAATTCATACAACTCAACTCTACACCTTTCTGACTCTCCAAATCTGCAAATTAAATGACAAGACGATGTACAAGTTCTTGGTTTTCCTCTTAATTCACATTTCCATGGAGACTCAGGCATTTGTATGCTGGCTCTCATGCTGCTCATTTGCTACAGTTAACTACCTTTTTAACCTCCCCAGAATTATCTTTTGTCAGATACTGGCTATTTTTCATAAAGAAACAACATTAAAAAAAAATGTCACCTGTCAGAGTCACTTTGTATCTTCAGTGAGCGGAGAGCAACAGAGTTGAGTTCAGCTGGGGCCGCTGGTCGCCTGGCTGACTCCTTTCACCCGTTTCTCAGACACACCAGCCTCAAATTGGTACCTTACCAAAGTAACAAATCATTCCACTGGAGTTGGTTCATACTGGGAGTTTGAAAGGAAATGAAACTGGAACTATGTGGTGCCAACATCCTACTTTTCTCCCCACCCCATGCTCACTGCCATGTTCATTACCAGCAAGTAAATCTGGGTGCTGGGAAGGCAAGCTGCCCTTTTCCTAACAGCAAACTTATCCTCCATGGGTGCTTGCTCCTTCATCCAAATGAAGTTTAGTTTGGTAAAGGAGCAACTGTAAATGACGCTTTTGTGGTGGTTGTTATTTGTGGGGATTGCGTTTATTCTGCTTTGTGTATTTGCTACTATTCAGGCTTTGGCTTATTTTTCCATTAAGGAAAAATATTGACTGTACACTAGGAGTAAGAAGAATGAGAGAAAATTATTTGAATGTAAACACAAGTTATTCAGAAGATTTAAGTGTATTTATATATATTTGTAATAATAAATAATATGCCCTAATTATATTTCTTTTTTTTTTTTGGCTTTTTACTTTTTGGTCATTTATTTTTTTTAATTTTTAAAAAATTATTTATTTATATATATTTGACATCAATTGTAACCCCCATGTTTTCCCCATCACCATATCACCAGTGCACCATCACCTCAGTCCCCTGTGCTCCCGTCTGCCCTCAACCCTCCTCCTCTCCCCTCCCCACCAAGTGTCCCCAATTTGTCCTTGTCTTTTCGTTTTTGGGTCTTTATTGTTATTATTTTCCTTTTCTTGATCCTTATTTGGTTCCCTTATATTCCTCCTAGTGGAAGAACCATCTGGTATTTTCCTTTTTCCTTCTGACTTACTTCGCTGAGCATAATCCCCTCCAGATCCATCCATGTTCCTATGAATGAATCTAGTTTTTCATTTCTGATTGCTGAGTAGTATTCCA